>CM057456.1:72695357-73906071 GCA_016271365.2 Neoceratodus forsteri | reverse complement strand
TTAAGAGCCGCTTTGAGGCTGGCACAACAAAAAATGATGGCTTTGGGGAGAAGGCAGAGCTGTACCACTCTAAACTGAGGAATAAAGTAAGGGATGAGAACATCAAATTGTTCAAAAATGCTTTCAAGGTCAGTTTGGAGAAACTGACAAAACACCTACAGTCAAATCCATCTGTACAGTTTCTAATGGCCTGTCAAATTCTAAACCCACTCAACATACCCAAACTCAATAAGGACTTCCAACTGTACTTGCCCTGTATCCCAATGTTCACGTATACAATAAGAATACCCTGTTAAGGGACTGGGAGATCTACGTACGCCAGGATTGCGGAACTACCAGAGATTGAATCATTTGATCTTCACCAGTACTGGATCTTTATGTCCTCACAGGTACCAACTCTGGCAAAGGCAGCCCTTCAGGCCATTTGGGTCCCTGTTTCTAGTGCAGATGGAGCGGTCATTTTCTGCACATGGACAAATCCTGACTGACCAACGGAGAAGCCTGACTGTGGACAATTTAAAATTATTTTCAATGCTGCTATTCAATAAGTAGACTCTCCCACCCTCTTGTGTAAAATTGCAGTTCTGATGCACTATTGCAGAAAAATAGTGTTCCCCTGTGCAATAAAGTTGTAGACATGCAGTTCTAGTGCAATATTGCAGAAAACAAAGTGGTGCTCCACTGTGCAATGACGAAGACGTGCAGATCTGGTACAGTATTTTAGGGAAAAAATGGTGCTCCACTGTGCAATAAAGTGTAGACATGAGATATATATATATATATATATATGTGTGTGTGTGTGTGTGTATATATATATATATATATATATATACACACACACATATATATATATATATATGTATATATATATATATATATATATATATATATATATATATATATATATATCATGTCTACACTTTATTGAACAGTGGAGCACCATTTTTTCCCACAATACTGCACCAGAACTGTATATATATATATAAAATCTCCACATTATATGTAGCTACTATGGGTTAGATTCTGCTGTCCTTCATAGTATGCTTTAGTTCATGTAGTCTGGGTAGTGTATTCATCTGGTAGTGTATTTATCCACCCATGTTCAGTAGTCAATACTTGAATTGTGTTTTAGTACATATTTATCTTTATAAATCTTTTAAAATAAAACACATTAATTGCATTTTAGCTTTGAGAAGTTTTATTATACATGTCACAGAACACATTGTCAGCATTAAAACGAAGACTAGATTTTGGTGTCTTTGGTATCGCGAGACTTCAGAATTTGTTAATCCATTGAGAAAAATGTTACTGTTATATGAGACCATTTATTTTCACTGGCTGTATTGATCTGAGAAGGGAATATATTTTTTTTTTTTGTGGGACACCTACCACCAAGTATCCGCCCTGGTCACGGCCCCCGGTCTTCCCCCCCATTTGCCGACCGTGATCCCCCGGTCACCCCTGACTTTCCCCCAGAGGGTGGGGCCGCAGAGCTGGTGCCCCATACACCAGCCCACGGATCCTTTTAACTAGTTGGGGGATCTGGCGACATAGGTCAGGGAAGCCCGGGGAGGGCTTTATAGAGGTGGAGGTTCCCACTTTTCTTGTATATTATGGCCCACTGGAGAGCCGGACATGCAATGACGTCCCGCACTTATGTGCAGACGTCTGCCGGCCTCCTCCCTGTCAGATGCACTGCTACAGACACCCAGCCTCCGCTGGTGTCACTGTAGTGCCGCGATGTGCCCACACCCACCCCAAAGGAAGGAGAGCTGTCGCAGAACGCCGATCCTTCCTTCCCCTGCCAGCCCCTGTGGCCCGAGTCTGCTTCTGAACCCGGTCGCCATGGCGTGGGGTGTGGCGTCCAGCGCCAACCTCAGCGCCACCGGCCGCTAAGAAGGAATATTTTAATAATTACCAGTTTGGCCAATGGAGTTCCACAGTCAACTTTATCCTTGAAAGTGTGTAGATGCACAACTTGGGTAGCTAATATAACATGCAATATGGGATTAAATGTTTTGTTTTCGCTGATGTGACTTAAATCTGCATAAAACATGATAAAACACTGGCAGACAAATTTATTACTTAAAATGAGTGAATAATATAAAGTTTTGGATTACCGGAAAAAATCCCGGAAATTGGATTCCCAAACACCGGTAAAATCCCGGAATCCAGGATGGTCAAAACGGAATTTGCTTTTTCCAAGCACCGAAAAACAGTGACCTTGATCATAGTCTTTTTATGGCCCCACCTTATGAACATGACACGTCTTTTATAAAATCCTGTCTAAAGTAACATAGTTACATGGAGTGTGAAAATACATTTTGGGCAGGATTTGAAAACATTACACCTGTCATGTTTATAAAATGGGGTATCAATTGGGCAGTATAGAACATCTGGGCTCAAAATTTGCAAAAATAATGAAATTATTAGTAAGCATTGAAAAATGTCAATGTTTTTCATAACTTTAATGATTTTTGAAATTTTTACCCCAAATGTTCAAGGTAATCTTTTACACCTTTTATTTATTTATTTATTGAAATGTTTCACCAGTAAGGCACCCTGAATGACAAGTCACTCATCTCTTGATATGACCTGGAGGGAAGGGGTACAATAGAAATGAGACATTAAACACTCAAGTTATAAGTTCAATATTAACATACAGTTGTAAGACAGGTGTTACAAACAGTGTTAAAACAGTGTTGTGCATGGTAGATAGAAAGACTGAACAATAATGTGCTGGGTTAATAAGTAAGCAAGTGCTTACATGAAAGAAAAGGGAGAAAAGAGAGGCAGGGGTGAGGTGGGGGGGAAGAGTTGTGTCCATGGAGACCCCTTCAGGATGCAAGGAACCCTGCAAGGGGACTGGTGGGACCAGAGAGAAGGGGATAAGCAAGTGTCCCAGACAGACCCCTTCAGGATGGTGGGGGAAGGGAGTAGATGAGAGATGCAAGTCCCTTGGGGGGTTAAGAGAGGGACCCATAGAGAGAATTTGGGGACCCTTACATTCTGTTACAGATCAAGGGAGGACAGTAAGGGGGAGAAATTTGAGAGAGGGGGAGGAGAGCTAGTAATTTGGGGGGATGGGTGTGTACAGTATAAAATGAAGGTGACGGTAGAGGGGAAGGGTTTGTCCAGGGCTTAGAAGAGGGAGTTAGGAAGGGACATGGCAGGAGCAGCCAAGAGCAAAGTAATTATTGAGGGCAAAGGATGAGTGCCAGATTTGAGGGGGGAGAAATTTCCAAATTTTTGGGAGGTGGTGAAAGTAACCAGATTGGCCAATTTGGGAGGATATGTGGGGTACTACCAGGGTGCAAGAGTCAGTTCATCTAAGAGAATGGGAGGGTGGAGTGGTGTTATAGAGGAGGAGGTGAGATAGGAAGGGAGCTCACCCAACCAGTGCTTAGAGGTAAATTTAACACAGTGGGAGAGTTGTCTGTTTGTGAGAAAGGGGAAGGATAGGGCACAATATAGATCACAGTGGTGGGTGCAAGGGCGGGGCATCCAGGGCAAAGAGACAGAAGGAATTAAAGAGGGTGTCCAGTCTGGCCATGGAGGACTTAGGGGCAGCACCATAGACTACGTCATGGTAGTTGAAAATGGGCAGTATCATCTTTGGAACAAGTTCACGCCTAGCCATAGGAGGGATGCAACTACCATTCCTGAACAGGGCACCATGCTTGGGGCACAGGTTTTTTTTCTGGATGGCATCAGTATGTCCAGAGAAGTTTAGGTGTTGGTCTAACCAAATGCCTAAGTACCTGAAGGAGGATGTGTCCTCAAGTAATGTCCCACCAAGGGTGTGGAAAAAGGGTAGGGAGGGAAGCCTAGAGAGTCTCTGCCATGTGCCAAAGGTCATGGACAGAGTCTTCTTGGCATTGAGGAAAAGTTGATGGTTAACAAACCAGAGCTGAACCTTGTCGAAGTGTTGCTGTAAGCTGGTTCTAACCTCATCAGGACAGGAGCCAGATGCATAAAGGACTGTATCTTTGGCATACATATATATAGTGGAGGATGGGGAGCAAACAGAGGGAAGGTCATTTAAGAAGATGGCGAATAGGAGCGGCCCTAATACAGAGCCCTGGTGGACTTCAGTGCTAATCGGGAGGGGAAGGAACTGGTGTTCAAGATCTTAACTGATTGGGTTCTGCCAATAAGGTAGGTCTTCAACCAGTTTGTAGCAGAAGGAGACAGGCCAGCTGCTGGGAGTGAGTCTAGGAGAAGGGAATGAGAGACGGTGTTGAAGACCTTGGCCAGGTCACCAAAAATGGCAGAGGTAATTTGGCCACTGTCCATCCTGGTTAGGATGGGGTCTGTGAGCCATAGGAGAGAGGTGGTGATTGAGTGTTTTTTCCTGAAACCAGACTGGAAAGGGTTGGAAAAGGAGGCATTAGATACAAAAGAGGTGAGTTGGGGCATGACAGTGTGTTCCTGAAGCTTGACAAGGGTAAGGAGGAGAGAAATGGGCAGATAGTTGACAGGGGGTGAGAGGTTACCCCCTTCAGGTAGAAGGAGGACCACTGCACGTTTCCATGAAGAGGTGGCTGAGGCAGTAGAGAATGAGAGATTTAGGATTATTGAGAGGGGGTAGGCAAGGGTTGAAGTGGAGAGAGAGAGGAGTTTTGGTTCAGGCCATCAGGGGAGACACCTTAAGAGGGCTTAATAGTGAGCAGGGCACTTAGGGTATAATTTGGGGCTACAGTAGTGAAAGAGAAGGGGAGGTGGGAGGGTGATGAAGGGGGCACACTGATAGAGGGTGGGGAGGGGGATAGGTAGGAGGAGAGGGATTTCAGTAGCTCAGTGGCACAGGAGGTACAGTAGGAGTTAAATTCTGCAGCTATGGCTGGTGAGTCAGACACTAGTGAGCTATTTATTTTAAGTACCGGGGGGTGGACAAGATGAGGGGGTAAATAGGTCATGGACCTCCTTCCAGAACTTTGATGGGAATTTATGTTGGTGACAAAGGCAGATTTGAAATATTCAGAGTTGGCCAACCTTGTAGCCCTGGTGCAAGAATTTCAGAGCATGTGGTAGTTTGCAAGGTCACTAGAATTCTCGGTAACTTGTTAACACTTCCATGCTCAATCTCTAGCCCTGAGGCAGGCCAGAAGTTCAGGGCTTAACCAATGTAAGTGGTTACCTCTGACTCTGGTTTGTTTGAGTGGAGCAAAAGCATTCCAGTTTGCAAGAAAGATTTCTTTGAAGTAGACAAGGTCCTTATCAACCAAGGGGAAGGAGGTTGAAGGGGTCAGTCAGAAGTGGCAAGGTTTCTTATGAGAGGTTCAAGGTCAAGAGACTTGAAAGAGCGTTGTTGTATGGTTTTGTGTGGTGATTTAGTTCTGTGGCCTTTCCTAACTATGTATATTGGGTTATGGTCACTGACAGCATCGGGAAGGATGCCAGAGGGGATTACGCGGTGGGGCTGGGAGGTAAGGGCCCAGACAAGTAGGAAGTGTTGTTGTGTCTTATAGTTTGGGTGGGTGGGTTTAGAGATCATTTGGGAGAGGTTTAGGGCTCTGATTTTGTTTTTAGTTTTGGTAGTTTTAGGTCACAACCAATTTATATTGAAGTCACCTAGGATGAATAATTCTCCAGAACAAGCAAGGGAAGTGATGGAGGTTAGGAGGTTTAGTGCGACCGAGGGATGGACATTTAGGTAGCAGTATATGCCAGCTATGAAGATTGGGAGAGTGAAGGGGATGGTCACATGGATAGCTAGAGCATCATGGGTCTCAGTGTTGGAGGATGAGTAGATGATGGAATATTGGATGGAGGCTAGGAAATTATGTCCACACCACCACCACACCTACCAGCATGGTCTTGCCTTAGCAGTGAGTAGCCAGGAATGGAGACCGAGGGGTCAGGGATAGTGCTCTTTAGCCAAGTTTCCAAGATGATTAGAATAACTGGTTTTAGAGTGCACACCATTGCCTGAATCTGGTCTATTTTTTGCAACAAGTTGCAGGTGTTTAGATGTAGGATCTTTAATCCCTTTGGGAGGGCTGAGAGAAGAAAGCAGAGGGAGGTAGTAGAGGAGGAGGAAGCACCAGAGGAACTAGGGGACAATAGGGCCTGGTTTGGAGTGGATATCCCTGGTGGAGAGCAAGAGGAGAGCGAGTATGAGAAAGTGGAGATTAGGGGATTTGAAGGGGCTGGCAAGGAGGCTGGGAATTTTGAGGAGAAGGGAGTGGATGAGTGAAGAAGAAGAAGATGGAGAACTGCAGTGAAAGTGGATACCGTTATCAAAGCCGCATGAGGAATAGTGGTAGAGTGAAATCGTATTTCAAATGGCGGGAGGGAGTGATAGCAAGATGTAGGTAGGAAATTGGAGATAGTAATTGATGAGACACCTCTACCATGTGATCAAAACCTGATGGAATTTGTTAGATTCCATTCAATAGGTGATTTTACTGAGTGACTGCAAAAACATGTTCCATAGGGGAGCTGTAGAATTACACCAGCCTTGTGTATGAAGTAGGATAAATAAGGCTATGTTGAAAATTTGGGACAGACTTGTTAAAAAAATGACAGTTATGAGTCCAAAGTTCAAAAAGCATGAAGAAAGCATTTACCAGGCATACCTTGTTTTTTGTCAGTTTGTGGTTGGGAGCAAAATGGAGTGGATTACTTTGTGGGATCCTTATTAGGTAGATGAGGGGTGGGGGATCCTAAGAGGGAAGTTGGAGATGGATGGTGGGGGCACGATGGGACTAGAAGAAATCAGTAAATGTTTTTCTTCTTTTCACATGAAAAAATTAGGTACTTTTTAAGGTTCAAACACTGTAGACTGGGCACTCCGGTGTTGGGGCGGGGGGTGGGAGACTGATTGGTGGCACCAGGATAGACACCCCACTGTCTAATATAGTGGTGGGGGATGTTAACTAGTACCTGGGGCTGGGAACTCCAGTGTCAGATTTAAAAGATGGGTCAATGGGTGGATACTGGCTGCAGAAATGAATACCCCACTGCTGGTTTTATGGGAATTTGGTCTTGGAGGAAGGAGTGATATTGAAGACAGGATTGATCACTTGCTGCCAGATTTAATTAACAGCTGGGTCAAGCAGGAGGTGGAATACCAGTGGTGGAGTTTAAGACCTACTATTAATATTCTGTACTGGCTATGTTAGGTGGGGTATACCAGTGGAAGGTTGAGTTAACTGTATAAAACATCAGCTGTGTGAAGGAAATGGATGAGGGGATCCAATCTAGTATTGCCAGGTTGGGAGTCACATCTACATTTCTGTTATATAAACCTTTGAAAAATAGAGTTCTTCCCATAAAATTATTTGTTGCCTCACAACTAAATGCACATATGCAATGTTTGGCTTCTTTTCTGTAAATAACGTTTCCTTCTGGACTAGGATCAATTCATGAGTACAGTATCTCTGATTACCTACTATGCTATGGGTCAAAACTTAATCCTGTAAATCTTATTCTGGAATTCCCCCATTGAAATGAGCTAAAAAAAGGAGTGGTTAGATATTTTTCTCAACAAATCTATTGTTAGTGACTGAATGGATTCTGTGCTACTAATGCTTGCTTCTTCTGCTATACCTGTGCCCTATTAATTTTTAAAATTGTTTGCTGCTGCAAAATACGTGTATAAAAGATGATAACTATATTTACTTCACAAAGTATGATTCTGTTTGAACTGTCTATAGACCAGAAATATGCTTTTCTTTTAATAAAATCTGAACTGAACTGAAATCAATACTCTTTGCTCCAATGACATCTTGAGAATTTTGAAAATTGAGCCCGGGCAGACTATATTCACATTGTCAGTTTCTTGGAGGTATCAAAGGATGACTACACTCAGACATGTGTGCAAGCCTAACTCTCTGGACTGTACATCTGGAAGGACCACTGTCACTTATTAAAGCTTACCAACTTATGCCCACAGGGCAGAGTGGCAAACCTCCATGCCATGGAGGACCCTTATGTTAGTACTGGGAAAGGCAGCAGAGTGAGACAAAATGCTTAGGGTGATAAATGCTTTGGGCCTTTTAGAGTAGTAGAATTCCTAGGTTCACATCTACCCCAATCTTAGATACACACACACTAGCAAGGGAAGGGATTAGATCTGACTCAGTCCAAGCTGAGTCAGCTGGGAATTCATCATGTGCTTCTAATGCCAGCCTGGCTAAAGATCATGTATGGTTGCAAGAAACTGATTTTCTAAACCATCTGAGGCAGGTAATCTGGCCTTAAAAAATTCAAAGGGAGCATAAACCAGGATCTGAGATAGATTCTGAGGCCTGAAATGGAATGATAAATGATTTCGGATGAGGCCATTTTTGTTGGAGCTAGGTAGAACTTTCTTTTGTATGGTGTTGAATAGTGGCTCCATTATGGCTTCACAACATTGAACTTTTTGAATACTGGAGCTAACAGAACTGTGGATCTGTTCATCTAATTTGGCCCATTCCTACACATCTCCTGAGCCTGTTCCTTTCTTCTCTCCAGAATACCTCAATGCATCCGTGCCACACAATTGTTTCTTAGACAGACCACATTCAGGAACCTGGTTAGAGTAAGTTCCAGGTTTTACATTAGAATGCTCTCCAAAGTTGGAATTGACTTTAGACTAGGTAAAACTGCTGGTATGTATTTTGTTACAGACTATCATGTGACTGGAATAGCTAAAATTTCTGACAGTTTTTCATGTTTCTATGACGTGATAAGTTTTACAGGATATTGTGTTCCTGTACCTTAATGTAAGGAATCAGTACACTGCTATTTCTGTATCTTCACAACCAGTATGATAACAAGTTTAATAATTTAAATCATTGGATCTGCTGAATGTTCCGTTAACTGCTATATGTGAGTTTTTTTACAGCATTGTACTGAATAGACCCATATGCCCTCTATAATTGGAAGTACTACAGTATGTAGTTTAGTCTTATAATAGATGCTTTAGCTCATGGCAGCATATTGCACTATGTTGATTGTACATGTGAAGTTGGCTAACCCCCCAGTAACATGTAATGCTAAAAGAGACATTTATAACATTGTTATTAAACCTATTGCTGTATGGATCAAATCACATAATGTATACTGTATCTCTTTCATAAGGCTTGCATTTTGTATTATACAAAGATCAATAAAATATAAGTCAGAAAAAAACGAAAAAAAGTATCTTACAAAACTGGAGATAGAGGGAATAAAAATGTATATATACAAAGGTTATCCCAAACGTGAACTGCTGTGTTTAAAGCCAAACCCCAGAAATAGTATTTTACTAAACCTCCATTCCAGTGGGGGGGGAAGAGGTATAGTGATGAATGGTAACTAAGTTATTCTGCTTGGAGATTTTAACTTATTTGGATAGATTGTGGCCACAGTGTTGCCCAAGTTAGCTTAGCTGAAGCACTGTTCTGCCAAATTATTGAGAAACCTACCAGACTGAAGAGCAGATCTGGCAACCATTATCTACTGGACTAGGTGCTGGTAAATAAATTGGACAGGATCAAAGCTGGTGGCATACTAGCAGACTCTTTAAGTGGTCACTCTCCAGTCATTTGCATCTGGAAAAGTAACAACCTTAGATGCCAGCTCAAAGTCATCTCTATCCATGTTTTTTTCCTAAATTTGATGAAGCTGCATTTTACTATAGTCTCACTGAAATTCACTTGAGCACCATAGACCTGCTTGATACAGCTGACCAAGCCCTTTGATTTCTTCCTTATCTACTTCCTATGTGTGGTCATTTGTCATGATCCCTTAGTCCAGAGAAGGGGATGTCCTATATTCTAAATGATTGGCCTGTGCACTACACCTATCCATGAAACAGAAGGACAAAGTCTGGGGTCTGTTCAAGACCCCAGGCCTAATAGCTGGTTGGCATAAATACAGGACACTCAAAAAATGTCTTCAAAAATTACCTCAAAAGGGCAAATATAAAATATAGCAAAAGTCTGCAGGATAGAAACCCAACTGATCCAAAATTATTTTGGAGCCAGATAAATGGACTTCTAAAGGGCTTCTCTGGTACCCAAATAAATAAAGTTTCACATAAAGCTAATGTGCTCCAGATTCTGCCTCCCCTGCTGATGCTTTTAATGCCTTCTTCGCTGACCTGGAAGCTAAAACATGCAGGGCACCTCCATCCTTCTCCCCCTTCAACCTTGTTCTCTACAGTGTCCCTGCCAAAGTTTCACTTTAAACTGATAACCAGAAAAGAGGTTCTCCCACAACTCAATAGTTGGATATGACACCACTGAGTCCAAATTACTCAAATTGACTGACATGTATACAGCCTTCACACTAAGGGACTTGTTCAACAAATCCCTAAACAAGGGCTTAGTGCCAATTGAGAGGAAAGTCACCTTAGTAGTGCCAGTCCACAAACTTGGTGCCAAAGAGCCAGTCAAAAATTATAGGCCCATTTCTCTCCTTAGTCCTCTGGCCAAGATGTAGGAGAAGCTGATTTTCAGCCAATTTAAACACTACTTTGATACTCATGACACCCTGTATGCTGCTTAACAAGGGTTAAGATTAAACCAAAGCACAGGCACTGCATTGGTGTGACTGACCATTGATATCTTCAGTGCAATGTATTTCGGCTTTGCAATAGGTGCCATCTCTGTTGATTTGACCAAGATTTGGTTAATCATGATATTCTCCTCACAAAACAAAGTTTTCTGGGCCTTGATGAGCTCTCCTGCCTCTGGTGTAAAGACTATCTGTCAGCAGGAAGCAGCTGGTAAAATGGAGAGACTGCCTATCCCTCCTTAGACCTATTACAGGTAGGATACCCCAGGGCTCAGTACATGATCAGTTGCTCTTTTCTCTATTTATATATGACCCACCTGGAAACTGTGGTGAAGCCAAGTCACTCCTTTATGCAGATGTTGCTGTGCTCTACTAAGCCAATCTGAACCAGTCTCCCTAAACTCAGGTTTATTTATTTATGGGTGGCTGTAACAGAAACGTGGTTTATGGAAAACCACAAATGGGATACGACCATTCCCAGTTACAATCTTTTCAGGAAAGATAGGCAGGGCACAAAGGGGGAGGGGGGCCATAGCCATTAACATTCCAGAGGAAATAAAAGCCACAGAAGTAAAAGAGCAACCTGGGGACTTCGAGTCACTGTGGCTAACAGTAGACGCTGGCAAAGGAATTCTTTCGAATTGGTGTCGTGTACAGGCCCACAAATCAAGGAGATAAAGGAGACAAAGACCTAATAGAGGAAATCCACAAAATGTCTGATAAAGGTGAAGTAGTACTGGTAGGGGATTTCAACCTACCAGATATTAACTGAAGCACAGTAATTGCAGCAACAGCAAGAAGTAGAGACTTCTTCTTATTGCTACTACAAGGTACAGGACTGTGACAACTTGTTAAAAACCCAACAAGGGGAGATGCCATTCTCAAACTTGTCCTCACAAACTCGGAAAGGATCAAATACATTGAAGTGGGATGTCATGTGGGCAACAGCAACCATCGCATGGAAAACTTTAAGGTAAACATAACACAGGACACCAGCCACTCAAAGATAAAGGTGCTAGATTTCAGAAAGGCTGACTTCCATTAAATGAGGAACAACATAAGTAACAAGTTAATGGAAATAGAGGTTGAGGAGATGGAGGGGACTCAAGGAGCAATAAAGACTGTCACAGATCAATGTGCCAGATGGGACACCGAAGCAAAAAGAAAAAGAAAATCCCCTATGGTTTTCCAAGAAAGTGGCTGCTACAGTCAAACAAAAAAAGAAGGTGTACAGTATATACCAGGAAACCAAAACTGAGAAAGACTGGGAGTCATACAAGGAAAAAAATAAGAGAGTCAAACAAACAAATTAGAAAGGCAAAAGCCCGGACAGAGTAAAAGATAGCAGATGGGGCAAAGAGAGGAGACAAATCATTTTTTAGATACATTAGGGAACATAGGAAGACAAAAGGGGAATAGTAAAGACTGCTATTGAAGAAGTGAAATGCACCAAATATGACCCAGAAAAAGTCAAAATCCTCAACAAATACTTCCGCTTGGTGTTTACCAAAAATGACCCAGGGGATGGCCCAGCCCTGAAAAAACATAACACCCCAGGACCAGGGGTAGACACTAGTGCCTTTACAGGAGCCGAAGTACAGGAGGTGCTAAATAAACCAAAAGCAGACAAAGCCATGGGACCACACGAAATGCACCCCAGAATCCTTAACGAACTGGGGGCAGAATTAACAGCCTCTCTGGCACTTCTATTCATGAAATCCTTGAACAGCGGTGTGGTACCCTAAGATTGGAAAAAAGCAATAGTGGTTCCACTTCACAAATCAGACAGTTGTGAAGAGGCTAGTAATTACTGAGTGGTGAGCCTCACATCTATAGTAGGGAAACTAATAGAGACACTATTCAAAGAGAAGATCATAGCAGTCCTCGAAACTAGCAGCTGACAAGATCCTAAACAGCGTAGTTTCATAGCAGGTAGGTCATGCCAGACAAATCTGCTGGAGTTTTTTAACTACGCTATAAAAATAGTGGACGATGGTGGTGCAGTGGATGAGGTCTACCTAGACTTTAGTAAGGCCTTTGACTCAGTTCCATACAGAAGGCTGATAAAGAAGCTTGACCACACAGGGGTTGGTCCAGAAGTACACAGATGGGTACAAAACTGGTTACAAGGCAGACCCCAGAGGGTAGAGGTTAATGGAGTGCAATAGACAGAAGGCAGGGTGACCAGCGGGGTGCCTCAGGGCTCAGTGCTAGGGCCTGTGCTTGTCAATGTTTTTATGACAGACATCATTGACGGGCTGAAAGGGAAGGTGTGTCTATTCGTAAATGACACCAAGATATGTAGCAGGGTGGACACCTCAAAAGGAGTGAGCAAGATGGAAGCTGACCTCAAGAAACTAGAAGAATGGCCTGGAATGTGACAGCTGAGATTTAATACCAAAAAGTGCAAGGTCATGCACATAGGAAAGAAAAATCCAAGAAAGGAGTATTACCTAGGAGGCGAAAGACTGGCAGCCTTAAACCTGGAACGAGACCTGGGAATCATATCAGATGATTTGAAGGTTGTTAAGCAGTGTGAGAAGGCAACAATAAAGGCCAACAGAATTCTGGGCTGCTTTGGGAGGGGAATCATGAGCAGGAAGACAGATGTAGTAGAACCACTGTATAGATCGCTGGTCAGGCCTCACCTGTAATACTGAGTCCAGTTTTGGCGGCCTTACCTCAGGAAGGATATTGACCTGGTGGAAATAGTACAGAGAAAGGTGATACAAATGATTCAGGGTTTGCAGTACATGTCCTACAAGAAAAGACTGAATATGTACTCCGTGAAGCAGAGAAGAGAGAGGGGGACATGACTGAAACACTGAAGTACATGAAAGGCATTAACAAGTGCAGGCACAGAAACTTTTTCACTTCAAAAACAGCTCCAAGACCAGGGGACATGACCTCAGGCTGCAAGGAGGGAGGTTCTCTACCAACACTGGGAAGTTTTTCTTCACAGAAAGAGTGGTGGATGCTTGGAATAGCCTGCCTCAATAGGTTATAGGGGTCAACACTGTGGGGGGATTCAAGAATGCATGGAGTAGACACAAGGGAGCCCCAACCACAAAGGGCAACTAGAGCACTCAAATAGATCTAAAACAAATTGGCAGACTAGATGGACCTATCAATCTCCTTTTGCTGTCAACTTCTATGTTTCTATGAAATTTATTTATTTTGATGATCAGGTAAGAGCACTGGCACCAAAGTGCCTTTTTCAGGCATGACCTTGGTACAGAAAGGTCAGGTGGAACAGGTACAAGAGCTTAAGTATCATAATGCAAAATGAAGAAACATGGTACAAAATTAAGACATTCAGATGGCATATTAAGTCAACAGTGTTTTGTAAGCAATGCAAAGCAGGTAAATGCATTAGACACTTGGTGTGTACTATTAGTGTGGCAGTGAATATTGCAGGGGAAGGGACAGCTCTGATAGCAAAAGGGATGGTGTTCCATAATGAAGCTGCCCTTCATCTGGAAGAGTCAGTCCGTCCGGTCCGTCCTTCCTTCCTTCCTTCCTTCCTTCCTTCCTTCCTTCCTTCCTTCTCTCTTCTTTCTTTCTTTCTTTCTTTCTTGCTTGGTAACTGGGAAAGGCACACTGAGCCGAGGTTCATTTCCTGGTGTGATCAAGGGGAGAGGAAAAGTGGTATAAAGAATAATGACATTATATCAAGCCATAAAATGTAACTGCAAAGACAAAATACAAAGTGCAATGACAGAATACAGAACAAGCGGGTGATTAAAATTAACTACAGTATCTGTATCCAGGTACAATGATACTAGCTGGTGGTGACTGTAATGCCCATGTGGGAACTCAACCTGAAGATCCCTGTAAAAACTGAAATTTGGATGATATTTTGTGAATACCAATAAGACATACTTCTGATAAAAAAAAAAAATAATAAACATGGTGAATATTTACTGGACACCTTAAATAATTTGAACTTGTGCATTTTAAATGGGAGACACTGTGGAGGTAAAGAGGGGATGTGTACTTACGTGTCTAAGAAAGGAAGTAGTGCGTTGGATGATATTATAGATGTTTACTCATATAAGCACATTCTAGCTCTTGAAATAGTAAATAATTGGGATAGTAATCATAGCCCAATATAGGCGATTTTAAATACTATTTTAGGCGTTTTTACAAAAAAATGTTAGTCAGAGAAGGTTTGCTGATAATAACATGTTTATATAAAATTGCAAAGAATGAAATGGTCCAAAATGAAAATGGAACACCTAGAAAAGACACTTTATTCACAAAAGATCAAGTCAATTAAACAAATGAGCATGGAGGTGCTTTCTCTTAGCCTAGAAATTGACACAGATATGTAGGCCCACCTAAACTATTTTAGATATCTCCAGGTAGAACAACAAATTATGAGGCAAACAGACAATTACCAGTCTAAGAAGAGAAACAATAAATATTTTAGGGCTAAGTGGTTTGATTAGGAATGTTATGGGAAAAGAAAATTAATACAGCAAACCGAAAAGAATTACAAAATATAATGGCTTTGAAGATTGCATCTCCTTAAGAAATCTGAAAAAGGAATATAGAGCCTTGTTAAACTCCACAAAAAGGAAATATAATCAAAATTTATGCTGCGTTTGCAAGCATCTATTGTACAAAAAGATTGTTGGACATTCTGGAATCTCATGGCCCATGGTACAAATGGAAATAGATATAATGTTGTTGCAGTAATTTCACCTGACACCTGGTGGAATTATTTTCAAAAGATCTTCAGTGGAACACAAAACAGTGATATTGATACCTATAAAATGATAAAAAGAATAAAACCCCATTTGAACAATTTGAATGAAAAGTGGTTACAAGTAACAAAAGAAGAGGTTGTGCAAGCAATCCTTGCTCAAAAAAGAAACAGGGCCTCAAGGATAGACAACATTGGTGCTGAATTTTACGAAGCTGATAGGCATGATAGTCCTTGAGCAAGATAGTGCCCCCCCCCTTGAATTTTCAAGACTATGATTTTTGAGAAGTTTGTATCATAGCAATGTGGAATTTATTTGTTTTCCATTTGCTGCTGGTAGCTTCTGTTTGGTACAGGGTCATATGTGTCATCAGTTTTCATAGAGACTAAAGGGCAATGACAAAGGGGTAGGATAGCTTTTCATGTAGTAAATCTAAATATGTGACTAAAAGCAATGGCAGATTGAGTATCAATAAAAAGGTTTTGAATTTTTCTTTCATATAAATATGATCTAGAGGTTCTTGAAGTCAATAGTAATGTAATCATACAGTCACAATTTTGGCCCAACAATTTGGAAATCAAATAGACTGTAGATAGGGATATATAAAGATATTTTTTATGATATTATTATTGCATCAATGAATATTGAAATAGTTGTGCTATTAGAAAATAATTCTGGAAAAGCAAAATAAATAATTTTGATTTCTTTTTTCAAGACTTGAGGCAGCTTGGCTGACAAGCATCCTGTAGCACTAAAAGCACCAAAGTAGAGGCGGAGAAGTCACTGTACTGTAGAGAAGATATGCTTAATTCAGAACAGCAAGAACAAGTCTGACATGATAATTAATCAATAAGCCATGAGGGGATGTGGGTTATCGAGGGGATTTACCACGGCTGGAGTGGTTTGCCCATGAGGCGCAGCCGAGTGGGTAAATCCGTGCCAGTCGTGGTAAATCCCCCGATAACCCACATGCCCTGAGTGGCTTATTGTGATTATACCATGTTCTTTTCATTGTTTTCTTATAAAAAAATAAAGTGTAATACAAGGTTTCCCCAGTTTTAATTATTTTTATTAACTTAATTATTCCGCCAACAAAAAAAGAATCCCTTGTTTCTAGGTAGCATTATGTGACCCCCCCCGCTTGTTTTTATTGTCCTCCCTTCCCCTGCCACATACACACACAACCTCCAGAGTTGAACACATAATCTCCAGACTGTAATCGTAAGTTTGTCTTTGTGTCTGTTGTGCTAATGGGCTGCCGTCACACAGCGTGTGCTTTCAGGTTGCATTTCTGGTGCGTACTGTGAGCCACTTCCGTGTTCCAGGAAACAGTGCTAAGTGACCGGTCTTGCGAGGTTTTTTTTTTAAATATGTTTTATTCATATTTAAAATGACAAAAGAATGAGAACAGGACGTCACCGAAGAGAGAAACTGAGTCATGGATCAGAGATAGCATCGGGGGAACCAAGAGTTATACTGTACTGAGAATGTACTTTCCACATGATGGAGTGCAGACAGTGTGGGGAGCGGAGACTAAACCTGAGGTGAGGTGGGTTGGTGTAGTGTAGGAGGTTACAGTTTTTGAAGCCTGCTGTCCAATTATTGAATTTTTTTTAAGACTACGACTCCACTTCATAGTTTTAAAACTGTGTGCTTTTTTGAGTGAGCCGTGATAGGATTAGGAGACCGCCAGTTCACGAAGAATTCAATATGATGGTTGCTCTGTTTGAATTTCGCGGCTCAGATGAGTTCTAGAGATGGGGCTGACTGGCACCTTTGCCGTGGATATATCATAGGATTTACAACAGTGGTAAGGTGCCAGTCAGCCGTTCTGATTCGTTGTTGTCTAAGGTCCATGGTATAATAAAACTTTTGACATCGACCAGTCGGCCCAAAATTGAAGAGGTTGCACATAGGAGACAACTGTGATGACCCAAGTATCAGACACGATGCCATATAGAAGAACATACCTTTTGAACTTGATGACATGTGTCATGTGTATCACAGAGAGTACTATCAGTCATTTACAAATGTCAAATATCTTAGGAAAAGGAAGTTTCAGGTTGATGATGACACAGAGGACCAACAGCCTTTAACCTCCCAAAGAAACAGAGCTGAAACACCCTCTCAAGTGTTCTTTCCTTCCAACCAGTGTATTATATGTAGAAAAAGAAGTAAGTGGATTTCTGGATGAAAAAGAAGTCAAAAACTAGGGGAAAAACTGATGCAGCATGTAACAAAAACTGCAGAGATATCTATCAAAGAAGCAGCAGAGGCAAAACAATATGATAATCTACTATTCAGCATTTGAGATATTGATTTAATTGCAAGGGATGCTTATTATCACAATTCTTGTTGACACGATTATACAAGGAAAGATGACAGAAATGCAGTAGTGGACCAAACTGGTGAAAGTGTTGAGCAAATCAAAGACAATGAAAAGGCATTTGAGTATATCACCAAATGTATTGAAAAGAATATCATCAGAGGATCACAGCTTGAACGAATGACAATGTTACAGTTAATAATGTTTGTTATTTTCCAACAAATAATACAAAACTCAAAATCACAATTTCAATATGCAAATGTAATACAGCTATCTAAGCCTATACAGGTAAGAGACAAATAGCTGCTACAGTTTAAGATTACCTGTTAAAACCTACTGTGAATGAAAGAAATAGGCAGGAGCAACACCTACCAGGTGTGGGAGCTACAATATAAGGCTGATAGGGAGCATCTCTTGGATGCACTGAACAACAACTTCCTGTGGTGTATTCTCTTCACCTGCAGGCAAAAATAAAAGGAAAACCACAAAGGACCAGGCAAACTAATCTAGATTGTATACAGTTACATTTTTCTCAACAGTAGTATGAACATTCTGTGATACAGATCATACATTTACACAGCTAGAAAGGAACCTGAATTGAGTTCACAAAATGAATGTTCAGTGTGCTTCACCCTATCCCAGTTCTAGGCTTTAGGTATATAAGAAAAGGTTTCCAGCAGGAGTAATGTTTAGGGATAGTGTTGGCTCAGCATGTGATAAATGGTCTAGGGAAACCATTTTAGCAAGAGAATTAAGAAGTTCTCACATTGAGGGAATATCTGTTGTTCTCCACTTACACAATTTCAGTCATTTGGCCAGGATACTGAGAAGGGCCAACTAACGTTTTAGGAATGGATTCAGCCATGGATGTTGAGGTGGTAAGCCCAACACCCAGATGAAAGGATCAGGCCTCATTGTGGAGCCCACAATCTGTGTGGCTAATTCACAAATTTATACCCAGAATGGGATTATAAATTGGCATTGCAAAATGAGGTGAAATAAATTCCCCACCTTGGATTGGCATCTCTAACACAGGTTATTGTCTAGAAGTTTACATTTATATAGCATAGCCAGAATTCTATAACAATGATGGAGGTTTTTATTCTCAATGAGCTTGCTCCTAGTATCTGGATAGGCTGAATGTGCCTGTTTCCAACAGAGGTTCCACTGGGAGTCTGTTATCTGGGTATTTAGGGCTTTTTCCCATTTGGATTTAGATTCCAGAGATTGAAAAGGGACCTTGTCTCGAAGGTCTGCATAGATTTTACTGGCCAGTGCTCTAGGTGATGAAAACCACCTGGCTGTAGTTTTCTGCTCTGAGTTGCCCCCTTGCTTGTTTTTCATATATGCAGACATGTAGCTGTGTAACAGCAAATATCTCCAAAAATCCTCCAGCCTTAATCCTACTCCTTGAGTATGACAGGCTTCAGATTTAACTCCCATATTTTAGAGAGGTCTGGGGACATGTGAACTCCTAAACATACCAAAGATTATGTGGCCCATTGGAGGCCAAACTGGGCAACTTGGGTGGGGTTAGGAAGCACATTCATAGGTAGCACCTCAGTTTTAGAATGCTTAACTTTGAGTCCGGAAAGTATTTCAGATTTGGTGAGGAGTGCTAGGAGGACCAGGAGAGCAGTCTCTAAATTTTCTAGGGGTACAAGGAGATCATAAGCATACATGAGTGTGGAATATGACCTATCACCAATAGTGACATCCTGGATTTTGGGATGCTGCCTTATAGCAGCAGCAAGAGGTTCCACCGCTAAGACAAAAAAAAGAGGGGATAGTGGGGAACTCTGCCTGGTGTCCCTTTCTAATGGAATGGGTTCAGAGAAAGTTGCACTAGTAAGAATGTTTGCCGTTGGGTGGTGGTATAATGCTGAGATCCAGCCCCTAAACTGCTCTCCAAATCCTAAATGTAGCAGGACTTGTGCTAAATAGTCCCACTCCAGTGAATCAAATGCTTTTTAAAAATCTATGGCCACTGCTGCCGCTGGAGTAGGAAGGGATTTGGCCAAATGAGGGCTGTTTAGTATGGAGTGTATGTGGTCTCCTCTATATCTGCCAGAGATGAAGCCTACCTGAGAGGGATGTATAAGGAAGGCAAGCAGGGAATTTAATCTAGTAGTGAGGATTTTAGCAAACAGCTTGCTGTACGCATTAATAAGGGAGATCAGGTAATAGCTTGTGGGTGATGTGGGATCCTTACCTTTTTTAGGGAAAATGGTGGTAGTAGCTACCCAGGAGGGTGGGAGAAAGGTGCCAGTGGCCAGGGTTTCATTATGCATGGAGCTTAGCAAGGGGGGAGATTTGTGAGGAGACCATCTGCCATGTTTCGAAGGGGAAACCATCTCCCCCTGGAGCTTTGCAGGAGTTCATTTCCTGTAGAGCTATTTCCACTTCTTTGGAGGAGATGGGAAGGCCTAATAGGGTAGCTTGATGGAGGGTTAGCTTGGGAAAGTTAAGGGATGAATGGAAACCCTTTATGTTATCTTGGTCTATTGTACTGGAGGAAGCATAATGCTGGGAGTAAAATTGCTTCATTATATCATTGATTTGGTCTGGTGCTGTATGAGATTTCCCTGCTTTATCTGTAAGCTCCGTTTGCTGTTTTTGTAATCTGTAAGATAGGAGCTTCCCCCATTTTTCTCCCCACTCCCAAAACTTATGTCTCAGCCATAGAATAGCCACTTCAGCTTTATGAGCTAGTAGGTCATTGATCTCCAAGCACACCTTAACCATGCTCCGACCTAGTGAAGAGTCTGTGTTAAACTGCGGGTGTGGTTTAGCCTTCTGCTCCAGTGTCCTGAGTTGATCCTCCCAGTTCCTTAAGCTTTTGTTCCCTCTGTCTCCTCCTTCTGGCTGCATATCCCATGATACCACCACCGAGGGTGGCTTTAAGGGCCTCCCATGTATTGCTCGGGAATGTGTCTGAAGGGGGATTTTCATCAAGGAAGTGGTCAACTTCTTGGGTAAGCAAAGGTTGGAAGTCTGGATCCCTAAGAAGGAGAGTGTCTAGTTTCCATACTGTTGATGGGGAAGTCTGTGGACCCAAGAGAAAATGCAGGTGGACCAGGGAGTGGTTTGAGATAACCATGGGCATAATCTCCAAATCTATCAGCATTTGGATAACAGCCCCTGAGGTCAACCAGTAATCAAGTCGGAATGCTTAAAGTTGAACCAGCATAATATTTTGTGGTGATCTGCATATATAGCCCATGATGCTTTGCATTGTGGGGGCATGTGTGATTCTGTATTTCTCATCAAGTCGGTATGCTGACTGAAGGTCAAAACCCCTATGGTGAAATCTCCCACAGTGACAATTCTGATAGGTTTTGAAATTGTCCCTGTAGGGGACCCATGGGTAAAATTTCACCCTTTCACCGACTTTGGCCCCCTCTTCGAGTTAACTCTGACTCAAAGCTAACAATCCTAAAGGGGGGGCAGCCCCCCTGATAGAAAACCACCTGATATCTGACAGGCAAAATTTCACACCTGTCGACATTGGGGATTTCACTATTCCAAACTTCGACAACAGTGTTGTCAAGTCGGCATAGGTAAACCAATCAAGTTGACTATGAGTACCATGTACCGGAGAGTGGAAGGTATAGTCTCTCTCACATGGAAGAAAGACGTTCCAGATATCTGACATCTCATGTCAGACGTAAGTTGCTTTAAAGTGAGCCGAGCCCTAGGATGACTATCTATTCCAGTAGAGCTCCTGTCTGTCACAGGGTCATAGGGTATGTTAAAGTCCCCTCCTACAATAATCAGGATAGGGGCTTGAACAAGGGAGCCAAAGACCTGGGCCAGTTAGTGATAGAACTGTGGGTAGTCCTCATTTGGACCATACACATTGCCCAGGAGGAGTTGGCCTTCTGGAGTATCCATGAGCGCTAGGACCCACCATCCTCGGGTGTCCTGCTTGATTTGAGTGGGGACTATAAGAGATTTATGGGCTAGTATAGCTACTCCCCTCTTTTTTGCGGGAGCAGAGGAGAAAAACACCTGTCCTACCAATTCCCTGAATAACTTATCATGATCCTGTTAATTCAGCTTTGTTTCCTGGAGGAATGCCAGACTGGTTTGCAGCTTCCTCAAGTGAGACAGTACCTGTTTATGCTTTACTGGGGTGTTCAGCCCACATACATTCCAGGTAAAACAGTGTATGACATCCATAGGGTGCAGAATGGCTTTAAAGAAAGCTGAAGGGTAGAATACTAGACTCAGAAAAAGTTGCAAACCAGTTCAACATCCCCCAGAGGAAGTCCCTGATATACAACTCATGCTGTATTTGAAATCTTTCCAGCATGATAGTCCCTGTCCATCTATTACTTGTTGCCTGATCGTTATCAAAACTACTTATACCTGTTGGGCTAACAGCCCCTAACAATAACCAAACATATATATATTAACTATCAACCAAAACAGAATCCAATTCACTGAGAAACAGCAAGGACAAAGGCCAGCGGATGCACTGCCAAGGACGCCTCCCCCTCTCGACAGGTTCGGTGGTTCCATACAGGTTCCGTGGTTATCCCATCCAGCTTGGGAGTCTCACACTAGTAATGGGATAAACTGCAGTGGTTAATAAATACAGTAGCAGATCTGGGTAGGTGAGATAGTCCCCCTGACCCATCATCATGCACTCCTGTGGTGGGCATAAGCCTGGTAAGAGTGACTCATAGGACTTAATTAACCTTTCCCCCTCCTCCCAGTGATTGTTCAACAGATGCCAATGTGCATAAATACTTATGCTCAGCAAAGGCACACCCTAGGCCTGGGCTACCACTAAGTCTGGTGTAAACTCCGGAGGGGATTTTATTAAGGCTATATGAAAGGGTCCCAGGATTCTTTCCCACACAGAGTAGGTGCTGGAGGGCAGCCCTGGTGCCTGTCTGAGTGTAATACCAAAGCAAATAGTCTGGGGAGACACCCCTTCTATTAGGTCTAGGGCCCACTTGGGGGTGGGGATGTGACAACAGGGCAAATGAAAAGATACAGAATCGCAAAGCAAGTAAACCATATTGCATCTTTTGTACAAGTCCTGTTTCAGAGTACTGACTAGAGCTCAGGCTGATTAATGTACATGAAGTCCAAAAGTTCTGAGACCCTCTGTAATACTGTCTCCAAATGGGGAGCACACTATTCCTGTATGTCTTTGTTCAGGCAGTATATCTTTACAATCTGGAGCAGTCCCAGGGCCAATGTCCAGGACAAGTCACCTTGAAAGAAACTGGAGCAATCAGTCCTGCGAATGTGGGGGTGGGGGTGGGGTATTCAGAGGAAGAGAAAGCCAGTCAGACACTTTGGCAAGGCATAAGGCAGGGACCGCCCTAATTCTCAAACTCCTTCCCTCCCGTCCTACTCCTCCGATCTCCAATTCAAGGCAACAGAAAAGAGTACTTATCTGGAGCAGATCATTTATTTATTTGATCATCGGTTTACAGACCTTTGAGTCAAAGACTCATTTACAAAGGCACCTCATCAAGAGAGTAATATATCACAGCAAACAAAATAGTACAGTACATAACTCTTGGATTAAAAAAAGCAACCAGTGTTACAGGAATTCACTGGTGGTACAAGCTTGGTAATAGGTAAATCACAGTAGTCATAATATAGGTACATGAGTACCAGGTCAGGTAGCAACCAGAGATATTTTATTACGTTAGTCAGCAGATGTTCCCTGAGACCCTATGCATATACAGCAACAGTAGACAGGGGAAACCCAGCCTAGTGGTGATGGTAAGGGGCAGATGGGGGATTATGTGCAGTTGCACCAGCGAGTGCTTGTCAGATGGCTTCTGAGGGAGACCTTGAAAGGACCAAGCTTAGTGGAGTCAGCAATGTTAGCTGGGAGGGAATTGAACCTAGAGGGAGCCTGATAACACAAGGATCTCTGGGCCATAGAGGTCCTTACCCTGGAGACAATAAGGGAGTTTTGACAGTGCTGTGGGTGGAGACTGAGGGGGGGAGGCATGCTGCAGGGTGGTGGCAACCCCAGGGGGTGCGATCCCTAGCAGGGTCTTTTTTACAAGAAGGCAGGTTTGGAAGCAGAGTCTTTCTTCAAGGTTGAGCAAGTTGAAAGTGGAGTACAGCAGGCATGTATAGGTGCACCTAGGGGCTCCCAGCATTAGCCTGCAGGCCTTGTTTATAGAGAACTGGATTCTTGCAAGCGCAGTTGTCGGCTACAGCATAGATGAGCAGCCCATAGTCAATTAGTGACAGGACAGAGGAGGTAATTGCCAATCTAAGGGCCTCTTGTGGTAGGCAGTCCCTATAGCAGAATAACAGTCCAATCCTGACATTGGTGGCAGCAGAAAGGGCATTGATATGGGAATGGAAGGAGACTGCCGAATCAAAGGTAATGCCCAGATACTTGTAGGAGGAAACCTGCTCAATGGGGTTTAGTATACTAGGCAGTATCAAGAGAGGGGCACCGCTGGTTTTGCTCTGGGGATGTGAGAAGAGCATAGCTTTGGTCTTTTTTAGGTTCAGGACTAGCCTTCGAGATGTGAACCAATGCTCAGCTCTATCAAAAGCTTGTTGGAGGGTGGCCTGGAGTGTGTTGGGGTTGGGGTCAGAGGTGAAGAGCACAGCGTCATCCACATGGAGGAGGATCTGACTTGGGCAGGCCAAGGGGAGGAAGTTGATGTAAAGACTGAAAAAAGAGGGCCTAAAATGGAGCCCTGGGGAACCCCAGAGCAGACAGGTTGTATGTCAGATAGGGTGCTATTGATTTTTACACACTGAGTTCTGGCAGAGAGGTAGCTGGTGAACCATGCAAGGAGACAGTGGGAGAAACCAAGGCAGCTGAGGGAGTCAAGCAGGAGCGGATGGAAAACCATGTTAAAGGCCTTGTAGAGGTCAATGAACAAGGCACCGGCAGGACTTCTGGCATCAAGAGCACAGTGCAGGAAGTTAGAGAATTCAAGTAGCGTAGTTGTGGTTCTGTGACCTGCATGAAAGTCATGCTGTTCAGGGCACAGGATATTGTGCATGGCCAGGTATTTGGCAAGCTGGTTGGGAACTACCTTTTCAAGGGCCTTAGAGAGTGGAGGGAGTTTTGACGATCCAGGCTAAAAAGCAGAGGGCAGATAGGTCAATAGTTGCCCAGGGTCTCACAATCGCCGCTCTTTAGGATGGGAGTGATCATGGTGGTTCAGGTTAATCCAAGCATTTCAGCCAGTCAGAAGTCTTCAGGCTGCAGATTCTTTAGGGTGGATTTCAGCTGTTGTGAAGAAGGAAGATTCATGTCACCTGTGGTGACCTTCAGAGATGCAGGGGCTGCCGCAGCCACTTCAGCCCAGTTCTTTTCAGGGCCTGACAAGGCAAGTGGTTGCAGGGGATGTTGAAGGACTGGGTCCACTTCTATTTCATCCTACAGAGCCAGAGGTGTCATTTGCAGGGCCACAAAGTGGTTATGTGTGTGGAACATCCAGAGAACATCCGTATCGGTTTCCGCTGCATGATCATTTGGCACTTGGCTGCTGACCACCTCCTATGAGCTAGATGGGATCTCTTTTCAAGTTGCTGTGGAGTTTGGCATTTTTTGTGTCAGGGAGGAAGAGATCCCTCAAAGATATGACCCTCCTGCTTGTTGGTGCACTCCAGGGAAAAATCAAATCTCCAAGACCCCCCTCCCCCAATGTTTCAGGCGAGGAGCGCTCCATCCCTCCCAGACTGGATTATTCTCTGAACGTTGCTAGGTATGTTTTCTTTAAGAAGTCCATTAAGTGCTAAGGAGTAGCAAATAGAAGTGGAGATCCATTGTAGATCACCTACATAGTAGCAGGGTATTGGAGTGAGAAAGGGAGGTTAAGTTGATGGAGGAGCTGGCGACAGTTAGTGTAATCCTTCCTCTTATCAGACAACTCCTGAGAATAATCTTGGTATATTTGTACTGGCTGACCATTCCAGATCATATGGCCTTTGGTTGTGGCCACAGCATAAATCAACTCCTTCTGTCTGTAATCTAGGAAATGGGCAAGGAGGGGTCAGGGCCTTTCTCCCTGCTTTGGAGGGTGTGCAAGTGATTGGTGGGCCCACTAGATCTGTATTGCAGTGCCAGTGAGCAGGTTGTGCAGTTGAGGTAGCACTGTTTGGAGGAAGTCGATGCAGTCCCGAAGCTCAGCCCCTTCCTGAAAGCCTGCAAACCTTTGATTATTGTGACAACTTTGGTTTTCCAGGTTGTCAGTTTTATCATGCAGGTTCTGAAGGGCTCCCCTGTTCCTATACTGTGTTGGTTAGCTTCTGGATTGCAACTTCATGTGATCCAATGCGGTGCTCCAAATAAAACATCTGGACCTCAATGGAGTGCAGGGTTTGAGTATTATTCTTCACTGCTGTTGTCATTTGTGCCATTTGAGCTAGCAGCTTGGTAAACATTTCCTCAGTTGTTTTAGCGTCTCCTTGAAGTGGGCAAGAGGAGGCCATGTCACAGGCTGGTAGAGCTCTCCACCAAGCCCAGTTATATTTCGGAAGAAAAGTGGTAAGTCTGCAATGATCTACATAGTATATGCAGAAAATCTGTTATGTTCGTTGATAGCCGAAAAGTAAGCAAAAGTAACACCCAAATTGATGGATTATGTAGGATTATGTCCCAGTATTGGAGGAGCTAGAATCCTAAGTGACCATGCTGGTCCAGGGCTAAACCATGCCCCCCACAAAACAGACAAGTTGAAAAACAAGTTAATCGCTTTGGTCAGAGGTTAAGGTTCTGATAGCCAAATTTAGAAGTGAACTTGTTTACTCTGATGAGCTCCAAACTGGTCAAGTTGTGGAGACTGCATTTGAACCTGCTGCATCAGATGACAGGAGACTTGAAGAGGCAGCAACTCTTTTGCGTTGTCTCATCATAGATTCCTTCAGGGAATCACAGGCGCTTCCCTGGCCACCTTCTTCAGGTTTCCTGCTCTCCAAAACCATCTAACTATCAGATGTGGTTGTAAAATTCCTGGCTCACCAAATTTCTGGCTGATCTAATTCTATGACCACCTCAATAAGAAGAGAGAGGTTTGTGAATTCAGTTGGTCAAGATATTTTCTATGTAGTGAGTTGTGGTCAATGGAAAATGCCAAAACATCTCCTCCTAGGAATGACTGTAAGACACACCACTGGTAGCTCTCAAATCATGAGTATCCTCAACCACTTCGGACACTGTGTGTGCTATTCAACATTTTGGAGCTAGAAACTGCTATATGTGATAGCGTTGAGAGTGACAGCACTCTACCTGTAACCATAGACAGTGACAGAAATATTGTGATGCATTTTTGCTGGAACAATTTCAATCTTAATGAGAAACCCCCTTCTGGGGCTGGCACCACACATTCAACTCATGATATTGTAATGCAGGTAAAGTCAAAGGAATGCCTACCTACATCTATGGAATATAGCCAGCCCAAAAGCAAAAAGTGATCTGTTAAATACAAGCCTCAAGAGCTTGAACCATGCTTTGTTAAGCAACATGTCGAACCAATCCTGACTGTAGTACAGACTGCCAACTCTGTTCCAGAGATTGTGAAGCAAACTTGTGTATCAGTTTTCATGTGTTTTTTCTGCAGAGGCTATATGTGTGATGGAACACAATCTATTCTCGGGTGGACAGTCTGGGTATCTTCCACAGGGGACCAGTCAGGATCAGTACAGAGATAAACAAATGTTGACTACACGGCACCAATCAACCCTTCTTTTACAGAGAACTCCACTGTTCAACATTTACTGCAGGTATCACAAAATGCTACCAGAGAGGTTGGCCAACAGTACATGATTGTTACATTTGATCTTGCTGTTGCAAAGAAGGCAAATGCTAGCATGTGGCAGAATGCATGCCAGTTCAGTGATGTCATTGAGTGACTTGTTTCCACACAATTTGCTCATACTTCAAATCCATTGGGAAATTGTTACATGGTACTGGCTTTGTCAACATCATCACTGAGTCAGAGGTGTGTGCCAGTGGCTCTATTGAAAAAGTATTGAGTGGCAAACACTACAACAGGGACATGTGGGTGAACAAGCGTAACCTTGAAGCTCTTGAATGCCTTCTTTTTCAATTGTTCCAAAACCGCATTAATGTACAGACTTTGGTAGAAGAGGCCAGAGAAGAGTTGAAAAGGCTATTGGAAAGACCAGAGTCTGACACATTACATGAGGCAGTTGCCAGTGACTCTTGTCACCAACTTTTCAAAAAGTACTTCAAGTTTAAAGAGAAAGTGAGGTATAGCAAACTTGGGAGGACGGCACAGTTTTGGATTCAGCACATAGACAGAATCTAGTTGGTGCTTAGGTTTCTGTGTGCTACCAAGGAGAACAACTTTGACCTGCAACTAGCATGTGTTGAACAACTCTGCCCTCTGCTTTTTAGCCTGTATCGCCAAAACTACGCAAGGTTTCTATCTGTCCATTTTCTGACACTCATGAACCTACAGCCCTTGTCTGGAAAAATGCCCATATGTCACATCATATCATCTCAAGTCTTGAAACACATGACTGGAAACTTGTTGAAAAGGAACTCCTGGAGTATTACTGGTGTGATGGTGACATACCACAGGAATTGGTGGACATTTTATCCTAGGAAGAGACCCTAAATCAATCAGATGAGGAAGATGACAATGACATTCTTTCTGCCAGCCTGCCAGATGAGATCTTTAATGCTGAGGATGAAAACAGTGGGGATGAAGATAAAAACTAAATTATAATAGAAAATATATTACTGTTACAGTGTGTCAATGTAATCATATACTTATTACACAAATATCATTATAGCTCTATATTCTGATAACACCAATTCCCATAGTTTCAATGACATTGCAAAGTACTCATGTGTACATCAATATATTTTTTTTTATTTTAGTCTTTGGTAACCGGGTAAGGCCCATTAGGCAGAACTGCCTGTTTTCAGGGATGACCTGGGAGCACTGGGTGGTTAAGTGACTTGCTCAGAGTCACACAGTATGCAAGTGGAGGTTGTGAGAATCAAACTCAGGTCTCGTCTGCTGAATGTATCAAGCTTGTTCACACTTTATTCCTCTAACCTCTAGGCTATACTGCCAACCCAAAATGTGACGTCATTACTGATGTTACCATTGAGATGAATCTTTTCTAATTATATGAGTATGTAACCTTTTTATTGACATCCATTTTGTCATTATTTGACTTACATATATAGACTTAAATCAACAAAAACTACCTCTACCCAATCTTTGTTTTTTTTTTTTCTTTCCTGATATAGTTGTCACACATGTTAGCCTGTAGCAAACAAAAGCTGCCATCGCCAGCTGGCAAACAAGTAAATTCTAAACTATTACATTGTAAGCATCTAAAAAAAGCAATGTCTTGAAAATTCCCTGGGAGGGTAGTGATAGTCCATGGACTATAAGCACCACTTTTTTGAAATATAATGAAACATAAGACTTTACCTAAAAATTAGAACATGGGAGTAGTTGTTCCCTTGCATAAAAAAGGTTCTGTTATGTTGTCAGATAATTATCACCCTATAACTTTACTAAATATAAACTTAAATATTTTTTTCGAGATTGATATTGAACAGAGTTCTATACTGGATGGATCATTTCAGGATTCTATCTCAGTTTCAAGCTGTGTTTTGTAAAGGTCACTCTACAATTGATCAAACATTCACTTTAAAATATATACAGTACTAGATAAATATGTACAAATTAAAAAAAAGTGCATACTGCATTTCTGGATATTAATTCTGTATTTGACTCTTTAAATCTGCTTATTTTGTGGGAAATCCTGAAAAAAGAGCATGGAAGGACATCTACTATCCATTAATAAATTGTTACATACAGATATTAAATGTGTTGTTAGATAAAGCAAAGATGGGGCTATGACAGAGGAGATAAATGCCTTATCTTGGGTAAAAAGGGACTGCTTATTGGCAACAACCTTATTTAACCTATATATTTATTCATTAGTAGAAAATCTGGTGGCAGCTTATTGTTTTCCACCAAAAGTGAATAATATTTTTGTTAAGATTCTGTTATATGCAGATGATGCAGTTCTGCTATCACAGACTCCACTTCATCTGAAAAGAGCCATAACATCTGCAATGGAAACTTTAAAAAATACGGTCCTTAATTTAGATAAAATAAAAATAGTGGTTTTGTGGGAAAAGAAACAAAAGTATCCAGAATGGAAGGTAAATGGAGCTAATACTGCTGAAGTAAGTGAATTTCAATATTTGGGGGTTACTTTTTTTTTATTACTATTTCATCCCCCTTGCTCCACGGCCCTCAGTCAGGAGGAACTCCAGTCCCTTCCCCTGATGTCCACCAGCTGATGCCAACCATCTACCCCCAGGGCTTGCCCCCCCGGTGGGGTCAGTGAGGGTACCCTAAGCCCCACTGAAGACCAGATCCAGTTCTGGTTGGCACCGTGGCTATTCAGGGGTAGGACCTCTGCGCTCCCTCTGTCATCCAGCAGAGCGCTTCTTTTTCCACCTGTTTCCTCCCTTGGGGTGGAATGTGCAATGATATCAGCTATGGTACCATGCACAGGAGCCATTGGGCATCTTCCTCACCCCTGACCACTAGTCAGCAGTGTCAGTGTGCCAGCCCCCAACCTTTGCTAGGGGCCAGACATGCACCGACAACTGATTGTCCCCCTTCCCTGGAGAAGGAGATCTGTCCCTGGGTTGCTCAATCCTTCTCCTCCCTGGCTGACTCCTGGCAACCTACTTGTACCATGAACACGGGTCACCAACATGGCAAGAGGTAAGGCAGGATGCATAAACCCTCCATGCCACTGGGATGGCTGGGAATTAATTTTAGTAATGATCTGAAATGTTATTAATTAATTTTTTTTTTACTTATTCAAAACTAGGATTACAATTACCTTTGAACCAGGGGTTCTTTTACAAAGGGTCCAGGTCAAGTGATATAAGCAATACAAGACAATTGTCAAATTGCAGTCAAAATATACATTACAAATTAAATAACAATGGGCACAAAACAGGCAATACAGTAATGGCCTATATGAACAGTAGACAGGGATTAATCATAACAAAGTACACCAGTGAAAGAATATGCAGTCACAATTATGGCAGACTTTATCAAAATAAGAGCTAACTATAGGGACAGAGAGGAGAGAGCATAAGGGGGATGGAGTATAGGGGAGGTAGTGCTGGGGAGGGAAGGAAGGAGTGGTGGGGGTGAGGGGGAGGTAGAAGGAGGGGGAGGCATAGTATGCAGTCTAGATAAATAGCAGACTTTGTCAAAATAAGAGCTAAATACAGGAGAGAGGAGAGAGAGAGAAAAGGGAGATGGAGTATAGGGGAGGTGGTGCAGGGGAGGGAAGGAGTGGGGAGTGGAGAAGGTAGCAGGTGGAAGAAGCAAAGTGTGCAGTCCACATATAGCAGACTTTGTCAAAGAAAGAGCTAAATACAAGGTTAGAGAGGTGAGAGCATAAGGGAGATGGAGTATGGGGTGGTAGTGCAGGGGAGGGAAGGAGTGGCGGGGGAGTGGATGTGGTAGCAGGTGGGAGAGGCATTGGGCTACCATGAGAGAGATGTAGGGAGGCAGGGGAATGTAGGGAGGTAGGAAATGGAATAAGCATATTGAAAAAATTAAAGAGCTACTGTAGTGTACTGCTTGGAATTAATAGTAATTTTCAGATGCAGTCAGCTATCACTTCTTATATCTCAAGTAATTTTTTTCTTTTCTGTTTGCTAATTATAAGATTTCCACCTGGCAGCACTGAGGTGATGTGTGGAGAAGCACACTGTCTGGAAGAAAAAAAAAGTCATTACTGTTCCTCTCACTACATCATCAGAAATGAGACCAAACACCTTGAGGCACCACAATCCTTATAGCCTGAGTAGTGACTCTCGCAAGCTACCAATCAAAATGCAGGAAATTGTAGCATCATTGGTAACCAGAGAGTGAGAGAGAGGCAGTCCCTGCTGCTTCATGTGAAAGTGAAACCTGGCAGTGAGAAAAGTTCCTTATTGGTTACTAGTGATGTCATAGTCAGTGTGGTCTCAGTGTTGATGTAGTGTGAGTAACAGAACTGACTTTTTTTTCATCACATCATCCCAGTACTGCCTAGTGGAAAATCTTCTAATTAGCAAACAGAAAATAAAAAAATACTTGAGATATAAGAAGTGATAGCTGACTACATTTAAAAGTTACAATTAATTGCAGGCAGTATCCAGGCAGTACACTGGCTCTTTAAGAAAAATGTGTTTAACCCTTGCAGGGCCATAGACTAATATATCGGTCCAGAATTCCTATACATTCTAATTCTGTCGGCAGCCTAAGAGTTGCGATATTAAAAGGTATAAGTCATTTTGCCCACTCAGTAGCAAAAAACTCATATATTGCTCACTATTGCTGTTTTGTAGGTAAGGTGAATTTTCAACTTTTGCATGGGGACAAAACTTGGACCCTTTTTTGCAACTTTAAAGATTTAGAAACAGTTCAAAATCAATACTTTAAAAGTCTATTAGGTGTACCAAGAGCTACTCCGACTGCTGCAATACAGGCACAAACTGGTACAATTTCATTATATTCAACAGTACCCCAAAAATGTATTACTTTTTGGAGAAAATTATGCAAGGCACCTCCGGACAGTTTAATTTATAACTGTTAGATGGATGTGGTCTTAAGAAATGATTAAAATATTTTAACCTGGTTTGGTAATCTAAACTGTGAATTAAATCAATGTGGCATGCAATATAACTATAGCCTTGGAAATATAGTCAGACTGTATTAACAGTATAAAGGATTATTGATATTGTGAAACAAAAAATATATATCCAGTATGGGAGATATCTGGAACTGCTGTACCCTAAAATTAATTAAAACAAACTTCAATGTGGAAAAATGTTTACTGATATGTGATAACACAAGACAGGAAAGCTTTGACTAGTTTCAGATTTGAAATTTTTCCAAAATGGAGGCCCTCAGACTATATGAGTACCATGATCCAGATTTGCCCAGGATGTGACAATGCCAAATTAAGTATGGTGCATCTGGTACTGGAATGTTGACTTTTTTAGGAGAAAAACAAACATTGATTTTTACAATTGTTAAGAATCTGTCTCTTCTTGATAAAAACAAACTATTAAAACTGATTTGTACTACAGAAATATCAGTACAAATATATGCTACTGCACATTTTGCACATAAAATTGCAATACAATTAAACAAGGCTATAAAATAGATAGTGGGTGAACATCTAGGCCGGAAGAGCTAATTTAGTAACTCAATAACTTGTAAACATTATATGATGCTGTGTTAGCATGTTTTATATTATATGAATGATGTTTGTCTGTAATGTCTATATATAAAACGGCTAGTATTATTGTGGATGATTTTAAATATTGTGTAAATGAAACTGTGAATGTAACAAATACTATTTTATACATACTGAAATTACAATAAACTGAACTGAACTGAAAAAAAAAAAACAACTGATTAACGCCATGACAAATGAAGGGTGCCATAACATTAGCTTACAGGGCAGCATTCAATGAAGTCAAGAGCTAAATAAAGGGCACAGAGACTGTTAAAAAGTGACAGTGCTTTGGAAGTGCATTTGAGTCAAAACAGGCAATTTCAGTTCTGTGGTAAGAGCCAAAAATACATGAGGTGGAGGGGCATTTGAAGAGGGGAGGTCAGGAGGGGGGTCAGGTGGAAGGTTGGCAGGAGCAGAATGGAGCAAGGAGAAGCCTCAGCTTGTACCTAAGGGTAGGGAGTGAGGGGGAAAGGAGGGGTAAGGAGGGGAGCAGGTTCCAGAGGAAGCGAGGAGAGATGGTAGGAGAAAGCAGACTGCCCAGCAGCAGAGTGCTGGTGGGGAAGGAAGAAGTTGCATGGATCCATATAGTAAAGGGAGTAGGAGGAAGAGGTGATAGAGGTGAGGACTGAGGACAGATAAGAGGGGAGGGACCCAAACAAGTATATTTAGATGAAAGAAGCACAAATGGAATGGTGACGTGAAGAGAGAGGAAGGATGAAAATGGAGGAGTGGCAGGGATGTGGCTTAGCTGGTGAGAAGGATAGCTACTTGAATCCATAGCAGCCACCAATAGGGACATTAAATCCATTCAGACTCCATGTTTTCTGTAGGCTTGGCTCTGGTAAAAACGTTCGAGAGGCACAAGAATATGAGCTGTTTGCTGCAAGTGAATTTTGAGCCTTTTACTCCTGATTTGTGCTTCCTAGCAGTCGTGAACCGAACAGAGTGTTCCGTTGCATGACACGGTGCAGCAAAGAAGGCTCAGAGCCTTCTGTCTGTGAAATGTTTGCCAGTGTTTTCGTCAGGATGGAGGAACTAACCATCACTAGTAACTCTACTGCCTGGATCCTTAAGAACTTCAATGCCAGACTGGGGCTCCAGGAACAGAAATCGTCCAGCCAGGAAGAAATTCTTCAGGGCCACTGCACCTTTCTATGGGAGCAGGTGGCCCAAATCCAGGAGATGCATGACAAATTGGATGACTTGGAAAACAGGGGCTGCAGGAACAACCTGCCACTCCTTTGGTTCACGGAGAGCTGCGAGGGGTTCCGGGTGGCTCAATTTCTTCAGCAAGCCCTCCCAGAAATCCTTAAACTTCCACCCAGCACCAGGTCCACCACTGAGTAGGCTCACTGAACTATGCAACCTAGGCCCATGGTCAGAGAGAGACCATGACCTATCCTAGCATGCTTGCTGAATTTTGCAGAGAAGGAGGCCATACAGACCAAGGCAAGGGAGCTGGGAGCACTGGACTGGCAAGGCAATCGAATTATGCTGTTTCAGTATTATTCTAAGGATCTGGTGACCCAGCAGAAGGGTTTTACCAATGCCAGGAAAAAACATCATGAACTGGGCATCCCCTTCTCACTCAGGTACCCAGTAATTCTAAAATTCACACATAATGGTACCTCCCTACAGTTCAGCATGCCAGAGGCTGCAGTAGAGTTCCTGCAGAAGACCTTTCCCAACACGGACAACAACTGAGGCCCAGTCCAGTGAATGGCCCACCTTCTACATGATCCATTGACTACACAGACAGGTGATCCCCAATCAAGCATGACCAGCAAGCCCCCTCCACCCGGGCCTCAACCTTCACGGTACACTGTGGGAGCCACAGATGCAAAATTAGAAAAAAATGGCCACAGCAGGAGGCACACAGCAAGCGAGTTCACCCACAAGAAAGAACAGAAGAAACTGCGTGGCAGCTCACACTCAGCCAGCGAGAGGCCTTGGCAGCCCTGATGGTGACCAGCCTGTATTTCATGAAGAATAGGTTCTCCCCACTCGCGCCGGTCACCCCACACAATGAGACTGATGACAGCCAGGATAAGGCCACCGAGACAACGGAGGAAGCCCCCCAAAGATCCCGACTTGCAAGAACCAGACTGGGCGGATGCCTCAGACCTTCCAGTGCCATCTCCAGCTCTAGTGACACAAGGGACTGCTGTGGGCCTGGAGCGTAGGTCACCTGGAAGCCTTCCTGGCCCGAGGTCAAAAGTTGGGCAAACTCCTTCTACACTGGTGCTCCATTAGGAGCCTCCAGATAAGTGCAGCATTTGTGTGGGGTGGCAGGCTAGAGGAAAGTATTGGAGGGCACAGTGGTTAACCGTAGGGGAGGATGCTGGGGGAGTAGGATGATCACCATGATTTTTGGCCTTAACGTGTGCTTGCCCTTGACTCACCGATCCTTATGACTGGGGGAGGGTTATGCAATGGGCAGGGGCACTTTACTCCTGCTCTGTCCTCTGAACTTATCATCTGACAGGACTAATGTACTGAGCTAATACTGTGCTGTTTTGGGTGAGGTTGGGGGGGCTAAGTATCACTTCCTTATATGGTGATGCACCATCCTCTATTCTGCTTTCTATATAAGGGTTGCTGATGAGGGTGCAGTCACGTTTAGCCCGGGCCCTTTCGACCTGGTACCTATTGCCATTGTACAGGAACTGGCAGGTCTGTCATCACTAGCATTAATGGGACTCTGCCAAATACATGTTCCTGTTGTTGTGCCCCAGCAGACCAATCCACTACAGATGGGCCTGCTGCGACCCCAGCCCCCCAACTACCTGCCCCACTTCCTCGATATCTCCACAAGACCTCACAAATTCATCCAGTGGGCACACTAAACCACGACATGTATACATCTGCCACATGTGGCCTGGGACACATCTGTCTCCTCTCTCTCAGGGAGAGGGGAGGGTAGTTATTCCACCTACTTAAGGGGGACTGTCCCTCCCTTCCTCCTCGCTTGTTTGGTGGAGCCCTGGGATGTTGCCCCAGGACTATGATGACTGTGATGCACTCCTACCTAGTGCCAGTGCAGTGTCCGTGGCTCAGAAGGTAGCACACTCGCTTCTGAGGCTGGGAGATTAGACAGCTATGGGTTCTAGCCCCACACCAGGCACTTGAGTTAATATCCCAATACTGACACTGCAGTGCAGCATGTGGGGGGTGCTGCACTCCTGAGGTGCCATCTTTCGGATGAGACATTAAAACGAGGACCCATCTGCTTGTTCTGGTGGTAGTTCAGGTGGATGTTAAAGATCCCAAGGCACTTCTCGAAAAAAGCAGGGGAATTTCCGCAGTTTACTGGCCAAATTTCCCCCCCATTCACTAAAAATACCACCAACAGCTTAATCTAGTTCAAAGTCAGTTTGCATTCATCTGTATCCCCCTCCCCCGGGTTGTGCCTGAAAATAGGCAGAATTTGTCTAGTGCACTTACCCGGTCAACAAAAGATAAATAAAATACCCACCACCTTTTAAGTCCTCCCTGCTAGGCCCCATTCTAGTTGGTTAGTTGTCCTACAGGAATAGCAAACACAGGTAAGCTATGGTAGGTGGCTCGCTCTACTGAAGTCATCAAGAAGACAAATCGGAGGAAAGCTCTCCTACCCAGGCTCGATACCTGAGGGTGCATGGGATCTGGTTTATCAACCCCAAAGTATTTCACCAGACAGGATCACTGGTCTCACCCATTATCGGACTGAGCCACTCCCATGGTAGACTGGACCAGCCATTGGCTGTGTATACAGCCAGCCTCAGCCCAGTCTGTGACCCTAAGCTCTTTTTCTTTTCTGCAGTTCCTAATGCACTTGAGTTGTATTGTGATAGTGCAGTTATACTGTAGTTATTGTTGAGAGTCAAACTCACTCAGCACTGTTAAGTAGGATTGTTGTATTGACCAAGTAGGTTAAGGTCTTTGCTTCTCCCGACCCTCAGGGAGTGCTCACAGAGGCAGAGCCGGGAGCTATGCTTGTCTGTAAACCAACTGTGGGGTCTACCCCTGCACAGTACAAACACCATATCTTTGCCCCTGTGTGGCTCACAGCAAGGTTAGCTGGCCTTTGTTTTTCTTTTCCTCTTTATTAGAGAGGGTCTATCCCCCCCCCGACACCATATCAGAGATCGTGCTGCACACCTGGAACGTCAGGGATCTGAACTCCCCTATGAAGAGAAAGAAGGTTCTTTCCTGCCTCAGACGCCTTAAGTCCCAAGTGGCCTGCCTTCAGGAGATCAAACTTTTGGGGTCAGACCATTCTTTCCTTCAAAAAGACTGGATGGGGCAACTGATACATGTGGATGCCCCATCTCAGAAGACAGGGGTGGCCAGCCTGCAGCACAAATCCTTGCCGTGGAAGCTGACTGCCAGTAAAGCAGATGACGAGGGTAGGTGGGTGAAGGGACTGTATGATACTTCAACTGACCATGTGTGCTATGTAACGTGTGCACCCCTAACCAGGATGACCCTCTGTTCTTTCATTCCCTCACCGCCTTTTCTCCACCTCACACTGCACTTCTACTGGGTGGGGACTTTAACTTGACACTGGTACCCTGCCTTGACAGGAATGACACTAGTACTGAGGCACATGTCAGAGGAGGAAGGGCACTGCACCTGCTTATGGGAGACCTAGGTCTCACTGATGTGTGGACACTCTTCCACCCCCATCCCCGAGACTATATCTATTACTCAGAGCCCCACGCATCCTAGAGCAGGTTGGATTTCTGGCTTGTGTCGCAGTCCCTTACACAGTCCTTCTTTGATTCTGGCATACTTCCAAGGAGTATCTCGGACTATGCCCTGGTCCAGCTTATCCTAGCATGGGGCCCTAAGGAAACCCCTACCTGCTGCTGGAGGCTGGACCCACTCCTTATGTGAGACACAGACTTTATTCCCTGGGCCAGAACTGAGGCCTCACTCTTTTCCAGTCCAACCCCATATCTGATACCACTCCAGGGAACTCATGTGTTACAAGAGGTCCCTGTACCTTTATTGGTACCCCCAGAGGTACACCCTAGACACTTAGCACTTAGGTATATGTTATACTAACATATAGGGCTAAGGACATCTATTGTACAAGAGTAGATGTCAGGATATGTATGCACATTATTGTTATACACTTTGCTTTCTAATACATATATGTAGTTCTTGCTTATAAGATGTTTGGACACCTGTGTCCTTGTAATGATTATATATATAAGTCGGAATTGCCACCTTTTGGTGATTTGTACTACTACACTGATTTATGTAAGAACTGTACTCTTTTGTTTCACAAAGTGATGACTACTACAAAATTGTATGTTATCTTAGACCATGGAGCCACCTCTAATTTAGCCAATAGGGCTCATTTCTGTAACTAGAAATGTTTCTATCTTACAGTAACCATAGTAATTATCATTGGTATATAATGTGAGACATTACGACTCCTATCTCGGAGACCCCAAGAGACACAGAGAATCCTCGAGGTATAGGGAACACTTAGCATTGGCTCCCGGTTCGTATTGGTAAGAACTGCTTAGGACAACTGTAATTATCCTTTTTGGCAGTAATAAACAAGTTTATTACTCGTATACAACATGTCTGTGATTCCTTGCATTCCCAATATTGCCAAGAACATGAGAGTGAGGTTTAGACCTCCTGACAATTGGCGACTGTGTGCAGGCAATATTTGATGTTTGCAAAGTTTTGCTTGTTGCTTTATAACTTTTCCCTTCAGAATGAGGACTGTAGGTGTGCATTCCTGCATCACCTCTCCCGTTTTAAGACCACTTTGTAACCCCTTGCAAAGTCTGGCTGCTTTCTGGGTGTGGTCGATGCCAATTCGACCCACTCTACAGCAGTTTTGAATTGCAAGCTTACAGGTGCACAGTAGCCCGACTGTGTATGAAGTGCTCCTGCTGTGGATCGATACACAACACAGCACCTTTTTCACAGTTTGATTTTTCGTTCCCTCCCACACAAGGGCCACCATATCAAATATCTGTGCAGAACTGAGACTCAATGTCTCAAACTTTTTTACCTCCCATGGAGGCTGGGCTGACTTCGCGCTGGACGCTTGTCAATCTGACAACCCTATACTGGGGATCTCAACCACGTACACTGAGACGAGACAAACAGCCAATAAGTGCCAAGCTAAGGGGCTGTTGGTCATGGCTCTTTATGCTGCTTTGGAAGCCTCTGAAATGAGGTTTCGAACCCTTGAACTGTAAATCTTATCTCTTAAGCAAGTGACGGGTTTGCAGGAAACAGAATGTGTCAGACTGCAGCAGATTTTGGAGTCTGAACTTCAAACTCTGTGAAATGAAAAGGATTCACTTTTGCATCATTCTGCACAGGAAGGAGAGCAGGACATTTGTATGTTAAAGAAGCAGCGTGAAAGTTTGAGACAGGATAAGGGACAGGCTTTGAATATGAATGATTTGTTCAGTAGAACAAATGAACAGTTGAGTGGGGAGTTGGATGAACTACAGGACGAGATAAACCAGGTACGTAATGACTTAGAAGTGGCTACTAGGGACAATCGCAAATTGAGTGCCGCATATAGAGTGTTGCAGAAACAAATGCAAGAGGAGGTTGATGTGAATGTTGCAAATGTGAGCCATGCAGGATGTGAATCCAAGATGGCGAAACTGCGCCATCAGCAAGAGGTTCTGGCTGGACATGTTAAGGTGATGGGAGGTGTAGCTCCTGCCTTAACTACGTCATCTGAAGGGGAAGTCTCAGATGGTGACATCTCTCAATACAACACCCAGTCACACCCCTACTATGGCCCAGAGTCCCCACCCCGCCATCCACAACATGGCGGATCCCCTTTACACCCACACCATATCATACATCATCAACGTCATGACGCACATCATGGGTGACGCCAACATGGTGACCACCATGATGGGGGGGAGCAGGCCCAGGCATAGTCCCAACGGCACCACCGGTAACCATCATTAATGTGGAAAACAGGCAAGAGATAGAGAGAATGTTTGATAATGCGGTAAATAGTGTGCACATTCCGGAGAGGAATAAGTAAGTTTTAAAAGGTCAAATTAGACAGCTTATTCATGAAACTGGCACTCAGGAGGGCATAGTCCACTCTATAGTGGAGGCCGCAGCTCAGACAGCTTTGGACGGTGCCAGAGGTAACGTACCTCCACCTGATCATCCCACTAATCCCCTACAAATGGCCTACTCTGTTCAGCAAATAGCTGACAGTATCGGTTGGATGAGCGCATCCGACAACCTCAGCTGTCACTAGGAAAAGGTGCATGCCAAATGTGAAATGCTTAGTCTCACTGCAGACTACCAGGTCAAGATCCTACGCCAGACCATCGATCCTGGACTACGGGCCAAACTCCCCGATGCCATCCGCCAGGCCGGCAATGCCACCTTTGATGAAGTTGCAGCTGAACTCATTTCTGTACACAGCCCAGGTGAAGTAGGAGTGATGCCTGCATACCCTGTAAAGCAGAATACAAAGGAAAGTCCAGCGACTTACCATCAGAGACTCTGGATGGCCTACCGAGCAGGAAAACAACTCACACAGAAATCTGCGGATGTTGATCTTACCGAGTATAAGACCTTGTTCCTTAGGAACATGATCCCTGCAGTGAGAGAGAAGGTAGAGCCAACCACTTACACAACCACGTAACAGTTTGCCGGCATCCTCCGGAAAACCAAAAGAGTTCATCAACTCTGCATCCATGATCTAGGCTCCAGTTCCAAGAAAGCAGCTGCCGTGGAGCCCCCTAGAGGCCACGATGCACTACACAGTGGAAGGGCAGGCCCAACATAAACAGCCCCTCTCCGCAGACAACCAACATCCCCAACAGGCCCAACAACAACCACAGCAGCAACAACAACAACAACAATGGGGGTGGGAACTGGAATTATCATAAGAATATGAAGCACCATAAGAATAACAAGGGTAAACAACAGCAAAGACCAGGCCCTTCGTATAGGGAGATAGCCGAAGAGAATCAGAAATTCAGAGAGCTCCTGGGACAAGTGCATTCTATAGCAGATGCTGTTTCCGCTCAGGCTGTTGCAGCCATACAACCGGGAACCCAGTCCCCAATGGGCCGTGGTGATACTGGAAGTGCAGGCCCTCAGGCCCACGTAGGTCCAAATTGTTGCACAAAGTGCATGACACCCCTACTGGTGGACACCAGGATGTTGAAACTACCCTCCAGAGGTGTAAGACCACCGCCTGGTGGCCTGGTGTCACCAAAGATGTTAAACAGTACATAGACAACTGCCTTGTTTGTGCGCAAAACAATCCCATCCCCACCAAACAAAATGCCAAACTCCTACCACAAAGACATTATGGCCCCTGGCATGCCATTCAGATTGATTTTATTGGTCCATTGACTAATACCAGAAGAAACTACAAGTATGCTTTTGTGGTAACTGACCTTTTCTCAAAGTGGGTTGAAGCTTTCCCCACTAAAACATGCACTGCCAAAACCACTGCCCAAATCCTGGTAGAACAGATTTTCTCCAGGTGGGGCCTACCTCTTAAGGTAGACTCTGACAAAGGAACCAGCTTTACAGGTGAATTGATGAAAGAATCACTTGAACACCTAGGAGTTCAACAGAAGTTCCACATACCTTACCATCCACAATTTTCAGGTCAAGTAGAAAGAGACAACATAATGATTAAACAAATGCTTTCCAGATTCATCGAGGACAATCACAAGACCTGGGATTCCCTGTTGCCATTACTCCTTATGGCAATTAGGGGTATGCCCTCAGCCACTACCAAGTTGAAATCATTTGAGGTTATGACTGGAAGACAGATGAGATTACCTGAACACCTGTTGTTTGACCTGCACACCCCCACAGTAGACAGTGTGTCTGTAGACCAATATGTGGAAAAACTCAGACAAGACCTCATACACACACTTTTATGCTGCCAATTGCATGGGCAAGGACCAGCAACAGTCCAAAATACAGTTTGACAAACATGCACAAGAAGTGGATTGGCAGGTTGGAGATCAGGTAATGGTCCTCAGATTTTCACATCCCACCCATTCCTTCTCCAATAAGTGGGAATGCCCCTACCCCATTGTCAACAAGCTCAGTCCAGCAGTCTACCAGGTTAGACTCTTGCACAATAATAAACTGACTGACAAATGGTTACATGCAAACCAGTTGAAGTTGTGTAAAGGAGTATAATTACTTTTCCTCACCCCATTGGGTGGAATAGTACTAACCTACTAATGTTTGATCTTCCTTTGCAGATACACTGACAAGATGTCTATCTTGTTCCACTTTCTCCACATCTCAGGAGTTATCCCCTGCATCCAAGGCATGGTAAAGCACCTCCTTCCTTACCTTGATCCTCCAATGTCTGCCCCAGAGGGAGTTTCCATCAATATACCTAACAATTTGATTAATGTCCAGGAAGGTTCTGATGCCTACCTCACTGCCTCAGTTGTTGCTCCTGACAAATCTACCCTATAAATTGAGTGGCAAACCATATCGCAAGGACAAATTCTTCCTGTGGCCAAGCTCTCCAAGGGAACATTCCATGGATGGCCCAACACTAAATTATCCCCTAATGGTTCTCTGTCCTTGCTCCAAACTGCTCTTAGACATTCTGGTTTATACAATATCAATGCCTTAATTGATCCCCCGTATTGTAATTCTTTGTCTAAGGACTCTGCCAGGAAATTCTGTGCTGTACACAACATGGCCTCTGCTGCCATGTATCTCTCTGTTATCCCCTACTGAGAAACAGCTTTTGGAACATCCAAAGCACATCCCAGGTTCTCGTAGTGGTCTCACATCCACTGTGCTACCTGGTACACTTATTAATAACTTACAATTTATGCGTATACCTGTTTTGTTTAATTTGACTTACTGGAATAAGAAAGAATTTGGTATGTGTCATACTACTAACATGTCAGTATTTTACAGTACTTTACTGCTTGATAGTTTAGCAGCTTTTCAAATTCGTACTCAAGACCCTATTGCTGGGGTATAAACCACCAAGCATAGAGGCAACTTCAGGAGAAAACCAAATTCTTATGATCAAAGTCATAAACGTAACACACATGAAGTTGACAGTTCTGATGTCACCGGTGCCACAGGAACTGTCACAGGTCTTTTTGATACAGCTATGTCTATTTAGAATAAGGCAGACATTGCTGTTTTCAAATCTCATTCAGCTAAATTCCAAACTGGTTTGGTAAATGATATTTTACCCTCATTATTGCATGGTGTGGATGGCCTTAGTCAGGAAGAAAGATACACTGCTTATAATATGCATGACATTGTTAAGGCATTTACTGACTCTAAAGATAAGATTAACGCATTCATTGCACAGAACAACAAAGAAGCAGATAAACAATACATTGCTAGATAAATCCTATGTTCAGCCTATGGCGCATATATTATCATTACCATCAATAATCTCTTCCATGATCTAGAATCTGGAAGGATCCCTGATATAATACATGACAGACGTAATTCTAAATGGTATTGTCCATGATGTAAAATCCCTGGCTGTATTGCTGTGTGTATGCAACAATCTTTAAAAAATTCCTCTTTCTACAGCTAGGAATTTGGGTTTAGTGACCAGACACCCTAATACTGCTCCATGTTTCACCTCTAAGAAATGTTCTATCAAAGATACAATATTCGTTTCTTTCACTGTCTCTTTACCACGTTTTGATCCCACTACAGCTTTGTTCGACAAGCTAGCTTCTATACACTCCATTGGGCACCTGGATTATGACATCTACAGAAAACACCTGGACTTGCCTCCTCTACTGGTCTTCCATCCTTTTCTGGACGCCTGGGTCACCCCACACATGGACTGCTGCGCTAAGAATGGGTACATTTACCTGTGTCGATGTGATGTATTTGATGTTATTAAACCTGTATATGGTTATTCTCCTGACAGTATTGATTGGTCCTTTTCTATGGACGATGACATCAGCACGAATGGCACAGACTCTTTGGACTCAAAATTGGCTCCAGACAAACTTTTCCAGTCGTATCGAGAGGAGGTTCACAGCCTGTCAGCACGGATTTCCAAGACTAGCTACACCTGCCCAGTACAGTTGTAAAAATGGAGATTGCCTACTGTTAAAATGCAATATAATTCTGATGAAGAGTATTGTATAGTGACCATTTATAAGAGTTATACTTACGGAACCCAAACATGTGTTATTGATTGCCCAAATTTCTGTTTTGTTCCCCATTAAAAGTCTGTCATTGGCCATACCGCTATTGCCCCCGTCCCCCTTATGGATGCTGATATCATTGATGGTAACCCTGATTATCTGCGCACCCTATTTAAGTATTTACCATACTTTAATGTACACATTGATCCACTTACACTTACATTAAAATCACTTTTAGAGAGAAAAGACACCCACTTCATCCATATCAGCAATAATATCACTAAAGCTAATGAAGCCATTCCCACACTTATTAATGATGGTGATATGAACGATGCATTGACTAACACTTGGTTAGAGATTACTTTTAAAGGTTTTGTTATTATACAAGCGTTTTTTGATATTTTTTCTTGATTATTGGCAGTATAGCCTAGAGGTTAGAGGAACGAGGTGTGAACAAGCTGGGTACATCCAGCAGACCAGACCTGAGTTTGATTCTCACAACCTCCACTTGCATACTGTGTGACTCTGAGCAAGTCACTTAACTGCCCAGTGCTCCTAGGTCACCCCCTGAAAACAGGCAATTGTGCCTAGTGGGCCTTACCCGGTTACCAAAGACTAAAATAAATTAAAAAATGATGCTTTGCTGCCTACGGCGTACACTGTGTCAACACCATGAGCAGCTGGAGTTCCTTTACAAGGCTCATTCATTGGGTCTGTAAATGACCCCTGCTCTCTATCCACTTCCCTATTTTTGCTGTGTTGCCCTGAGAGGCAACAAGGGGGAGAATGTTACATGAGGTCCCTGCACCTTTATTGGTACCCCCAGAGGTACACCATAGACAGCTAGCACTTAGGTATATGTTATACTAACATATAGGGCTAAGAGCATCTACCGTACAATAGTAGATGTCAGGATATGTATGCACATTATTGTTATACACTTTGCTTTGTAATACATATATGTAGTTCTTGCTTATAAGATGTTAGGACACCTGTGTCCTTGTAATGATTATATATATAAGTCAGCATTGCCACCTTTTGGTGATTTGTACTACTACACTGATTTATGTAAGAACTGTACTCTTTTGTTTCACAAAGTGAAGACTACTACAAAATTGTATAATGTTATCTTGGACTGTGGAGCCACCTCTAATTTAGCCAATAGGGCTTATCTCTGTAACTAGAAATGTGTCTATCTTACAGTAACCATAGTAATTATCATAGATATATAATGTGAGACATTACGACTCCTACCTCGGAGACCCCAAGAGACACAGAGAATCCTCGAGGTATTGGGAAGACTTCATATTGGTAAGAACTGCTTAGGGCAACTGTAATTGTCCTTTTTGGCAGTAATAAACAAGTTTGTTACTCGTATGCAACTTGTCTGTGATTCCTTGCATTCCCAATATTGCCAAGAACCCGAGAGTGAGGTTTAGACTTCCTGACACATGGGAGGCCTTCAAAGCCACCATGTGAGGCAGAATAATGGGCTATGCGGCATCCAAGAGAAGAGAATGGGAACAGAAGTTGGCCGACCTGGAATCTTACCTCGTACTGGCAGAAACTGCATATAAGGCCACGCCCTCCCCTTCCCCTTCCTCATCTCCTGGCCGGAAGTTCCTGGGGCTTCATTTTGAAACAAACCAGCTCCTGAACAGAAAGGCCAAAGTGGCCATACTCCGACTCCAGCACATGTTCTAGGAGGAAGGAGACAAGGGGGGCAAGGTACTGGCATACCAGCTCAGGAAGCAGCAGGCTGCCAGCCACATAGCAGGGCTCAGGAGTGGGTCAGGAGAGTTGGCGACCAGCTTGGTGAACATTAACCAGGTAATGGCCACCTTCTACTCTAATCTATACTGCTGCACACACCCCACTACCCCGACAGAGGCCCTACCCTTCCTGCAGGGCACCCCCTTCCCCAAACTCCAAACCCACCAGTCTAAGTTACTGGATGCACCAGTCTCTGTGGCTGAAGTCGATGCTGCCATCAAGGACCTGAAGGGATAAATCCCCAGGAGGGGATGATTTCTCGGTCGACTTCTACCAGGCCTTGAGCCAGCAGGTGGCCCCCCTTTTAACAGGTTTTTATGGAGGTGGAAACCCAAGACATATTGCCCCCCACCCTGTGAGAAGCAAATATTATTGTCATCCTCAAGAAAGGCAAAGACCCCACAAACCCATGCAGCTACCGCCCCATCTCTCTTATAAATATGGACAGCAAGGTCTATGCAAAGGCACTTGCCACACGCCTGAGTCCCCTGCTGTCTACCTTAATCCATCCCTCCCAGGTGGGCTTTATACCAGGGAAACACAGCTCCGATCATTTGAGAACCCTACTAATTTTAATGCATGTCACTAGGGGGTTACCCATGCTGGAGGTGGCTATTGCCTTAGACTTCAAAAAGGCCTTCAACTCCCTGGAACAGGATTATTTGGATGTCACCCTTGCCCACCTGGGAGTAGGGGAGGGCTTCAGAGAAAAGGTCAGGGCCAGATATAACCTGCCAGTGGCTAGGGTCACCACCAACAGGATGGTCTCTACACAGTTTCCCTTGGGGAGGGGAACATGGCAGGGGTTTCTCTCTGTCCCCTCTGCTATTTGTCCTGGTAATTGCACCCCTGGCCACAGCCATCAGACATCACCCTGTCATCCATGGAATCATGGTGGGTCCTAGAAATTACTGGACCTTGATGTATGCAGATGATCTGCTTCTCCCCCGGCTGGTGTCCCCCTCTCCCTACTCCCTCTCTTGGTCCTTCTGGACTCCTTTGCAGAGATATCAGGGCTCAAGTTGAACCAGGCTAAGACCAAGATGATGCCACTGAATAATCACTGCACCCAACAAACTGCAAGGGAGATGGGTTTACTATGGTTCCTCTCTGGGATCATGTACCTGGGCATTGTAGTGCCCCGGAAGCTAAAAGATATCTGGGGTGCCAACATATTACCGCTAATGACTGGTATCAAACTGGAGTTTAAAAGGTGGAAACTGCTCCGACTCACTCTGGAACGGAAGATAGCAGCCATTAAAATGGTGATGGCTTCCAGAGTCTTCTATCTACTATCCCACCTCCCAATCATGCCACCCAAACTTTGGACCCAGGCTTTTGATAAGCTGATTGGGGACCCTGCTATGGGAAGGCTCAAAACCTCAGTTTAGCCGTAACAAACTCTGGGCTCACTGGTCCCAGGGAGACTGGTGTCTACCATGGCTGGAGGGATATAAATGGGCATTTCAATCTGCCTAAACTACCCACTGGTTTAGTGCACCCGGGACCGAGAGACCAGAATAGGTGGAGATGGAAGTCAGCCTGGGGGGTCTGCTAGATTCCTCCTCACTCATATTCCCCCCTGGGAGATCACCGCTCTTGAGGAATCTGTCTTCTACACCCTTGACTCCTATAGTGGCCTCCAGGAAAATCTGGCACATTTTGAGAACTAAACTGGGAGGGGGCCCTCTGCCTGTCTCCATTACCCCCCTGTAGCATAATCCCCTCATTAGGATACATAACAGCACAGTGGCATGGCCACATTGGAACAAGGGTATAACGCTAGTGGGAGACCTCCTTGACCAACCAGACCAGAGAATGGCCTCAGGTGGACTTCTGGAGGTTCCTTCAGATGAGGGTAGCTCTCCAGCCATTGCTGACTCTAGTCAGTCAATGTACCCCCAGTGTGGACCCTAAGGGCTGGATCAACCACCCAAAAGGCCTGGCAGGTCAGATTTATAAGCTTCTCAGGGACACCTTACCCTCACAATCCAGTTTAGCGAAGTTCAAATGGGAAGAGATGCTGCACTGCTCTATCCCTGACTCCCTATGGATACAGGCCCGGAAGGACACACACGCACCTGGTTTCGAGATGCACATACTAGATTAATCCAAAACAAGGTTTCCCATCTATGTACAAGACCCCTGAGGTGCTACACAGAGCCAAACGTTTTCCCTCAGATGAATGCTGGCAAAGTCAGGGCACGGGGGCTGACATTCTACACATCCTATGGTCCTGCCCCAGGATTGAAGGTATGTGGCAGCAGGTACACTGAATGGCCTCCTCAGCACTACAGAACCCCATTCCACGGATCCCCACCTTCTTTCTCCTGGGCCTTAAGGGTTATCTCCCATTCCTTAATCAGCATGAACTCTGGTGACTTGCCCTTCTAGCTATCCAGACTAAGAGGGCCTCGGTTTCCAGATGGCATACAGTGGTCACGCCCACCATTGGTGAAATTCTAGCCTCCTTATTGCACTTAGTGACCTATGACAAAATGTACCACCTCCAGAACTCCCAGATGACCAAGTTCTAGAACTGCTGGAACCGCTATATCCACTACATCAGTCCCCCTACTGGAGTTGGCTGAGATAACGAATGCTACCTGTTGGCTTTTTCCTCATCAGAAGGTGCTATCCAATATGAATGGTGGGATGTGGCTGGATGGGTGCCCCTGCCTTAGGAAGAGGGGGCCCCTCTACTTATACCTATACCTTTAATAGTAAAATGTTTAGAGGTTGCAAACCAACAGATCAGGCCTACCAAAATGTTGTAAGGGGGCCTGGCTGGTGCTGCTAGATTAGGCCAAAGGGGGATTAGGACTACTGTAGAGTGTATACAATCACTGTTTTCCATACAGGGCCTCTTTCCTTTTTGGTCTCATTTTTTATATTTCAGACATTGGGGGCTGCCTGGACCACAAGAACTGAAGGCGCTTCTATCTGGGTTCTGCATATGTGCCTTGTGGTGGTTGTCAGACATTCAGCCATGAAGGAGACATAACCCTGTTGTAGGTTTGTTCAATCCAGCCCTTGTATAAGTAAGTACCCCTTGTTCTCCCATATGCATATACCCTCTACCTCCACCCACTGCCAGCCCACAGGCTTATCCCTGGGGCGAGCAACACTTGGGGGCATTATAGGAGTTGCCAATTCCTTGCCTTAGCTCTGTCAGTTTACCCTATCTGTATACAATGATGACCTTGCAGTAGTTCTGACTCTCAAGCACTTGATACCCTTTCATACACTACTGCTAAGTGTCAGATGCTGTCATGTGTTTTGTTAAGATAGTCATACCTTCCCTTATTGTACCCCTCCATCCCTCCCTCCTTCCTCTCCCTGCTTTATTTTTGCCTGTACTAATCAATACACAAGATGTAAGTACTTTTCTCTGTCTAAGTTGGAAAATTAATAAACAATTTCAACAAAAAAGGGAGGAGTAGAGGGAGCAGTGATGAGTATTATAGGGTGAGTTGGTAGCAAAAAAGCAGAAACCATTTCAGAGGGTATCAACTTTGGCAAGGAAAAATTAGGGGGTGGTGTCATAGACCATATCTAAATAGTCAAAAAACCCAGAGAACCTTTTGGAGACCAGCTACCAGCATACGTGCCAGAAAGGCAATCCCTAATGTGGTACTGAGCACCAAATTTGGGGTAGAACTTGGAGTCGATTGGGTCACTGTGGACAGAGAGGTCCAGCACACTATCTAGCCACACATCAAGGTGCATGAAGGCAGGGACTACTTAAAGATGGGTGCCATTCTGTGTGGAGAAGATGGGTAGGGATGAGAGCTAGGCCAGTTTCTGGCTGGAGCCAAAGGTCATGGATACTGTTTTTCTAGTGTTGACCTGGAGTTGGTTAACATGGAACCAGAGTAGTATATTGTGTAAGTCTTGCCAGAGCAGACCTTCTATAACGACAGCCAAAGGGCCCGAGGCCATCTGCATACATGTGGATATGTAAACTGGCCCAGGAAGAGGGTAGGTCAGTGAGGAAAACTGAGGAAAGGATTGGACCCAGAATGGAGACCTGTCATGGTGGGACCCTAGCTAGGGAAAATAGGGCTCCTCCTACCCATATTGTGTATTGGTGGCCCATGAGGTAAGAATGGAACCGGTCAAAAGGTGGAGCTGAGGGGCTAGCAGAACTCATCCTGTCCAGAAGGAGGGAGTGGGACACTGAGTCAATGACTTTGAGAATAGCTGCAGTGATTGTTCCTGGTCCATCCCAGTGAAGACAGAGTCAGTGACATGCAGCAAGGAGGAGACGGTGGAGTGGTATTTCCAAAAGTCAGACTGAAAGGGGGAGAGGAAGTTGAAGAGTCAGAGGAAGAAAGAAAGCCTTGAGTACCCTGGGGGATGCTACAAGTCTTGATGGCTGAGAGGGCCCTGGGGGTGGTGGTGGATGTCAAGATGAACAACTTGGAGACTTGTAGGAGGGCAGCAGCCAAGGCCAACAGGATGCTGGGATGCATTGCTAAGAGGATCACCTCCAGAAGGAGGGAAGTGATTCTCCCTATGTATAACTGCTTGGTGAGGCTGCACCTCGAGTACTGCATGCAGTTTTGGAGGCCACACTTAAAGAGGGACATTAAACTCCTGGAGAGGGTCCAGAGGAGGGCAACCAAAATGATTTGGGGCTTGGGGGACAGGACCTATGAGGAGAGGCTCGAAGAGCTAAATATGTACACATTGGAAGAAGAAGGGACCGGGGGACATGATAGAGGTCTTCAGGTACATGAAGGGGTAAATAGGGAGGAGCAGTCAGGGTGCTCAAAGGAAGGAGGAGGGGCCACTAGAGGGCATGGGTGGAAGCTGGGGGAGATTCAGGGGAGAAAGGAGGAGGTGCTACTTCACTGAGAGGGTGGTGGAGCCATAGAATGTGCTGCCTAGTGGGCTGGTGGAGGCAGAGATGGAGGAGGGGTTCAAGAGGGGGTGGGACAGGTACAGGGGAAGGGTTCTGGAAGCAAAATCCAATGCAGCAAGAATATCTGGAACTGGGAAGGGAGAAGCCAGAGAAGGCGAGGGGGGCAGCAAGGTCAGCACCCAGGGTGGGGGCTGACCAAACGAGCAGAAGTGAAAGACCCTTAGGCCTATTCTGCTGGCATTTTAGTATGTTGGTATGTTAGATGATTTTCTCCTGCAGCTTTGCAAGAAAAGGGAGGAGTGATACAGGCCTGAAGTTGTGGGGATGAAGGGGTCAACCCCTTTGTGCAGAAGTAGAACTTTAGGAATTTTCCAAGCCTGAGGGACAGCACCGAACAAGACGAAGAAGTTCAGAAGGTGAGTGAGAGGAGAGGCAATGGCAGGAACTGAGAGATGTTGAAGTTTAGGGTCTAGCCCATTATGGGCTAGGCTTAGTGGGGTTATGTGAGGAAAGGGAGAGCTAGGTATCCAGAGGAGAGACGAGAGGGAAGTGGAAGCCCTCGGTTGGGTGGGGCAGAGGAAAGATGGGAGCAGACAGTAGGGGAAATGGACTAGGAGGGAGAGGAGAGGGGAGGGAACAAGTGATAAAAAGTCTCATTAAAGTGAGCAGAAACAGAGGGAGGGTCAGAGACCGGTGAGGCATCCTCCAGGAGGACTGTGGGAGCAGAGTCGGCAGGGGGGTCAAAGAGTGTGAGGATAACCTTCCAGAATTTTGCTGGGAATTAAGGCTAGACTGGAAGTTGGATTTGAAGTACTGAGCCTTAGTGGCATAGATAGCCTTTATACAGGAGCTCCTCAGAGACCTGCAGGACAAGAGAACAGGAAGGGTACGGGAGAATTTGTAACGGGCCCAAGCTTGGTCTCAAGACTTGCACAGGTTAATAAGGTCAGGTCTAATCATGGGGTGGTGGGAATATTTTACACTGGATTTTCCAAGGGGTGGTGCATGTCCCAGATGATATATAATTTGGAGTGGTATAGGGAGAGAGCCATGTCAATATTGGGGGCTGAGTACAGCAGATAGTGGACCAGTCAGCAGCAGCAAGATTGGTAAAGAGGGCATTAATGTCAAGTGACCGGAGGGATATAGAACAAATGTACTTTAAGGCAGTTGTGGTGGGCCTAACTTTCCTGATAGAGTATGTCATACAATGGCCACTGAAGGTGTCCAGCAGAATACCTGCTGCAATGAGATAGTAAGAGTGTGAGGAAAGTGCTCAAGTCAGAAGGGAGTTTTAGGGGAATGAGAATTGAGCTGAGTGGATTCGATAATATGTTCGGTGAGGTTTAGGGAGTCAATCATGTGTGAGGTTGGCCTGAATGCTGGGGACAGCCAATTGATGATGAAGTCCCCAAGGAGGAGGTGCTCACTAGAGGGGGCAAGGCAGGCAAGAGCTGAAAGAGAGTCAACCAGAGAGGAAGAAGAGATTTTATGGGAGGCATAGTAAACATTAATGAAGATGGAAAGTTTAGAAGGGAGGGCGGTCTTGGCAAGGAGGATCTCATGAGAGAGGGCAAGAAGTCACTGAGTGTGATGGGGCAAGATAGGTTCTGATGGACATAAACAGTCATATGGGCAGTATGAGATCAAGAACAGGAGGAGAACTGGGAAGCTTACTATCCAACATGCCCATAGTACATAGTCCAAACATTTAAGAGCTTGTACTAGAATATTGTGCAAAATGACTTTAAGAATATAAAAGCCATGTTATAAATAAGGAATGATGCATAGTTAGCTGTGTGTTATGAGGATGTTTTGCATTCTCAAGGTCTGTGATGACCCATAAGCCTCAGGGGCAATGCTCAAGAGGTTTATGCAGTCATCACCCACCAAGGATGTGCAAAAAGTACACACAGTCACACTGTTACTAATGTTTTTGTTTTTTTTATAATAACTAGTGCAGGGTGCTATCAACAATAAATAAATACATACATGCATACATACATACATATATACATATATACATACACAAAGAAATGAGAAAAACATTAAAAAATGGTTTTAATATTAGCATTAGAAACAATACAACATCAGATAAAAAAATATACACAGCATTTTTAATTATTTGTAAGTGTGCTTTTTGTGTTTGTTTTTTGTTATGTTTAAATAAGAAGTATGCGAACAGGTTTACCAGTGCTCTGATTGCAGACTGATTTTCTTTTGTGCTCTGGACCAGTGACTACTCAGGGGAAAAATAAAGGTCGAGCAATAAATATTTAGTATTTTTTTAAAATTTGATAGATGAAAACATAACACTAAACACGTGGTCGCATGATGCAGTGCATAGGCAATGGCTACACATATGCACTATGAAATATACGACGGAATGCCATGAACGTGGCACCATGTAATGTACACTAGGTAAAAGGTGGCTTAGCAGTGCATGTAGCACAAGGTCCAAACTCCCACTGGTATGTAGTGTTGGCACACAGCATTCCAGCTACCGCGGTACAGCCCACAGTTGCGCTGAATTGTGGCAGGTATGCGGGCATGGCCCCAGCCGGCATGCTAGTGGCACAGTGATGTGGACAACCTGGCATGTGGTACAGTGGTGGCTGAGAGCACACATGCCAAGGCACTTCACATAAACTGCCAGCCCACGTGTCGTGGCACCTCCGTCACCACAGTCCAGCAGTCAGTGTGCCACAAGGGCTACATCCACAGTGGCAGCTCTGTGCCAGTGCTGTACACATCTGGCCATGCCACCATGCAGTGTAGCAGCCAGGTAGATGCCCACACATGGGCACGCTCCCCAGTGGCACCCTCAGCACCATGGCTGCCCACCCCAGATGCCAGTGACATGCAACCCACACCCCCTGGAGACAGTGAACACACAGGTGATGAGCCACAAAATGGTTTATTGAACAAATGGCAGTAGAAGCATATGTCCTCTAACCCTAGCAAACACTGACCCCCCAGCACATGCCATACAAACAGCCCCCTCAATGTCCAGGCACACTGACTGGCTGTGAATGCTTCCCCTCTGATGGGCCCCTCCCAAGCCAGGGCCTTGCTGGTGATAAGCCCCTGGTGTCATCATCATCCTTCTCCTCTGTCTCCTTGTCCCCAGGCACAGCTGCCACCGGTGGGTGCCATCCAGTATAGCGGAGCATGATATGCCAGACCGGTCCCTTGTAGCACTGCAAGACAAGGAGACAGTGATCAGTACACCTATACATACCACCACTCCCCCCGGCTCCGAATACTCACCGCTGATGGGATGTACACCTCCCATGCCCTATAGGCCTGGTCCTCGTAAAATAGGGCTGGCCCTGCACCCTTAGGGAAGATGTAGTCCAGGAACTGCTCCTGGAACTGCATCCTCCATGGTACCCTAAAGGACACATACCATTTAGCCCTGTCCAGTTGTACCTGCAGGGTCAGCTTCAGCCTGATTGGCATCCCTTGCTGGTCCTATGGGAATGCAACAAATAACATCAGCCTGCATAGCAACATGCACAAACTCCACCACCACCCCATGGCCCACTGCCCTGTGGGACTTGCCCAGCATAAACACCTGCTCGAAACTCCTGATGCTTCAGAGGTCCTCACAGCACCAGTTGTCCATTTAGTCTCCATATAGTCCCCCTCAGCCATCCCTACAAGGTGCCAGTGGAACATGGCTTTCCTGTCCAGCATGCGTCCCACCATGACTGAGTACATTCACCAGCAGCTACTGCATGCATCACCACTGCATGCATGAGAGGGTCCCTGTGCCACACAGCCATGCCCTCTTAAGCGCAAACACAGTGCACAGTGGCAGTAAAAAGGGAACCACAGTGCATGATGCACCACAGCACCAGAAATGCAGACTGTATAGTGGAATGTGCCCTAGTGTCCAGCTCATTGCCGAGCTGGCAGAATGGTGACAATGATGTGGCCCATGACCACGGGTGTTCCACATCCACCTTTATGCGGCTACATTGCATTATATGTACTGCATTGAGAGGTTTCAGCTCCCATAGGACAATATCACATGACTGAGTTACAGCATACATGGCACTGTTGCACCACGGACATGCTGGTCACACACTATGTCCATGGAGAACAAGATGATGTGTGCCCTGGGCTACTATGCCATGGGATCCTTCCAGCAGGTGACAGGCGATATAGTGGGTGTGTGCCAGTCCTCCATGTCCAGGGCAGTCGCACAGGTTATGGAAGCCCTTCTTGATCATCTGTGGGAGCACATTTCCTTCCCCACCTCAGCGATGGAGGTCTGAGTGACCAAGGAGGTATTCTATGCCATGCATGGGTTGCCTAACCTGTGCAGTGCCATCGATGGTACACACATAGCAATCCTCACTCCGTCAGCACATAAGGAGGCATATTGGAAATGCAAAGGATACAACAGCATTAATTGCCAGGTTGCTTATGATGCATGGGTGGTGTTGTGCGAAATTGAGAAATTTCATTACGCCAAATATTTCGTGAAATTTACGCATTTCTTGCAATATTTTGTGGGTGCAAAATTTCACCCAAAAAGTTTGAAATTTTACCTGAAAATGGAGAAATTTTGACTCAAAATGTGAAATTTCATAAATTTTGGGTGAAAATTTTACAATTTGCTGGTGAAATTTCACAGCTTTTGGGCAAAATTGCAAAATTTTCAGGAGAAATTTTGCACCCGAAATATTCCAAATAGTGAAATTGCCAATTTCATGGCAATTTTGCTGGCAAGATTTTATTTTGCGACATCTCTACGCACAGGTCATTGTCATTGACATGTGCACCAAGCACCTGGGTTCGTTGCACGACTCCTACATCCTGGACGCTTCTGGCATGGGGGCGCTGCTGCATGCTTGATGGCTGGACAAGTGGCTGCTTGGTGAGCATCAAAGCCCTACATGGGTACAAATGCACCCTCCTGTAAACTTGGCTTATCACTAACATGATGTTTTCCACACCTGAAGGTGACAGTGGTTATCCACCGTGTACCAACCTGATGACACTGTTCAATGCCCCTGCCAGCCTTGCTGAGTAGGCATACAACACAGAGCTCAGATGGATGAGTGAGGTTGTTGAGAGGACCACAGGAAAACTGAAGATGCAGTTCAGGTGCATGGACCTCACAGGCGGGAGCCTTATGAAGACCTCGGCCAAGGCTTGCAGGGTGCTCACGGTTTGTGCCATGCTGCAAAACATCGCTAAGCGTGGTAAGGAGCCAATCTCACGGATTCCACCTGAAGCCCCCCGGGGTGATGGGGACAATGACAACATGCCTGTCTGGGTGCCAGGTATGGCAGGTAGCTGTGCGGCCCAGCAGGCACTCATTGACGGCATATTCCACCACTAGGTCCAGACACCCTGCATGCCCGTAGCGTGGTGTGGCATGGCCATGTCCCACTGACACTACAGGCCGGCATGGCCAGACCTCACGCATGCTGGTGCAGACCACGTGGGCTACTGTCCATGTGCTGGTGCAGTGCATGTCACAGGATGTGTGGCAGTGCACAATGATGAATTATCTCCCTGAGAGAACCACGGTGAGGGTGGGTGAGCGGCAAGGCAGGTGGACAGGGTGTGTGCTGCACGGTTGGGCATGTGTGTGTGTGTGTGTGATCCATATGTTGTGGCAGTGTGGTGGTACAGTGGATGGTGCATCATGTGTGTGTGTGTGTGTGTGTGTGTGTGGTGCATCGTGTGTGTGTTAGTGTGTGTGTGTGTGTGTGTGTGTTGGTGCCGTAGATGTATGCACTGTGGCTAACAGCTATCTGGTCCCATCCGAGTCGGACTTGCCCAGTAGCCACGCAGATTATCTGCTCCCCTGCTGCTATCCAGGAAGGCATGTACATGGGCCCATTGGGCCCCTGCATCTGCCTGTGGACCAGTCATTCCCTGCATCATCTGGGATGAACCCAGCTGCATCCTCCTGGTCCCTGACGTCAACCGCTGTGCCAAAACGTTCACTGTCCCCTGGTGCTGCCTATGTTTATGGTTCCTGCTCACTCCCGCTGATGTCATGGCACTGCAGTTCAGATGGGGTGTCTGGCAGGGTGTGTGTGTGTCTGCCACTATCTGTCAGGAGTGGTGTTGGTGGGGACCACTGTGTGCCCACATCTGTGGTGGACACCTGTGCATGTGGTCACTGTGGCATTGTGTCATGGATGATTTTTGGTGCCGCAGTGCAGCACAGGAGGACTGTATGCATATTCCATGACACCTCTGAGTGGGCAACCAGGGGTGGCAGTGTTGTCGCATTGCACATCCAGGCGGTCCCACTCCAGCTGCTCCATTTGGTGGTACTGTCACTCCATGTAGCGCTGCACCCATGCTGCATGTTGTTTTGTCCTGGTGCAGTCCAAAGTGCCCTCGTTACTGCTGTCAGTGCTCTGTGTGTGTGCTGGGCCACAGGAGGCATGTTGTGGTGTGCTGGTCCCCTTCCCTATGCTGGCATATGCTGCAGCCCCCTGCACAGCGCTGCTGTCTGTGTGGCACCCGCACATGTGTTGTGTGCATTCTGGGCAGCTGATCCTGCTGCTGAGGTCCAGTAATGGATTCCTCCCCCCCCCATGGCACAGCAGTGCTATTCTCATTACTCCCCATCTCTGCTGGGGTCTCGGTCTCCTCCTCTGTACCTGTTGGGAGACACTGGGCAGGTTAATGGAACATGAACCTCACACTGGCATGCCCTCTTGGGGTGTGCATATGTACCTGTGTGCTCAGATGAGGGGATAGACTGTCACAGGTTGCAACAGGGACACTGTTGCAGTCGGGTGTTCCCTGGTGGGCACAGCACCTCTCCGAGCTGTGCTTGTGCTGCCTGTGGATACATTGCAATATGGTTAGCTCAGCCTCACTTCGTTCTGCCATTACAATGCCACATGGTTGGTCGGTGACCTACCTGCCATGGTGTCTACCCTGTCCACCACACCGTGGATGGCAACATCAGTCAGTGTCTCTGCAACAAGGTGCTCCAGGGGTGTCAACTGGCTGTAGGTGCACAGTGAGCCCCCACCCATGCCACGGTGTGCCCTGCTGCCACTGCGAGCTTCTTCTTCACCATTTCCTGCAGGTCCCGCCACTTGTGTTTTATGGCCATGAGTGTCCTGGCCTTGGATCCAGCGGTGTTGATGGCCACCTGGATGTCCAGACATAGTCTGGCCTTCACCTTGCTGGGGCATGTCAGTGCCTGGGCACCATACAGGTTGCTGCAATTCTGCTGTATGTCGGCAACGCTGGTGGCCACTTGTCCGTCACTGAAGTCGGTTGCCTCGAGTGCCCACCACCCTGGGTGCAGCCACGTCCAGGCCCTCATCCCCCCTGGCTCCATCACCCTCATCCACCTCTTCTTACTGCAGCTGTCCCTCCACATCACCTTCCTAGTCTGCATTGTGTGTTCTGTGGTCCGCTGCGCAGCATTCACTGGCGTGCCTCTGCATAGGGGGTGTTCCTTATCCTTATATGGCAGGGCCAAGGGGCATTCCTGCATATTGGAGCACCACTCTCTCTGTCTACATGGTTTGCTACATGACACTGCCTGCTGTGCCCCCAGCACACATTGCCATTCATGAATGCCTTGTAGCAGTGGAGTCATGCTCACTTTGTAGCTGCACACCTCACCTATAACAGTTTGCCACGTAATTTACACACGTTCATGCATAGGGCCCTATATTTCCAAAGTTCACTGCTATTTCTCATTGTTCTTTGCAAAGTATATTTAGTACTTTGCAAGTAGAAAAATAATGATGGCCAAAGGTGAAATTTTCATGAATTAAGAAATCCACTTTTTTGAAATGTTGTGAAAAACGGAAGAAGATTTGATGATATTCCATGTATAGTTGTGGAATTTTGCCATGTATTACAGATTAATTTGTTTAACTGTAGAATTTATACCTACAAAATGGACTGCTCTTCTCTTGTATCTACTAAGTGAAACACTGTTGTAACTGGGACTCTAGGACTGGGAAGAGGAGACACTTGTAACTAGGAGAAAAACTAATGAAACTGTGATGTGGCACTGTTGTAACTGAGACTCTAGAGCAACTGGGAGTAGTAACTGGCCTAATTGGGATGATACACTGGTGTAACTGCTGTGGTGAGACATGTATGTAACTGGTAGGAGATTGGGAGACACTGACATGATTGGAAGGATCAGAAGACATTGGAACAACTGGAAGGAGACAGAACTATAACTAGAGAGACAGTAATACAAGTTGACGAGTGATGTACCTGGGGAGACACTGATAAAATGGGAGAAGGCACAATTCTAACTTGAAGGAGACAGACATCGATGTCAGTAGGAAGACAGAGGCACTAATATAACTGGGAGCAAGCAATTGTATAAATGGAAGGTGACACTGATATAACTGGTATAATTGGGATGAGACTGTTGTAACTGAACAGAGACAGTGCTATAAGTCACTAGGCATAAGGGAACCTTAGTGATAAGACATGGGGGGGGGAATAAACAGGAGATCAAGTATGGTCTGCGGTGATACAGCAGGTAGGGAAAAATGAGAAGACTAGGTGAACCTAGCAGTCCTTATCTGCCGTCAAATTCTGTCTTTCTATGTTCCTATGTATAAATGGCAGCTGACACTGTAATATACTGTAGACACAGGCATAACTGAAAGGAGACACTCATTTAACTGGAACACTGGTATAATTAGTATAAGACACTGCTGTAACCTGGGAGATACTGCCTGGGAGGAGGCACTGCCATAAGTGGGAGGAGGCTCTGTTATAACTGGGAAAAGACAGGGGAATAACTCTGGGGTGGGGGGGCTGCTGCAACTGAGACAGTGGCATAATTTGGAGGATTCATTTGTATAAGTGGTAGCAGAGGCTACAATGTGGCATAACTTGGAGGAGACTCTGAAGTATGTAAGTAAACTTTTATTTATCTAGCGCCCAATCCTGGAGGCTCTGGGTGCTGTACAAGCTGGCAAGTGTTTGAAAAAACATGTCAAATACAAAAACAAAACAATACACAGATAAAATCCTTCTATAAAATAAATAAGCCCTCAATTTTACTATGTCTAGAGGGCATAGGTTAAGTGCAAAAATCTCTCTAGAAAGGTATGCCTTCACACGCCGCTTAAACACCTCCAGAAATGGGGCCTCCTTCAAAGATCTTGGAATCGAGTTCCACAGGGCTGAGCCCACAACCTCAAATGATCAATCTCCAGAGGTCTTCAGCCAGACCCTGGGAATCACCAGGAGGCCTTCAGTAGAGGTGCATAGCATGCGCACAGAGCAGACAGGAATCAGGAGGTCTATTAGGTAGCCAGGGCCCAATCCGTATTGGGCCTTATAGGTGAGCAAGCCCACCTTAAAGGTGATTCTCCATCTCACCTACAGCAAGTGCAGATCATGCAGAACCATGGTCACATGACAAGACCTTGGAAGGCCCATCCGCAACCTGGACACTGTGCTCTGCATTAGCTGTAGGTGATGGAGAACCCCTCCACTGACCCTGAGGTAAAGATCATTGCAGCAGCCAGATCTAGATGTTACAAAAGCATGTACCAGTGAGGGCATGTCATCAGGTGGAATTAAGGCTTTATTTTTTTAAATTCAAAATGTTTATTGATTTTATAAAACATACATTCAGTGCTAGGTGTATTACAAGTGGATAACCAACATCCAGAAAACCTATACATAGTTCGCAACCCCTTCCCCCACCCTCCCTTCCCCCCATCCACCCCTGTAGTGTGCCTATGAAAATATTGTAGAAGTAGGAATACAACACTGTAGTTACCCTGCATGGTTAAAGACCTAAACATTAACTATCTCTAGTGTAGGTATAAACCATATAATTTGTCCCACTTTCTGTCAAAAGACTTCAGATTATTATGAAAACTAGCAATCAAACATTCAGTTCTGAAACATACTGATAAATCATTCAACCATTCAGTATATGATATGACCAGTTGATCCATCCTATGTTTGAGTACACGTTTTTTGACCACTGTTGATATTATTGCAATGACGAATTTACATTCCTTAACCCTAATGGTGGAAAACATACCCAATATACATATTTCAACAGTGAAAAGGTCCTCTAACCCTAACATACGGTCTAGTTTAGGTTGTATTGTTTTCCAGACGGGGGTAAACTTTTCACATTGCCAGAATACCTGCACAAGGCCCCCTGTGCCTTACTGTATCTGATGCAAATAGAGTCAGGAAGTTTACCCAATTTGTCAACGGTGACAGGAGTATAGTACAATAGCAGCCACAGACAGCTGCCAGCTATTTCCCGAAATTTCTGTGATATTTCCAGATATATCTCCTGCTTTCTCCATTTCCACAGTAGGGGCAGCAGAGAGAAACTCTTTAGAAATTTCGTGAAATATCTGGAAATAGCTGGCAATGTCTATGGCTATTACCGTACATCTTATTTAAAAATATGGTATTGGGTAAGTCTGAGTCTGTCCTGGGTGTGGTATTTAAAAAGATCCTTCCAGATTTGGACCCAGTTAGGGCTTATGTCAGGTAGCAGGGAGATCCAGACCTTGGAGCCTGGAAGAGGGTCTGGGAAGTTATAAGTTAGAAAAAAAATGTATATTGCGGAGACACAGTGGGGCTTGGCTGAGTATTTTTGCAATTGGACCAATAGGGGTCTAGCTTAAGATGGTTGAGAGATGGTTCCAAAAGAAGATTCAAGTAGATGCCTCAACTGGAAGATCTTGAAAATGTGTTTCTGAGGAATATTAAATTTGGTAAGAATTTCAGGAGAAGAAAGAAGAGAATCCTGGGAGAAAAGATTTTCCACCAGGACCCCTTGTAATTGAGGAAACCAGGTGGAAGAAAGACATGTTCCATCTAACTTGATGTTAGGATTAAAGAAGAGAGATTGAGCAAAATCATATTTAAGGGAGATCTTAAAGTAGGCCCAGCATTGAGAGAGGACCATAAGGGAAGTACCATGACCGAGTTTTGTAGTGGAGCTGAAAGTGTTGATCTCGATAAATAGAAAATGATAGATGAGTCCAACCTGAGTGTTCTCAAAAGTCTGTCCTCTATTTGGAGCCAAATGGGCTAATGTACACTATCTGTGGTGGAAAACCATCTTCTGGATTGAGATAAATGGCTGGCCCAATAGTATAATAGGAAGTTAGGGAGACGGAGACCTCCTAATTCTTTGGGAAGACTAAGTTTAAGGAAGGAGCGTCTGGGATGTTTGCCTAGCCAAATTAATTTAGAGATAATAGAATGTATGTGTTGGAAAAAGGATAATGGAAGCCAGATATTCAGCATATTCATGGGATAGAAGAGCCGGGGAAGAACGTTCATTTTGATGGAATTAAGGCTTTAGTCTTGGTGATGTTCCTAAGATGGTAAAAACCACTCCAGATGATGGATGACACCTGAGCCTCAAGTGTCAATTCATGATCAAGGATAATGTCCAGATTTTTCACCATAGAAGATGCAACCAAGAAACAGGGCTAAGAAACAACCCTGTTCCCATCCCGGCAACACCTACATCCCACTGTAGACCAGGCTCAATCACTAGCACCTCCATTTTGTCAGGATTGAGTCCTAGCCAACTAGAGGATGTACAGTCCTGGATCTCTGCCAGACATTTGTTAAGAACCTCCACGGCATTTCTCATCCTGGGTGCAAATGACATACAGCTGGGTGTCATCTGCATAACAATGAAAACCCAAGCTGTACTGTCTAATGATCTCATCCAGGGGAAGCACATACACTGCGAACAACACAGACCACAGGATCAAGCCCTCGGGAACTGCACATGACAGGGCTTCAGGCTGGAGGGGAAACTCCCCATCACTACTTTCTGTGTCTTGCCTGTGAGAAAGGACTCGAACACAGAAACATAGAAACAGAGAAACATAGAAGCTGATGGCAGATAAGGACTGCAAGGCCCATCCAGTCTGCCCATTCCTTTTTCTACCTTATGAATGTGCCATCAGCCTTTGCTCTGTCAATGGCCTATCTATTTATACTCATCTGTATTTCCCCCTTATACCTATCCCATGCCTGTTTGAAGCCCTGTACTGTATTCATAACCATCACTTCCTGAGGTAGGCTGTTCCATGCATCCAATACCCTTTCTGTGAAAAAGAACTTCCTCACATTACCCCTTAATCAGCCTCCCTCTAATCTCATGTTGTGTCCTCTTGTCCTGCTATTTTTCTTATTTTGAAACATGTTAGACTCTTTCACCTTGTCAATGCCCTTAAAGTATTTGAATGTTTCGATCATATCACCTCTCTCCCTCCTTTGCTCTAGGGTATACATATTGAGCTCCGTTAATCTGTCCTCATATGTTTTCTGATGCAGTCCATTCACCATTTTGGTTGCCTTTCTCTGGACTGCCTCAAATTGGTTAATGTCCTTGTGAAGGTGTGGCCTCCAGTACTACACGCAGTACTCCAGATGGGGCCTAACAAGTGTCTTGGAAAGAGGGATTATTGCCTCCTTCTTCTGACTTGTGATACCCCTACTAATACACCCCAACATCCCTCTAGCCTTACCTACTGCTTTAGTGGTCTGATTGGATGATTTCAGGTTATCGGTGATGATGATGCCCAAGTCTCTTTCTTCCCTCGTGACTGTCAGCAACTCCCCTCCCAGCCTATAGGTGGCCTCAGGGTTTTTCCTCCCTATGTGCAGTTGATGACAGCACCAGTGAGTCCACAGAGCTCCCTTAGATGATCCAGCAGAATTACATGATCCACAGTGTCAAATGATGGGAAGAGATTGAGGAGAATGAGTATAAAATGTTCCTCTCTATCTCTCGCCTTGAGGAGATCATTTTGCACCCTGACTAATGTTATTTTGGTGCTAAGCTTGGACCTAAACCCAGACTGGAAAGGCTGCAAAGTGTGCCTTGAGCTGCAGCACCACTACTTTCTCAACAACCTTACCTAAAAAAGGGAGGTTAAAGATTGGTCTATAATTTGCCAAGATGTCAGTGTTGAGAGATAGTTTCTTTAGGAGGACCTCCCCAGTGCCTACTTTAGGGTTCCAGGGAAAAGTTCCTGTGAAAGCAAACACTGGACAGTCTCAGTGAACACTGAACCAATGGACTCAACTCACCCCATTAAGAGACAGGTCAAGCCAGGATCTAGTTCACAGTACGTGGACTGCAGCTTCAAAAGCACCACACAAACCTCTAGAACCCCACTGGCCTAAACTCACTCCAGACAATAGGAGTGCCTCAGAAAACATGATTCGCCACTTCAGGACTGCATCTGCCGCGTTGAAGAGATCTCAACCCTAATGGAGGACACCCTATGAAAGAAGAACCGAGTGAACTTCTTGCACTGAGCAAATGAAGCTGCTCTTTTCAGCTGCAGACAGACAGGATAGAGTAGCCTGTCTGCAGTCAGAAAAAGCAGAGCCAGTCTGTTCCTCCCTGCAACAATTTCTCTGAACAGGAACACTGCCTTCTTATAGTTGATTGCCTTTTATATTCACCGTAGTGACTTCTCAAAGCCAGTCTGTCGTCCTCAGACCAAGACCTCCGCCAACAGTGTTCCAACCTCCAACCCCTGGTCTTCATCTCCATGAGAACCCATCAAACCAGGGGGGTCTCAAGTAAGAAGACACGGGTTGTATATGGACCACTGTGACAGAACTGAGTGCCTAGGAGACAGCACTGTTATCTGCTGCCACCACCTCACCCATACCAGTCACACATGCAGCACTCACATCAGACAGATCCAGTACCGCCATCAGTCCCTCTGGGGACAGCCCCTTAAAAGGACAGTAACAGACCATCTCTACAGGGAAGGACTAATGGGGGGGGCAAATGAGAACTCAATCATGCAGTGATCCAACCAAATGACCCTGTGATGTGGGAGGAGACTGACATAAATAAATTGGAGACACTGCTGCATCTCACACACTGGTGTAACTGGGAGGAGATACTGGCATAACTGGAAAGAGACAATGCCATAATTGTGAGATGTTGGTGTAACTGGCAAGAGAGACTTGCATAATTTGGAGGAGAGATGAAAGAGGTGAGAGCTGCCTGTAACATAATGATGTTTGACCCACACAATTTATATAATGAAGTTTATTGTGATACACACTGGGAGATTCTTAGATGGTTTATAAAACAGTGGTCAATGCAAACCTAGGAATACCCTGCAAACTTCACATTCTACTTCCATTGTTCGGTAATGACTTGTATTATTGTCTCTGCAGCCACCAGAATTGTGCTCACATCCACTAGCATTCAACAGGTTCTGCATCCAACATTAGTGCTGTTACATCCATTGCAGGTATGCATGCTTCCGATTTATTCTGAGCCTGGACATCACTTGCTTTTGTTTTACTATCTCCCATTACCCCAAAAAACTAACAATGACACTGAGTGCCAGAGACCCACATTTGGGCAGATATATTGCACTGAACTACCAGTGACAATGCTACCTTCACCACCACTGCCCAACGGTGCACACATCGTGGCCCCACTTTATCTTGCCTGCCACACTCATTAGTCCCTGTTCCTGATTTTCCTGTCTTATCACTCATCACCATGGGAAAAGAAAGTCCAACAACAGGACACAAAAACTATTACTCAGATAATTAATGTGCTAAAAACACTCTCAATAATCATCAAGGAGTCCACAAAACACTTACACTGAAAGTTATTGCCTCAGCACACTTACCTATCTCTTTCTGTTAGAAAAGTAAGCCAGATAAAGCAGCAGAGCCATCTCCTCCAACATGCATATTATTACTGCACAGAAGAGTAAGAGGAGCAGTCACGTGAAAGAAAGAGAGAAAGAGAGAATGAGAGAGAGAGACTAACTAACCCTTTGGCCTTTCTAACTACAAATGGCAAAACTGTGGAACGAACAGCATAATTTGACTACTAACATCTGACCACATTAGCACTCCTACCCAAAGTGGGTATGACTTCTATATGTCAGTTGCAGATAATGTTTTTGCTGGCATGGAACTCTTAGCATTTGGAGTAAGTTTTTTTTACTTGACAGTCTGGTTTAATGCTAATATAGCACATTCATGGAGCCAAAGTTTACTAAAGACTGAATATGTAGTCTGGAAAATGCTAATACCAGTCCACTCTGCTAATTTGCACTTAGGGGTTATCATCAGAATTCACTTCACCCATTTTCTGATGAGCCATGTTTCCTTCACTACTCAACTACTAAAGCTACTGTGAAGTGTTCTAAGTTGCTTTATTTTTATTTATTTTTTTTTACATTTAATAAAGGATTTGCACATGCTGTGAAATGCAAGACTTATTGCCTTATGTTATCCATACTGTTGATCGACATCTACCAGGAGCTTTCAGGGTGATGTTCTTGTTCTATTACCACATTACAAGGAAAGATCATTGGTAGGGGAGGAGCACTGGGTGTCACTTGAGAGACAGAGAGAGCAAGAAAGAGAGAGAGAGGTCTGCTATAAATAATAACCATGTGTGTCTTCCATTCCCATCTAGAAGAAGATCATCATGTGACTGCACTGCTAGTGAAATAATTGAGAGTTTTTCACAGAATTTCACTGTGAACACTGGAATTTTTTGATGAACTGCATAATTTGAATACTAGCACATCCACCACTGCTCTGAATAATCTTTAGTGGGATGGGGCACTAGGCTGTCACTTGACAGAGAAAAAGACAGCAAATAACAAAGAACCATTAGTCTCTTCCATTCCCACCTAGAAGAAGACTACCACTTGAATGCTTGCTGAATAATGTTTTGTAGAATCTGACAATTGTAACAGCACTGTAGCAAGCCAAGGTGTTTGGGGGGACCCTATGAAAAAAACACTGCAGGCAAACAAAGTTCTTTTTTATCATAGTGTTCATTGAGGTTTATGAGCATAACAATTATAAATATAAGTCAAAAACAATAGGCAATAAAAACAAAGAAAGGAAAACAATATTAACTGTAGACAGCATCATAGAAACATAGAATTTGATGTCAGATAAGAACTGCTTGGCTCATCTAGTCTGCCCATTTCCCTACCTAACGGATAAGCTGCAGATCCTAGTTAACCAACAGCAGACTTCCTCCTACTCACCACTAGAATTGCCTTACGTCTGCCCCATGCATTCTTGAATTTCCCCACTGTTTTTGACTCTACAACCTCCTCAGGAAGGCTGTTCCATGTATCTTAAACCCTCTCTGTGAAGAGATACTTCCTCATATTACCTCTGAGCAGTCCCCCCCTCTAACTTCAAATTGTGCCCCCTAGGTCTTGCACATCTCTTTTTCTGAAAGATGCTACCTTCTTGCACTTTGATGATTCCCTTGAGGTATTTGAAAGTTTCTATCATGTCCTCTCTCTCTCTCTCCCTCCTTTCCTCGAGGCTATACATCTTAAGCCCCTTTAATCTTTCTTCATATGTCTTCTGGTGCAGACCCTGCACCATTTTGGTTGCCGTCCTCTGGACAGCATCCACCCTATGTCTTTGTCTTTGCGGAGATGGGGTCTCCAGAACTGTAAACAGTTCTCCAGATGTGGTCTTACCAACTGTCTGTACAGAGGGACAGCAACTTCCTGTTTTCCACAGGTGATGCATCACCCCACCCCTCCTTGCTGCCTTCTCACATTGCTTTCCCACCTTTAGGACATCTGATATGACTACCCCCTGGTCCCTTTCCATTTTTGTTGTTGTCAGTATCTCACCCCCAATTGTGTACTCTTCCACTGGGTTTTTGTTTCCATGGTGCATTACTTTGCACTTCTTTGCACTGAATCTAAACTGCCATACATTTGACCATTCCTCCAACCTTACCAAGTCCCTTTTTATCCTTTCTACTCCACCTTGTGAATCAAACCTGTTGCATATCTTTGTGTCAACTGCAAAGAGACATACCTTTCCTTCCAGTCCCTCTGCAATGTCACTTATAAAGACATTAAAAAGGACCGGCCCCAGTATTGAAACCTGCTGTACACCACTAGCAACCCCTCTTTCTTCAGAGCGGACTCCATTTACAATTACCCTCTGTGTCCTGTTGTCCAGCCAATGTTTTACCCAGGCTACCACCCTGGGATCCACTCCCAGGCTGTCTAATTTGTTTATTAATCTTTTGTGTGGGGCTGTGTCAAATGCCTTGTTAAAGTCTAGGTAGGCCATGTCCACAGCCCCTCCCCGGAGTACTACTTTGGTCCCTCAGTCAAAGAAATCAATTAGATTTGTCTGACATGAACTTACTGCTGTGAATCCATGCTGCCTTGGGTCTGTGCCCCACTGGCCTCTAGGTACCAAACAATTCATCATTCAAGGAATCTAGAACAGAATAACTGTATACCTGATATGACACAGAATATACTTTAAATACAATATACCATATATCTATTTACTATACGTTAGAAAGGGTTCCCGTATCTTTTCTCTCACTGTTGGTGGTGGAACCAAGCCAATCAAACCATCCTATAGGGATTCTTCTTGTCCTTACAATATTTACTAAATACTAAAATGGGGGGTGGTAGTGAATGAAGTTGATGGGTGGAAAGAACTACAGGGGGACCTAACCAAACTGGAGGAGCAATTGGCAAAGTAGCAGCTGGGCTTCAATGTGAACAAGTGCAAAGTTATGCACTTCAGGGCCAAGAACCCGAGGAGAGAATATTGGTTGGTAAGTGTGAGGTTGGGGGCCACTGAGGAAGAGAAGGACTTAGGGGTGATAGTAATGGAGAGCATGAACAACTCTGCTCAATGCAGGAAAGCTACAGCTAAGGCTAATAGGATGTTGGGGTATATTGCAAGGGGTTTCTCATCCAGGCATAGGGAAGTGAGCCTGGCCCTCTACAGGTCCTTGGTCAGGCCACACTTGGAGTACTTTGTGCATTACTGGCATCTGTATCTGAAGAAGGATATTAGACTGCTAGAGGGGGGGCAGTGAAGGGCAACAAAAATGATACAGGGGATGGGAGGCAAAACCTACGAGGACAGGCTGAGAGATCTGAGCTTGTACACCCTGGAGGAGAGGAGGGATGGGGGATAGGACTGAAATGTTCAAGTACATGAAGAGGATCAACAAATCTAGCACTGATAAGTTATTTAAGATGAGGAAGGGAAGGGACATGAGAGGGCATGGGCCAAGATTGGAGGGGACAGATTTAGGAGAGAGATGAGGAGGCATTACTACACGGCGAGGGTGGTGTCAAATGGAACACCCTTCCAGAGGGGGTGATTTCATGTAAGACAGTGGGTAGTTTTAAAAGGGAATGAGAAAAGGCACAGGGGAGAGTCTTGGTAAGTAGTGCTGAGAACTTCCTGAAGGTGAGAGGGGTTGGGGGTGGGGCAGCTGCAATCTAGGTGTGCTAGCTGTGCACTTGAGCAGACTTGATAGACCATGGGGCCTGTTTTTGCTGGTAGATTTGTATGTTCATATGTATGTATATATTTAAGAATAAGCCTTTTGAATGTCAAGGCTGAGGACAAAATCCATCTATGATGTGTCATAAGTGAAAGAGTAAGATAAATAGCTTTGGAGCATAGGGTAGCTTTTGACCAAGCATAAGTTCCATGAATTGTTCCATACATTAGATATCAAGGGGATGAACCATAACAAGTGTGATAAGTTTGGAGACCTCAAATTACATTTAAGGCAATTGGTAAAGTCTGAATATCCCATTTATACAAGTCTATCTGGAGTATAATAATAATTATAAAGTATTTTAAACTGAACTAGCCTGCTTGAATTTCTTTAACAGAGGAGTATACATTATCCCATAAAGAGTGCCAAGACTCTAAATAGATAGCTGTTTAATTATTTTCCCACATTTGTTTGGCTGAGAATGCTACAGAGATGTCAGAGTCATTAATAATCTTATATACCAAACTATCTCCTTTCCTTCTTTATGTAACTTTTAACAGTTTGTGCCATTCATCATTCTGCTGAAATGTGAGGTTAGAATCAAGCATACTTTGGGATAAGATTTCTCTGAATTGAAGATAAAGCCAGAATTACATTTTTGGGACATAATACGTAATTCTCAGTTCTGAAAAGGATAGCAGCTGTCCATTAGCAGATTATAGGCAAACAATGTTCAATGAAATAAAAAGTTGCTTAACTTCATTTCCAAACAGTTGTTCAAAGCAGTTTACTTTGGCAGAGCAAATAAAAACAAAATACTTTTTAGTTTGATTCAGCCACCCCCATTAACACTGCTCTCTCTGTCTTTCTCTTAAACCCCCAAATCCTGCCTCTTGCTCTGTCCAGTTTCCTTTTTAAGCATCCCAGGTGAGGCCCATTTGTGCTCTTCCCAAACAGGGCATTAAAGAGCCAGGCCAGAAATCAGCAGAGCTGGATTTCAATCTATCCTGTTCTCCTGCTAATATATTAGTGGGGAGGGGGACCTAGCTGAAGGTTGTGTACACCCATTCACATACCCTCCCCCTCAGAGTGGTGCCCATGGCAGGCTTGTCACTGGTTACCGTTGATCTGCCCTTCTGTAAGAAAAAGTTAGCATTATTTTGCAAGAAACACACCTGTGGTGCACCTGGAATGAATATGGCTGCAGAGTCAGGTAGCACCATGTGACTTTTGAATTAGTGTTCCACATGGCATGCAACCGTTTGAGGGGTGTGTGGTCAGTGACCAAGGAAAGTGTCTTCAGAAGAAATAGTAAGGCAGGGCAACTGCTGTCCACTTCACTGCCGTACACTCTTTTTCTAGTGTGGCATAATGTTGTTCCCTGGGAAACACTTTTCTGGACAGATAGAGGATGTGGTGAATCCTATTGTGAAATTCTTTTGACAAGACAACCACCAAAACTACTTCTGATGTGTCTGTGTACAAAATGAATGGATAGTTGAAATCAGGACTTCATATGACAGATCCATTACACAACACGTTTGATAGTTTGAAATACCTTCTAACATTCTGAGGACCACTGAACCGTAGTGGCATCTTTTTTAGTCAGGTCAATCAGTGGGGCAGCAAGTGATGAAAACTCAGGAATGAACTAGCAATAATACCCCACTAACCTGAGGAAGGACTTAACTTGCTTTTTGGTAGTTGGTACAGGGAAGTCAACAAGGCCTTTTACTTTATCAGCAGCTGGGCATACATGGCCATTCCCAACCACATGACCCAGATATTTAGATTCCTGCTGCACTAGGGCACATTTCATGGCATTGGCCAGGAGCTGTACCTTCACGAGGGACTGTAGTACTGCAGCCATATCCCACAAGTGAGTGTCCTGCCTGATCAGATCTAAATATTAAAACATTGCTAATTACGCTGCTGCACAAAACCCAAGGGGCTGTAGGATTCAATCGTTCTCTGACATTTGACCAGGGCATCATACAAGCCAAAGGGAGCAGCATAAACTATTACAGACCAAATGGGGTGACAAAGGCTATTTTCTCAAGGTATTCAAGAGTTATCAGGATTTGTCAATACCCCTCAGCCAGGTCTGTCAGATATAGGGTACTAATTTACTGGATCTTATCCAGTCGGTCCAGACATTCATCCACCCTAGGCATAGTGTATGTTTCAAAGTTGGAGACTGCATTCACTTTCCGGAAGTTGATATAAAACAGAGTGGATCCATCTGGTTTTGGGACTAATGCAATAGGGATGGGACAGTCACTTTGAAATTACTCAATGGCTCATAGTTCCAGCATAGAGCAGATTTCCTCCTTACTATTTTTCAAGACTTTTCTAGGAGCCTACATGGCTGTTGGTGGATCCAGACACCTCTGTGTTTATGTGGTGTTGGCTCATATTAGTTCATTCTGGTTTAGAGGAGAACACATCTCCAAAATTTCCTACCCACATGCGGGATTTTAATTTTCTGGGTCAGGATGAGACATTCATCCAATGGGGCTTGATTCTTTTAAAATTTTACAGCCTAAGTTGAGGATTCCATCTTCAGTGTCCCCATCTGTTGCCTGATTGGACCCCTTTAGGTTCCTCTGGATCAACTAGCAGAACATGCATGTCTTTCCAGGGTTTCAGCACATTAACATAAAAAATTTAAATTTTCCTTTTTTGGTTGGGTTGCAATACCTCATTATGAACATGTCCCTACTTTTCTCAGGACTTCATACAGTCCTTGTCATTTAGCCAGGAGTTTACTTTCAGAGCTAGAGAGCAGAAGAAGTACTCTGTTACCAGGTTTGAACTCCCATAGCCTGGCCCCCAGGTTACAGTGTCCTGCCTGGGTTTGCTGTATTTTGAATGCATTTTCTCTAATAAATGTGCTAATCATGTCCAATAATTCTCCCATTTGCATCACATGTAAGACTTGTGACTAATCTGAATTTATTTTATTGTTACTCTATTTCTACTCACTTTCCACACCCTGGATGGGACAAAGCTGGAGGACTGCTCCTCCTTTAAATACCTCGGGGTCTGTCTCGACCCACACCTCGACTTTTCTGTACATATCGAGGCCATCCACAAGAAGCTCCACCCCTAGCTGGGTGCCCTATATCACAACTGTGGATGCATCCCGCTGCCGGCCCACTGTACCATCATACAGAAAATAATTCTCCCAATTTTTGACTATGGTGACATAGTCTACAGTGCTTCTCCCAAAACTTCCATAACCAGACTGGATACCATCTTCTACTCCTTCTGTCATTTTGCCCTTGGCTGTCCTCTCAGTACCCATCACTGTGTCCCCCACCAAACCCTGTGCCTTCCCTCTTTTCTGAATTGAAGGCAGTCCCACTGCTCTAGACACACGGCTAAGTTCTGGACCCAGTCCCTGCTCCCATATCTCTCCTCATCCCTAACCTTCCCCCCACTCCCTCAGAAATTATGACACCAGTACCTTAGCTGTTCTGTGCAGGTCCACCACTGCAGGTCAGGCTGCTTTCTTGTATCTCATGCCTAAACTGTGGCATTCACTCCCCTGGCCCATTCGCCACACCTCTTCCTCACACTGCCTCAACTCTCTCTCCTCAAAGCCCACTTCGGCTTTCCCTGTGCATGCACCTAACCCTTTCTATTCCCAGACCTAGGCCTGAGTACTTACAATCCTGTCTGGGAAAGGATGGCCATCCCTGCTGTTGGTTTGAAGATACTGGTGGTGTTATATGGATTGTTGTTAACATTGAGATTGTATTACATCATAATTAATTCTATTGTACTTGTATTTGTATCATAATATCTGCTGTATCCCGGTTTACAATGTGATCCTTTACATTGTTGTTTGTTTTGTAATGTGCTCCCTAATCATTATTGATGTTTATTATCTGTACAGTCTACTATACCCCCCCCCCAACAGTATGCATCTGGAATCAGCATTTGTCTTCTCAGTATGCCTTTCCTGGTAAAACTTTTAAATAAATAAATATATTTATTTTAATGTTTATTTATCTCATGCATATTCATATGTATTGTTTGTCTGCATTTGCTGGGTCACACCTGTAAAAGGATTTAATGTCCAGTGTGCTTACCCATTGAGCATAATAAACAAACAAACATACAAACAAACAAACATATTGGATGATGTTAGGGGGCTATGTGCCAGTTCTTTCCACGTCTCTTTTATGAGATCCAGCATCCCTTGAGGGTGTCACCCATACAGCAATTTAAAGGGTGATAAACCTGTGGAGAACTGTGGCACCTCCCGAGTTGCAAACATTAAATATGGTAACAGTTCAGCCCAGTCCTCAGGTGTAACAAATTTAGACAACCTACCCCTAAAGGATTTTTTCAATCTTTTGATGATGCCATCATTGAAGGGTGGTACGCTGATGTCCAGATGGACATAACCTTTAGTAAAGCACATACTTTCCTCATAAGCTTTGACATAAAGTTGGTGTCTTGATCAGTTAAGATCTCCTTTGGCAGCCCAACTCAGGAAAATACCTTTAGCAATTCTTTGGCTACTGATTGGTCTGAATTAGAGTGCATGGAAATAGCTTCAGGGTATCGGGTGGCATAATAAATTATTTCTATATTATACTGTTACCATGCTGAACATTTTATCAGGGGTCCCACCATATCAACCCCAGTTCTTTCAAACAGAATATCTATTATGGCCGTAGGGATCAATGGGGCCTGCTCTATTTTTCTGGGGGCAACCAACTGACATTGAGGACAGGATGCCAGAATTCTGCCACTTCCTTTCATACACCTGGCTAGAAAAGCTGGTCACGTATGTGCTTCTCAGTTTTCTCTTGGCCCAAATGATCCAACATAGGTATGGTGTAAATAAGTCTTAATACTGTGTAGTAGATCATTTTCACTATCTTTTATTTCTCCTGTATTAGCAAATCCAGACTCTTATGCAAATATAAGGGGACTGAAAAAAAACATGCACGTTGCTATACAGTATTACTCCTGTTCCAACCGGCACATCCATAATTTTCCTGCCAACATCCAGGCTCCTGTCCATGGCTTACCAGATAGCCACCCGCACTCACACTAGCTGCCCACTGTGACATGGACAGCCAGTTCTGAGTGCTGTATTTTTTTTATATAAAATGTATTACTGAATGTCTCTGCTGAAAATCTGGTGCTCTTAGAATGACCTCATTCATCCCCCAGCTTTCAGCTGAAAGATGAAAAGCCATGAGAAAATGCTAAAACAGCATGTGAGATCACACAAACAGGTTTTAGAGACAATGTGTTACATAAAAGGCCTTAATCCTCCTGTTTTTCTGAGTTAATTACAGCTGTAGTTGCTAAGATGGAAGATCATATCCATTTTATGATGGTTCCAGAGGAAGAAAAACAGATTGAGATGTATTAGTGTGAAAATCATAAAGATGCTTTCATGTCCTGGAAGGGGGAAGCTTATCATTAAGATCAAAGAAATGTCATTTGCAGAACATGAGTCATGCTGAGGTTACAGTATTTGATACTTTGAAAAGGCATCCTGTTTTTGTATAAGATATGTATTTTTTATATATAATCTGACATAGGAGGAGCTAGATGACCTCACACAAAAGGGGTTGGCCAATACAGTATGCTTAAGGAATATCCTGTTTTACTTACACACTTTTATCTAGACTCTGAAGGACACATCTGTGAGCACTTTAAGCAGATATTTAGAAAGAGAGTCAAATCTAAGTACTGTAAGTAGGAATTTGCACTGTTTAAACCTTGTTATTCTAAAAGATTTGTATGTCTTGTGATATAACAGTTCTGTATTATTGTGTTTTACATATTTGTATCTATTGTAGTAAAACTCTTTTTAGAGCATACTTGGTCTGTCTTTGAATTTCTTTTATTTTTAAGAAAAGTATACATGGTTATCGCAGACACTAAGTATAAGCTTGAATGGTGAATACCAAACTGGAAAGAGAAGCATTTTAAATCTGAGGTCTTTATTAAAGTTTTTAAGGATTCATCTCTGTATACCTGGTTAGGTGCCCGAAGGCAAAGATATGTGGCCCCCTGAAGACAGAAATATCTGAGCCTGTACATTGGGTACGCTAGCAAGAGGTTCACACTTTGAATCCCTTTAAGACTTGAGACCAAAGGTTGATCCAAACTCACAAAACAGACAAGAGGGTTACCTTGTCCTGTTAAACTGTTCACAAGACTGCGCTCGGAGGGTGGCACTTTGGGAGTAGAGGGCCTGACCTGCTGAGTGGGTTTGTGACAGATTGGTTGGCAGTGGTAGGAAAATTTTGGTATTACAAGCTTTTATTGTTCTGTGTCAGCTGAGACCATAAGCTCTCTTGCAAAGAAAGAAAAAATGCAGAGTTTTATATTAAAAGGAAAAACAACTATATATTACTTGGCGTACAGTCAAGTTCCTACTTGTTTTATTTTTTTTTTTCGTAAAGTGCAAGTCAGAGTAGCCGTAGTCAGGGAAGAAGAAGATGGCTTCAGAATACAGCAGGCACACTGTAGATTACTTGAAGCAGTTGTGCAGGGACAGAGGAGTCCCATTTGAGGTGACAGCCAAAAAGCAGAACCTCATAGAGGCCCTGATGGTAGCAGATACTCAGAGCAGCAAGTCACAGACCATGACTGAAAGGGACCAGACCTGGAGTGTGGCAGGACTAGTGGCCAGTCCTGTGTCCAGATCTGGTGAGGAGGACAGCAGGACCACTATCAGTGAAGGGCCATAGTAGCAGGGGATGGTCACCAGTATCCTGAATCCAGAGGTACTCAGACTGAAAATTGAGTTGCGCAGCTTGGAACTGGAGGCAGAGTGACAACAGAGGGAGGCAGACCGTGAGGAGCGTGGGTGCCAGTGAGCTGCAGAGGAGAAGAGAGAGGAGCGCCAGAGGCAACACAAACTGGAGAAGCTACGACTCCAACCATTGTCACCAGAGCAGGTAAGTGGCTTGGGTTTAACTGGGACTGCAGGGCTGGGTTACAAATTGAACTCCAAATTAACAGCCAAGTTTAAAGATGGGGAGGACATAGATGCCTTTTTAAATTCTTTTGAAAAAGTTTGTATTCAGGCTAAAATTCCTAGAGAGTCCTGGAGCTTCCAGCTATCCCCGCTACTTACCGGGAAAGCTCGGGATGCATTGGGTCAAATGGACAATGAGGACAGCAATGATTGCAGCAAACTAAAAGCTGCACTGTTAAAAAAGTTTGAATTAACTGCTGAATCATACAGGGCTAAATTCCGTATGCTCAGGAGGAGCTCTGATATGAGCTACGAGGAGCTAGCCATGAAACAACGTAATTTTTTAAAATGTTGGTGGGAAGGAATTGAGGAAAACTCTGTTGATAAAACTGAAAATGTGATTTTATTAGAACAGTTTTATTGGGCATGCCCAGCAGAGCTAAAAACCTGGCTAGAGGACCGAGATCCCAAAACAGTGCAAGAGGCTGCTGAACTCTCAGACCACTATGCCAAGAGCAGACCTGCTCTGAGAGTGAATGGGGTGGGCATGGCAGCACAGAAATGGAAAAGCACACCTTCAGGGCAGCTAAAGCCCTCACTGCCTCCACCAAAAGCAGTTAGCCCCAGGTTTCAGAGAAAAGGTTTCTCTGAGAGAAGAACTGAATGTTGGTTGTGTAAGGAAACTGGGCATATTGCCAGACAGTGCCCCAAAAAGGCAAGCCATAATACACAACCGGGTACTAGAAAAGAAGTGGGTTGTTTGTGTGTCCCTGGAAGCATGCCAGAGAACATGAGGGAACACATGCACCTAGTCATGGTGAATGGTGTACAGACGCAGGGGTTAAGAGACACAGGGCATCCCTGACATTGGTGAAAAGGGATCTGGTACAGCCTGGTCAGCTTATACCCAATAAATACATCATTGTACAGGACTTTGTGGGCAGGGAGAAAATATTGCCCCTCACTAATGTTCTCTTAGACTGGGGTGAAGTATGGGGAACTATGCAACAGGTGGCTGTAGCCAAAACATTAGCAGTGGATGTGATCCTGGGTAACAATCTCCAATAGAGGATGGTATGTGCAGTTACCCATAGCCAAGTGGCAAGGGAAAATTATAGTTCCCTGAACCCCACAGAAACCAGTGTGGAAACCACTGAGAGTCTGGTTCCCCAGCCTGTGTCTCCAGATGGGGAGACTGATAAAAGGGGGTAGAAATTTCCCCAGTAGCAAGTAACCACACAGCTACAGAGTGTTACTCCAAAGAGGGAGGGGTGATCCCTTGTCAGAGGGTTGGGATTGACAGTGATCCTGAGGGACCTGATGCTAGTGCTAGGGACCCTAGTTTAGCAACTGAAGGGGACCTGTCTCATGCTGTGGGACTGTGTGAGGGGTTTGCAGCTGCTCAAAGGGGTGACCCTAGTTTAGAGAAGCTGAGGGCTTGGGCAGACTTGGACGATGCACAGGGAGGTAATGGCTGACATAACGTTTATTGGGAAAATGGACTTATGTATATGCAGGCAGTACAGACAGTGGGAGGGATGCTAGACAGGCAGCTTGTCGTTCCCCAGGGGTATCATGAGCAGTTGCTCAAAATTGCACATGATATTCCCTTGTCTGGTCATCTGGGAATCGCACTCACAACACAGCAGTTGGCCCAGAATTCTACTACCCTAACTTCACCCAGCAGGTGAAGGAGTATTGCAGGTCTTCTCACCGGTGCCAAGAAATAGGGAAGGCAGGCAAGAAAACCCAAGCTGCCCTGATTCTCTTGCCCATAGTGGAGGAGCCATTCCAGAGGGTGGGATGGATATTGTGGGGCCTTTAAATACCCCCAGCTCCTGAGGGAAGAGATTCATCCTGACTGTGGTGGACTATGTCACCCAGTACCCAGAGGCAGTCCCCTATCCTCACTGAGGACAGACAAAGTTTCAGATGCCTTACTTGGGATTTTCTTCCATGTTGGGTTTCAGTAGAAGGTTATCACTGATCAAGGGGGTTCCTTCATGTCAGACCTGAAGAAATGTTTATGGGAGAAGTGTGGGGTGGTGCAGAGATGCATGACACAGTATCACCCACAAGCCAATGGACTTGTGGAACGATTCAATGGTACCCTAAAGTCAATGCTCTGGGCATTTGCTGAACAGCTTGGGAGGGACTGTGAGAAATACCTTCCTCACCTGTTGTTTGCATACAGGAAGGTGCCCCAAGAGTCGACAGGATTTTCCCCCTTCGAACTCTTATATGGACGCTGGGTACATGGGCCCCTAGACTTGATCTGGGAGGACTGGGAAGGCAAGCACGCCACCCAGGGAACTCCCATTGCGGATTACATCCTTAGGTTTAGGGAAAGGCTGAAGGAGCTTATGAGGACAGCCCAGAGCAACCTAGCAGATGTCCAACAGAAACAAATAGTGTGGTACGACCGCAGAGCCAGAGCTCACTCGTACATGGTGGGTCAAGAAGTCATAGTCCTTATTCCTGTCCGGAAAGACGAGCTGCAAGCTGAGTGGGCAGGACCATACAAAGTGGTTAGAAAGGTAAATGACGCTACTAATTATAAAATGAAATTTAACGAACAGAAATGTAAAGTTATGCACTTGGGTTATAACAACCAAAAAACGTGTATATATTAAACAAAGAACAAATACAAGTGACAGAAAATGAAAAAGATTTGGGGATCAATATAGATAATAAGTTAAATTTTGAGAATAATACCATCTTTAAAGTAAAGAAATGTCAGAGAGTCATGGGTTGTATTTGGAAGAATATTAAAAGTAGATTACCTCAGGTTATTCTCCTTGTATACTAGTTTGGTGAGATCTCATCTAGAGTATTGTGCCCCTTTTTGTGCACCCTTAACAATTCGAAGTAGGAAACAATTGGAGGGAGTACAGAGGAGAATGACTAAAAAAATTCAGGGTATGACTAATGTCATATGGTGATAGACTGAGGTCCTTGGTCTATACTCTATACAATATAGGCAACTTAGGGGATCTTTGCTTACTTTATAAGGCTTTCATTACAGAGGGACTTTAGAGAATCTTGGTATTAAGAAAATCAGGTATATCGTGATACTAGATCTCATACCATGAAATTAAAAGGTGTACACTGTAAAACCAAAAAAGGACATCAATGGTATACACAGAAAATTGTTAACTTTTGGAATACATTACCAGTTTCAATTGTAGAGAGCAAAACTATGGAAATATTTAAGAGTACACTGGACAAATTCATGGGTAATAAAAAATTTGATTTTATAGAAAATTAAAACCATCCTCGGATGGCAAATTCATAAATAGGCTATGCCTCCTGAATTTGTATGTAACTATGAAACTATGAAACTATGAACTACATTGTGGAGTTACCTGACAGAAGACAGACAGAAAGGATGTACCATGTCAACATGATGAAGCCATATACAAATAGGCCTGACATGGTTTTTGCAGTGTGTAGTCGTGGGGAGGGGATGGATGAAGGAGACCCCTTTCTGGACTTCCTGGAGGAAAGCAGGTGGGAGTCCTCTGTGGAGGCAGTAAAATTGTCTCCCCAGCTGGCCCCAGACCAGATCCAGAAAGTAAGGGAGTTTTTAGCAGACTTTGCCCCATTGTTTAGCGCCAAGCCTGGACTAACCCTCTTAGCGACACACGATGTGGAGACAGGGACACAGGCGCCCATATGGTGGACAGCATATCGGGTGTCAGAGGCTGTCCAAAAGGACATTAGGAGGGAAGTGGAGGAGAAGCTGGATTTAGGGGTAATCCTGAGATCCCACAGCCCCTGGGCCTCACCCGTAGTCCTTGTACCTAAGCCAGATGGCTCAACTCATTTCTGTGTGGACTATCATGGACTGAATGCAGTCACAAAGTCTGACACCCACCTGATGCCCCAGATGGATGAACTCCTGGACAAGTTGGGAGGGGCAACCTACCTCATGACCATTGACCTGACAAAGGGGTATTGGCAGGTCGAGTTGACAGACAGAGCTAGGGAGAGGTCAGCCTTCATCACTACGATAGGCTTATTTGAGTTTAAAGTAATGCCTTTCGGAATGAAGAACACCCCAGCCACTTTCCAAAGGTTGGTGAACAAGGCGTTAAATGGTGCTGAGGAGTACGCCATGGCATACCTGGATGACATTGCCATCTTTAGTACCATCTGGAAGGAACATCTATCCCACCTTAGGGAAGTGCTGGACAGGATACAGAGTGCCGGGCTCACTGTCAAAGCCGAGAAATGCCAGGTGGCCATGGGGGAAGTGGCATACCTCGGGCATGTGGTAGGCCAGGGACAGCTCCGTCCTAACCAAATAAAGATAGAGGTGATCCAGATGTGGCCCAGACCAGAAACCCAGAAGCAAGTCAGAAGCTTTCTAGGGACAGCAGGGTACTACAGGAAATTTGTATCCAATTACAGTGCCCTGGCTGCTCCCCTATCTGACCTGACAAAGAAAAGGATGCCAAAGAAAATTAGCTGGGGCCCAGCCTGTGAGGAAGCCTTTACCAGACTGAAGGATGCACTGTGCAGTGCAACTGTTTTGACAAGTCCTGACTATAGCAAAACCTTTATTGTTCAAACGGACGCATCAGATGTGGGTATTGGGGCAGTACTGAGCCAGACGTCCAGCCAAGGGACAGATCACGCAGTAGTGTACCTGAGCAGGAAGCTACTTCCCAGGGAGCAAGTGTACTCCATGGTGGAAAAGGAGTGTCTTGCCATAGTGTGGGCCCTAAAGAAATTAGAGCCATACTTGTATGGGCAGCATTTTGTGGTGCAGACTGACCACAAGCCCCTGGTTTGGCTGACACAGATGGGAGAGAACAATGGGAGATTACTAACTTGGAGTCTTGCTTTACAAGGGTATGATCTAAAAATCATACATAGGGCTGGAGTGAAGAATCAGAACTCAGATGGGCTGTCTAGGGTCTATGAGGAGTGAGCTGATTTGGGAAGCTCATCCTATGTAGGGGATAGAACCCCCAAATTCAGTCTAGGTGGGAAGGAATTGTGATGTGGACAGCCAGTTCTGAGTGTTGTATCAATTTTTTTATATAAAATGTATTATTGAATGTCTCTGCAGAAAATCTGGTGCTCTTAGAATGACCTCACTCATCCCCCCCCCCCGGGTTTCAGCTGAAAGATGAAAAGACATGAGAAAATGTTAAAACAGCATGTGAGATCACACACAGGTTTTAGAGACAATGTGTTACATGGAGGGCCTTAATCAAGGGTCTCCTGTTTTTCTGAGTTAATTACAGCTGTAGTTGCTAAGATGGAAGATCATATCCATTTTATGATGGTTCCAGAGGAAGAAAAACAGATTGAGATGTATTAGTGCGAAAATCATAAAGATGCTTTCATGTCCTGGAAGGGGGAAGCTTATCATTAAGATCAAGGAAATGTCATTTGCAGAACATGAGTCATGCTGAGGTTGCAGGATTTGATACTTTGAAAAGGCATCCTGTTTTTGTATAAGATATATATTTTTTATATATAATCTGACAGAGAAGGAGCTAGATGACCTCAAACAAAAGGGGTTGGCCAATACAGTATGCTTAAGGAATATTCTGTTTTACTTACACACTTTTATCTAGACTCTGAAGGACACATCTGTGAGCACTTTAAGCAGGTGTTTAGAAAGAGAGTCAAATCTAAGTACTGTAAGTAGGAATTTGCACTGTTTAAACCTTGTTCTTCTAAAAGATTTGTATGTCTTGTGATGTAACAGTTCTGTATTGTTGTGTTTTACATATTTTTGTCTATTGTAGTAAAACTCTTTTTAGAGCATACTTGGTGTCTCTTTGAATTTATTTTATTTGTAAGAAAAGTATACATGGTTATAGCAGACACTAAATATAAGCTTGAATGGTGAATACCAAACTGGAAAGAGAAGCGTTTTAAATCTGAGGTCTTTATTAAAGTTTTTAAGGGTTCATTTCTGTATACCTGGTTAGGTGCCTGTAGGCAAAGATATGTGGCCCCCTGAAGACAGAAATATCTGAGCCTGTGCATTGGGTATGCTAGCAAGAGGTTTACACTTTGAATCCTTCCAAGACTTGAGACCAAAGGTTGATCTGAACTCACAAAACAGACAAGAGGGTTACCTTGTTCTGTTAAACTGTTCACAAGACTCCACTTGGAGGTTGGCACTTTTGGGGTAGAGGGCCTGACCTGCTGAGTGGGTTTGTGACACCCACTAGTTCCATCAGGACCACATATATAGAGATAGTAAAATAAAGTTAAATACTGTATAAGTACTGTGTATGGCGGTTTTATGTGATGTGGGCGACCGCGGAAGGACGACCCACAGAAAAGTGGCCTTGAGGAGTGGTGAAAACAATTTCGCCAACCCCTGAGCATCTCAGTGCATGGAAAAACAGAGCTGGGGACTAAAACTACTTGCTTTCTGTTGGAGGCTGCACCCACCCACACCACCCCACACCCCCTACTTAAGGATTCTCAACTCCAGGGGGGGGGGTCCATGTCAAGGGTGGGGTGTGAAAGTAAAAAAAAAAAAAGATTTTGGGCAGTGCACAAGAAAAGTACAGTAGCGCCCAGACCAAGACCTGAACCTGGAACCACAGCATCGCAAGCGGAGGCCAACCCCCCGTCGCCATGGCGCAGCTCGGCAGCCGACCGCAGCACCATCCCCTCCGCCCTCTCTCAGGCCACATTCACCGTACTCGCTCCCCCCCTTGCGTGTGTACACATAACGACATCCTGTCGCTAGTGTTGACCACCACATCTGGTTACCCTCCCTGCCCCTCGCCTTTTGGGCTTTTGACCATATCGCGTTGCCGTTTCGGATGGTGCCGTGATTCAGGCACCCACCTCACATGCTACCGTGTATGACTGTAGCTGAGATATTCATTGGTACCATTCCTGTTTGTGCAGTATATCATACTCACACCACCTTAAAAACATTAATCCATGTGTTTACTGTTCAAGTACTGTATCATTATTTAATAAGCACACAAAATAAAACAAAAAAAAAACAGAAAGAAAGAAAGTTTAATAACACACTGAGTCTATGGCATGTCTCCTGTTTTCTGAGACCACGTGGTCATTCCGTATCCTCAGCGTCCTCCGAGCCATCCTGTTTCCGTCCTCTCTTACTGTTACACCAGGTTAGACAGGTTAGATGAAGTGTGAGCTAAGGGTTACAGTTAAAGGATACCTAAACAAGCAGTTTTTTTAAAACCGCAAACTCCAAAATCTGGCTTCGCAAGGTAAAGTAAAGGCTCTGTTTATCATGCTAAAACTGCATTTATGTAAATAACATAAATGCAGTTTCATAGCTTTTGAAAAATGTAAACATCAGCCTTTCACTTACAAAAAACAGCCTTGCCTTCTCCCTAAGATGTCTGCCAAATATGCTAACTGATGAGTCATGATGACATCATCTGAGCCAGAGACCAATATAGATTCCTATAGTCTAAGTAGTTCTTTCCCTCTTTGTTTTGAATTGTTTTACCAGAATGATCAACACCATGTGTTAACATGTGGATTCTTTTGATCAGTACACATGTTAGGCTGTGATTTTGTTCATTTTATTTACTTTAACTTGCTGAAAATGTTTTGCAATCTAGCTGACTCTTTCTTTGGCAAACTGCAGAACAGTACAACACTTCAAATACCTGATGATCTAGTGGTTATGTGATGCCCTGCATTTTGTTTTTGGTAACCGGGAGAGATACACTATGCTGAAACCTTGTTTACAGATGTAGCTGGCAGTACAAGGAAGTTAAGTGACTTGCTCAGGGTCACACAGTGAAGTACCGGTCTGGTCCAGTTCCAAAGCTTGTGCATTCTTGTTAATCCACAAAAAGAGCTTCTCTTGTATTCTTTTTCCAAGTGATCCCCCTGCACCTAGCCTGGCTTCTGTTGAACACCCCACCATCCATACCATGTCCTTAGTACTGCCTGGGGCTGCATATGAGCTATGTCTCATGAAGAGAATTATTACACCTCGGACTGTAATTGTATACCTCAGAGAGTTGTGCATACCTACACCGATACGGATCATCAGCTGGCACTGTTAATAAATACCTTGCAAATCACACTTATGTCCACTTGTTCAATGTTTGACTTCTGCTCTCACAGTAAACATTGAGTGGATCACCACCCTTCTGCACAGTGAAGGCAGTATGTACAGTTCACCTGTTGTGTTTTTGTCCCCCCTCATTAACCAACAATTGGGTCTTCATGGAGGGCCAAGCAATAAGCCTCAGGACTCACCAGAAAAACTACTGTTCATGCCCTTATAAGGGCTCTACTTACTATGGATAACAATATTATTAGCAGAAGAGGCATACTAATACCTTGTGCGAATCCACCAGAGTTCCAGTGTCAGTCTACTCCTTTATCTATGATCTGCAGAACCCTGTAGGACAGTTCCCTGCAAATCTTCTCCAGTACATTTTAGTGCCCTACTCCACAATGTGAGCAGGTTGGCTACCACCCTTCTAAATCTTGAATGATCTATACACAGCTCCATCAATACTGTCCTAACAAATGTCAACACCCCCCATCCCCACCTGAGGGTAATCTCCCTACACTGAATTCAAGTAACACTTCACGTGCAGCCTTGCCACTGAGTATTTGTCATTGATGGTTGCTCTCATTCACAGTCAGGTATAGATCATGGTGCTGGCAGCCCTACATTTCAGATCTCACAGTAATCTGCTAAACATCCCCTTCCTGTCTTACCCTAACCTGAATATAGTTGTACCCTGCTGGAATGGCCTCTTCAGTCCCTCTCTGGCATTCATTCTTCTCTTCTGCTCCCCACACCAAAAACTGGTGAGCTCACTACCCTTCTGCATCATGAATTTGGTTAGTACAGTCGCCCGTGTCATTTTTACATATTAATAACAAACATGATCTTCTGGTAAGCCAGACTGATAGCAGCAGGACTCAAGGGTAAACATAGGCATTCCTACCCATATAAGATCTAATCCACCTATGATTAGGCACTATTAAATGACATGCATAATGATGTGTACACCTCATCATTTAATAGTGCCTAATCAAAGGTAGCCTAGATCTCGTAAGGATAGGAAAGCATATAATTCCCCTTGTCTCCTACTGCTATCAGCCTGACTTACTGGAAAGATTTGTTTATTTTTGATATGCGAAAAAACCTGGGGACTGTACTACCCTCATTCATGATGCACAAGGCTGATGAGCTCACCGGTTTTTGGTGTGGGGAGAAGTAGTGAAAATGAATACCAGAGGGGGACTGAGAAGGCCACTCCTGCAAGGTACTGCTTTATTCAGGGAAGGGGGAAGACAGAAGGGGAGAAATATGAACAGATCACTGTGAGAAATAAGATGTGGGGCTGCCAGCTCCATGATCACAATCTGACCCTATTGTTCTGGCCAACATTAACCTTCCCATAAAACCAGTTCATGCAATTGTCCAAGGCTGTGCATGGGCATTAATGTGTGAATTTGCTTCCACCACACATTCAGTCCCTTCACTACCAGTCTAGCACTGCTGTAAAGCACTTTGGGATACAATGTGTATGAAAGCACTATATAAATACTGATTCTTATTTTTATTATTTCCCTTTGATAAAGAAGAGAAGACAAGACATGCATATTTTTGATTTCCAAGAAAGTATGAATTCTGGCATTGGACTACAGAAGAACTTGGCTACAAACAAGTGGTGGATCTATGGGGTGGTGAAGGGTGTGGCTGTAACCCCCATTGTAAAGTACTCACTTGCTGCTGCTGCATTTCACTTTGCTAAAGAAGTCTGATTTATTGATTGTACAAATGTTTACATTCAAAAATATGGATTACATTTGTAGTTTCAGTCAAAAACATACTAGAAAAGCATAATAGCAGAAAATCTAAAGGTTTCATAAAAATGTTAAAAAGTGCATATCAATTATGCACACACTCTCACCCCCACCCCCCATTGTAGCATCCTAGATCCACCATAACAACTAGACCACCAGGTTATTCAAGATGTGTACTGCACTGTGGTTTGCCAAAGAGAAATTCGGTTGGATTAAAACACAATTTCAGCATGTTTATGTAAACAAAATGAACAGAACCATAGCCTCACATGCGTATTGATCTAAATAATGCACAAGGTTTAGACCATTTTGGTGAAACAATTCTATACAAAGGGAAAAAAACAACAAGTTAGCACTATAGAGAGCCATATAACTCTCTGGCTTTGGCTCTGATGATGTCATCACTTAACTCATTTGGCAGCCATTTTAAGAACCAGGTAAGGCAGTTTTTTTTTTAAATTGGAAGACTGATTTTACATTTTTCAAATGCTTTAGAACCACATTTATGTAACTTATATAAATGTAGTTTTAGCATTATCAGATTCAGCAACCTTTCCTTTAGTCCTGTTTGAGGTCAGATTTTTGAATAGTTTGTTGTCAGAATGTTGTTCAGGTATCTTTTAAGACTTTCTTTGATGATCCATTGATTGTCAGCACTAATTCAAAACAGTGGGAAAATGCACAATCAGCTGACAGCATGAAGGGAACGTGACTACAAGGTGTTATACAGTACCTCCCTTCTTGCAGACCGGGGAACCAGAAGCTGTTAGTGTACACTTTCCATTTGTTTTTCCTGTTCCATCCTGTACAAGATGTCTATTTTCAGTATAAAACCCAGAAATACTTGTACTTTTTGTTTAACCAATTACATTACCATTTGCCACAACTAAGTTTTGATAAGCATTTTTATGAACCCTATAATTTCTTTGTTCAGAAAGGATTGTGAATGGATTTTGAAACATATTGGCCTGCCTTTTAGAACTGCCTCGTGACCTCCCATTGATGTGGATGCCAGTTCCTCAATGGAGTCACTTCTTACCTTCTTTGAACCCAGGTCCTTGCAGTCACCAACCACTGCAACCTTGGACAGAGGGGTTACTTTTTTTTCTCCCTCCAGTTTTGTCCCTGGGACTTCTTAGACTTCCCTTCTGGCAAAATAACTCAACATCAGTGAAGGGTAGTATTTGATTTAATCCCTCCAGGATTTGCCCCTCCTGTGAGCATATACTTTAAGAATTATTTTGTATTAGGCCAAGAAAACTTTCCCATCTCAGACCAGCTGCTGTAGGATTTCCGAAATTCTCACTTTTATTATACATACTTGATTGCCCACTGTTAACCACACTGGGCTGTAGTATATGAATGGGTATCCCCATGTACACAGGCAATGTTATGGGTTCTTTACAGTGGCCTAAACTGGATTCTACCATAGATTCTATAACCAGTCTCTGCACAAAACATGAATCCACCGGAACCATAAATGATTTGCTGATTTGATTTACTCTCACCGGGACAGTACATGGATGGTTGTCATGGGGTCCACTTTTGTGGTCCGTAGCTACACATTTCACAAAGTCACAGTCCCTACTATCACAATACTTAGATATGCTCCACTTCAGCACAGCAAAAACAATAGTACTCTCAGGTCATTGACTTTTGCCCTTCCCCCCCATTTGGGTGACTGGGGACCGGGGTTTTCAGGCTGGGGGTATTACATTACCTTCTAGGGTTATACCTTTTAGGTGCAGAGGGGTAACCATTATTTCACCACCTAACCACTTACTCATACCAGTATGCTTATTCCTATCCCCCATTGTCCTTTCTCCCCTTTTTTACATGGATCATTCCCTTGGGTCAGCACCTGAGGTTTGTGGTGAGTTCTGCTCTTCTTAACAGCCTCTGGTTTCTCCCCTTCATATAATGCTCTCTTATTTTGATGGCAGTAACCAGGGTAGTTTGCTTGTGATGACTCATCTAGTCACGTGCTCAATATGGCAAAATATTTGGGTACTGCCCGAACACAATTAAATCCAAAAGGTCCTTTTTAGAACATACCTCTGATTTTAATCACCAGGCAGCCAATTCTTTCCTTTTTTGAGCAGGCCCTCTGGATTCCAGATTTTAAAGAAAATGTGTAAAAGCTCCATTGATAGTTCTCTTAATTTACTTCAGTCTGGTCAAGGATAGTCACATTTTGCCTGCCCATAGTCTTTAGCAGTGGCATCGTTTAGGTTCCCATAAACTGCTTGCTCATTTCCAGTCAGATATAGTGCAACAGGAGTGGCCCAGCTTTCTCATGGCTGGGTAGTGGTACTGGCAAGTCTCTCAAAAGTCATAAGGTAGGCTTCAGGGTCATCCACAGACCCATTTTTGTTGGCATGGGGTGAGGTCCTACAGAGACTGGATGCCCTGTGACCTGGAGATGGGTAACAGTTTCTTTCTGTGCCAGCAGCACTGTTTCATAAACTCCTGCTGTTGTGTCTGCTGCTGGTCTCTCTGTGCCTCATGTTCCACCTCTTGCTGTTCTGCAGCCATTTTAGTATTGTGTCTGAGTCCATCTTATCATTATTTAGACAATGGGGAAGTTTGATTCCACTTTTGCCACCACATGTAGCAATGTTGTAGCAAGCCAAGACTTTTGGGGAACCCTTAGAGAAAAACAAACTGCAGATTTTAATGAAACAAGTTGTTGCTTAACTTCAGCACCAAACAAGGTTACAAAGCAGCTTACTTTGACAGATAAAATACAAAACAAAATACTTTTTAGCTTGATTCAGCTCTCCAGTTTACAACAGCCACGCTCTTGTCTGGTTTCCTTTGTATGCTCCCCAAGTGTGGCTCACTTGTGCACTCCCCCCACAGGAATTCCAGGTCTACATACAGCCAATGGACATAGCCTTTAAAGGGTCAGGCCAGAAATCAGCAGGGTGGGTTTCAGTTCACTCTATTCTCCTGCTAATATCTTAGTGGAGATGGAGTCCCAGGTGAAGGTTGTATAGAACTCTTCAATCACAATCAGTAACAATGGAACTTGGCTATGACTGAACTGTGGAACAATGGTTATATTTTCACTATTTCCACAATTTTTTTATACAAAAATTTTATTATTACTTTGATACGAACAGGTATAACAGACAGCAAAAATATGTAGATCTCTATTTAAGTATCTTATGACAAATCTTAAAAAAATATATACTAATAATCCACACCATTACAATATATCCATACATTTACAGTTTACTTTGTATATATAAATGTAATTTTTAAATATACATATAACATATATCACTCCCCCCCCTCCCGGTTCTGTATTAGAACCTTATTGCAATTCCCACAGTGGTATAAAGTCTTTTCTAATATTTGTATTGTTCATGTCCTTCATATACTCTCCTGACATCTCTTGCCATATGTTTTCATACAGGATTACTTCCCTCACTTGAAACCACCGTTTATTTTTAAGCAAAATATATATTATGTGAGAGTCCCAGTTGCCCAATATATGTCGCTTTGTGCTCATAGTGCCTGCAAATAGTATTTCCCCTGAGTAAAGTCTAATCCCAGCACTTTTACATCATTAAAAATCATAATTGAAAAGGAGTTATTCACTTTTATATCCATTACCTCTGTTACCCATTTAGCTGTCATTTCCCACAAAAGTTTCATTTTAGGGCAATCCCATAAGCAATGAAAAAGATCTGCTTTTTGGCCATGCAGATGCCAACATTTATTTGAACCATTTTTGTAAACTGGCCCAATATTTTAGGAGTATAGTATACTCTGTCCAGGATGTTTTTTTGGATCGTACTGTTTTTAGAATAAGCACAGTCATTATGGATCTTGGCTCTTAGATTCTGCCATTGTTGGCTTGTGTAGGCTACCCCTGCTTCCATAAGCCATTTGGCAATTATTTCACTATTTCCACAATTTTGTTTAAAATTTTGTGGAATACCTGAAAAATCTGCCCAACTTCTGTTGTATAGTATGATGTTTTTCAGATTTCTCCATAGGTAATACATCATAAAATGTTGCAGAAAACACAGAATTTGTTGAACGTTTTGCAGAAGCAGAACCTTCAATTTTCACCTAACTCTAGAAAAAAACAGTATGACATGGCACCTGCACAACCATTTTGCCCTGCAAAGTGACTGCTTCCCAAACAGAAAACCTCCATGAAGTGTCACTTTTCTAAGGAGATTTCACTTTACAAAGTTTTTAAGAAAATACATAGAAAGACAACTTCTCCAATACTCATACCACCCTGTCCTACCATGCTTTCCAGTCGCATCCCCTTTAATAAAATAAATAGATGCTAACTTTCACCAATCCTCTGCAAATCCCAGCTGGCCACAGTCTGAATGAATAACAGAACATGTTCAAATAGTATTTTTGCAATCCTTCACATTTCTTTAGATGGCAACTAACCAAGGTGGAGTGCCTGCAGAGGGTTGGAGCCACTTGCCATCTATATATTTTCTTTTTTTTAATTAAAATGGGTAACTGACCAAGGTGGAGTGCCTGCAGAGGGGTGGAGCCACTTGCCATCTATATATTTTCTTTTTTTTAATTAAAATGGGTGCCATGGGGGAAAGAAGGTGGGTAACATAGAAACATTTTTTTAGAATAAGTTTAAACATAGAAACATGACTACATAGACAATGTTGGCAGAAAAAAAACACCTTTATCACCCCTGGATCTATTGTCTAGAAGGGGTTTATTTTTCTTGTTTTTCCCCTTCCCATGCCTCACTGTTACCCCCCAAGTGAGGATTAATACTTTAACCCTGTTCCAGCTTATGCTTGAAACCAGTGATGGCTTTTATACATACATAGAACTTCTTAACAGATAATGACCACCTGGCCGATCTAGTCTGCCCATTTTTCCTAACTTTACTTACTCTGCAGACTGCAGCTGATCTGCAGCTTTCCTCCCCTTCCCTGTTTCTAGTATTCCCACGAATCTGTCCCATGTATTTTTGAATTCCTCCACTGTTTTAACCCCTACCACCCCTGCAGGGAGGCTATCCCATACAACCACGCCCTTTCTGTAAGGAAGTACTGCCTTATATTACCCCTGATTCTACCACCTTCCAATTTCATATCATGTCCCCTAATTCTGTTCATCTTCTTTTCTGAAAGATGTTACCCCATAGCTCTTTTATCTCTTTAGGATATTCCTATTCTAGGCTGTTGGTTAACTAGAATCTGCAGCTTATCCAGTAGGTAGGGAAATGGGCAGACTGGGTGGGCCAAGTGGTCCTTATCTGCTGTCAAAGTCTATGTTTCTATGTTAATGTATCTGAACATCACTATCATGTCCCCCCTCTGTCTCCTCATTTCCAGATAATAGAAACATATACTTTGACGGACAGATGGACGGCTTGGCCCACCCAGTCTGCCCATTTCCCTACCTAATGGATAAGCTGCAGATCCTACTTAACCAACAGCCTACTTCTTCCTTAATACATATTGAGGTCTTGCAGCCTCTCCTTATGTGACTTCTGGTGCAGTGCCTGTACCATTTTTGTAGCTCTCCTTTGTACTGCCTCCACTCAGTCTATATCCTTCCTGAGATAAGGCATCCAAAACTGGACACTGCACTCCAGATGAAGTCTCACTAATGATACGTACAGTGATATTATCACCTTTATTTTTTGGGAGGGCTTTAAGCCTGAGGGTTGATGGGCGGAGCAACAGCGTCACTCCCTATTGGGCTTAAAAGGTCACACATCCTGGGCCTTGCCAGGATTTATTTTTCATTGCGGCTGGAGGAGCCGCTCCTCCTTGCTCCATACTTTCCCTACCTCTGCCTGTGTTCTTGCGGTCACCTCCGGCCACTGGAAATCTCTCCTGCCTGGGCCACCTCCCCAGCCCTCACTCATTCTGCTACACAACCCCCCCATTCCTCTCTCTATACTGCGGATGTTGCTTCTTCATCTGCCAGCTTTCCTTGCCTACCTTTTCCAGTTTTGTCCTTCTCCACCTATTCTTGTGCCCTACTTGTGTTGTCCTGCCTTGCGGGGCTTCATTGCTGCCTTCTCTGGGAGCCCTGTGGTGCTCTCCTCAGTTGTGATGCTGCATCCTGCTTTAACTAGTGCAGTCCCACCCGCTAAATTCTCCAGCCCGCCATCCGTGTTTATGCTGCAGCTGCTTGCTGTGAGTGCGTGTGAGCGGCACTCATTCCCAGCCTGGCCGGTCTCCTGCGCAGCCACGAAGCATCCTGTGCATACATGCACAAACCATTTGAGTAGGCTGTAGGACCTGGGACAGCTGAGAGGACACAGCGTAGAGACACTTACTTGCTTAATTAACTGATGCTGCCCAGTACCGGGTTAATTAAATTACAAAAAGAAAAAATCATGATGCTCCAGGGGCCCTCCATGTGGGGGCCCAGAGGAGTGGCCAGTACTTTCTGTGGTGCAGACAGGGGTGTTGGACGTCTTTGCATCCACCAGGAGAAAGACCAGCTGTTTCTCTTGGAGGCAATACTACATGGAAACCAAGGTTTTTGTTTCTTGTCTTGGAGCACCGGGGATGGACCATACTACATGTTTAGCATCACCAGCCAAGGGACAGAATGCCCTCTGGTATGATATTCTTTTAATTTGCATGGACTACTGCTCGGTATCTAGACCTTCCATTATTTGTATACTTGCACAGCCCTACCTGTCTAATCTGTCTACCAGTCTGTCACGATTCAATCAATATTTCCAAAGAGGTTTTCCTTCTCTATCTCAGGCAAGTTCTCTTCCTGACCAGTAGGTGGCACCGTTAGCCATATCTGATCTGCTTTAGACAACTCATGCCCTGCAGTCGATATTTCTTTTAAGCATACCTATCACAACTCATATGCCTGTCCCCATTCAGTAGCCGAACCACTACCGGACTGCTGAGAGAATCACAACCTAAGATGACTATTCTGGTCTGCTTGGCTCCTGCAGTCTGCCCACTTTTTCCCTACCTCCATTATCATTTCAGACCTTACTTGATCTATAGCTCTTCTCCTTCCTTTCCAGGATGATTCCCTTGTGCTTTTCCTGTATATTCTTGAACCTCACTACTGTTTTTGTCTCACCATCCCTGCTAGGAAGCTGTCCAGTAATCCACCATTCTTTCTGTGACTCGGATAGACCTCCATTCAGCATTTCATGGAACAGATTTGACCACTGTTCGCCATGACTTGACATGTGCCTTGATTCATTATGTGCCTTTTCTAGTACCAGCCATCACGGCTTCACTCCACTCTTAGTTTCACTCCTCATACATCATCCAATTTTGCTCCTCGATCACTCAACCTGAGTTGCCTCTGGTTCCAGACATGCCTTCTGGGCCTCGGAGTCTACCTCCTTTTGAGGAGCCTACTTCCTCATACTACCTTCATACAAGTTCATTTTCAAGTTCATTCCCATCTCCTCCTCTTCCAGTTCTGTACCGGCCATCCAGGATTCATTTTGCTCAAGGTCTGCAATTGATATTTCTTTTTGGGCGTACCTGTCATGACTCCTATGCCACCTTATCAACCCGCGTCCATCTTGCGGTATGTATCGGGTTTATAAACTCCAGCCATCATTCACTCAGCCTTACCTCAACGTTTATCTATTTGCATCGCTTAATTGAGCATTCATATAATTGAATCCTATGCTACCTCATTGATTACAACCTCAGGATCTAATCATTCACATTTCAGTGTCTGTTCACTAGCATCTCTCAAACAAGTCAGTCTGCATTATGCTCAGTCTCCTCGTGTGCACATCTGGAATCTCCTCATGAGCACATCTGGATACCCCTTGCTCCTCTGACTTCTATATGGATCTACTCCCTCACATTGATTGCTCGAGCATACCCTTCTCAGGTCCCTGCTGCCTCATGTTCCTTCTTTAATCTGTGTTTCTTTGGAGATTTTTCCCTATCCTGTCATCATCCTCCCTACTCATATCCCTCATTAATGAACCATTCTCATTACCAACATGCATCCTCAAATCAAATGTCATCAGCCTGGAGGGAAGGCGACCTAGGCCTTGGATCCCCAGAGGTTTCCTCCTCAAAGAAATGTTTTTCCTCTCCTCTGTGCCAATGATCATAATATTAGTTAGAGTTAGTGCTTTCTTTGATTAGTTAGTTCCGCTGTTGGAATGAGGTGGATGGTGGCCCCGGCTTTCCCCTCTCTCATTCGGAAGTCAGCCCTTATCATCTTCTCAGAATTCATTCATCATCCTCGCCTCTTGAAGCTCGACATTTTTGGGTACCCTTTTGGGGCTTCTTCCTAGCCTACCTTTAGCTGATGCATTCATTTCCATGGCACCTGTAAGGGGAGAACCGTCCTCTAGAGTTCCTTGCGTTGTACCCCTACAGGGTGGTATATCCCATGGATCGAGAGGTGGAAAGCCACAAAGCAAATCAAGTTACACAAGCATCATCTCATATAATCTAATCCAGTTGCATAAGCACAGTGAATGAGAGGGCTTTAAACCCACAGTTCGATGGGCGGAGCAACAACATCACTCACCATCGGGCTTAAAAGTTCAAACATCCTGGGCCTTGCCAGGATTCATTTTTCGTTACACACCATTCACCCCTCCTCCTCCAGTGGCTTGTCTCTCTTACCCGTGGGCCTCTTCCTAACCTACCTTTAGCTGATGCATTCATTCCGGTGTCACCTGGGGGGAGAAACTCCCCTAGGGTTCCCTGCATTGTACCCCTGTTGGGTGGTATGTACTAACATACTAAAATGCCAGCAGAATAGGCCTAACGGTCTTTCATGTCTGCTCATTTGGTCAGCCTCCACCCTGGGTGCTGACCTTGCTTACTCAAGGAAAAGATTATGACATCCTTGAATTTAACAGGAACTCTATCCCATGGATAGAGAGGCAAAAAACCACAAAGCAAATCAAGTTACACAAGCATCATCTCATATCATCTCATCCAGTTGTCTAAGCACATTGAGCTGCTGGTAATGCCTCTCCCTATGCAACCCAACATCCCACTGGCCATTCCTACAACCTTCTCACACTGTGCAGCCACTTTTAGGTCTTCAGATATAATCACTCCTAGATCCCTTTTTTGTTTGGTGGCCGACAATACTGCACCCCCACTGAGTAATCCTGCCTCAGGTTCCCATATCCCAAGTGCATAATTTTGCATTTTTTTTTCATTGAATCTCAGCTACTATGTATTTGATCATCCCTCCAGCTTGCCTGGGTCCCTTCTCATTTTTTCTACACCCACCGGCATTTCAGCCTTATTACAGATCTTTGTGTCATCTGCAAAGTGGCACAACTTTCCATCCAGCCCCTCAGCAATGTCAATTATGAAGACATTAAAGAGGACTGAGGCTAGCACCAATCCCTGAGGCACATCGCTGGTTACCTCCCTCTCTGCAGACTGAACTCCGTTCACTACCACCCTTTGTGTTCTACCGCTCAACCAATTTCTAACCCAGTTTACCACTCTGGATCCAACTCCCAAGCTGTTCTACTTGTTTATTAGCCTTTTATGTGGGACAGTATCAATGGCATTGCTAAAATCCAGGTAGACCACATCTATCACCCCTCCTTGATTGAGCTCCCCTGTCACCCAGTTGAAGAACTCTATTAGGTTTTGTTTGGTAAGACCTGCCTGCCGTAAAACCATGCTGTCTTAGATTCTAGTTCCTGTTGAATTCAAGGATGTCATGATCTTTTCCTTGAGTAATGATTTCATTAATTTCCCCACCATTGTGATTCGGCTGATTGCCCTACAGTTACCAGTCTCCTCCCTGCTCATGTTCAATGTAGAGAGACAACACCATTCTTATGGAGAGGGACAACATTAGCCCTCTTCCAGTCTGCCGGCACCACACCTGTTTCCAAGGATTTGTTGAACAAGGCTGTCAGTGGTGCTGCTAGCTTCTTTCCAAGTTCCTTTAGAATTTTGGGATGTATTCTGTCCTGCCCCATTGCCTTATCTTTTTTTTTTTATCTATTTTAGCACCAACCCGGGGAACTCTCTCGTGCATCCTCTGTTTCACCCTTGATTGAGCTCCCCTGTCACCCAGTCATTAGGTTTGTTTGATAAGACCTGCCTGCCGTAAAACCATGCTGTCTTAGATCCTACTTCCTGTTGGATTCAAGGTATGTCAAAATCTTTTCCTTGAGTAATGATTCTGTTAATTCCCCACCATTGTGATTAGGCTGATTGCCCTATATTTACCAGCCTTCTCCCTGCTCACATTCAATGTAGAGAGACAACACCATTCTTATGGAGAGGGACAACATTAGCCCTCTTCCAGTCTGCCAGCACCACACCTGTTTCCAGGGATTTGCTGAACAAGGCTGTCAGTGGTGCTGCTAGCTCCTTTCTAGAATTTCTAAGAATCTTAGAATTCTAGGATGTATTCTGCCCTGCCCCATTGCCTTATCTTTTTTTTTTAATCTATTTTAGCACTGACCCAGGGAGCTCTCTCGGGCATCTTCTGTTTCACCCTGCTCTACCTCCATGCTCAAAAGGCCTCCAGATTCCTGGCACCAATCTGGCTATCCCCCCGGCTCTGAGCCCCCAGAGGTAAGTCCACCCTATCTGTCCAGGGTACTTTATCTCTCAATTCAGGCCAGGCTGGGCTCAGCCCAGGAAAGGAGGATGACAGGCGGTGGAGTGTGGCTGGGTGGACGGGTGTACCGTCGCCTATCCCCGAGATGGGGATTGTCTGCTATGTTTCCCCTGGGAGTGCAGTGTGCCATGACATCTGTGCAAGGCTGTCTGCTGATGTCTGCTGCACTCCTGTCCCTTCATCTGGCTGGTGATCCCTACTGTACTCCCGATCTCCATCGGGGGTCACGAGGGCACCGAGCAGCCCCAGGATCCTTCCCCAGGGAAAGAATTGCTGTCCTCTGGATGCTCGATCCTCTCCTCCCCTGTAACCCCGGCTCCCCGAGTCTGTCCCCGAACCTGGGTCACCGGCATGGTGCAAGGTGTGGTGTCCAGCGCCTCAACCCTCAGTGCCACTGGGCCGGACCCATTGCCTTATCTATCTTCAGTTTTTCTACTTCCTTTAGGACTCCCTCTACTGTGAATGGACTGTTATTTATACCCCCCAGTGCATATTACACCTAGCTGTGGACCCTCCCCTTCCTTTTCTACTGTGAATATTGAATAAAAATATTTGTTCAAGATTTCAATTTTTTCCTGGTTCCCTTCTGCTGACCCTCCCCTCCCCTTCCATTTTTAGTCTCACAATCTCTCCCCTGTTTTTCCTCTTTTCTCTGATGTATCTTAAAAAGGTTGTGTCTCCTTTCTTTATTGCCTTGGCTATTCTTTCCTCTGTTTGTGCTTTGGCTTTTCTGACTGTTTTCCCTGTCTCTTTAGCTTTTCCAGATACAGTCCTCTGTCTTTCTCCCTCTGTGTTACTTTGTGTTTTCTGAATGCTAACTTTTTTTCCTCACCCTCCCTGCCACCTCTTTTTAGAAACGGAGAGTTTTTTTTCTTCCTCTTTGTTTTATGTAGTTGCCTAATGTAATGGCTCATGGCTTCCATTATGGCTCCCTTAAGATGTGCCCATTGCTCATCTACATGCTTCTTACTCACCCTACCCCTAGGTCTTTCTTCAGATATATCCCTAGTTTTGCAAAATCTGCCTTCTGGAATCCAAGATGATTGCCCTTGTGTGGCTGGATTCCACTACTAATGGCAGCATCTCAGAGGGTGGGAGAGTGACTAGTGGAGTGCTAAAGGGATCAGAATTGGGCCCTGACCTCTTCAGTATCTTAATAAGTGACATTGCTAAGGAACTGGAGAGGAAGATGTGCCTCTTTGCAGATGACACAAAAATCTACAACAGGGTAGACACCCAAGAACGGATGGAAAGATTGCAGAGGGATCTGAAGGAACTATAGCAGTGATCTAGGGAGTGGCAGATGGGTTTTTAATGCCAAAAAATGCAAAGTTATACACCTGTGGAGATGATAACCTGGGGGTGGTGTTAAGATGGGAGAAGTATCTGCAGGAACCAAGCAAGAGATGGACCTTGATGTGATCATGTTTGATGATCTCACCATGGCAGGCAATGTGACAGGGCAGTAGGTAAAGCAAGCCAGATGCTGGGATGCATAGGGAGGGTGATCTCTAACAGGAGAATGGAGGTGGTCAGGGTGAGCAGAGATCAAATATGCCAATTGGTTGGGAGCCACACTAAATAGCTTCTATTGGTTGTTTTTTTCTTAAAGTCTTTACTTTACTCTATCATGAGAACTTGGCAGTGCATATATCTAAACAAATGAATACATATCTAAAAGAGGAGCAGCAGAAGAAGTTAAAGGATTCTACCTCTTCAGATCTTGAAATGTCGACTCGCAAAGGACCATTGGACTGCTTTGTTATTGGTATACCTGGTCCCAGGATAGCTCAACTGCTGACTGGTGTGAGGAGCTTGCCTGTAGCCACAGTGTGCTCTACAAGCACTGTCCTGGAGACAATGGAAGTACCTGCATTTTCACTCCCTGTCTCACAAGAACCATCAAAGTCAAAGTCAAAAGAAGCTCACAAATGCAATCAGTCCCTGTAATTGCCAAGTCACTGAAGATGAAAAAATCACCTGATATTGGAAATCCAGAAACTCCCTTGAGTAAAAACACAGATGGAACTTCTATGTTTTTTGGCAAGGTAACTATAGGGGTGATTTCAGCAATGAATTTACAACAAACTACTTTTTTTTCAATGTGACAGACATCCCCGAATTTACCACCATTGTCTCTACCAGCTAAAGTTGGATTTGAAAGTCTAGAACATCTTCTTCATTTTCAGATCTCTTTGGCTTTTTGTTGTCATTTAGTCAGAAGCTGGATTTGCTAATCAAGAGATCCGATATGTTGGATATGGAACTGAAACTTATTAGTTCTGAAGTGAAAACGGTGCAAGAAGTGCAGAATAATATTCAAAATGAGGTGGAGGTTGTAAAATAAAAAACACTTACAAATGAAGCCCTTTCAACCACAAACTTAATGGCAGTTATGGCCCTGCAAAGGAAAACCAAAGTAATGGCGAATTCGATGTGATACAAAAACTTAAGGTTAGTGGGTGTTCCAAATTCCTATGATAAGGGATTTGAGTCCCTAAGATAACTATTGAAAACCTCTTTGTTTCTGTTTTTAAACTGCCCAAGACTAATTTACCTTTTATGACTAGAGCGTTAAGAGCTCCAATGAGGAAATGTTACTCTATCTCTCAACAGAAAGCTACAAACCAAGATGTGAGTTTTGAATTGCTTTTCCCTGATTCTGCAGTGGTGTTTAATCAGCCTCCAAACTCTGCTAGTGTTTTCAAATATAATTCAGGTCCAAGAAATACTATTATTGTTTGACTAGCTTTTGACACTGATCGTGACCTAGTTCTTAACACAGCCAGAAAAATGGGAGCTTTACATTTCAAGAAAATAGTCTGCCATATTTTCCCTGATATAGCTCCAGTAACACTACAGCATTGTAAACAATTTTTACAATATAAAGAGGAACTCAATAAAATTAGAGCCACTTTTAAAGGTCTGTTCCCAGCTAAATGTTGGCTCACATGTGGGGAAGATAAAAAACAATTTTTTGAACTAGGACAACTGAAGGCATATATTATGGAGAAAAAAATAAAGAAAAGGGATGAGAAACAGAGAAGAGAAGCTGAAAGGGAAGAGAAGCTGAAAGGGAAGAGAAAATGCCTCTCTTAAAAGATGAAAAAGGAGAGTGTGTTTTTCTTGGGCATACCGATTAAAAAATTAACTGCATATAAAGAATATGTAAATTGAATTTGGATCCATTGCAGTATAAACAAGTTCTAGCCAGAGACAATATGGCTGGGGTGAGCTTGAAAAAGCTTCAAGCAATGAGTGCTATGCGCACCGATGAATGCTATCCCACATACACCAAGCAAGGAAACCTTCAGCAGTGACAAATGCTTGTATTTTTGTTATCTTTGCATGGCTTGCAGCATTCTAACTGAGATGAAGACATAATCTCTGACTGTACACTGCAGTCACTAAACATTTTAATATAATTCATCTTGCTTTGTGCTGTATATTAGAATGTAATCCAGTCTACCCGTTGCTGACCAGGGAAATCCTAAGTTGGAAGCGCATCTTCTGATAGATAGCAATGCTTGCAGACAGGGGTGCCAGAAGATTGAAATAGATGGGGATGCTGAAAATTGGAAGGGCTTTTGTTAGGATATAAAGGGCATTTTTTACATACCATTTTTTGATATACTCCATAACACAACAGTATAAGATACTGTCAACCACAGAGACGAAGTATTGCCAGTGGCAGCCATTCCAAAGTCTTGAGCCATTAATTGCAAATACTGTATAGGGTTCTATGTGATCTGGGCAACTGCAAAAGGGCGACCCGTAGAAGAGCGACGTCAGAGCGGTGAAAACAATTTTGCCACCTGACAACCCTGGTGCACAGAAAAATGGCACAGGAGACTACAAATACTTGCTTTCTGTGGGGGGGGCTGCACCCCCCATACTTCTCCATATGGGGGCCTTTACCCTCCACACCTCCCTACTTAAGGATTCTCAACTCCAGAGGAATGCATGTCGGGGGTGGAAAAGTAAGAAAAATAAGATTTTGGACTGGGCACAAGAAAAACACAGTAGTACCTGAACCCAGACCCAAACCCAGAACCCCAGCACTGAAAACAGAGACCAACCCCCGATGCCATGGCACAGCTCAGCAACCAATCACAGCACCACCCCTATATCCCCTCCACCCCCTACCAGGCCACGCTCACCATGCAGGCTCCCCCTGTGTGCTTGATCACGTAGCGACATCCTGTTGCTAGGGTCGCCCACCCCACCACATCCAGTCACCCTCCCTGCCCCCTTGCCTTCTTGGCTTTCGCCCATATTGCGTCACTGTTTTGGATGGCACCATGATTCAGGTGCCCACCTCACGTGCTACCCTGTACAGTTACAAAATTTGCTTTTAAGTATGTGAGAAAGTTAGAAATGTACTGATTATTAATGCAATGCACCTTTTGCTAAAAATAAAATTGATGTTGATTAACAAATACTGCTGCTTTAAGTGAACAAACCCCTAACATAATTTCATGGAAAAAATATGCAGAAATGGGAAGTACCAGATTGAAAAAGTATGAAATTATTACCATTCATGTGTTATTCAGACTTTATAACATAGGACGCATTACTTGACTGAAAACAGGGTGTTGCATCTGAACTGGACAGTCTATCTGTCTGTCTGTCTGTATATACACACATACATGTACACAAACACACACACACACATGTGTTTAGCAAATCAAATATGAGCTATGTTTTGAACTTTTACTCTGAGGTGTGATATGATCATGGTGCCCCACATCCAGTAACACATAAAGACATAGTGAAAATTAATGCAGTAGGCTATCCTAAATCTTACCAGCAATCGCACAACATGCCATTGCTGGAAGGGCATGTTTACATCATTGTATTACTTTTCTTATAACAAATGTGACTTCTTTTAGATTCAGACAGAAAGACTGTATTTTTCCTACTAGGAGGCAGTATAGCATAGTGGTTAAGAGGACTACTCTACAAAGCTGGAGACCTGGGTTTGAATCCCATTAGCTCCCACTTGCATACTGTGTGATCCTGAGCAAGTCACATAAATTCTTTGTGCTCACAGCTCGCACCTGGGAACAAGCTGTGGATTAGTGTGCTTTTCCTGGTTAAACAAGTTCCCCTCCCCCCTTTACTGTACATTGGCTTGCTAAATGAAGTCTGGCTATAAATAAGAGCTCTTGCTTGAACATTCAGGACTTAATGTAGTGTAATAGCGTACTGAAGAAAAAAAAGTTTTGCAAGAGAAATGCTGCATGTAGTGGATACATGTCTGAACCAAAACAGAAAATGTATGTTGTCTATACAAGTAGGCAGTATAGTGTTGTGGTTAAGAGCACCAAGCTGCAAACCTGGAGAGTTGGGTTTGAATCCCATCAGCCTCCACTTGCATATGGTGTGACCCTGAGCAATTCACTTAACTTCTCTGTGCTGCTAGGTCACAACTGGAAACAAGTTCTGGCTTAATGTGCCTTTCCTGGTTAAACATTTTCCCCTTTTCCTTTCCATTTATCTGTCAGGGTCATATCAGGAAGCTGGTATACATAAGAAAGATGGCAAATAATGTGATTCTGGAGGCAGCCACATCTGAATGAAAATAAGTGAATCGGATTGTGTATAACATTAAGTGCTGCAAATACAGTTCTGTTTGCCATTCATGCTAAAAAAAATATTAAAGTGATTACAAGGTCTTATAAAGGTGATAATTTCTCTATTTCACAAATACATTTCTTACATCTATAGCTAAATTAAACCATCACTGGATCTCATTTTCAGTACCAACCATATGCCTTTTTAATACAGCAAAAATCATGGTGAATGTATCAGAAAAAAAACACCCTTTCAATAAGTATATGTATTTATAAATCACCATTCATGGTTGCATTTGTTGGGTTTTGATTCATTCAGCTTTAGAAAAACATATTGCTGCAGGGGAAATCTTTATTTAAAAAGAAATACAGGTTAACAGTTGAGAAAGCAAATGAAAATGAAGACAGTCACGTGCTAAGACTGTGCTGGACTTCATTGAAGGCTATTAAGAACTAGCAATTGACTGATTAATTACAGTCATAAAACTCACCTCTAGCCAGCCCAGCTTCAATGGTATAACTCAGGGTCTGCTGTTAAATTAGACATGACAAGATATAAACCATATGTTGGTGTCAACGAAGTAATTTCACAAAGTAGGCTGTCTGAAATGCAATAGAAGTTTAGCAGAAATAAGGGAGTATTTCTTAAACTGCTATAGAGATTTGTAGAATGGAAGGATACACTGAAACTCCTAAAAGATGTGTTCCAAGGAAGCACCTTTTTTCATGGGAAAGCAGGATGGCTATAGGCTTCACCCACAGCCTTAAAAAGTGTATTTAGATATTGATGGCTTGTGTTAAGGGGTGATGATAAATGTTTTTTTTTTTCAGGTATTATATTCTGTAAGCTTGTGGCTAATACCTGGAGTAATATGAACTATTAGTATTGTAAAAGACTTACAGTTTTTTTCTTCCAAGCTAAGTAGCTCTCACAGTGGAGTAACCAGCCTTTTAAAAGTGTACGCACAAGTCCACAGCTCCAACCAATTGGCCAGGGGTCTGGAAGTGCCTAGAACCCCAGAAAATTGTGGCATTTTTGTTGCATTCTGGTGCATTTTGGGGCCATTTGTGGCAGTATACAATACCCTTCTACCATAGCCTTTTTACATACCAGTCCCATTGTTCTGGCCCCTGGTGGCTGCATAGTTTCCTATTGGCACCCACTGTTGATGCCATCCTTGCAGTGCAGGCATACAGTTAGGTACTAAGCACTTATGAAAATGATGAGTGCTTAGTAACTAAGCACTGAAGGCTGTTTAAACTGTTTAAGAATTATAATACATTATAACAATGGAACAAGCCGGGGGTCTGGCAGTTTGAAGCCCCAGAAATGTTAGCATTTTATTGCATTCTGGTCCATTTTAGGGCCATTTGTGGAAGTTGTACAGTGCCCTACGACCACAGCCTGACATATCACTACAGTTCCACATGTAGATTTGGGTCCCTATTGGTGGTAAAGCAGCATCGCTAGCAGTTACTGTATGTACTTAGTTACTATGCAGTTATCAATGATGAGAGCAGTTTTGATTGTAAAGGCCACAACTGCACAAGGACATTGACATGGTGGAGGCAGTCCAGAGAAGGGTGACAAGATGGTGCATGGCTTGCAACACAAAACATATGAGGAGAGACTAAATAGCCTCAATATTTATTTAAGAACATAGGAATTACAACCCTTTGAGTCATAGACTCATTTCCAAAGGTTCCACATCAAATACATCAAATATAAGGTTAATACAGTATCAACAACAAGTTATAACAAGATTGCATTTGTGACTGTTGATTACAAGAGGGTGACATACAAGAGAGTATACAGAAGACCAGTAAAGATACTTGTCCTATACAGGTTGTAGCTAAGTATAGTGGTTGAAACACATGGTTAGATTCATATAACAGGGTGCTGCCTCAGAGGAGGCATTGTCAAATTCCTAGTACAGGTATAAGCTAAGATAATAATAGGTTTGATATAGGGAGACATTGTCAGTGGCAGTCCTGGTTCAATCTCTTATGCAACAGCAGGGCCTGTGAATAGACTTGGTGATCACACTGGCAGTTGTGAGAGGACAGAATGTGAATCATTAGAGCAGCCATAAAGGGACCTAATTTGGATATGGAGGAGATAGCACGGGGAAGGGTATTGTACCAGGAGGGGGCTCTGAAGGGGAAAGATCTTTGTGCTAATGTGGTCCTGACCATGGGTACCTTCCAAACATTCTTGGTGGCAGTGCGAATGGCCACAGAGTGGGTGGCCAAAAGAAGGGATGCTGTAACCCCAGAGGGGGTCATACCCAGGTGGATATTTTTGTAAGGAGGCATGTCTGGTATTAAAGTCTTTTCTCTAGTGTGAGAACATTGGTAAGGGAGTAGAGGGTGCAGGTATGCATTCGTTTGTCTGTACCAGAAAGGAGACAACATGCCTTATTGATTGCCAGATGGACTTTGTTTAGTACAGTGGGGTCAGCAGCTGCATATATTGGGAGCCCATAGTCCACTAGTGACAAGACTGATGATGTGACCACCAGATGGAGGGCTTCAGGTGAAAGTCAGTCTTTATGCTGATATAAGAGGCCAATGCGGGCATTCGTGGCAGAGGAGAGTATGTTGATGTGTGCATGGAATGAGAGGGTGGTGTCAAAGGTGACACCCAGATATCTGTAGATATGGACCTGGTCCAATGGGATGAGTGAACTGGAGAAGATCTTTAAGTGGTAGTCCGTAGCCTTGTTTTGGCGATGTGTGAAGAGTATAGTTTTAGTTTTTTTGTTGTTGACAACTAACCTGTGGTAAGTAAACCACTTTTCAATTTTATTGAAGGAGTCTTGGAGAGAGGACTGGAGTGTGGATGGGTCAGGGTGGGAGGCATATAGAACTATGTCATCAGCATAAAGGAGCACTCTCCTGGAGCAGAAGTTGGACAGTGCATTAAGATAAATGCTGAAGAGCAGTGGACTCAGGATGGCACCCCATGGGACCCCAGAGCACATCGGTAGGGTGGTACAGAGGGTGGTGTTAACTTTAATGCATTTATCTAGAGGAACGATAGCTGGAGAACCAGGAGAGGGGACCTTGTGATACACTGATGTGCTGGAGAGTGTTCAAAAGGAGGGGGTGGGAGACCATGTCAAAGGCCTTAGAAATGACAATGAAAATGGCACTGTCAAGGTGTCCTTTATCCAGTACAAAGTGAAGAAAATTAGAAAATTCTGTAAGGGCGGTGGTTGTGCTGTGGCCAGCTCTGAAACCATGTTGCTCCCTGCATAATAGGTTGTGCACGAGTAGGTACTCAGTGAGCTGCTCCAACAGGATTTTTCAAGGGCTTTTGAGAGTGGGGGGAGGATTGAGATGGGCCGGTAGTTGTTGGGAGAGGAGCCATTACCACTTTTTAGGATTGGGGTTATTACTGCTGTTTTCCAAGCAGTTGGGAACTGTCCCAGGCACAGAGAGCGATTGAGGAGGTCTGTGAGAAGGGGAGAGGACAGAGTCAAGAACCAGGTGAAGGATTTTCATGTGAAAGGAGTCTCAACAGTAATTGGAGTGCAGAGGGCTTTGGACAGCTAAGATTTAGATTCCAGTGGGGTAATGACCCTAAGGTAGAAAGGGGGGTGTTGGAGATTAGATGTTGGGATAGGTGGAATGGGGTCAAAGAAGTTATTTGGTTGGACTGCGCTAAGATCGGAGAAGGTGGAATTGAGGCAGTCAGTGATGCATTGAAGATTAGTGGAGGTGATGTTATTACTGTTGAGTTGGGATGAGGAAGGGGAGTTGGATTTCCCATTAAGTTCTTTAATGTTGTCCCAAAATATTCATGCACTCCCCAAGGAGGTAGCCAGGGTGGTTCTATAGTGCTTAGCCTTGACTTCACGTATTGCCCATGTGCACTTATTGCATGCAACATTGTATATCTGCCTGTCCACCTGTGAGCCAGAGGCAGTGGCTCTGTGTCAGAGGTTGTCTCTTTGTTTAAGCTGCCCCAGCAGTGCAGGGATGACCCAAGGTGCATTACACTTCTTGGTAAGTGTTTTGATAAAAGGAGCAAAGACATCACAGGCTCTGTTGAAGGTGCAGGTGAAATAGTTTAGGGCATCATTTACGTTCAGGGCTTGCATAATAGGGGAGCAGTCCCAGTGTGACAGGTATTGTTTGAGTTTAGTGAAGCCACCAGGCCATAAACGGCGATGGGAGGTGATGTTGGGCAGAGGTTTGGGTAGATAACAAAACCAGGAGAAGAGGATTGATGAGTGGGGAAGGACCACTAGATCTGAGATTCTGTGAGGATTGTTAGTTTGCAGGACGTCTAGCAGGGTGTGTGTTCCATTAGCGGGGCTAGTCCTAGTGGGTTGGGATACGAGCTGGGATAGGTCTAGTGCCACAAAGGTGTCTCTGGCATGGGCTGCTGAACTGGCTAGCCAGTTTATGTTGAGGTCCCTGACTAGTATCTGTTCCACTTTGTAGGGAATGCTGGTGAGGTAGTCTGAGAGTGATAGAATACCAGCTGCTTGGTTTCTTGGAGGGACATAGGCAACAGTGATAATTAGAGGGGTCCTGTTGGGGTTAGGGGTGAGTTTTAGTGAGGTGGCTTGGACACAATGATCCAGAGTAGGAGCAGGTAGGGTTTGGCAGAGCAATGTCACATACATAAAAGGCACACCCAGCATCTCGTTTTCACTTTCTATCTTCCCTGTGGAGAGAGAGAAACCAGGGAAAGGGATGAAGGAGTCTGGGGTCCTTTTAGAAAGCCAGGTTTCCGTTAGTGCCAGGGCATCAGGTTGGTGCTATGTTAGCCAACATTGAAGGGGTGTTTTTTTTTTAGGTAGACTGCAAATATTCGTTGAGGCTATGCATATCCTTGGGGCTGGCTGTAGCTGGCTGTGTGTTACAGGACCTGGGTCAGGGTGGATGTTGATTGACATTAATAGCAGCAAGGAGATTATCCTAAGGAGAACGATAAGTCATCTGCTATTAGCTGGGTAGGGGTGATAAGACGGCTTTGAGGGGAGTGAGCAGGGGATAGGCAAGGGGAGGAGGGCTGGGATGGCCAGATGGAGAAGAGGGCAGGGTGACTGGAGAAAGGGTAGTGCAAAGAGGAGACTAGCAGGGGGGTGGGGGGCAGATGGAGTTGACAAAGCGGATGAGAGGTGGTGGGGGTGGGGTGGGTTTCTGGCAAAGGGAGTGAGTGGGTGGTGAAGGGGCCAGAGGGTCCTTGGTAGTGCATGGTAAGTGTCAACAGCAGTAGCATGACGAGTTTGTAAGGGCTGGTGTGGCCAGCCATCATATTAGGAAGGGAGCCAACCCAGGGCAGGTATAAATGGAACATACTGACACCCTTCAGTGTGGTGGTCTCCGTGGTGCAGTGGTAGGGTGACAGACTTTAGTGCAGGAGGTACCAGGTTTAAAACCTAGGCGGGGTACCTTGTGAGATGCCTGGCGGGACCTAGGGATACAATGTGAAGTGCCACCTGAGGAGTGGATGACAGGCTGTAAAAGGAGGGTAGGAGGGTTCTGTAGTGACTCCTAGTGGTGACAAAAGGAAGAGCAGTGTGTCGTGCTGCTGGGCAGAAGGGCTGGGGTGAGCAGGAAAAGGTGTGACAGAGAGGAGGCAGGATTATGGGACAAGCAGGGTTTGTAGAGAAGCAGGGAGTATAGTAGTAGAGAGGAGGGATAACCTAGAGTGTCAGGGAGCAGTGAGAGGAGGGTCAGTCTAGATAGGCAGGGAGTAGGAGAGGATGGAAAGCCCTCTAGTGGGGAGATAGTGTAACCTGAAAATAGGAAACTAGGGATTTAGTAAAAAGCTGACAGGAAGTAGGGGCTAGCCTTAGGGTGTATGGTGCCCCTACGCGAACTTTCCGATGGCGCCCCACCATTTTTCTTTTTCAGACCTTCATCCCTTCATGCTATGTTCAGATGAAGAACACCCACATCTAAAGTTCATCAGTCTCAAGCTATGATCTGTAATGATAAAATTATTCAAATTAGCACACCCTGCATGCACACCCTGCATGCAAACATACTATCCATTTGTCAGTGGCTTCAATCACCAGCCACAGCATTCTGTGCCCCCACTCCATCACTTAACACTAAATAATGATCAAACAAAGCAGAGCTGTTGTACAGAAAGTGACCCCAGCAGTGCAGCAGATGACATCAAGATATGAAACTTGTTTTACTGCTGTCATTTTACAGCCTGACCCAACTGTCAACACTGAAACCTCAACCTCAGTGTTAGGCTTTATTAGTGTAGTAGGATCAATACTTGAGTACACTGGAGTGTTGAAAGATCACACCTGCTATAAGAAATTATTCAAATGTTATTTGCATTTCAGTTAAACAAAACAATTTGTGTTTAGCAACTAAATTAATAAATTCCCTTGCAATTTCCTTCATGATTTCCGAAGGGTGAGGGCTGTTCAGCTACCTTGCCTTTTCTTATGTTTAGGACTGAATTGTAATACTTCATAGCATCCTATTAATATTTGCTATTTTACCTTTGATATGTCCCTAATACCACTTCACTTATGATACATTAATTTAGTGCCTAATGTCTTCAGTCATCACAGCAAACAGCATCTTTTCAAAAGTAACTGTACAAGTCTCTCAGTGCCTGGTGATGGCCCTGCATTAGTTTCAGTTAGTGATATTGTCCCAGCAGCATCCATGACAACAAGGGAGTATCATCCGTACCCATCACCCTCATTTTGATTTTGCATATTGCTGACTGTGTCTCTGTTTTTAAAGGTAACTTTGAGGGTCCAGTCAGAGATGTAATTGTGTCAGGACAGTGTTCGCTGGTGAGCTTGGTGTAGTAGACAACTTAAGACAAGAACTGGGTATGGCATACAAAGTGATACTGAATGTTAACAAGTTTGGACCGGGTGTTGCAACTTGTTGGGACTGCAGAGTGTGGCAACCTGGCAGCAGCACACTGCACTCCCACCACTCCAGACCAATCTTGCTAACATTCAAGTCACATTTCATCATCTACCAGCCTTGTGACTTGTCTACTATACCAAGCTCACAACAGACAACAGGCCTGACCCAATTACATCTCTGACTGGACTCTCTGTTTACATTTCAAAATGCAAATGCAATCTGGACTGCAAAAATTAAAACCTCAAACAAACAATTATGTGATAACTTTTTCATAAAAAATACTAACTACAAGAGGAGTAGGCTGAACAGTCTCCATCCCCAACCACTACCGTTAGCAATGTCAGATGATCGTGGATGTCTTTACAGATTATTTTTATTAACTTGAAGGTGATCCTGAAGAAATTAAAATACATAAAATGCAGTTGAGGTGGAGGATACTCACTACTGACCTTCAGGTTTTTTGTAAGCCTTCAGCCTTTGCATTCAGGCTCAGGAGGATAGCACAAGCAAGTCCGATCCAATTCAGCAGCCACATGGTCACCCATCCCGAACCAGGCTGGCCAGTACATGGTGACAAAAACAGTAAAAGAATATCTTAACTGGCTCTTCTTGCTCTTTTGGACCATCCTCAAAAAGTTTGGAAGTCTGTACGATACTGTCCGTGTACACAATCTCTCAGCTCATCAAAGCCAGACAATGTACAATAATTTGGATACCTACCTGGCTGGCCTACTAGAATGCCCACCATTTCACTCTCTAAGATTGAATGAGTTTGTCAGTAAAAATAAAGAATCTCTTGTTCATCATGAGGTTAGAGCAGTGCAGGAGGACATTGCAGAGTTGGGGAGGGGCCTAAGACAAGTAGCAAACACAGTATCCTTCTCAGAGGTGCTGCCTGTCAAAGGCATGGGGGAGGTGAGGGTAATTGGCACCATGCAGTTTAATAAATGTTTGAAAAAATGGTGCGGAGCACAGGGGTTTGGCTTCATTGGGGACTGGGGTTCCACCTGGAGGGACACCAGCCTATACTGGCAGGATGGTCTGCATCTGTCCAGGAAGGAACAAGTCTTTTGAGCAATCGGTTTAAATGCTTCATTGGCAAGCTTTTAAACTAGTCAATGGGGGAGGCACTGACAAGCAGCAGAAAAATCCCAGCCTCTCCCTACAAAACAGGGTACTAAATGAGAAAAAGATAAAGGTAGAACGGTCAGTTGGGGATGCTGCAACAGAAGGTAAGGCCATCAAAAAATGGAGAGCAATGAGTACCAATGCCCGCAGTCTAGGTAACAAGCTTCCTGAATTAGTGGCCTTGATGGAGGAGGAACATCTGGATATCATGACAGTCACAGAAACATGGTACACACAAAACCATGACTGGGACGTAAACATACCAGGATACACTATCTACAGGAGGGACAGGGAGGGTAAAAGAGGGGAGGAGTAGTTCTTACATAAGGGAAGGAATAAAAGCAACAGAACAAAAGGGTAAACAGGAGGAGAAGAAGCACTGTGGGTAAATTTGGAGACAGGCAATGGCACCACAATCCGACAGGGTTGTATACAGACCTCCTTCTCAGGGGAGGAAATGGACAAGGAAATGATAGAAAGTATACTTAGAATGGCAGAAAAAGGAGATATTGCTGATGGGTGATCTGAATATGCCAGATGTTAACTGGAGCGCAGTTGCAGCTGCCACTTCGAAGAGTGCAGTTATTCTAGATGCCCTACAGGGGGCATGCCTTAGACAACTAGTACTGGAGCCCACTCGAGAGGGAGCAATATTAGACTTGATACTCTCAAATGGAGATGGAGAGAGGATCACAGATGTAGAAGTGGTAGCCATCTGGGAACTAGCGACCATCGAACAGTATGGTTCACAATAAACACAGCAATAGAGTCAAGCCATACAAAGACAAAAGTACTGGACTTTAGGAGGCTGACTTGCTAAAATGGGTGAGTGCCTAAGGAATGCACTAGCAAATGGGTGGGAAGGAAGGGTGGAAGAACAATGGGGAATAATAAAAACTGCCATCACAGAGGTAACGAGCCTTTGTGTGAAGCAAATAAACAAAACAAGACGATGTAAGAAACCACTATGGTTCTCAAAGGAAGTGGCAGTGAAGGTTCAAGAGAAAAAGAAAGCATTCAGGAAGTACAAGGAATCAGCAGAGCAGGACAGAGAACTGTATCAGTTAAAGCAAAGGAGGCTGGGAAGGCAGTCAGAACAGCAAAGGCCCAAATTGAGGAAAAGATAGCCAACTCAGTTAAGAAGGAATAAAACCTTTATAGGTACATCAGGAGCAAAGGAAGACCAAGGGAGAGATAGTGAGGCTTAATAAAGGGAGGGAGGGTGGGCAGAGGGAGAATGTGAAAAGGCAGAGATACTAAACAAATATTTTTGCTCAGTATTTACAAAGGAAGAGGGGAGGTACATAAACAAAACAGTAGTAACACTCTGGATACAGAAGTTGATACCAGCCCATTTACAGAAGAAAGGGTTCTGAAAGAACTCTTAAAACTGAAGGTGGACAAAGCAATGGGGCCTGATGGGATTCATCCCAGAATTCTAAAAGAACTAAGGGTAGAACTAGTGACACCACTGACTACCCTCTTTAACAAATCATGGGAGGATGGGTGATACCCGAGGACTGGAGGAGGGCAGATGTGATTCCCTTCACAAAAGTGGGAGCAAGGCAGAAGCAGGAAACTACAGACCTGTTAGTTTAACCTCAGTGATAGGGAAAATGATGGAATCACTTCTAAAGGAAAGAATTGTCGAGTATCTAGAGGCCAGAGGGCACAAGACCCTAGGCAGTATGGATTCACAGCGGGAAGGGTGTGCCAGAAATCTGATAGATTTCTTTGACTGGTGACCAAAGTAGTAGATCAGGGAGGGCTGTGGACATGGCCTACCTAGACTTTAGAAGGCATTTGACACAGTCCCACACAAAAGATTAATATATGTTAGCCAGCCTGGGAGTGGGTCCCAAGATGACAGCCTGGGTAAAGAATTGGCTGGAGAATAGGACACAGAGAGTAATAGTAAATGGAGTCCACTCCAGAAGAAAGGAGGGTTACACTGGGTGACCGCAGGGTTCAGTTAGGACCAGTCCTCTTCAATGTCTTTATGTTCGACATTGCAGAAGGACTGGAAGGAAAAGTATGTCTCCTTGCAGATGACACTAAGATCTGCAACAGAGTTGATGCACAGGGTGGGGTGGAAAGGATGAGAAGGGACTTGGCAAGGTTAGAGGAATGGTCAAATGTATGGCAGCTTAGATTCAATGCTAAGAAGTGCAAGGTAATGCACCTGGGAAACAAAAACCCAGGAGAAGAGTACACAACGGGGGGTGAGATACTAACAACAACAAAAATGGAAAGGGACCTGGGGTAGTCATATCAGATGACCTAAAGGTGAGCAAGCAATGTGAGAAGGCAGCAAGGAGGGTTGGGGATACTGGGATGCATAGGAGAGGCATCACCAGTAGAAACAGGAAGTTATTATCCTCTGTACAGACAGCTGGTGAGACCCCATCTGGAGTACTGTGTGCAGTTCTGGAGACCCAATCTCTGCAAAGACATAGACAGGATGGAAGCTGTCCAGAGGAGCAACTAAAATGGTGCAGGGTCTGCACGGAGGACATATGAAGAGAGACTTAGGAGCTTAATATGTATAGCCTCGAGGAAAGGAGGAGAGAGGGGACATGATAGAAACTTTCAAGTACCTCAAGGGAATCAACAAAGTCCAAGAGGGTAGCATCTTTCAAAAAAGGTGTGCAAGAACAAGAGGCACAATTTGAAGATAGAGGGGTGGCTCAGAGGTAATTTAAGGAAGTATTTTTTCACAGAGAGGGTTGTGGATGCATGGAATGGCCTTCCGGAGGAGGTTGTGGAGTCAAAATCAGTGGTGGAATTCAAGCATGCATGGGATAGTCATAAGGCAATTCTGGGGGTTGGGGGTAGAAAGAAGTAGGCTGCTGGTTAACTAGGATCTGCAGCTTATTCAGTAGGTAGGGAAATGGGCAGACTGGGTGGGCCAAGCGGTCCTTATCTGCCGTCAAATTCTATGTTTCTATGTTTCTATGTTTCTATGTTGTTGCCTCTTTGCTCTCGCCAAAAGACAATCCAACCGCCAGTGCCCATGAAACTGGAAACTCAATCCTAAGTAGGTTGAGTGAGTCACGACTATAGTTCTCTCACCTCAACATGGTGTGTCATGCATGCACAACAGTCAATTGTGATGCTAAAGTAGGGAGTGATTCTGAATGATGCAGTGGAGAGCGGTCGATGACGGTGGGTGCCGTGTGGGCGGGTACTCCGCACTAACAAAGTTGTTAGGAGCATGCTGCTGCTTTCTGCTCATTCATTGGCTGCTGTGCCTTGATGACACATTTAATAGACAGCAGCAGTCAAACTCATCCAATTGCTTTTTTAGTACAGGTGGTGCTGTGCACCAGTGAGGACTTGTCTTGGTGGCACCATGGCTAGAAATTAAGACTAGAGATGATCCATGGACATCATTCTGATTCTTTAATTCAGTGCACATACAACCCCCCCCCCCCAGAAAACAGATAACATTTGTAAACATTCAGATTCATCCATGTACTCGCAAAAAAAATAAAAATAAAGAAAAATTAAAAAAACAAGAAATTATTTACCGCTTCATGGCAACCTAGGCGACCACCTAGTTTGCCTATCCTTAAGGTCGGCCCTGACAAGAAGTCACCTGATGAGGGTGGGCCTTAAATTGAGGGCAGGCCTTGGGTGAGAGGGTGACTGGGGTGAGTGGGGCAGTCGATGCAAAGCGTCGACCTGCTAACACCCCAACAAACAATATCTACTCACTGGAGAATTGAGATAGTGGGGGACATTACAGAAACTTTAAAGCACCTCAAGGGCATAAACAAGGTGTTGGGGGGTGACAGGTAGACATCTTCCAATATAGAATGAGTACAAGAATGAGGGGGCACGATATGAAATTGTGGGAAGGGGGAGTGGATTAACAGGAAATGTGAAGAAATTCTTCGCAGAGAGGGTGGTAGAGACATGGAATAGTCTGCCACAAAAAAAAGAACCATCAAAAATTTTACAATGGCATCTATCTTGTGTCTTCACAGCAAAGCAGCCTTACATCACCATCAGTCACACTGCTGATGTAACTGGCCATGTACAGTCTGCTCTGCCCCATGTACAGAAATAACTTTCCTCTTGTATGCTATTTCCCTGCCTCTCTTTATATAACTTCTCTCTCATGTTCTATGTCTCTCACCACTCACTTGTTTTCCCCTCCCCTCCACTATCTCCTCTCTTCCCTCTCTCATTACATTCACAGATTTTAGCACTTATTGCACTTTGCTGTGTGAAACCTTTATTTTGCAATACCTATTTTACTTTCTATTTCAACAAAAGTTTATGTATTTTGACCTTGATGTTATCCCTGTTTGCCTCATACTGGATTTTGTCTCCACCCTTTCCAGGATGATTTACTCTCTGAATCAATTGTTTAGTGTTATGTTGTTTTTTCTATACCTATCTCATGTGCTGCGTCACATGTATGTGCATTTTGTATTTTACATTGTCTCTCTCCCGGGTCGTGCCTGAAAATAGGCACTTCTATGCCTAGTGCACTCACCTGGTTACCAAAAGCAAATAAATAAATAATATATATTTGTCTTCCATGCGTGCCATCTCCACAGCTGTCTGACCTGAGCTGAAGGACCTGCACTACTCCACACACTGCCTCCTGCCCCTGTAATTACCCCTGCCATTGTGATTTGCTTATTTTGTTATACTTATTTCCATGTTATTGTATTATTTTTGTACTTAGTATTTGCATTGCTCTTGATTCACCCCCTTCCCCCGACGCTTCTGGAAATGAGCTGATATCAGTTCAGTATGGTAAAACCTTTGAAATAAATGAAAAAATAAATAAATACGTTCTACACCAAACAACTTCCAATGGCTGAGTGCAATGCAGGCTACAGGACACAGTATTAAAGGGGAGCATTTATTAACAGTGTTTCCCATACTCTGAAAGCTGATAAAAAATGTAAATGAAGTATTGGGCTTACTTGTAGCTTGCAGCAGACTGAAGATACCTGACTAAGCCTTCCCTATATTGATACTAGTTTGTCACCATGTTTAGAACCCTCTGATGTCATGCAGGGGAAGCTGTGTCGAATGATATGGCCTCACTATTCATGACATCAATGGATTTCATAAAATGCTGAGAGTGTAGTATCAACATAGGGCAGATATAGTCAGGAATATCTCTGGACAACTGCTGGCTACTGGTTAGCCCAATACTTTAAAAAAGCATTTCATGAACCTTCAAACAATGATGGACAAGGTTCAAAAATATTTCACATTAGTAGTAATACCTACACATACTAAATTATTGCTATGTAGAAAAACACAAGCAGTGTCAGTGGCTCAGTAGGTATCAGGCTTACCTCTGGAACTAGAAGATCAGAAGGCCATGGGTTCTAGCCCCTCAACAGGTAACTAAGGTTATACCCATAACTGACATGAGACATTAAACCGAGGTCCCTTCTGCCCATCCTTGGTCGATCCCATGGTATTTATGGCAGAAGAGCAAGGGAAAGTTTTCTCAGGAGTCATGGCCAGCAATCCCTGTCAAATTCAGAGATCCATGTAACCCACTCACAAGCACATGCCATTGAAGCAAGCTATGGCAGCTCAGTGTGCCTTTCCTGGTCAAACATTACAAATAAAAAAAGGCAAAAACACTAAGGAAGAAACCATCGGCAGACAAAATCACTGTTCAGGATTACAATTCGGGTGTATTTTTCTGTCTGTGCTTGTTCCTAAATTAAATGTCAGTGCAAGGCAAGCTTTTCCCTCCTGATGCATCTCTCAACAACTGGAATGCACTGCAGAGGAACATCCTGTAAACAGGTTTCCATACCTTTCAAGTGCTCTGCTTTAGAAACAGATCCCTACACTCCTTGCTCCACAGAGATATTCTAACCTGTCACATAAAGCTGGAGATATGTTTGAACATACAAATCATTAAACAAATACAGCTAACCTCACAGGAAGGAAAGCAGGGGTGGGAGGGGGAGTTGTCAGAGATCAGGTGGGGTCTGCAGTGATAGTATAGGTAGGGAAAAAATGGGCAGACTGGCTGGGCCATGTGGTCCTTTTCTAGGGTTACCACCTTTTAAGAAGCCCAAAGTGGGTACTTTTCAGTGTTGGGTAAGTTACTTTTTCTATTACTTTCTATTACTTTTGGAAACTTGTTCCAGAAAGCTGTGTGCGGTCACTAGCAAGGATGGAGAAGTACTGGAAAAAAAATACGCCTTATAGTTACAATTATTTATGTATTTTTATACAAAAGTAATAAGTAACTGTAACTGATTACATTTATTTGAAAGTAAGTAGTAACTAACTGATTTCTTTCAAATAAATATCATCTGTTATAGTTATTCATTATTTTGGTATTGTTTTGGTATAAAAAAGAAATAAGTAATTGTAACTGTCAGCTGTATTACTTTTTCTAGTACTTCTCCATCCTTGCTAGTGACTGCACAGAGCTTCCTGGATGAAGTTTCCAAAATAAATAGAAAGTAATAGAAAAGGTAACATACCCAACACTGGTCATTTTTTCAATTCAATTCAATTCAAGCTTTATTTTTATAGTGCCTTTCCAAGCCAAGGCGCTGTACATAAAATCAAGTATAACTATATACATAAGATTAAAAACAATAAAACAAATTATCAATATTTTGGGAAGGCTAAATCAAACAAATACTTTTTTAACTCAATTTTAAACCTATCAACGGTCAGGCATTCTCTCAACCGATGAGGGAGAGAATTCCACAAGGTTGGAGCCAAGAAAGAGAAAGCTCGAGAACCAGATGTCTTCAGTCGTACCCTAGGAATCTCCTCAATCCCTCATTGGTGGAACGGAGAGGGTGGAGGGGGCAGTAGAGTACAAGGAGATCTTGCAGGTAGCCAGGTCTCTGATCATGTAGGGCTTTGAAGGTTAGCAAACCAACCTTAAAGGTGATCCACCACTGAACAGGCAGCAAGTGCAGTTCGCAGAGCACAGGCGTAATAGGACTGGTCCTAGAAGTTCCAGTCCAAAGCCTGGCTGCTGCGTTCTGCACCATATCAACCCCTGGTAGCCCTAGGTAGAGGGAATTGCAGTAATTAAGATGGGTGGTGACAAGGCATGGACCAATGTTGGAAGATCATCTGGAGGAACCAGATGTTTCACCCGGGCAATATTCTTAAGATGATAAAAAGATGATTTAATGACTGATGAAACCTGAGGCTTTAGAGTCAAACCATCATCAGAAATAATGCCCAGGATTCACACGTGGTCTGCAGTAGTGAGCTGTATGCCACCTAACAACAAATCTGATGGTTGTCCAGCCCCCAAATCTTCCCCAGATGACCTGGGTCCACTACCAACACTTCATTTTTGTCTGGATTCAGTCTTGATCAACTAAAGCTCATCCAAGTTCCGATTTCAGCAAGGCAATTTTTTTTTTGTCAACCATTTTTTTGCACTCCTGTGCAGCTATAGGGTATGCTTACCCCATTCAGGCGATGTACGCCGACGCTCAACAGATCCAGATGGAGCCAGCCTCTGCCAAGACACCGAGAGTGAGGAGGACCGTGGCTTACCCCCCATGGTGGGCCACCCCCAGTGAGGGGACAACGGTAACAGGAGACTGCATCAACCTGAACCCCCGTCCCCAAATGCCAGGCTTTGTTTGGCCCAATGATCCGGTCATTGGTCGGTGCCTTCATGCTGCTGCCAGGAGGATTTTTAGCCTTATATCTACCCCCAGGAGATGGACGGGCAATGACGTCAGCATGGAAAGCCATAGGCGTCCACCGCGCTCCTCCCCATTAGCGTACCTGTCCCAGCTTAATCACCCGGTCACCACCAGGAGTCCCCACTGCACCAAGGAAACCCTAACACACCCCTGGGAGAGGAGAGCCATCCTCTGGATGCTCAATCCACTCCCATCCCTGCCAACCCCTGACATCCCAGGCTCATTCCTGAATCCAGGTCGCCAGCATGGCACGAGGTGTGACATCCAGTGCCTCAACCCTCAGCGCCACCGGGCCGGCTAGTAAGACAAATATTTAGCACGGAAAGTGCATCATTCTATCTGGGCAGAACATACGAAATTTGCCAGCAGATAAAGGCCTAGAGGTCTATCAAGTCTGCTCAAATGTGCAGCTAGCACCCCTTATTCTGCAGCTGCCCCTCCCTTCCACCCTTCCCCTTCATTGACCCTCCCCCTTGTCCTGTCCCATCCCCTTTTGAAGCAGTCCACTGTTCTACTGGATACCACTTCTGCAGGTAATGCATTCCACCCAGCCACCACCCTCTCTGCAAAAAAGTATCTCCTCATCTTCCTCCTGAACCTTCCTTCCTCCAGTCTCACATCATGGCCCCTGGTGTGCCTCCCCTCCCTTACTTTGAACAGCCCCTCTGTATCTGTCTTGTTTATTCATTTCATGTACTTAAAGGTTTCAGTCATGTCCCCCTGTCCCTCCTCTTCTCCAGTGAGTACATGTTCAACTCCCTCAGCCTCCTCTCATATGATAAGTCCCCCAGCCCCTTGATCATCCTTGTCACCTTGCGCTGCACTCCCTCCAGTAATGCCCCTCTTTAGACACGGGAGCCAGTACTGCATGCAGTACTCCAGGTGCGGTCTAACTAATGACCTATACAGTGGCAGAATCACCTCCTCCCTCCTCGAGGATATACCCCTTGCAATACAACCCAGCATTTTGTTGGCCTTTGCAGCTGCCTTCCTACATTGTGCTGAGTTGTTCATTGACCCTGTAATAAGCATCCCCAGATCCTTCTCCGCCTCTGTCTGGGCTAGCTACACTCCCCCCAGCTGGTAACTCCTCCTTGGATTCTTCATCCCAAAATGCAGCACCTTGCACTTTTGGCATTAAACCCCAGTTGCCAGGTGTCTGACCAGGTTTCAAGCTTTGACAGATCATCCTACAACCCCTGCCATCCCCCTAGGTCATCCACCACCGCTCCTACCTTGGTATCAGCAAACAGACTGATCTTGCTCTTGATGTCCAATGATATGTCTGCAATGAATATCCCAGACAACACTGGTCCCAACACCGAGCCCTGTGGAACACTACTCATCACTATCCTTGGGTGTGAGAGCTCCTCACCCAAAACCACCCTCTGTTGCCTTCCCTGAAGCCAGTTCCCTACCCATCTCACTAGCTTTGCACCTGCCCCTGTGCCTACTAACTTACTTCCCAGCCTTCCATGCGGCATGAGTTGAATGTCTTACTGAAGTCCAGATACAGGACATCCACTGCATGGCCCCTGTCCAGTTGACTAGTTACCCAGTCATAGAAGTCCACCAGGTTGGTTTGGCACGATCTGCCCCATATGAAGCCATGCTGTCTGCTGTCCTGTAGTCCTTTGGCCTCTAGGAGGGCCACCAGCCTCTCCTTCAGGATATTCTCCATTAGCTTGATTACCCATGATTCAGGGAGTTGATACCCATCTCCAGCCAGGAGTAATGGTCAGATGTCTTCCAGGTACATCAGCATGGAGAGACACTGACCACATTGCTAAAATTGTTCACAGAGCAGGAGAAAACACTGATGTCCTAGTACACATAGGGACTAATGATCTCGCCAACCAGTCAGTTGTGGAGACCAAGGAACACCTAACCAGGCTGGGTGACAAACTATCATCCATTTCATCCGGCATCTCCTTCTCTGAGATCCTGCCAGTCTGGGAGAGGGGGGCAGATGGACGGAAGGTCAGAGAAGGGGAGATAGGGGAGCTAAACACATGGCTCAAGGGCTGGTGCCAGGAAAAAGGACACAGATTTTGTAGGGAACTGGCAACAGTTCTGGGAGCGAAAGTTCTTTAAATTTGATGGACTGCATCTGACTAAGGAGAGAGTCAGTGCATTGGGGCAGAAGTTTGACGTCTTTGTAGAATATTTAAACTAGCAAATGGGGAGGGGGTGCAGCACCCCATATGTTGAATGGGAAGAACACCCCTCCCCCCTCAGCTAGTGGTCAAACAGGGATTCAGCATGTTTGTAGTTCATTTGCATCACCAGGTAAGAAAAAAAGGTTTGTCTCCCCATACGATGCACAGGGGTAATGCCAAACCTCACCCAACAACTAACACACCAAAATTTGCCCAATGGAAAATCATGTACACAAATGCTCACAGCCTGGGAAATAAGATCCCAGACCTGCAGGCAATAATGTCAGAGGCTAAACTGGACGTAGTAGCAATTAGTGAGATGTGGTTTACCAGTAACCACACTTGGGAGACTTCAATACCTGGCTATGTATTGTTCAGAAGAGACCGAGGTGCAAAAAGGGGGGGGGGGAGTTGCCCTGTATGTCAATGAAAATATCAAAGCTACAGAAATTCAGAATACACATAAGGAGCCAGAAGAACTGTGGGTCACCCTGGAAACAGGAAATGGGACAGCCATAGGAACTGGGGTTGTCTACAGGCCCCCAGACCAGGGGGAGGACATAGACACATTACTGTTAGAAGATATACAAAACATGACAGCTAAAGGGAGATTCTGATAATGGAGACTTCAACATGCGGATACAGATTGGTCAATACCAGCAGGAACATCTGCCAGAACCAGACACATAGTGGATTCCCTGCAGGGGATGGCCTCAAACAACTAGTACAACAACCCACAAGAGACAGGGCTGTCCCTAGATCTAGTACTGACTAACAGGAAGGATCACAGATCTCCAGGTAGAAGGTCACCTGGGGGCCAGTGACCATCACATGGTATGGTTCAATTTGGCTACTACATCTAAATCATCCCATTCCAATGCAAAAATATGGGACTTCAGAGAAGCTGACTTTGATAAGATGGCCAACAGAATTAAGCTAGCCCTGGCAAAAAGAAACACAGGTGAGGGGGTACAGGCAAAGTGGGCAGGCATTAAGGATGCAATACTTGAAGCAACATCCCATTGTGTTTGACTGAAAAGGAAGTGCAAAAGAAGAAGGAAACCACTTTGGTTCTCAAATACAGTAGCAGAAAAGGTCAGAGCCAAAAGGCTGGCCTTCAGGAAATATAAGGGAAGACAGCTGGATGAAGATAGGGAGGCATGCCAAACTGCCCTAAGGGAAGCAGGGAAGGCAGTAAGGCAGGCAAAGTCCCAAACTGAGGAAACACTAGCACAAACAGTAAAAGAAGGTGACAAGACTTTCTATAGATACATTAGTGAAAGGAGAAAGTCCAGAGAAGTATTGCTAAGCTTAATGGAGAAAAGGGGCGTGTGAGGAGGAGGACACTGTAAAAGCATCTCTCTAAATAGATACTTTTGCTCAGTATTTACTGAAGAGAAGGTAGGGCAGGGCCCACAGCTCAACACCATGGACACAGGGGAGGGAGGTGAGCACTACTCCCTTCACAAAAGGGTCCTACAAGAGCTTGCTAAGCTCAGGGTGGATAAGGCAATGGGACCTGATGGCATACATCCCAGGGTACTTAAGGAGCTAAGGGTGGAACTAGCAGAGCATTAGCAGAACTGTTTAGTGAGTCTCTGAGCACAGGAGAGGTCCCAGAAGACTGGAGAAGGGTTCATGTGATCCCACTCCACAAGAGTGGTAGCAGGGAGGAGGCAGGGAACACAGACCAGTCAGTCTTACCTCAGTAGTGGGCAAGATTATGGAGGCACTCCTTAAGGAAAGGATAGTGCAACACCTGGAATCCATAGGGGCACAGGATCCAAGACAGCATGGGTTTACAAAAGGAAGGTCCTGTCAAACTAATCTCATAGATTTCTTTGACTGGGTAACCAGAGCGGTGGACCAAGGGAGAGCAGTTGATGTTGCCTACCTTGACTTCAGTAAAGCTTTTGACACTGTTCTACATAGAAGATTGATAAATAAGCTGGGTAGGCTCGGGATGGGTCAGAAGTTGGTCAACTGGGTGGCAAACTGGTTGACGGGCAGAAAACAGAGAGTGGTGGTAAATGGTATACAGTCAGAAGAGATGCAAGTCACAAGCGGGGTACCTCAGGGATCAGTCCTGGGGCCAGTCCTCTTCAACATCTTCATTAGTGACCTTGCAGATGGACTAGAGGGTAAAGCTTGTCTGTTTGCAGATGACACCAAGATCTGCAACAGAGTAGATGATCCAGGTGGGGTGGGCAGAATGAGAAGAGTTCTGGATAAACTAGCAAAATGGTCAGAAGAGTGGCAACTGGGATTTAATGCTAAGAAGTGCAAGATCATGCACATAGGAAGAGAAACCCTGAAGCCACCTATAGGCTGGGAGGGATCTGCTGGCAGTCACAAAGGAAGAAAGAGACTTGGGCATCATCATCACTGATGACCTGAAATCATCAAGCAGACCTCTAAAGCAGTAGATAAGGCTAGGGGGTGTTGGGTGTATTAGTAGGGTATCACAAGTCGTAAGAGGGAGGTAATAATCCTCTTTACAAGACACTGGTTAGGCCCATCTGGAGTACTGCGTGCAGTACTGGAGCCACAACTTCACAAGGACATTAACCAAATTGAGGCAGTCCAGAGAAGGGCAGCCAAAATGATGCAGGGACTGCATCAGAAGACATATGAGGACAGATTAACAGAGCTCAATATGTATACCCTTGAGCAAAGGAGGGAGAGAAGTGATATGATCGAGGCATTCAAACACCTATAGTGGGCATTAACAAGGTGAAAGAGTCTAACATGTTTAAATATAAGCAAAATAGCAGGACAAGAGGACACAGCATGAGATTAGAGGGGGGCCGATTAAGGGGGAATGTGAGGAAATTCTTTTTCACAGAAAGGGTGGTGGATGCATAGAATGGCCTACCTCAAGAAGTGGTGGCTATGAATACAGTGCAGGACTTCAAACAGGCATGAAATAGGCATAAGGGAGCAATACAAATGAATATGAATAGATAGGCCACTGACAGAGCAAAGGCTGATGGCACATTTATAAGGTAGAAAAAGAAATGGGCAGACTGGATGGGCCTTGCGGTCCTTATCTGCCGTCAACTTCTATGTTTCTATGTAAGCTTACCCACGACGGATGTGAGGCTCACTGGTCTGTAGTTTCCCGGTTCATCCTTGAGGCAACTCTTGTGGAGGGGCACCATATGAGCCATCTTCCAGTCCTGAGGTACACACCCTGAATGTAGTGAGGCATCAAATAGGTCTGCCAAAGGTCCTGCAAGGACCTCTGCCAGCTCCTTCAGTACCCTGGGGTGGATGCCATCTGGGCCTGGCACCTTATCCACCCTCAGTGCCTGCAAATCCTCCTGAACTTTTTGCGCTCCATGATTTCCCCATCTGTCACCCCCTCCCCCCCATTTCTGCCATTTCTCCCCCCTTGGGTGTCACCCCTCTCTTCTCTTTAGTAAATACTGAGCAGAAGTACTCATTTAGTGCTTCTGCCTTATTGCACCCTGCTTTCACCCAACCCCCCTCTTTTCTAATCCTTACTATGTGGTCCTTACTGCTCCTTTTCTCCCTGATGTACAGTGCCTAAACAAGTCATTCTCCCCCTTCTTAATGCCTTGCGCCAGCCTGAGTTGCGTAGATGCCTTGGCTCCCCTTACTGCCCTTGTCACTTCCTACGAGTCCGTCAAGTATTCCTCCCTGTCCTTCCCTCTCCCTGTTTTCTTGTACTTCCTAAAGGCAGCTCTTTTCCTCCTTACCTTTTCCATGACCTCCTTGCTCAACCAGCTCGGTTTCTAAGCCCCTAGCCTTCTTGCTCTGGGCCTTGCAGCAGGATTTGGTTGCCTCCACTATCCCCAACTTTATGAGCTCCCACCTCTGGTTAGTGTCCATACTAGATTGAATTCTGGCCAGGTACCCTATTACCACTTCCCCCATCATCCCAAAGCCGGCCCTCCTGAAGTCCAGCACTCTTGTGCCAGATTCCACTCCTTCTTTGCCCATATCCAATGTGAGCCATACTGAGTGATGGTCACTCCCTAACAGCGGTTCCTCCACTGTAAGTTCTCTCACAAAGTCCCCATTTGCCAGCACAAGGTCAAGGGTATTCCCTAACCTGGTTGGTTCACTGACCATTTGCAGCAGGAAGCTGTCCTGGAAGGCATCCAGCAGTACCTGCTCTGTTCTGTTCCTGGTTGTTGGGGTACTTCAGTCCACTCCTGGCATGTTGAAGTCCCCCACAATCACCACACTACCCTTCTCACAGGTCCTCCTGATCTGTCCGGCTAGTTCCCTGTCTAACTCCTCCACCTGAGATGGCGGCCTATACACCACTCCCATTCTAAGAATCCTATTTTTGGAATCCTGGATTTGCATCCAAAGTGATTCCATACTACCTTCCTTCCCTTCCTCCCTCACACACTTCAGTCATTCCTTTACATATAGTGCCACACCCCCCCTCCTTTCCCAATCACCCTGTCCCTACGAAATAACCTGTACCCTGGTACAGACAGGTCCCAGTCATTGTATTGGGTGGCCCATGTTTCTATGATGGCTGCAATGTCCACCTCTCCTTCTGCCATGAGCACCTGTAACACTGCAGTTTTCCTCCCAAGGCTCCTAACATTAAGGGTAACCACCTTCCACCCTCCCCCCCATCCTTCCCTACTTTACAAGCATCACCAATAGTACTTGCCATTTGTACTTTGTCACTGTTATGGGAGGTAAGTTCATATGGTTTCCCAACCTGTGATCTCTGCATGTCTCTTGCCCAATTGCCACCCCCTGCTCCTAGTTTAAATTCCCTACTTTTTCTATGTACTCCTCCATCCTCTGTTTCAACACTTTCTTTCCCTCCTCAATCAAGTGTAGTGTGTCCTTGGCATAGAGACTACTGTCCTCCCAGGTCCCTCCCCCCCCCAACAGCCCATACCTTTTAGCACAACACCAGGTTCTTAGCCATCTGTTAAATTCCTCTATTCTCAGCTTTCTTGTTGTACTTGCCTTAGGCACTGGAAGTATCTCTGAAAAAGTTACTGATCTTCCTGACCCCTCACATAATTGTCCTAGTTCCTCAAACCTCCTCTGGACTATAACTACTGTCTTGTCAGTCAGGTCATTCATCCCAAGATGTATAATTAAATGAGGCTTGTCCTTACCCCTTCTAGCATATTTCAGAACAGATTGTCCCACCCTTTCTGCTGTCATTCCTGGCATGGCCTCCAACCAAATGCGACTATGCCTCTCCCCCTTGCTACCCCACCTAACTCCTCTTAGTATTGAGTCCCCCAGCACTAAGATTCCACCACTCTTACTCCCTGTTTGCTTCCATTCATCTCCCTCTCTCATTTCTGGCTCCTCTTCTTCCTCCTGCACATTATTTCCCCCTTTTGCCCCTTTTGCAATTCTCCAGCAGAACTTCTCCCCGCTATGGTTTAGTCCAGGCGTTTATCAATTACTCCTCTAATTTACAGTTGAGTATAATCTGCATAGCAGTGAAAACCCAGAATGTATCACCTGATGATATCTCCCAATGGCAGCATGTGCACTGCAAACAACATGGGGGCCAAATTGGAGCCCTGCAGCACCCCACAGAGCAGGGAGTGAGACCCAGAAGAATAAATTCCAGAGGTAACTCTCTGAGACCTGCTCATGAGGAAAGAATGGAACCATTTAAGGACTGTATCAGACAGCCCACAAAACAGCCACAGGCGCTTCAATAGCACCCCATGGTCTACAGTGTCAAATGCAGCAGAGAGATCAAGAAGGACCAGAATGGTACGAGCCTTTTGATCTCTAGTGATTAGGAGGTCATTCAATACCCTGACAAGAGCAGTCTCCATTCTATGCTTCTTCCTGAAACCAGACTGGAGAGAATCATAGACACTGTGTTTTGTAAGATGATCATCCAATTGCAGCGCAACCACCTTTTCAATAACCTTACCAACAAATGGCAGGTTAGAGATAGACCGGTAGTTAGCTAGACATTCTGGATCCAGGGAGGATTTCTTAAGGAGTGGTCGAACAACCACCTCCTTGAGGGGCTCAGGAAACACCCCACTCTCCAAGGACTTCTAGACAATTTCAGCAAGGGTCGGGCAGATAATATGTACACATCCTACTAAAAGGGGTGTAGGACCTGGATCCAAACTACAACTGGTTGGGTGCAATGTTTGGATGGTCTTTACAATGTCCATTAATTCCGGCAGGTAAAAGTTTGACCAGACAGACCAAATGCTTGCCACCTAATGTCGATCACTGCGATCCCTCATAGGAGAGGCCGGACCGATGCCAGACCTGATACTGGAAACCTTATCTGTGAAAAATTGAGCAATCTCCTCACATCTTAGCTGAGAAAAAGCTTCTCTGGGCTGGAGACAGATTGGATTGCACAATCTGTCAAAAGTCTGGAAAAGCTGAGCTGGTCGATTTCACGCAGCAGAAATCTCTCTGGACATGAATTCTGTCTTCTTACAGGTGATTTCTGATTGATAGCTATCATAATGTGGCATCAACCTAAGCCTGTCAGCATCATGGCCAGACCTCCGCCAGACTCTCTCCATCCTTTGACCAACTCGCCTCAACTCCTTCAAGGAGCCATCAAACCAAGGGCTCCTTGGGTGAAGGGTGAGAGGTTGAACGTGAATAGGAGCAATCTTGTCCAGATCATCTCCCACAGCATTATTATAAGCCAATACAAGGTCATCTGGACTCATGCATTCATCTGATAAACCCAATAAGTCCAGCACCACTGATAGGTCACTGGGTTTAACCCCCCTTAAAGGGCGGCACTGAACCATCTCCGTAGGGGCAGACCTATTGGGGGGGCCCTGAAGCTGAATCTTATGGTGTGCTGGGCAGACCAGCTGACTGGTACCATCCCCAGGTCAGCTATCTCCGTACCCAAAAGGAAGATCAGATCCAACAAATGAACCCCCTACATGGGTCGAGGAGGTAACTACCTGTGTAAGGCCCAGCGTCGTCATCAGTTGGAGGAGATTTTGACCAAAATGTGAGAGTTCATCATCGACCTAGGCATTGAAGTCCCCCAGAACTATCCATCAGGGGGACCTCAACACCATGTTGACGATGAAGACTGCTATCTCCTGCAGGAATTCTCCTCTATCTCCTGGTGGACGGTAGATGAGGAGACATGATTTTTTTGCAGGACAATCTGTAACCTCAACCAGTGCAATAGACTTGTTTTCTCTAAAAAATCAGAATTGAGACTAAGTGTTGTAGTTTTTTAGTTTCTTATCCTTTTAAGATGTTTTAGTTAAGGTATTGTAGTTTTCTGCAATATTTTGAGGAAAGTTAGAAAATACTTTTTTTTTCTACTAAAAGGTCAGAACATTTAGTATTTTTCATGTTTTTTTTTTTGCAGGATGCAGCTGCCCAAATCAGGACTGTCCTGCGAAAGTCAGGATAGGTGGTAACCCCATACTTTTAAGCTCCCAAATTATATGTTTCTATGTTTCATAGAAACGTTCTTTTACACTAAACAGGATACCCGCTAATCTTATTAATCCTTTAAATGAAAAAATGTGGTACAAATTCTGGCTCTTTGGTCTGTATTTCAAGTGTGTGTGTGTGTGTGTGTGTGTGTGTGTGTGTGTGTGTGTGTGTGTGTGTGTGTTGGGGGGGGGTTGAGTAATTTTGTGAAATTACCTATGTCTACCAGGTCTAACTAATACTGTCTGCCATTGCCTGCCATTGTAGACTGTGACACTTAACTGATGGATATCCAGAACCAGCTGCCTACATGCAGTAGCTTACTAAACACACAATTCATAGTGGTTCAGGGAGAAAGCTATATTTATAACACAATACCACTTTTAAATAATAGAGCGACCAGCTTCCAGACTAGTCAAACTGCCGGCTGAAAGTAACATGCAGATAAATAATGAATACAACAGATTTTAAATGCTGTACAGAAGTAATACTCAAATTTAAAGGACACATGCGAGCTAAAATAAAATAAAATCAATTTACAGATGAATATTCAGAGTTATACTCCTTGAACTGGAATGCTTTACGGCTTGTTCAATTCCCTTAACGTTTAGCTACAGTATTTCATTCACATGGGTATACCTTTGCTATCTCATGTTGTTGATCTGAAGTTTTCTAAGAAAATTTGGAAGTTGTAATGAGTGCTGCTGCCTCCTCATCCTAACATTTGCAGGAAGTAACCCCCCCTTTGCAGTACCATCAGAATGCAAATGCGATTGCCAACACTACCTGTGCTTTCACTCTGTCTTCCCAAGTGTCCTGCCACCACATGTCCAGATGAATGTACTGTCACCTGATGCCTGTGAGGGCAGCTGCTGTCTGCACCAGGGCTACAGCTAACAATTTTGGGACCCAAGGCAAGTCATTTGGGATGGGCCCCCATCTCTCAAACCATCTAAAGCTGGGTGCCTGGGAGCTTGGTGGCCCACAGAAGCTCTGGGGGTCTAGATGCTCTGTAGTGAGATTTGGGGCTTTCATTGAAGATAAAAACACACTTTTGTTTTACCTTCTCTGGTGCTGGGTTGGTTTGGGGATGGGGTCACATTTTAATTTTTACAATATAGCCAGGATCCCTTGCAGCCAGCCAGACAACAACAAACCACATCCTCCACAAACCCAAATACTTGTCCAAGATACCAGAGATGTGTCTTCATCTCAATTAGCACAAAAACAAGAGAAAAACACAACAGACCCCTAGTCAGAACTTCAACTGTATGGCCGGGAGGGGCCCCTAGGCTCAGGAGACTAGCTCAACAAGCCAAGCAGCAGGATATAGCAGCAGGCAGCAGAATCAGCAGCACTCAGCATAACACATTTCATAATAAACTTTAAAGTACTGTATGCCTATTTCCTAATGAGCATGAACAGGAGCAGGCCACCTACACCTCAGATTATTCTAGAAGAGGGCAGACTGGAGGCATGCCAGTGAGACAGCATTATTACAACTGTTAATTTACATTTTATAAAGCCTCTGATCAGTCAAGCAGCAGAATAGCAGCAAGCACGATCAATAGCGCTAGTCAACATTCAGAATCAGTGATGGTAATTATCAGGCAAAGTACAAAAATGAAACAATAAAAAAAGACAGTGGACTGAGGACTGGAGACAAACTGGCAATGGTAAATTGTGTTGTGCTTGAAAAAAAGGAAAAGAAAACACTCCCACCCTACTCCCCACCTGGGTGGGCCCCTCACCCCTGACTGCCAACCAACTCACTCATATGCTGGCTGCAGCCTCATGACCATCCCTCTGAGGTCTAGGTTTTCTCTTTGGACTGGCTGGAGTCTGGAGGAGAAAGGCTATCAAATGAATACTCCTTTTCCAATTATCCAGCCCCGCACTGCCACGGAGCAATGAGAGAGAGACAGAGCAACTTGGATGAAGATTCTACACAGGTGCACAGGCAGCTAACTTTAAAGTAATTAATTCAAACAAACAACACTGTTCACTGACCACAGGCTGCCTGCCCCGGCAGAAAGTGTGTCGTGCAACTCATGCTCTCATCTGGCACATGATTGATGCATACCCTGCTCCTCCTTTTCTCAGCTAAGACCAGGCAGCAGGCTGATTCTTTGCTGGGCTCAGTGAGAACAATGGTCCGGGTGGGGAGGTTGGGTGGAAGAGAAATTAGGGAGAGGTAAAAAAAATTAAAAAGAGCAGCACCAGCTCCTCGGTGGGTCCCCCTGAGCTCTGGGCCTGGGACAACAGTCCTGGTTTTCTGCCCATGATGGCAGCGGTGGCCCTGGTCTGCACTCTCACTCAGTGCACTGCAGGCACTGCTGCTCAGAGGGCAGCCTCTGTCTGTGCTGACTGTTCTGGGTGCTTCCCCCATGGGTGCCTCTGTGAGACGGTAGCTGGCCCCAAGTGGGCATCAGGTGGGACAAACTATCGCAAGTGGCTGGCAGAGCAAAGACACACGTGGACAAAACTGTCCAAATTCCAGTTGCTCCACCAGATGCCACACTGCTGCCGATGCCAGCATGTCTAAACAATCGGGACTGTGGAGTGGTCCCATCCTTAACCCCAGCGCCAAGGACTGAAGGACCACCAGGGTTCGGGACCAACATGAAAAAAAATGGAAAAAAAAGAAAGAGATTTTTTCTGTACGCATGGGCGTACAATAAGTATGCATGGTTATGCCACTGAGCTTTCATACATTTTTATTTCCTTTTGGTTTAAAGGGAAACACTGGAAAAGGCAAAGCTTTACCCAGGCACTGTAAAAATGCTTGATTAGTGCTTTCAGATGGTATTTTTTTTTAAATTCCCTCTAATTGCTTTCTTAGTGATTTAAACAGTGGCCTTCAACTTTCACTTTCTATTGCTAGCAGCCACAAGTTCATGAGTAGCGGTGAGCTTCCTGAGCTCACTTTATGCTAATATGTCTTGCCAACCAATAGCAGAGATCAAACAGGCATATCAGCATACAATGAGCTCAGGAATCTCACTGCTGCTCATGAGATGGTGGCTGCCAGTAACAGAAAGTGGAAGTTGTGGGTAGCTGTTTTAAATCGCTAAATAAGTTGTTACTGTCTGATAGCACTAATTAACAGTTTCTGCAGTGTCTGAGGAAAGCTGTGTCTTTTCCAGTGTTTTCCTTTAACTTAAGAATTGCTTGGTTAAAAGCCTAAACTAAATGTCACTTGGTTTTCCTTCCCAAATTGTGGGCTTTATCTCTAAGTTATAGACATACTTAAAATATTAATTGTAATGGTTATTGCAATTAAGGTAATGCTGTCATGTTAGGTATGCTGTATATACATGCTTTAAGGTTGTAAAATTATTGAAATATAATAAACAAGCATTTGTCAATGCCGAATGTTGATTGTTTGCTCCATTGAGCTCGCTCACTCCCCCTATGTCAGTCGCTTGTTCTGTTTCTGTTGGCGTTGCAGGCTGTGCTTTTGTACTGGGCTCCTGTCTGCATTGGCAACTTTGTTTGCCCACAAAGAAATTCGCAGCTGTCACAACAGAGCTCCATTGAGGTTGTTCAGTCTCTCTCTCTCACGTGCTCATTCTGCTTCTCCTGGCACTGCAGGCTGCTCTTTTGTACTGGGCTCCTGCCTCTGTTGGCGTCTTTGTCTGCCCACAAAGAAATCTGCAGCAGTCCCAACAGAGCTCCGTTGAGCTCGCTCACTCCCCCTCTCTCAGTCACTCATTCTGTTTCTCCTGCCGCTGCAGGCTGTGCTTTTGTACTGGGCTCCTGTCTGCATTGGCAACTTTGTTTGCCCACAAAGAAATTCGCAGCTGTCACAACAGAGCTCCATTGAGGTTATTCAGTCTCCCTCTCTCACGTGCTCATTCTGCTTCTCCTGGCACTGCAGGCTGCTCTTTTGTACTGGGCTCCTGCCTCTGTTGGCGTCTTTGTCTGCCCATAAAGAAATCTGCAGCAGTCCCAACAGAGCTCCATTGAGGTCACTCACTCCCCCTCCCTCACCTGCTCATTCTGTTTCTCCCTGCACTGCAGGCTGCCCTTTTGTACTGGGCTCCTGTGTTGGGGCCTTTTTCTGCCCACAAAGAAATCCGCAGCAGTCCCGACAGAGGTCAGTTGAGCTCGGTCACCCCCTCACACACACTGGCTCGATCTTAATCTGTCCCAAACACTGATTTCCCACAGCGAACGTGCTATTCTGCAGTAGGAGTGCAAAAACATATTTAGGCCAGGATGTGAAAAATGACAGCTGTATTGTTCATAAGGATGTGTGAAAAAATGCTCGTAACACAGTCATTTTATGGAGTATCATCACCAAATTTTCAACATAGGCATTTTAGGTCCTTTGCTCATGAACAGTGTCACTGTCATTTTCTTAATCTGTCCTGAACACTGATTTCCCACAGCAACCGCACTATTCTGCCAGGAAGTGCTAAAACACATTTTGGCCAGGATGTGAAAAATGACAGCTGTATTGTTCACAAGTAGGTGTGAAAAAATGGCAATGTTGAAAATCTGGCATGACAATATTACAAATACGCAAAGTTACGAGTGTGCATAGCAACTGCACAATGCATGCTTGTAAAACAGCCATTTTTTTGGATTTTTCCACCAAATTTACAACATAGGCTTTTTGAGAGTCCACCTCATGAACACTGGCACTGTCCTTTCATTAATTGGTCCCTAAAGGTGATTCTGTGCAGTGACTACAAAATCACCATTCGGGGCAGAATAACGCCATGACAGTGGCAGAACTCATGAGGAGGGGTCCCAAAAAACCCATGTTGAAAATTTGGTGCCAAAATTCTAAAAAATGCCTGAGATATGCACTAAAGTCGAAAAAACCCTATTTATGCCATTATACAGCTTACCAGCATTTCCTCAGTTCATGGTCGACTTTGAAGAGTGCAGACATGTTCCCGGTCCACCGAAGATCATCCCGCCAGACTACGCAGGTAAGTATGGGGGGGGGAGTGTGGAGAGGCTGGGTGCATAGATGATGGGTGTGGGTTGTTGGAGGGGGGCAGGGAGACCGCGAGGAACTGTTTTCTTTTTTGACAGGTACAAAAAAAAAAAAACACCGCGGGACGGGGTTTGCTTTTTACAGGGCCATTTGGCACGCTGGGGTGTTCTCCCAGCATGCCAACAGAGTATTTGTTTGGGAGTCTCAGCTGTAGCCAATGGGGATTGGGCACCCTGTTGGCACAAAGGGGCACAAGAGCCAAGGGGATTGTTCACCCTTGGCACAAGTGTATGTAATGTTTGGGGGATTATGGCTATGGGAGGGGCTCTGGCCAACAAATGACTCTGGGGGAGGGACATAATGCCGATGGGAAGTGGGCTCCCCATCAGCAACGTCAATGTTAGGGCACTGAAGCCAATGGGGATTGAGACCCCTGTCAGTAAAACAAACACGCTGGGGGGGGGTACATGCTGCCGAGGGGGATTGGGCACCCCCTCGACAGTGGCGCTGTTTCATATTGTTTATGAACACGGCGGCAAGCCACCGCCATGTTCATAAACAATATTACGCTAACAAGGTTACACCCAGCAATGATGAGTCGCTTCCTCATTGCAGAGGAATGGCTTACTCTGCAATGATGAGGCAGCCCCTGATTGCAGCGGCTGAAACCTTACAAGGTTGCAGCACGCTGGCTGAACTAGTTTCAGCAGCAGCGTGCCACCCCATTGGGCTATTGTCACCAAATTTTCAACATAGGCATTTTAGGACCTCTGCTCATGAACAGTGTCACTGTCATTTTCTTAATCTGTCCCGAACACTGATTTCCCACAGCAACCTTGCTATTCTGCATCGGAAGTGCGAAAACACATTTCGGCCAGGATGTGAAAAATGACACCTGTACCGCTCACAAGGAGGTGTGAAAAAATGGCAATGTTGTTAATCTGACATGACAATATTACAAATCCACAAAGTTACGAGTGTGCGTAGCAACTACGCAACACACGCTCATAAAACAGTCATTTTTTTTTAATTTTTTTCTACCAAATTTACAATGTAGGCTTTTTGAGAGCCCACCTCATGAACACTGGCACTGTTGTTTTATTAATCGGTCCCAAAAGGTGATTCTACACAGTGACCATGAAATCACCTTTCAGGGCCGAATAACGCCATGACAGTGGCAGAATTCATGAGATGGCGTCCTAAAAACCCCATGTTGAAAATTTGGTGCCAAAATTCCAAAAAATGCCTGAGATATGCACCAAAGTTGAAAAAAACCTTTTTATGCCATTATTCAGCTTACCAGCATTTCCTCAGTTCATGGTCGGTTTTGAAGTAAGTAAAGTAAGTAAGTAAAAATTTATTTTTAAGCGCTTTTCGATATCAAAGCGCTGTACAAATAGAACAATTTAAATACATACAAATTTCATACATATAACACAACAACAAAAATAATAATATAATTACAATAAAATACAATGAGTCATTCCCCATATGCTATTTGAAATAAATAAGTTTTAAGTTCTGACTTAAAGCTCTCAACGGTCAGGCAGCTTCATATCCGACGAGGTAGAGAATTCCACAGGCTAGGGGCAGCATAAGAAAATGCTCATGCTCCCGAAGTTTTTAAACGAACTCTGGGAACCTCTAGCAATCCCTCGCCGGCGGAGTGGAGTGAGCGAGAGGGACAGTAGGGAACAAGCAGATCTTGAAGATACCACGGTCCCTGTTCGTGTAGGGCTTTATAGGTCAGTAACACGACCTTAAAGGTGATCCGCCACTGAACCGGCAGCCAGTGCAACTCGCGCAGCACAGGCGTAATATGATTCCTCATAGATGTTCCAGTCAAAAGCCTGGCTGCTGCGTTCTGCACTAACTGCAAGCGGCGGATATCAACCCCCGGCAGCCCTAGGTACAGGGCATTGCAGTAATCAAGGTGAGAAGTAACAAAGGCATGGACCAAAGTCAGAAGGTCAGCCGGAGGAACAAGGTGTTTCACCCGAGCAATATTCCTCAGATGGAAAAAGGAAGATTTGACAGCAGAAGACACCTGAAATTTCAGCGTCAATCTGTCGTCAATAATAACGCCCAGGTTACGCACCGGTCTGAGGCGAGTTGGCACCATGATCCATCGCCTGAAGGAGACCAGCCCTACAACCCGCCTCAAGGCATGAGGTCCACCACCAACACCTCAGTCTTATCCGGTTTAACCTTAGCCAGCTAGCACTCATCCAATCATTGATCTCAGATAGACAGTTGTTAAGTATAGAGACTGCATCTTCTTGCCCAGGACTAAAGGACAAATATAGCTGGGTATCATCTGCATAGCAGTGAAAACCCAAGCCATATTGCCTAATAATGTCTCCCAATGGCAGCATATAGACAGTGAACAACATGGGTGCCCAAATGGAACCCTGCGGAACCCCACAAGGCAAAGAGACAGCGTCAAAGGAATAAATTCCAGTGATAACCCTCTGTCTCCGCCCTGTAAGAAAAGATTGAAACCATTGCAGAACCGTACCAGACAGTCCACAATAAAACCGCAGAGTGCAGATGTGTTCCCCATCCATCAAAGAATGTCGCGCCGGACTCCGCAGGTAAGTCTGAGGTGAGTGTAGGGTGTGGGAAGGCAGGGTGCACAAAGGGTGGGTGTGGGTTGTTGAAAGGGGGCAGGAAGACCACGAGGGACTGTTTTCTTTTTTGACAGGTACAAAAAAAACAAAACATTGTGGGACGGTTTGTTTTTAGAGGGCCATTTGACATGTTGGGGTGGGATCCCAGCATGCCAACAGAGTGTTTGTTTGGGGGGGCAGCTGTAGTCAATGGGGGCTTGGGCACACCATCAGCACAAAAGGGGTGGCGCAAGAGCCGAGGGGGATTGGGCACCCCTCGGCACAACTGTAGTGAGTGTTTGGCTGGGGAAAGTATGCTGACGGGGAGTGGGCTACCCCATCAGCAAATGACACTGGGAGGAGGGACATAATGCCAATGGGGAGTGAGCTCCCCCATTGGCAACATCAACGTTAGGGCACTGAAGCCGAAGGGGATTGGGGCCCACGTTGGCAAACAAACACATAGTGGGGGCACATGCTGCCGAGGGGGATTGGGCACTCCCTTGACAGTGGGGCTGCTTCATATTGTTTGAGAACATGGTGGCAAGCCACCGCCATGTTCATAAACAATATTACACTAACAAGGTTCCACCCAGCAATGAAGAGTCGCTTCCACATTGCAGCGGAATGGCTTGCGCTGCAATGATGAGGCAGCCCCTGATTGCAGCGGCTGAAACCTTACAAGGTTGTGGCATGCTGGCTGAACTAGTGTCAGCAGCAGCATGCCACCCCATTGGGAAAAGTGGGCCAAGCCTCCAAAGGCTGTGGTGTCATTGGCCACAACAGTGCCGCGCTTCCACATCCTGCTTCTGGAGCAAGCTGCCACAATATGTTTCTTGTGCATGCGTGCAATCAACATAAAAAAGAAAAAAAGGAGAATGGATGTGGTGTTGCCTCTGTATCACTCACTGTTGAAACCCCACCTGCAGTACTATGTCCAGTTCTGGAGGTGCATCTCTGCAAGAACAGCAACATGGTGGAGGTGGTTCAGAGGAGGGCTATTAAAATGGTGTGGGGTTTGCACAAGAAGTCACATGAGAAAAGACTGTGAGAGCTTGGCATGTACACCGTGGAAGAGAGGAGAGCAAAAGGGAACATAATTGAGATGTATAAGTACCTCACAGGGGTGAACAAACTGCAGTGGAGTGTCTCCTTTAAAGAAGGAGCACCAGTACAAGTTCAAGGGGAATGCTACGAAACTGGTGGGTGGGAGTTTAAGAGAGATGTTAGGAAATACTCCTTCACAGAAAGGGTGGTGATGCCTTGAACAGGCAGCCAGAAGAGGTGGTAGGAGTGAAGACAAGGTATACCATTAGATGGGTGACTTCATTGGGGCACCCTCATTAGGATGTCACTACCAGTTCACCTGTCATGCTGGTGAACTGGATTTTGTGGTGCTCAGCAGGGACAGCACCGGAAGGGTGTTGCACTCCTTGCCCCATATACCTCCGACATGGAAGTGATTATAATAAAGTACAGGGTGTGCAGGGGGCAAAGCCCTCCACAAACAGCCCAAACATCCACCAGGAATTCAGCGTGATGGGAGTCAAGTGGCACAATAGCCAGGCGCGATTTTTGCCATTGGCATTCTGCTGACACCCTAATGATGGTCACCCTTTTCCTTGTCACCATGACATGGACGATCCTAAAGACAGTGGGGAGCTTCAAACATGCAGTATTATAATTAGAGGTAAGGGGGGGGCAGGAGGGGCTCATGAAACCAAGTAGGGTCCAGGGTATAGTATTTGGCAGTGATAGGGCAGTAAAGATGGTCCTACTGGTCCTTGCCTGCTAAAACTTTTAATGTTTATATGTTTCATTGCCTACGTTGATGCATGATATGCAAAGTGTACTTATGGCACACGTGTAACTTACACCATTTTGCTCAAGGGGTTCTTGAGTGGCACATACAGTACACATGAGTCCAGTGTTACTTACAGTATGCATATATTGCTGCTACTTCTAGTTCTATTGTAGGAATGGGCCTGACTTCTTTGTGTATTGAACACATCTTTGTGTTGATGCCACCAAGCTGGAACTGGGTGCCCACATTAGCCACCTTTGTACACATGACACAAATGTGACTGAATATAGTGCAGTTCCTATAGTCTGGCCCCACCCCCTAAAGAAGCAGAGACTTTTCTAGTGCTGCAATTTTGCAATTTATGTCCTTTTCACATTTTTTTCACTTGGTATTTATCATTGCTTACTTTAGGCTTATGTACATCATTCTCTTACATTTTTCTGTTTGCAGTTTGCCTGTTGTAATCTCTGATTATCCTGCAACTGCACCCCGGTGAAGGTGCCCAGTAAGCTTGGCCTACTGATGTCAGTGGGTTCTGCTGTTTCATGACAGTCCCTCATGGGGATCTGTGAAACTAGCTAGGTGACTCTAACTAGAGGCTTATGATGTCTGTGTTACCAGCTGCTAGAGGCAATGGTGATGTGGAAGGGCAAGCATTATGGTTGTACTGGATGTGTAGTTTGTGTTGCGTGTGGTGGGTTGGTGGAGGTATGTTGCCTGTGCATCACCTCCTTCTACCATCCCTTGTACTCTCTGAGTTTTCCACTGGGGTCACCTCAGGATTATCATCTTTGCCTCTCGTTCCATGTCCATCTGCACAAGTCAGAGGGGAGGGCCAACTTTAGAAACATAGAAATATTGACAATGATGGCAATGATGGCAGAAAAAGACCAAAGGTCTATTTAGTCTGCCCAGAGTTCCCTATCTGCCCAGGAACCTATTGTCCATGCAGGATTTTATCATTCCTGACCCCCCACCCCTGCTTCACTCCCTACTGCTACAATTTTGAGCAACCACTAAGCCCATTAGTGTGTCACAACAACGCTTGAAATCATTTACAGTCTTGGCACCCACCACTCCACTGGCAGACAGTTCCATGACTCTACCACCTTGTCTATAAAATAGGACTTTCTCACATCACTCTTAAACCTTTCAAACACCAGTTTCCAATTTTGACCTTGATTGCCCCAGCTTTTTCTCTACAGCACAACTACGATGCTGTCCACTCTGGCTGATTTTTGCCAGATTAGCGCTCTCATCTGCTTGAAGTCTGCTCTTGTGAAACCTAGGACTTTTTGATAGGGGCATTCAGATCCCAAGGGCCTTCCTGAACCAAATGGAGTTATGGTCACTGGGCCCCTGTGGCTCCCTACTCTCAATCCACTCACCATCTCTGAGTTGGTGAGCACTGAATCGAGAATGGCCACCTGTGTAGTGAGTTCCTTAACCAGTTGCTCTGGCTGGCAGTCCTGTAGTGTATCTAACAAGGCCTGACTTCTGGTGCACCTGGCCACTGGAATGTCTCACATTAAATATCCTGCAGGTTAGGTTAAGATCACCCACCACCACCACTTCCCCTTTCTTAACTCACCCTGCCAGCTCTTTCCTGAGCTCCCTTTCTCTCTCTTTCCCATTTCCTGGTGGTCTACAGATCACCCCTGACCCATATTTTCTTGCCTGAGGGCATCGTGAGGTATACCCACAGTGACTCTGCTTCCACTTTCCATCTCATGATGTCTCCATCTTCCACAGCCTCCACAGCCTCCATAGCCTCCCTGATATTTAGGGCTATGCCCCACATCCTTTGCCTTCCCCTCTATCCTGACTATACACTGCAAGCAGGAACTGACAAATCCAATTTATGTGACGGCTACGAGGTCCATTTCAGTGTCTGCCACCAATGCCTAGAACTCACTGATTTTATTACCCAGACACCTGGTATTAAGGCATAGCCCTTTCCATTTAGCTGTATCCGCTTTTGATGTTTTGTGATCCTACACTTGCACTCCTTCACATTCTCCTTTCCAACGTATTTTTTGTATTGCATGCAGACTCTGAGAGCCTTCCCTTGTTTGCCTCTTCCACTACTCTTTTTTGAACCTCAACCTTATTTATACCCCCTTTACTGCTACAAGTCCCAAGTATGGGGGGTGCACTAGATAGGCTCCCCTCATTTTCTCCCTTTACCATGGTTCCCAAGGCCTCAGTTTTCCCTGCAGTTAGTTTAACTATCTAATTTAGATGCCAAACTTCTGCTCCAGCATGCTGGTCCACTCTTTTGTCAAGTGACGGTTGTTACCTTTGAAGATCCTCCTGCCCCAGAAGTCCCCCCAAAAGTGGTACCCTTTATCCTGACACCATCTCTTTAACCACCCATTCATGCATCTGAACACAGATGGTATGAGGATATGAGCAGCTATGTTGGTGGCAGCCTGTCTGCCCCCAAGAGAAGCTGTTTCAAGGCTGGTATACATCCCAGTAACTCAGAACCATAATGACACTGGGGTGGTCTCTGTGGCAAATAGTGTTGTCAAATCCTAATTTACAATACAAGCAATTGTTTATTTTTCTTTGTTTAGTAACATATATTCTTAGGTGCATACTGCATGCTCATTCATGTTCTTTATGCTGGGTTGTTATGCACTTGGCAGCTTCTTGTGCCTTAACCAGCCTTGCATGGCAGTTGAGCACATATTCATAAGTGGGAGATCCCGAACCTCTGAGACTGCAAAAAAAAAAAAAAAAAAAAAGAAGATCTGAGAGCAGCCTGTTCCTATATGAGTTGCAGTAATTCTCCTAAGAGCATAGGACAGCAAGAGCCATTCACCCAGAAGTATATTCTCAGAAATATTTTTATTACAGTTCACACTCTTAGAGTGTTGCCACATTCACCAGCATTTCAGGGACAGACCTCTTCATCCGGTTATAAGGCTCTCCTAAAATATATATCATTATGTACATTAATACTACAGAAGTTGTCTGTGATAATCTCACAACCAAACACATGCAAAACCTCTACCCCAATAACATTATACTGTACATCATATGCATATTTTCTTTTTCTTTTTTTTTGCGCGACCCACACTCCCCCCAACCGGACACTCCTTCGGAGCACCAGCTCCCTACCTACCACCCTCTGACCTCCTGCCACCATCCCCCAGTCACCATTGAAGACTACCTTGAGTAGCCTGGCATATCCCTATGCTGGGAGGGTTTCCCTCTTCTGGGAGTGAATGGCATCAGTGGCTGATGTCACATCACAGTCGCTGCAGGGCTGGATCTGGGCTGTCTCAGGGGCTTTGGGTGGCAGGGCCCAAGGCAATTGTCATCCGGTCAATTGGGGACATTTTTTCCTGATTTCTGTGCCCCATCTACTGCAGTTCCTGGCCTTGCATAAGCGCGGGGGATTCCTGGGGTGGGGGGCATGCAGTGGGCATGTCGAGGCAGCACATCCCCCAAGCATGCCGCCAATCCACCAGCAGGATCCCATGCGAAACCCACCCCCCTGGGAGGGAAGCATCCAATGGATGCTTATGGAACCCCTTCCTTGCTGGTCTCCGCTCCTGGTACCAGGGCTCGGGATGCAAACCTGGGTCGCCAGCGTGCTGAGCAAACCCCTTTGCTCAGCGCCTTAGAGCTGGCATATATGCACACTTTCTAATAAGAATTCATTTAGTCTTTCCTGTTCCTTTTCTTTTCACCCCACCCTCCAACTCAACCTCACAACCAAGAGTCCATATTAGACACTGTTTGATTCGATAGGTGTATAAGTAGTTCCCTTGTTTCTTTCTATTGACATTGGAATATGTGAGCATTACGACGTATATGAACAGGGATCATGAGCAGAGTTTCTTTATTTACTAATTGTGTATTATTTATAGTACTGTGAAAGCTTTTCAGTTTGTTACCCTTCAGTTCTTGCCAGAAAGGAAAGCTATGACAGCTTGTTGGAGCAAGGTGGGGGCATGGCCTCCGTTGACATCATCAGGCACGTCATCTGACATCATACCACATAACATCATGATGCGTGAAGCTTTCCTCATGCTGACCAGGAAGCGCTCTTATACGACCCTCTTTCCAAACTCTAGTGCTCCCTCAGTACACAGAAAACAGGTGAGAGGTGCTGCAACATTAAAACCAGGAAGCCAGGTAAGCTTTGTGATTCGAGATGAAATGGAACCATGCTTCTATACTTGGTCAGCCCTCTGCACGTAGCCTTTACTTTAGACTGGCTCACATTTTATTACAGGGGCCTATTGCTGACTTGAGAATAAATATAACCTGAATGCAGGTACTTTACGCTTTCTTTGGGGCACACTGGGTAGAGGGGAGTTGTATGTATGGTGCATTGTGGAATCCTTTTGAATACAAAATTTTAAGCAGGAGTGCACAAAAAAACAGGATTCTGTTCAGGCATATCCATTAGAGGTATTGTCTGATGATTTTGTGTTATTATAAAATGTATGTGTGATATATACTGTTATTGGTGGAGGTTTTACATATGTCTGGCTGTGAGATTATTATAAATACCTGCTGTACTACAGTATTCTTGATGTAAATAATAATGTAGTTTTAGGAAAGTCTTACACCCTTATGAAGGGGTTTATCCCCAAAATGTTGCTGACTTTGGGCATCCCTCTAAAAATGTGCACTGTAATAAAAATATTTCTGAGAATAAATATTTCTCGGCGAGTGGCCCTTTTTTGTCATAAGCCCTCAGGAGAAATAGTGTCATCACCCCGATGGTGCAGTTGTGTGTTTATGGCGATCAATACACCATCTGTGAACAGCAACTCTCCCATCTCAATCCCCGACCCCCAAGCAGGTGTTATTCAGAGATGCTTATTGATCTGCTCTGTAGGTGTGAACCCAGGGTTCGACCTTAACATTATTTTACTAGCCCTGAACCTAGTGCAAATTGGCCAGGGCTAGTGCAGCTAACCCTCTACTTGTCCGTCTGGAATAGTACAAGTTTTTCATGGCTGTTAATGAAGTTGAAAAAGTCCCTACTTTAGCAGGCTGTAGTCCTTTTGCTAATCTCCCTCAGTGTTCCAGGTGGCCTGGTGTGATTAACAGCTCATTAAGAGGTGCAATTATCTGGCAGTTTAAGAGGGGGATTCAACAAAAGACTCAATGTGAGTCATTATCACTCAATTGTTAGGACATTCAGCTAGTGTGCATACTGTGATCAAGGGAAGAGTGCTGTTAAGTAACTAGCTTCCAGTTTGCTGAACTTGTCTTTGATTTGCCTCACAATATTAAAACCAGTGTGCCTCATTTCCCAACCTTTTGAGTGCCTGTATCCAACACTGCAGTGACAGAATGCTATCATGTATACATGGTCTGCCCAGCCAGCTGGTTCGTCTACTCTGTACTTTCTCTAGACAACACTGCAAACTAGGCTCTGAAGTGGCCATCCATAGACCCATAGCTGCCATTACTGACTGGTATATGGTTCACAGCTCCTCTTAATGGATCACACCAGTCAATGCCATCAAAGCAGTACCACCCAGCATGTCATTTTATCCTAAAAACAATGCTTTGGAGCATGTATGGTACAAAGCAAAACCTTAGTAAAATATATAATTTGAAAGGTTAAAATAGATATTCCTAGTGTGCACAGATCATCCTATATAGAAAGAGAGGTAGTACAGCATCATGCCTGTTTACTGCTCTGCTTTGACTGATGAAAGGACATTGTTATGAAAAATCTGTTTTTGTTAGGGCAGAGCATGTTAAATCAATATTTTTGTGCCTGGTATATATAAACAGATATGTCAACATTTCTTACATCCCAGCACCCTGTGTTTGTTTAACTGTCTCCAAAGAAATCCTAGAACTGCCCCTGGCTCACTTTGCAGAGTAAGAAAACTTCCAGAAGTACAGTTCTGGTTAATCACAGGAAGGGGGATGTGTGTGTCTTTCTCTGCCTGATTCTGTACATTGCCCTGCAGGTTAACGTGGGACTGTGGTGACGTACATGATGATGTTAGATTTAATGCAAAGAAGTGCAAAGTAATGCACTTGGGAAATAAAAATCCAGAAGAAGAGTACACAATAGCAGGGGAGGTACTAACAACAACAATAATGGAAAGGGATCTGGGTGTAGTCATATCAGATGACCTAAAGGTGGGTAAGCAATGTGAGAAGTCAGTAAGGAGAGCCAGGGGGATACTGGGATGCATAGGGAAGGGCATCACAAGTAGAAAAAAGAAAGTGGTTATCCCTCTATACAGACAGTTGGTGAGACCCCATCTGGAGTACTGCGTGCAATTTTGGAGCCTCTCCCTACAAAACAGGGTACTAAATGAGAAAAAGACCGAGGTAGAAAGGTCAGTGGGGGATGCTGCAACAGAAGGTAAAGCCATCAAAAAATGGAGAGCAATGAGTACCAATGCCCGTAGTCTGAGTAACAAGCTTCCTGAATTAGTGGCCTTAATGGAGGAGGAACATCTGGATATGGTGGCAGTCACAGAAACAAGGTACACACAAAACCATGACTGGGATGTAAACATACCAGGATACACTATCTACAGGAGGGACAGGGAGGATAAAAGAGGAGGAGGAGTAGCTCTTTACATAAGGGAAAGAATCAAAACAACAGAACAAAAGGGTAAACAGGGAGGAGAAGAAGCACTGTGGGTAAATTTGGAGACCGGCAATGGCATCACAATCCGCACAGGGGTTGTATACAGACCCCCTTCTTAGGAGAAGGAAATGGACAAGGAAATGATAGAAAGCATACTTAGAATGGCAGAAAAAGGGGAGATATTGCTGATGGGTGATCTGAATATGCCAGATGTTAACTGGAGTGCAGTTGCAGCAGCCACTTCTAAGAGTGGGGTTATTCTAGATGCCCTACAGGGGGCATGCCTTAGAAAACTAGTACTGGAGCCCACTCGAGAGGGAGCAATCTTAGACCTGGTTCTCTCAAATGGAGATGAAGAGGATCACAGATGTGAAGTGGGTAGCCATCTGGGAACTAGCGACCATCGAACAGTATGGTTCACAATAAACACAGCAATAGAGTCAAGCCATACAAAGGCAAAAGTACTGGACTTTAGGAGGGCTGACTTTGCCAAAATGGGTGAGTGCCTAAGGAATGCACTAGCAAATGGGCAGGAAGAGGGGTGGAAGAACAATGGAGAATAATAAAAGCTGCCATCACAGAGGTAACAAGCCTTTGTGTGAAGCAAATAAACAAAACAAAATGATGTAATAAACCACTATGGTTCTCAAAGGAAGTGGCAGTGAAGGTTCAAGAGAAAAAGAAAGCATTCAGGAAGTACAAGGAATCACAGAAGGAGCAGGACAGAGAACTGTATCAGTTAAAGCAAAAGGAAGCTGGGAAGGCAGTCAGAACAGCAAAGGCCCAAACCAAGGAAAAGATAGCCAACTCAGTTAAGAAGGGGGATAAAACATTTATAGGTACATCAGGGAGCGAAGGAAGACCAAGGGAGGGATAGTGAGGCTTAATAAAGGGGAGGGAGGGTGGGCAGAGGGTGACTGAGAAAAGGCAGAGATACTAAACAAATGTATTTGCTCAATATTTACAAAGGAAAAGGGGGAGGTACCTAAAACAAACAATAGAAACACTCTGGATACAGAAGTTGATACCAGCCCATTTACAGAAGAAAGGGTTCTGAAAGAACTCTTAAAACTGAAGGTGGACAAAGCAATGGGGCCTGATGGGATTCATCCCAGAATTCTAAAAGAACTAAGGGCAGATCTAGTGACAACACTGACTACCCTCTTTAACAAATCATGGGAGGATGGGGTGGTACCCGAGGACTGGAGAAGGGCAGATGTGATTCCCCTTCACAAAAGTGGGAGCAAGGAAGAAGCAGGAAACTACAGACCTGTTAGTTTAACCTCAGTGGTAGGGAAAATGATGGAATCACTTCTGAAGGAAAGAATTGTCGAGTATCTAGAGGCCAGAGGGGCACAGGACCCAAGGCAGCATGGATCAGCGGAAGGTCATGCCAGACAAATCTGATAGATTTCTTTGACTGGGTGACCAAAGTAGTAGATCAGGGAGGGGCTGTGGACATGGCCTACCTAGACTTTAGCAAGGCATTTGACACAGTCCACACAAAAGATTAATATACAAGTTAGCCAGCCTGGGAGTGGGTCCCAAGATGACAGCCTGGGTAAAGAATTGGCTGGAGAATAGGACACAGAGAGTAATAGTAAATGGAGTCCACTGAAGAAAGGGGATTACTAGTGGGGTACCGAGGTTCAGTATTAGACGGTCCTCTTCAATGTCTTTATAAGCTTACATTGCAGAGGACTGAAGGAGAAGTATGTCTCTTTGCAGATGACACAAGATCTGCAACAGAGTTGATGCACAAGGTGGGGTGGAAAGGATGAGAAGGGACTTGGCAAGGTTAGAGGAATGGTCAAATGTATGGCAGCTTAGATTCAATGCTAAGAAGTGCAAGGTAATGCACCTGGGAAACAAAAACCCAGGGGAAGAGTACACAATGGGGGGTGAGATACTAACAACAACAAAAATGCAAAGGGACCTGGGGGTAGTCATATCAGATGACCTAAAGGTGGGCAAGCAATGTGAGAGGGCAGCAAGGAGGGTTGGGGGGATACTGGGATACATAGGGAGAGGCATCACCAGTAGAAAACAGGTAGTTATTATCCTCTGTATAGACAGCTGGTGAGACCCCATCTGGAGTACTGCATGCAGTTCTGGAGACCCAATCTCCTGAAAGACATAGACAGGATGGAAGCTGTCAGAGGAGGGCAACTAAAATGGTGCAGGGTCTGCACCGAAGACATATGAAGAGAGACTTAAGGAGCTTAATATGTATAGCCTCGAGGAAAAGGGGGGAGACATGATAGAAAATTTCAGGCACTCAAGGGAATCAACAAAGTCCAAGAGGGTAGCATCTTTCAAAAAGAGGTGTGCAAGAACAAGGGCACAATTTGAAGATGGGGGCAGCTCAGAGGTAATTTAGGAAGTATTTTTTCACAGAGAGGGTTGTGGATGCATGGAACGGCCTTCCAGAGGAGGTTGTGGAGTCAAAAACAGTGGTGGAATTCAAGCATGCATGGGACAGTCATAAGGCAATTCAAGGGGTGGAGGTAGGAAGAAGTAGGCTGCTGGTTAACTAGGATCTGCAGCTTATCCATTAGGTAGGGAAATGGGCAGACTGGATGGGCCAAGCGGTCCTTATCTGCCGTCAAATTCTGTTTCTATGGAGACCTCATTTATGCAAGGACATAGGATGGAAGCAGTCCAGAGGAGGGCAACTAAAATGGTGCAGGGTCTACATCAGAAACCATATGAAGAGAGACTGAGAGAGCTTAATATGTATACCCTTGATGAAAGGAGGGACAGGGGAGACATGATAGAAACTTTTAAGTACCTCAGGGGAATCAACAAAGTCCAGGAGGGTAGCATCTTTCAGAAAAAGAAATGTGTAAGAAAAAGGGGCACAATTTAAAGTTAGAGGGGGACGGCTCAGGGGTAATGTGAGGAAATTCTTTTTCACGGAGAGAGTGGTGGACGCATGGAACCGCCATCCTGGAGAGGTTGTGGGGTCTAAAACAGTGGGGGAATTCAAACATGCATGGGACCGACATAAGGCAATTATAGTGGGGGGTTGCAGGAAGTAGGCGGTTGGTTAACTAGAATCTGCAGCTTATCCAATAGGTAGGGAAATGAGCAGACTGGGTGGGCCAAGTGGTCCTTATCTGCTGTCAAAGTCTATGTTTCTATGTTTCTGTGTTGGCTATTGTATGTGCAGAGCTAGAACTGCCTGGTTGAACATTTGCTATTATGGTATTCCCTGGTTTGTCGGGGAGAGGGTGAAGAAAGAGGAAGCAAGGGGCACATGGTAAAAAAACACAATGGGGGGGTACAAGCTTCGTGTTATTGGACTGCAGTCTTTTTTTTCTTTTTTTGCTGGGGCAGGAAGCAATGTGGGAGCAGGATAAATATGCAAAAATCAGAGTACTTCTTGGCCTGCATTTTTCCTGTATAACCAATCAAAATTTACCATTATTATTGTGGGCTAGTGCAACCATCTGCGGGCTAGTGCAATTTTTAATCAACTTGTCCGGCTGGCTAGTGCGAAAAAAAATTAAGGTTGACCCCTGTGTGAACCATATGGAACAATTCATAATAGACATTTCCACATGTCTCCATGTAGGGATTTTCATCTCCTTATACGACAGGACCAAGGAGCATTCCATTACTGTGTTGGTAATTCTGCAGTTATGACCCCTTCTCAGTAATCATTTCTCAATACCAAATTGCCCACAGGTTACTCAAGCCCACTACAACTGTGGTTGTGTGAAGTGCATATGAGATGCACAGAAAGTGTTATGTGGCCTATATATATATATATATATATATATATATATATACGTTTTTGTGCATCTCCTTCCTCTTTGTGGATTGGGCTCAAAACATTCCAGTATTCCATTTCATCCAGCTGCATAAATTAGTAGAAGCCAGACTCTTCTTAAAAGGAGATGTTAGCTGGGCTACCAAGGTTAAATAAACTGTGCAAACAAAACTCACAAATAAAGATGTTTAATCCAGTGTAAAAATGCTTCATATTAAAAGTCAGTGCATGCTTCAACATATATTTAAGATTATTAATTTAATGTACAAGCCAAACAAATCTGTTGTGTATGCTTGCTTTCTGTATATAGAGGGAGCACAGAAAAATCTCATACTTTTTACTTTATGTTGACAGTGTCAGTGGTGGCTTCTACTAAAACACTAAAACTACCATGGAACCAGCTAAGAGGATGGAGTCTGTCAATTTCCAGACTGACACAGACATTTTCTTTTCTAAGAAATTCATTGAGGAGAATATATGTGAAATTGATGAATTTGAGCAGGCAGCTCTCAATCAAGAGACAGCTAATGCAACAGTACCAGTTGCGATTAAAACTCTAAAGCAGTGCTTTCCAACACTGAGTGCTGACGATGGTACAACCTTGGAAGAGAAAACCCAAGAAAAAAAGAATGCAATGTACCAAAAGAATAGCAATAAAAATACTGAAAGAATTTTCTGCTGTAAAGGGAAAAACTCTGAATTTTCAATGATTCCTCTGAATGCCTTAGCTGAACAGTTATTTCAATTATGTGTGGCAATAACGGATCCCTGTGTAGGAAGGCAGTCTTATAAATGTAAGAATTAGCCTAAATAAATATTTAAATAGCCAGCCTTGGAGCAGATAATACAAATGATTCAGACAAGATGACAAAAGTCAGAACAGGCAGTCTAAGAATGCTGCTGTGCGGGGTCTTAACAATGTACTACACATAAGCTTACTATGCTGAGATGACCTTAACAACAATATGCACCTCTGTGTCTTGAAAAGTGCAGCACCTGTCAGTTTGCCATTCAAAGAATGGTTTGTGTGCAGCTCTTCTTCTGCTTCAGAAGGCAACTGAACATACGCAGCCTTCTTCTGACAGATTTTGCAATGTAGATAGATATAAGATGGCATGGAGAGAAAAAGGCAAACAGCCCATCACTTCTGGCCTGTTGTTCCTGCCTAGAATTCCCCAATTAGTTCTAAGTTCCCAGAGCCCACACCCTTCCTTTTGCTTCCAGTCACCACCTTATATTAATGGGTCATCAATTTTGTCAGTGTAGATGACTGTGTATTATTTGCTGTAATAACCAGACAGTTATTATGAAAAACATGAGGCATGTCAGAATGGAGCTGCACTAGAGACCCACTTTTTCATACTGTCTCGCGTGCGGCACTTCATTTAGCACAGTGCGTCACTTTCACTTTTAAGAGTGAAATTCAGTCATGGGAAACATTACACTTTTATTTTTTAGCTATTAAGACTGATAGCATAGTAATCCCTATTGCACTCAAGACTGCCTAACTGTCTGTGTCTCGTTCGGGGCACTTCCTGAATCACCATGTTTTCATTGTAAAGCAGTGACAGTGCAATTCTCTGTCAGTGTGGTTTGTCTCATAAAGAAATAAAACTAACCTCTACAGACCCGTACACTACTGTTCCTCTCTGTTGTTACATCATATCCACAGCTAAGCTTCCTTTGCCAGTTTACAGGAATCTGCACAGCATTCTCAGAAGTGAACTTTTTTGTGGGGGTGGGGGAATTGATTATTTGTGATTATATATAAAAAAAATCATGGGTTAGTGCAATTACCTGAATTTAATACACACACTGTCAGTGTATGATGCTTGATAAAGTTTATGTAGCATCAATCAATTTGAGTGTGTATTAAATTATCATAATGAACACCATTCCATATATAGTAACATTGGGTTTTGAAACTAGAGTAGTGTTATTATTAATCACACTACAGGGTAAATGGCAGTGTTGCTTGGATGGTATCTGATGGAATTTTTATGCCAACCCCTGATTTTCTCCAGTACTAGATGGCATTGGATACCATTGGTATTTGACCACTTGATTCTTTGCAGTAAATGGCATGTCACAAAATACTGCATGATTAAAGGGTGTAGTGGCCTTTGAATTACACTATTCTCTGCAGCATACTGCAGCACTCTTCAGAAATACTGCAAGGTAATGTGTTGCATCCTGGCTTAACTCTTCTGTGTTATATGTAATTACTTGGGATCCAAGGCAAAATACAACCTTGATTCCCACTATCTGACCTCAGATCCCACTAACTGACCCTGGATTAGAGGGATTTGAGGCAGACATCTGACTTCAAATCCTACTTTCTGACCTTGGATCCACTATCAGACCTTGGATTCAGATTCATAACTGGATCAAATAAGAGCTCAGACCATGAGTCAGATAGATGGGCTGTCCATTGGATCCCATTAGGATAGTCAAACACACTATCTGAGAATTACTAGTAAACTGCTCCACCTATCCATCTCCGTCTCTGTAAGGGCCCTATTCACTAATGGGTGGGAAGTATGCATGAAATGCATGTATCTTGCCCGTGTTGCTCAGCACCTGTCGGCAGTCGTGCACCAGCCAGCATTCACTATTCCTGGCTGACTGGCCATGCTCCTGCCCCCAAGTGTACAGTTGTGTAGCAGAGAAATATGGCTGCATGGGGTGGAGCATGGGACATGGGGGGCATCTAATAGGATGCCCAACCTGGGTCCCATAGTAGATCCTCTGCCGTGCATGAACTGGGGATCCTGGGATGGCATGTACCTCACCAGGAATATACAATGGGCATTGGCCCGAATGTCCACACCCAGCCCTCCCAAGTGGCCCAGTGGAATAGGGCAGCTGTGTTCATGGGGATCCTAGTGCCACCACACCCGATTAGTAACCTGTGGGGGGGAGCATGTAACTACGTACACCATGGTCACATCTCACATACCATTTTCTGCCCCGGTCCAGTGCGCAGCATCTTCATGAATAGCACACCACATTGACACAACCCCTGGCACACCTCTGGCCTGCCCCTGGTGGAGCACTGCGTGGCCAACCAGGGAATCCTGCATGCAAGGCACCAGCGCATCTATAATGAATGCCTCCAGTCATGCACTAGACCTGGTATCCAGTGAACACAGCAACCTCGATTGAGCACTTTCTAAAAGGGCAATTCAATCATGGTGCCTGTGTTCAGGGCTACCTGGCAGAATAGCTACCGGATACCAGGGTGGGCGAGGTAGGGTGACGAGAAGTGTACGCGCGTACAGTATACACGCATGCATACATGCTGGGGGAAGAGGAAGGGGAGGGAAGGTATGTGTGAGGGGGTGTGGTGGGCAGCTGCTGAGCTGGTCCACTAGCGTGGTGGGCAGGGTGGTCAGTTGGGAGGTGCAGGGTGCAAGGTTTGGGTCCAGCACGGTACAGTTTTTTATTGCCGGCAGGCAGCTTCTTTTTGTTTGAAAGTATTTCACTCCCCTACATGCACCCCCCTGGAGTTGGGAATCCTTTAGTAGGGGGATGCAGGGGGCAAAGCCCCCCATTGGGTGGGTGCGGGGGAGCACAGTCCCCCACATACGTTAAATTTCCATCTCCGCCTTTTAGTTTGCCGCGAGTGTACATCGCCATTATTCATTTTGGTAATGTACATTTGACCAAATGGCAATCCCTATTCCAGTGCTCACTGTTATCACGTAGAACCGCTAGACCCCACTGCACAGCATTCACACGTAGGACTGCCTAAGCACCTCAGCTACTCAGCACTTAGACAAATCCACCAGTCAGTGAATAGGGCCTTAATTTAGTACTTCCTTAAGTACTTCTTAAAGTTTGCCCCTCTTATCTGAGTTTCTGGTCCCTGTTGGTTGTTTTACTCCATAATTTAAATAAATCTAAGGAGTTCATCCTGTTGTGTCCATGCAAGTATTTATAGGTTTCTGTCATGTTCCTTCTTTCTTTCCTGTCTTCTAGTGAGTATGTTTAGGCTGTCTAGTCTTTGCCTGATAGCTCCAATCTTGCTGTCCCTGAAACATTCTTTTTTAATTCAATATACTTTATTGAATTTTCCTTAAACAAAAACACATTTATGAAGTATAACAATAAAAAACACTAACAACAAGCACATACAAAGGAAATCTACAATAAATCAACACAATGTTGTGTGAAGGAGACGGAACAGGTAAAACACCCACCAACCAGCAAAGAAGACAATAAAACCACCCACAACCCCCCCACACACACACATTTGTCCATGGCCCCACCACACACAGGATCAAAGCAGGATAGGTATTGCAAATCTAACTGGAAGTGAAGGACAATCAAAAGTAGGGATTGGGTCCTTGTGTCAGGAGGATCCCTGAAATATTCTTGTTGCCCTCCACCGAATAGTTTCTGTTCTTCCTTATCCTTCTTCAAATGAAGGTTCAAAAACTGCAAGTAGTACTCCAGGTGTGGCCTAACCAATGACATGTATGATGGGAATATCACCTAGTAGAGTCCTGCCTAATACATCCTACAGGTGTTCTCATATTAGACTAGGCAGGGATCATCTAGGCAGACTGGGTGGGCCAAGCAATCCTTTCCATTGGACAAATTCTATATGCTGTCCTGCACTGAGATGAGGATTTTAATCTGCTGTTTGTTACACCTCTAAGTCCACTTTCTCTTTTGAATGGTCTACAATGGCTCACCCGATGCTATAGTTCATCTGTGGAGTTTTGCTACCAGTTTGCAACATTTTACATTTCTTAGCATTGAATTTTCACTGCCATATTTTTCACAACTTTTCCAGCGTTTCTGCATGATGCGTCCGTTTTTATGCTGCTGATCCCTTCATTATTGTCTTCCTTCTCCAAGAGTTTTGAATCATTTGCAGATAGACTTATTTTACCCTGTAGCCACACTCCAATGTCACTGATATACCAGGCCCAGGACAAACCCCTGGGGCACTCCATATTTGACATTCCTGGTATCAGAGAATGTTTAATTCAGGACCACTCTCTGGGTTCTGTCTGACAACCAGTTTCCAATTCACTCAGTCAATCCTCTCCCATGTCTAATTTCTTACACCATCTAGATAGGGAACCACTGATGCGCCGAGTCAAAGAACTTGCTGAAGTTCATGAACAGGACATATATTGCCTGGTCCCAATTCACCATCAGTGTCATTGAGTTGAAGAAGACATGCAAGTTTTTTGCCATATGACCTTGCCCACATGAATTCTTGTTGATGGTTCTGGTCATAGTACTACTTTCCTCTGGCAAGTCTACAATCTGTTCTTTTATGACTGATTACAACAGCTTGCACACTACTGATGTCAAGCTCACTGGTTTATAGTTATCAAAGATTCTCTATCCGAGCATGTGAAGGTGGGAAATGCAAGTTTGGAAGACAAAGGGCTGTGAGTGATTGACGTACCTCTTTCAGTACCATTATGTACAGCCATCTAGTTGGTGTAGTTGGCCACATTAGGGTCTTGAAGACCTTTCTGAACTGTTTACCTGGTTACACACCCCATCTCCAACCTATTACTATCACTATTGATGTTTGAACTCAGAGGCCCAGATATTCAGACTGCACCAGGCTGTGGCACAAGCCTGGGTGCAGCACAACTAGGCTGCGCAGGGGCGTTGACTGGGCGATATTCAACGGAGCTGCGCCATGGCACAGCATCGTTGAATATTGCACCCTGGCCACCCGCAGTGTGCATGGTGCAGCGGCACTGTGCCAGCACAAGTGGCCAGAGTGGAGCAGGGGGATGTGCTAGCGCAAGTTCTGTTGCGCTATGCGCAACAACCACGATATTCAAAAGTGCACATGCAAATGGGGCCATAATGTATGCAAGGTGCAAATGGGGCCATTTTCATGTCATTATGGCTCATTTGCATGCAGATGTGCCGATCCCCTGCGACTTGTGCCTGGCGCCCTACCAGGCAGCAGTCATCGGGGACCTACACCCTCTCCACAGTGCAGCAATGCACCCCTCTGCCTGATCGCGGGCAAATGTAGATTTAATTCGCCGTCCAATATCCCTGGTGGTCCAGTGGACTGCTCGCAGCCCGATCGGGGGCATCAGTTAAAATAAATAAGTTCCTATATCCCTGGTGGTCCAGTGGACCGCTCGCAGCCCGATTGTGGGCTTCAGTATGACATAATATGTCCTATATCCCTGGTGGTCCAGTGGACCGCTCGCAGCTCAATCATGGGCATCAGTTAAAATAAATAATGTCCTATGTCCCTGGTGGTCCAGTGGACTGCTCGCAGCCCGATCATGGGCATATGTAATTATAAGGTGAGCTCCACGGTACCCCCACCACCTGCCCACTGAGCCCCACCACCTAGCTCCCCCAGTCAGCGGTGGGCGGCAGCACCCCACCCGCCTGCCACCCCACCGCCCACCGACTGACAGTGTACTGTAGGGCTGTCAGTATGATGCGTGTAGTATGGTATGGACACGCCCATTGGCTCACGCCAGGACCAATGGATGCAAGCCCTCACCATACACTGTCAGTCGGCAGGCGGGGCAGCAGGCGGGTGGATGCTGCCACCCGCCGCTGACTGAGGGGCTGGGTGGTGGGGCCCAGTGGGCGGGTAGGGAGGGGGGTACCATGGAGCTCACCTTATAATTACCTATGCCCGTGATTGGGCTGACAGTGGTCCACTGGACCACCAGGGATATAGGACGTATTATGTCATACTGAAGCCCGCGATCAGGTTGCGAGCGGTCCACTGCACCACTAGGGATATTGGACATATATTATTACACTGATGCCTGCGATCGGGCTGACAGTGGTCCATTGGACCACCAGAAATACAGGACGTTATTTATTTAAACTGATGCCCATGATCGGGCATGGGGGGGGCCGCCACGGAGGTGCAGCCGGAGCTCGGGTGGCCACCCACAGGTGGCAGCTGCCGTGTTGCACCCTGTAATACGGCAGCTCACCTGTGGGTGGGCAGTCGTTGTTCCTTTTTTTTTGGCTCACCTGTGTGCAGTGCAAGTAGGGGTTGCGCATGCATAGACTCAGCACGTCCTGGGCTGAATATCGGGATGTGCGGAGTATGCATGGGCACGCCCCCCCACCTGTGCTGCATACGTTACTGATGCACTCTGGCGCATCGGGATTTGTGACAGGCACAACCCGCTTGAATATCGCCGGTGTACCAGTGGGTTACGATGGTAACAGGTTGCGCCATGCGCAACCCTTCTGAATATCCGGGCCAGGATGTAATCCAGTACTTTTAGTTCTAAATGCAGAACTGAAGTACTTCTTACATACCTGTATGTTTAAATTTTTTCATTCTCTTCTATGCTTGTTCAATCTTTTTTTTTATTTTCTCTGCATTGTCCTTTATCTGTTTTTCCTTATGTACGTATAGTATAGAAAGTTTTGTCTTTCCTGTACTACCTCAGCAACCCTTAGTTCTGTGCTCACTTCAGCCTGCCTTATAAATTTGTTACTTTCTGCTGATTCATCTTTATGTACAGCTCTGTTGGATTCCCTCTGGTTCATGGAAACATAGAAATTGTTGGAAGAAAAGGATTACTTGCCACACCAAGTCTGCACGGTTCTTCTTGTATAACCTGAAATCCTTTCTTTTGTAGCATACTGCCTCTCTTATTTGTTTGTTGCACCAAAATGACTTTGTCTGTGTCTTGGTCTTATTCACAAGTTTATACAGGCATGAATAACTCCCATTATTTCCCCCATTAATTACTGTCCATTTGTTTTCTGCCCCTATTATTTTATGCAGGTTCTCCACTTGTTAGTCTGAGATCAGCTTCATTGTATTGTAATCTGTTTGGTAAAGTCAAGGACTACTGTACTAGATGAACTTGCTCAGAACTCAACGCAGTGTTAATCTTAGCTGAGGTGTGGTCACTCTGTCTGATTAGATCTTTGATGATAATCCCTAATGAGATCCAGGTTGGAGATTACAAGTTCCAAAAGTTGTTCTTCTCTAAAGGGTTCATTGTGTGAGGAGGTTGTCCTGCACCATATCAAAGAACTTTCCAGGACAGGTGGCTCTTCAATGGTGATAACCTTACTTGACAAAAGAGGGTACTGGAGCACTGGGGCAGAAGTTTGACATCTACATAAGACAGTTAAACTGATTATGGGGGTCATTGAAGCTAGGAAACCACAGTAAAGAAAGTAAGGGAGGGGAATTTAACTAGTGCTCCCCCTATACTCCAGAATGGAAGCAGTGAGGTGGGCAAAAATAAAGCTGAGGTTAAAAATGAATAGTGGAAGAGGCAAAGGGGAAAGGCTCTCAAGCTCTGCAAGTAAGAAGAAAAATAAGAAGGTAAGGAAAATGGGCAGGAATGCAGGTGTAGGATCACAAAACAGCAAAAAAGGATCTAGAGCTAGTTGAAAGGGGGTCTTCCTCAACGCCAGGACTCTGGGTAATAAAATCAGTGAGCTCTAGGCATTGGTGGCAGACATTGAGTTGGACCTTCTAGCCATCACAGACACTTAGGCCTCAGAGAATAATGGGTGGGACTTGTCAGTGGCAGGTTACAAAATGGCTAGACAGGATATAGGGAAAGGCAGTGGGTCAGAGATAGCCCTATACAGTGGAGCCAGGCATGATATAATGTATTAACTTGCAATAAATGACATCACAAAATACTACATTAAAAGGGAGGGGTTGATATTGAATTACACTGCTTCCTGCAGTATTCTGCAGCATTTTGTGATATGCTGTAGCACTACTGTGTTGCATCCTGGCTGGTGCCACTGTATGTCAGGGAGTGCACAGAGGCTGTAGAGGATGGACACATCAGGGAAAGCAAAGAGGAAACAGTCGCTGTGGGTTCACATCATGACACCATCAGTCGAGAAAATAAGAGCGTTCTGCTTATTTTATCACTGTACTTATACCTTTCAGCACTTTTAACTCTTGACACTTCATTTTGATCCTACCCTCGAGCCTTTTCCCCTCCACCCCTCACCCCTGCTTCTTCTCTGCTCACGCATCTTCAAGTTCTTCCCTTGCTCCTCCTCACCTTCCTTCTTCCACCCTCCACCCATTCTCTTATCTCATGCCACCTCTTTTGCAACTTCTTCCCCTCTTTCTCCCTATGTTTCTCTCTCTCTCTTACCTCTCTCTCCCACCCATATTACTCTCTATCTTGAGTTTTCGACAAGGCCTGCTAGGCTGCCACCTCTCCTAACTAAACACCACCTCTTCTTCTCATACTATTAATTTGTCTTCCTCCATCTCACTTCACCAGCACTCCCCCTTTTCTCTGCACTCATCCCATTTCCCTCCTTCCACCTCCCCATCCTCTCATCTCTCTATCCCCATTACCTCCTTTGCAACTCTGCTCCTTCCCTTTTCACCTCCTGTGCAACTCATGTCCTTATCCCTCTTATTTCTCCCATCCCTCACCTTACACCCCCATTACTTTCTCTCCTAGATTTTGACAAGGCCTCCGAGGCTGCCCTCTCTTCTAGCCCACTCTACTGATATATTGAGCAACATTCAATGCTATTTTGATTGCTTTTGATGTATTATTTTTTTTAAGTACTTAATATCTGCTATTTACTTATCTATTATTTACCTTGTTTTGTTTGTGTACTACTGACGTGGAACCTTTGTAAATGAGTTATATTGCTCAAAGGTGCTGTAATAGACCAGCAGGACAAGGGAAATAGAGAGATAGCAAGCTTGGGGAAGAGTTGGCAAGGGGAGGGAAAAAGGAGAAGTGATCATGGTGGGTGTACTAAACCAGCTGAATATTGACTGGGACATTCCGGGGGCAGGTGCACCAGAAATCAGGCCCTGTTGTATACACTGCAGGGCTGCCTGCTGATGCAGTGGATTAAGAAATCCATTAGACAGGTCGCCATTCTTCATTTGGTGCTCACCAACTTGGTGATAGTGAGTAGATTTAGGGTAGGGAGCCACTGGGGTGAAGCAAGTATAACTCCATTTGGTTCAGGCTAGCCTTGGGACCAGAATGCCCATATTGAAAACTGAAGCCCTAGATTACACAAGGGCAGACTTCAACTGGATGATGGAGCTGGTCTGAGGCAAATTGACCAGGGTGGACAGCATTAGAGGTGTAGATGAAAGATTAGGGAAATCAAGGGAACCATTCTAGAGGCAGCAAAGTTATGCACAAGAATTATTACAAAAGAAAACAGGTACAAGATACCAATATGGTTCTCAGAAGTGTCAGAGAAGCAGCGAAGACCAAGAACAAAGCTTTCACCAGGTACAAAGAAAAGCAGTGGGAGGAGGAATGGAGAGAATACCAAATTAAAACTAGCCCTTATGGAAATAATTATATGAAAAGTTTTCATGCTGCACATATAAAACTACCATGTAATATGTGTGCTGCAAGCATGATTTAAATGTTAAATTGGAACTGACTGCATGCATGTGGCATGCGTGCAGCAAGCAAGTGTAGAAAGCATGCTTTTTATGATAAATTGAAACAGACTTCATGCATGAGGCATGTGTACAAAAAGAAAGTGGTCACTGATAACTGCACACATAGAAGTTAAGTGACTTGCTCAGGATCATAAAGTATACAAGTGAGGGTTGATGAGATTCAAACCCAGGTATTCAGGTCTCCTGTTTGCAGTTCAGTGTCTTTAACCACTAAGCTATACTGCCTGCATACACATGGCTTGCTTATTCTTCAATACAAATCTGCATACATCTGCAGGCATGCGGCATGCTTATAGCTACTGATATCCTTTTTAGTTTTCTTGTCCACCCTCATCTCACCTGTACAGCTGAACTGTAGCACGTATACCAATGAAAACACATGTGGCTCTACCAAAACCCAATACACACACTTACCCACAAAACTGTTTATTACTTTTGTCTGGCATGCACTTCTACTATTTTCTCTCCCTAGTTTTGAATGCTTCCATGTAAACAGACTTTAAGGGGCAAACACAAAAGTAGCAATGACTCAACACTCACCCACATGGCCATTCTCCCCCCCCCATGCACACACTGTAGTGGGTGCAGCCTCTCTGCTACAGACAACCCACCAAGTATAGATATAATTCAAGAGTCTCTTACCTGAGTACTAGGGAACCAGAGGTAGGACTCTTTAAGAGATGATGTCCATGGGTCACAGTGCTGGGGCGTAACCTTTTGAAATCAATGGAATTATCTTTTATTACTATTTTATACATTATGATTGTGAGCTGGAGAATAATGAAGGCCACTGTTCTACAAACAAGACGAACTCTCCATCAATAATGTATAAAACAATAATAAAAAATACCCTCATTCATTTCAATGTGGCACACCCCTGCAATCTCCCTTGCCCTATGTGATAATGTGCCTGAGCATGGGGATGTGGAGGTCAGCTTCACTGGTCGGGGGGGATAAGCCTGACTATAGTGGGGCTCCAACAGTCTGTGCATACCATACTGCTGAACTGTCCCTGAATGAAAGGGACAGCCCTCATTTTACCCCTGAAAACTACTCTGTCCCTCATACATCCATCATAGAAAACACACTGCTCACACAGAGGATGTCCTGTAAATTTAGACTTTATGGCAGGGGCACCATTTCAGATTTCAGCAGAGGGGAGCCAACAATCAGTGGAGGCCAGGTGCTAGTTGGCCCCTAGGTAGCAAGCTCTGAAATGTCGGAAATGTCTCTAAAAGGTAAAACTTATTTGTTGTGACTGAAAAGTGATATGCAAATCAGGAAAAGTTCAAATGTATAAGAGTCATCTGTCTATACCCTGGTGCAGTAAACCCACCCAGTTACTAACCAGTTTTTTTTTCTGGCTGAAGTTCCGACCTCCACAAAAAAAAAAAAACATTATCCCAATTTCCTCCCCAACTACATTCCTTTCAATATCCATCCCATGTGGGTTGTCAAACCTTCAAAAGGCACAAAACATGAAAAACACTTCAATATTTTAGTCCTTCCTCCTTCCCCAATCCCTCTGTAAAAAAAATATTTACTTTACCTACCCACCCATCTGGCCAGAACCTGCAGCCTAAACCAGTGTGCCACCAGCCCAGTTTTCAGTCTGCTCCTCCTCTGTCCTTCTGCCAGAAACTGGATGCTAGAACCGACCATCCCAGGTCCCCAGTGTGGTCTGCAACCAAGTCACCTCACCAACCTCACCAACTCAACCTGTGTTGCTTGCATCTTGCTTGGTTGCTGCCATGGCTGCTGCCACACTGCACTTATCAAGGCCTATGAAGGTCACCCACACCACTGTCACTGCTGCTGCTGTGAGGGGCCCATGCTGTTTTTTTTTTTTTTTGCAAGGTGAACCTACAGTAGTAGAGTAAGTAGGTAGGCTTGTCTCAAGTTAGCTTCTAGCTCACCCCCAACCCCATCAGCCACCAAAGGAGTTGGAGACTCACTAAGAGTAGACCAACAAAAATATGCTGCCATCATAGGTGCTGGGTTGTATGGGCTCATGGGGCATTGGCTCCAGCAATATTTTTTGACCTGGGCTGAGCTCCAGCAATATTTTTCCACATGCTTTAATTGCCTTTTTCACATGCCTCTGCTGACTGGGACGTGCCCCCCCACCTCCCCCCGCTGTTCAAATTGGGCTGGTGGGCGCGGCGTGCTGGACTAATGGCTTTATTTGAAATTGACATATTTGCCTTGCCTAACTGGCACCCCCACAAAAATCATTGGTGGTTCACTAACTGACTCAACTTGCTGTTCTGTGATTGGCCAAGAGAAACTTGGGGGAGGGCTTATATTGGGCCTGAATCATGCAATACGCCTGCAGCATGCATGCATCAGGGCGAGTCTGTATGTGAGGACTGAGGAAGGGAGTGATGATTTCCGTGATCATGGCAGCACCATGCAGTGGGAGAGAGTTAGTGGCACAACGGCAGACCAGCCTATAAGAACAGAGAAGACTAGGAAGAGAGGTGGTGGTCTGGCAGCAGGGCCATCCAGCCAGAAAGAGAGAAGAGCCAGAGACAAGAGAGAGAACAGCCTACCGGCAGTGTGGCAGGAGTTGGCAGTCAGCCAGGACTGCATAGGAAGGGGAGGAGACAGGTTCCAGGGACTCGGGAGTCGAGTGGAACTAGGCCAGCGGTGGGCAGCAGCAGTAAGCAACCTGTACCCATTACCCAGCAACAGCAAGTAAGATTTAAAAAAATAAATAAATAAACACAAGCAACACTGAGGGCAGTCTATGATCAAATTTAATCAATTAAAATTGTTGTAAGCACTGGTGCTTGTGTGGGGGGAGGAGGTTACAACAAAATTTAAAGAACAGATGAGACAGTCAGACTTATATACACAAACTAAATAGCACAGCCTTAGGCAAGCCATCCTTTCCATAAAACACAGATTATCAGCAAAGGGCTATCAGCATGGCAGGGTCTGGCTTCTTCTGCATGGGAAGCAAGAATGGGTACACTTGAGAGCAGCATTTTAATTTCTGCAGACTACTGACTCCCCAAACCTCCAAGTGTCACACCTATATGCTCCAGACCTTGCACTACAGACCATAACATGGAAAAACACTTGGAGAACAAGCACAGTGTAATAGGACATCTGAAGCTTAGCCTGTGCTCTGCCCACTCACATCTCCTGATCATCTAATTCAGGAAACACTCAAGTATGGGCAGCCAGTGGTCTGTTAGAGGTGAAATGATTTTGCATTTTTTTCTGTACAGCATGGAAATTGTATGATGCATCTCTTTGTTTTGCCAGACCATATAGTTTACTGTTTGCATCTATATCTGTGTAGATGTGGTGGCCATAACATACCTGGAGCTTGATAATGTGGAATACATCCTTGTTTCTCAGATCATGTCGTCTTTCAAGAGTGTAAGATCTGATAAGTGATTTAATGAGCTAAGAGGCCTTACCCAGAAACTGCTATGAAATAAATGTTTTGTATTTTGAAATTCTGGTTACCCCATATATGTTGGAATAGGTGAGGGGTTTTGCTTTTAGAAGGTTATGAGGTTATGTTACAGCTTACATATGCACACACTGAGTTCCTAATTGGGGTATGCTTAGGTGTCCAAGGATGTTTACAGTAGGGTACAGGCCTACGTCCACTCCTTATAGATGCCAACCACTAAGGCTTGCCTCTGCCTCTGCTGTGACATTTGAACCCCCCCATCAGCTGTTGCACCTTTTGAGACAATGAAGCCACTACCCCTTCCTTGTGACTGCCCAATCAGGGTTCCAGGTGCTCGATTTGAATCGGAAGCAAGCATTGTGAATATTCAATTAGAAAATGACTGGCAGTGCTGAAGAAGACTTTTGACTAGTAGAATATTCCCTGGGAACCACTTTAGTTACCCTCCTCTGGACTGCCTCCATACTGTCTGTTTATTGTGGAGATGGGGTCTCCAGGAGTGTGTTATACTGGTGGTGCCTCTCCCCTATGCATCCCAGTATCCCCCAACACTCCTTACTGCCTTCTCACATTTCTTGGCTACCTTTAGGTCATCTGGAGTGATTACTACAGGTCCCTTTCCATTTTTGTTGTTGGTAGCCCCCCCCCCCCATTGTGTACTCTTCACCTGGGTTTTTGTTTCCTAGGTGCATAACATTGAACTTCTTTGCAGTGAATCTAGTTTAGAGTTTGTGAAAATGTAATCCTTTAGCTCTAGAGAGCTCATCATTCCTGGCTGCCCGAAATTATGGTCATGGTCCAGCAATCTCTGCAAAAGGGGCTAACAATAAGAATGTTAACTCCTCTTCCTTATACAAAAAGCTGTTGGGCTCTAGAGCTCATCATCGCTGTGTTGCTGCCTCAACTTTTGCTCATCCAGACTTCGGTCTGCAGCAAAAGCTAAGGGGAAATCAAGACTGAACTCCTCCATTTTGCTAGGCTCCTGTAAATCTGTGTTCGAGACTCTGTGTGGCTGCCTGAATTTTGCTCAGTGAGTCTCGTAGTCCACCTGCAGCTGAGCAAATGTCTGCTGTATTTTTATTTCTGGTCTATTGTTGTGTATAGATAATTGTTTTTCTGCATTTGTTTTATGGGCCAAAACAGGTGTATGGATTAGGATGCTGAAGTAAGCTTTTGTCCTGTATTATGTGTAGATATTTTTCTATAACTAAGTGAAAGTACTACAGATCCTTGGTTCCTACAGTTATTTTATGTCCAGCCCTGTGCTCTAGCTACAGGGGCTCTGTCACTATTTAAGCAAGATTGGCAGCAATGGTTTAAGCACAGCAGCTTGTGAACCAGGGATAAAGTTAGCATCCAGAGCCAAATACTGTGTAACATTGGGCAAGTCACAGTAAAATCCCAGTGCTAGACCGTGTACACCCACATACATATTCAGGGTTCATTTCAGACATTTATATTGATGGAATAATTGAGTTATTGGGTAGAAAAAGTAAGGATCAAATGAAAAAAAACTAATGGGTAGGGCTTGCATTAGTATGAGTAAAATGGTGGTCAGCACAGTGACTCTAGATATCCTCGGGTAATGAATATATTATTAGTACATAGTTGTGAGCCACACAGATAGTAATTGTCCTGACAGCCAGAAATGATAGCGAGATGACAGATGACTCCTTGAGCTTTACAATTAATCACAAAATGAACTACATTAACCCAGGGCTTCTCTGGGCCTAGTCTCCCCCAGACCCCTAATACCTGGCTGGCTCCAGGGTGAAATCATGCTTCAGTTCTGTACAAGAGGTTGGCAAAATGCTGACATTAGCCTGGCCTATGTGAAGACAGCAGGTGACAGCTGCAGCCAATGTATGTATCAGTTATAGTCATGTAACCCCCCTACAAATGGGGGTTCCCAAAAGTCTTCCTTGGGTGTGCCTAAATGCTCACTGCCAGGCTGGTATCCTGTGTCTTAGTGCTTTAAAAGTGTTTGTGTGAAGAGTGCCTTAATGCCTCTGTGCTCTGTCTCTTTAAGAGCTGCCAATAACGTGGTGCTTATTTAATCTGGGAGGGGCTGAGTGTTTTTATACTCAAGTCCCACCCAGACTGCCAGATAATCACTCTGTTCTGCCATCGTTACTTGCGCAGAGGGAGCTCTGTTAGAAGCTGTACTTATTTGCTGCTTATCGATTAGAATAGTAATGATACTGTAGTTTGTCTAACCTGCTTTTTTTGTAGCATGGACAGTTCTGTTTATCACCACCATCTTGCTCCTGGACTACCAGAATGGGCCAATCAGTACCTTTGGGCACTCTAAAATGGAGCATGGTCCCAGGGGTCGTGTGGGAGCAAATTTTTGTAGGAATTGTAGTTTTTACATTTTGACACAAAAACAGACCTGGAAGGGGGAGCCCTTGCTTTGACAGACAGATGGATCAACTAACCAGAACCTTTTGGACCGAAGGGAAATTCCCAAGCTGCCTGCTGCAGTTAGTCAGTCTGGAGTTAGAGTTTGCAGAATAAACAGCTCAAGTGATTTGAGCAGCAGCTCCTGCGTAGTTTGTGCAGGAGACTGGTGGAAATGCTGAGTCTGGCCTGTCTGCCTGCAGTCCCTCGAGAGGGAATCCTTTGAAAGGCTTAATAATCTGGACTGTATCCGAACTGAGTGAGAGAAAAGCCACTGAAGTGTGACCAGGCTTAAACCTCAAGAAGACCAAAGATTTGCTGTATGCGATCGGCCTGTCAGGACATCCATTCACCATAGAACTCCTGGTTTTGCTCAGACATTGATATTACTGCTGGACTGCTATCTGCTTTGTGGTATGGTGATTGCTACTCTATAAATGTGCTGTGTGCTGTCAGTGGGTTGCGATTTGGTTCCCCACTGTTTAATTGTGCCATGCTTGCTGGAAACTGCATCCAGCCTTCTTGGACTGATTTCTGAACTGTTTCACCAGGCCTGGGCCCTGCCACACTGACACAGCCAGCTAACTCAGGTGCAGAGAACACCATAGATGAGACTTGCCTGGGATCAGCCCCCTGCTCAACATCTCGAACAGGAATGACACCTCGGTGATTCATGTGGGCCTTGCTTCTCCTGGCATACCAGTTGTCAACCTGCAGCCTCCATTTCATCCCTCCTGTGTCTTGCACTCGGTAGTGTGAGTGACAATCAGGGTAGCTCCCTGCAACAACACTTAAATCTCAAGTGGTGTCATCTGATTGCATTGTTGTTTTACCTTTCATGAACTGAGCCTTCAGGCTCTGGATTATAAATTGTGTGTGGTTGTGCATGCCTTTACTTTTCATCACAGGGCCCCAACCAGCTGGGATGCCTGCCTACCCTGGGCAATGTTCCAGGCTAGCTCACCTTACTTCCAACTGGGTACCTAGAGCATGTGACCATGTAGGGACTAAAAGTGCATGCATAATTGCCTGACTAGATCAGTTTTCGAATCAATCACCCTGATTATGCCCCTCCCTTGTTCAATTCCCCTGAATAAATCAGATCTAACTCTTTTTGCATTTAATCTGATTGTGGTTCCAGTTTGTAAAAAAAGCACTGTATTGTTATTTGCTGTGCCTAACCTTGTTTTACAAGGGGTCCCCAGGGTCGAACTGGTGGAACCAGCCCTGGTAGTAAGTGCAAACAGTGTGAGGAATTGTATGCTGAATTGGGGCTACTGTGAAAGTGTTTGTTGCATATTGTCTAGGCCACTAGAGGGGAAAGAGGGGGGTTAGTGTCCCAGAGGACTGTACCCAGGTTAGCATTGTTACTAACAACCCTGTCCTCCGGGTGGAGGCACCCATTTCAGTACCCAGGCCCCTTGACCAGCAACTAGCCAAGTAGACAGGGGTAGTAGCCCTTCGGATAGTGCCACCTAGGGGTTACACTCAATATCAGCATTTTGCTTAACTCACATACAGAATAGTATGTATTCATTCTTCAGCCAGACACATCATCATTTTAGAGAAAGGGGGTGGAGTTGAGCTAAGATAAACTTATTTAGCATCAAAATAAGCCAGGAAATGCACCACAGAACATCTAGAACCCCTGGGCTTCTGGGGTCCTGGTGGACCCCAGACCCCTGGCATTTTTTTAAAGAGCAACAGTCTATAAAAAAAAAAAAAAAGGAACACCACTTGGAAAAAGTCCTGGTTAGGACCTACCAGCACCCAGATCCCTATTATCTAGTTGGCTGCAGGGTGAATAAATACTTATGTTTTGTACCTAAGGAAGAAAAATGCTAACATTCATTGCCTGGCCTATGCCAAGCCAGCAGGTGACAGCTGCAGACAATAAATATATCACTTGCACTACAATATCAGCATTTTGCTAACCTCATGTACAGAATACAAGCATGTATTCATTTTTAACCTGCAGCCAGACAATTCGTACATTTAGAGCAAGGGGGTAGAGGAGAACTAAGATAGGAGTTACTTAGCTTCAAAATAAGCCAGAAAATGCATCACAGAGCATCTAGAACCCACTGGTTTCTGGAGGCCTGGTGGCCCCCAGACCCCTGGCTTTTTTGAAGAAGTCACAGACTCTAAAAAAAGATCCCCCTCTGTAAAAATCCTAGCAACGGCCCTGGGATATATTAAGAAGAGCTCTGACATTTATGCCCATCTTCAACTAGAGCATAGATCACTTTCCAAGACCTGCCACTGTAGTCTGTACTTATTTCATATTGATCCCCAGTCACATCTTTCCACCATGATAACTGGCTAGCCCTGGAAGCTAAATATTAAAGTTTCAGATCTGGGAGTTGAAGACACTCTTCTGGTTTACTGGGATTCATTTTGCTATATGATCTCATGGCAGCCAAAAAAATTCTAAGTGTGGATTACCACCAGACAGAATACTGTAAGTGTAGTTCATGTCCATGTCAAATTTTTGCTGCTCATTGTAAGTCTAGTCCATGCATTTGTCACCCAGCACTTGCTAGAGACAGTGATTTATTCAAACCTTACTGTTTATAATTCAGCCCTGTCTGCTAAAGTCCGCTCCACCTTTTGATGCACACAAGTCAGAACAGAATAATTAGACAGGAATGAAGAGAGTTTGGAAAACCTTTTTTTATTTCCGGTACAAAAGCAGACGAGGTCTACAAAGTTGCAGATCTCTTGAATATGGTTGTTTTGGTTACATCATTCACAACTAGTTACAAAATCAAGCAGGCATTACTACAAGTGTGGTATTATACTATGTAGGTATGTGTAGGAATAGTTCAGCTCTACTGTTTATTTTCACTGCAGTTTGTATGTGAGGCCAGGAGCTTAACACGTAGACCCCCATATTATGATGGAAGGTGTTCTGCTCCCATAGATCCCTGGTGATCGTGAGGTTGATCTCTGACCCCCAGCACAAGGGTACGGGACTTTGGCCCCTAGAACCCCAGTGTTTCACCTCTGACCCCTGGACTAGGGGTTGGGGCTTGACCCCTGACCCTTGGGCCCCACCAAAAATTTTAAAAACCCTGCTTCTATGGCTGCCACAACACTACTATTGAGAGTTCATTGCTCACCAACTTCTCCAAGCTGTAGTGGGCAGCCTGTCTACTCTGTGGCGAGAAAGACAGTGTCCCACTCACGTGACTCATGTGCTCTTGCTTGGCTGGATCTCCTCCACGTCACATGTGATTTTGCCGTTGATAATAGGTGGAGAGAATGGACAACACAATACAGACAGAGCTGAGTCAGGAGTGCACCTGCAGTGAGAGCACAACACAGGGCAGGCCAGGGGGCACTTATTGTGCAAAAGATTCAATCCAAATTTAATGCCATTATTGCTACACCATAAGAACAACCTTGGCATAAATGCTAGGGGGGAGGTAACTGCCCCTTTCTGCCCTACCTAAATGGCACACTTGCTTTATGGTAGAAATTAATTCTCAGGGGCTATCATCAGTACAAGTAAATACAATAGTTTCCACTGTGTTCTGAGGTACCCTATCTCCATGTTTCATGATGTGTCCTGATAATCATGTGGGTTACTGTCCCTTATTGTGCCTCATTTTCAGTGTCCGTGTTCCTCATTTCAGTGATAAAATGTGAGGTATGGTGCATGCTTCCAAGACCCGACTCAGAACAAAGAGTGCTGAGCATGGCCATAGTGTATATGTTCCATAGAGAATGACAAAGGGAAAGTAAATGAGCCACAGCAGTCATGGAGAAACACATTTGTAGCACTTAATATAAATATGAGGATTTGCATGGTCCAAAACAAAAAGGTCAGGCTTCACGAAACAGAGGCCCCTCTTCATACATCTGGAATGAGGGATGTTGGCTGACTATATCCTAGGCATTTAATGCAATAAGCAAATAATACTTTAGAAATGAATGGCAATTTATTGACAAAAATCAAAAGCCATTAAACAACTTGCAGAAGGACCAGAATTAATGAGTTTACCTAATTTTAATGGGAAATCAATAAAAGAGGCATTTTAATGGCTCTAATTGCTAGCAGTAGTATGAGAAACAGAAACTGATGTGTTTTTTTTAGATGAGATTTGCACCAGTTTAGTTGCTGCACACTTGGCAAGTGTGCAACACGTGAACCTGATGTGATTTTTAAATGATGTTTACACCAGCTTAACTACTGCACTCATGTCAAGTGTGCAACACACAAAGATGATGTGATTTTTAGAAGATGTTTGCACCAGCTACCTGCTGCACACATGTCAAGCTTGCAGCATGCCAACCTGATGTGCTGTTTAGACCAGGTTTGCGTAGGTTCACTGTGTGTGTGTGTGTGTGTGTGTGTGTGTGTGTGTGTGTGTGTGTGTGAACCACATGCAAACATTGCATAATTAAGCATGTGGCATGCATTCTGCATGTACGCAGCACACTTATATTTCTGTAAGGAAGGGAGGCAAAGAGGACTATCAAGGAGGCAAGGCCAGACATGGAGCTGCATACTACAGCGGGGGTTAAGGTTGGCTTGAAACTGTTTGTCAGAGATCTTAAAGGAAAAAGGAAGCAGGGTAAGGTATTGTTAGGCTACAAGAGGAAGGAGGGTACAACAGCAAGATGAACAAAACGCAGCCATCCATAATGAGTAATTCTGCTCTAACTTCACAAGGGACGACAGTGGGCCCCTGCCTGAAAGTGTCATGGAGGTGGCTGTCAGGAGCATTCCTGAAATGAGGCAGCCAGTATTTAACAGAGAAAGGGTCCAGAAGGGTCTGGAAGTCCAAAAGGTAGACAAAGTCCCAGTACTGGATGGAATTCACACAAGAGTACTCAAGGAATTGGCGTGAAACTGGCTGAGCCACTAGTAGGGCTATTCAGTAGCTCAATTCAGACAGGGGTAGCTTTGAAGACTGGAGGGTAGTGAATCCTGTCCCTCTACACAAGGTGTGTGTGTGGGGGGGGGCAAGTAGCAACCAAGGAATTACAGACCTGTCAGCTTTACCTCTTTAGTGGGTAAACTGATGGAGTGACAGATCAGTGACCTTCTGGACTACCTTGAGATCAATAGTGTACAGGACAGTAAACAGAGTGGGTTTGTGGGAGGGAGTTCTTGTCAGATGAACCTTTGACTCAGTAGCAAAGGTTGTAGATAAGGGCCACACTGTGGATTTACTATACTTTGATTTTAGCAAGGCTTTTGACTCAGTGCCACATGACAGATTCTGAAGAAGCAGAAAGACCTGGACATAGCTAGTGACAGTTAGATGGGAAGGAAGCTGGCTGTAGGAGAGACCGCTAGAGATGTTATGTGCAGTAAACACCAACACACCTCAGCTGCTAATTTATCAGGCTTTGTTCTTAACATCAACTAAGCTCAACTTCTGCCATCAGGCAGAAATCCTTTGGCTTCAACATGGGAAACAGGAAAAGACAGTATCAGGTTTCCCATAAGGGGATTATCTCTAAATATTACTGTTATTACACAGTCAACACAAACTAGGGAACAAATAACAAGTACAATGTGCAGACCACTTTATAACATCCTTCCTTTTCTAAAATCTGACTACGGATTTAACCTGGCTGGTGCCATTATGATCATTTTTGATTTAAGGAGCACAGGTACCTTTGGATCACCTTGAGGTGACATCTCTCTTTCTCCCACAACTCCTGTAGCTCAATCCTGCTTGGAGGCCATCTGTGAAACATCCAGGGTGTCTCACCCCTCCCCATTACTCCCATAGAGCCAACTGAAATTGTCATACTTGGTACCCCTCGTGCTACTTCCTTCAATCCTCCATGCTCTCCTGCTCTGTATTCCATTCTAGTCCCCCCAACTGGGGAGGGTACTTTTGCCAATACCCCACATATATGGTCCACATGTCTTTTTACTGCTTTCCCCAATGCCAATTTGCACCTTAAAGTACACTGGACCTGACTGTGCACAGAACATCCCTGGCACCCAACAATTGTTGTCTCCAAACCTTGTGACCTAAATAGAATTTCCCACTTGCAAGAAACTTGGGTCTGTCCTACACCTTATGGCCCCCTGCATTTCTGCCTGACTCTGATGCACTTTGGTTCCCAAAAATAGGTGGATCAAATCCAAATAGGAGTGAAGTGTCCTGCCAAACAACAGCTCTTCTGGCACCCCTGTGGTTGCAGGTGGTGTAACTCAGTATCACAACAAAAACCTCATTATATGAATTTGCATAGATCCTGAACCCAACTGCAACAACCCTTCTTTCACTGTTGGCACTACTCTTTTAGCTAAACCATTAGAGGCTGTGTGTTATGGTGCAGTCTGTATGTGTCAGATTCCAATGCTTTCCATAAATTCTTGAAACCCCCTTAATGTATAGGCAGGAGACAGACTTAACAAATAGTTTGGTGCTAGAAACCCTTGGAAATAGTGATCATAATAGAAGTGTCTGCTGTTTGACAACATGTAAATCCAAATATATTGGAAATGCCACCTTTAGTGACTATGATAGGGTACAGTTTGATGTTGGGTGCTTTTAAAAAGCAAGATACATGACTTGGAAAATAAATGTGTTCCAGTTAGAAGGAAATATACCAATAAAGGTAAAATTCCAATTTGGTTTACCTCCACAATAAAGAGGCACATTAAAATAAAATAAATGGTTTATCCAAAATTTTAAAATTACCCATTGGATTTAACAAGATAAAGATACAAGACTGAATTATGGTTGGTTAAATCTTTGGTCGAGGGTCTGAGAGAGAGAGAAAAAAATGGAGTTTAAAGGATACCTTAACAACATTTTGACAACAAACTATTCAAAAATCTGACTCTCTGTAGGTGACTAAAGGAAAGGCTGCTGTATTCATTAATGCTAAAACTACATGTAACCCCCCTATCAATGGGGGTTCCTGAAAAGTCTTCCACAAGCTTGCCTAATTGTTTGTTGCTTGGCTGGTGTTCGTCGCCATAGTCGTTTAAATGTATTCCCAGGGAGTGCCTGTTTGGCCTCTGTGTGCTGTTGCTTTAAGGGCTGCCTGTGTGCAGTAATAATTAATCTGGGAGGGGGACTGATTGTTTCCATGCTCGGGTCCTGCCGAGGCTGCCTGCTAATTGCTCCGTTTCTGCCATCGCTAATTGTGCAGAGGGAGCCCTGCCGAGAGATGTAACTAATTGCTGGTAATCCTTTAGAGTAGTAATGATAATGTAATTTGTTCTAATCTGCCTTCTTTGCAGCAAGGACTGTTCTGCTTGGATCCACTATTTTGGTCCCAGACTGCCGAACTGGACCAATCAGCAATAGGGAACACTAAAATGGAGCCTGCTCATAAGGACTGTATGGATCCAAACCTGTGGGAGTTGTAGTTTTGAACTGGTGGTGCCTTTTGCTACTGAAAGGGGAGCTCTTGTGTGATTGACAGTTGTGCTGACCAACGAAACCATTTGGATCTGAGGGAAATACCACAAGCTGTCTGCTGGCGAGCCAGAGCTAAGCGGGGAGTCAAGAGAGAAACAGCTCGTGATAGCCGAGCAAGCGTTGAGTAGTTTCAAGTGGGAGAACTGTGTGAAGACCTAAATAGCGGCCTGCAAGTTGGCTCATAGTGAGAGAGAAGGAAGAGAAGGAGAGTTTTATCGGACTAAATCCAAGTCTGAAGAACCCAGTGAGTAGCTGAAGGGTGATCAGGCTTTACCTGAGGAGGACCAAAGATTGTGCTGAGTGCGATCATCCTGCCAGAAATCTTGATTCACCCCACAGCTCCCAGTTTTGAACAGAGACTTTGCGAGTGGGACCTGGGAGTGCTTGCCTGGTACAGTAGGTGTCCCTTACATATAAATGTGCTGTGTAACGTGTGGAGTTTGCACTCCAGTCCCCCACGTTACAAACTGCATTCTACTAGCTGGAGGTGTGTCCAGCCCCAAATGGACTGACTCTGCCATCAGTTCTATGTGGCTAGGCCTTGCCACGAGGGTCACGCCACCCCACCCTGATGCACAGAGAAGAACCATAGATGAGAGACCTTCCCAGGGATCAGCCCCCTGCTCCACTCCAGAACAGGAATGACGCTGCGGTGAATCATGTGGGTCCTGCTTCTCCTGGCAATCCAGAGAGTTCATCTTCTGTCTTCATTCTCGTCCAGCCTGTGTCCAGTCTTGGGTATCATGAGCAGTTACCAGGGTAGCCCCCTGCAACATATAGCTAAATCAAAAGTGTGTCACCTGATTGTTTTGTTCTTTTTCCTTCATGAACTGAGCCCTCCGGCTCCGGATTACAACTAGAGTGTGGTGCCTGTTCGTTTCTTTCCTCACAGGGCCCCGACCAGCTGCAACGCCGGCCTACCCCGGGCAACGGTCCTGGCTAGCCCACCTTCCCTCCACCTGGGTACCCAGAGAGTGTGACTGTAATTGGGACTCTAAATGCATGCACAGTAGTGAGAACTATAGAGTAAGTAAGCTAATTAACCTGATTGATCCCCTTCCTTGTTCAACCCACCCTGAGTAAATCAGATCTACTTTTTCTGCATTTCAAATGGTCTCTGGATCCTGCTTATGTTTGAAGTATTGTGCTGCTGCCATTTGCTCTGTCTAACCTTGTTTTATAGGGGTTCCCCAGGGTCAAACTGGATAAATCAGCCCTGGTGGTAAGTGCCAAACGTTTGGATATGGGTAAAGCATATTGCGGGTACTGTGAAGGTAATTGTTGCATTCTGTGTGGGCCACTTACAGGAATTGAGGGGGGTTGCAGTGTTCCAGAAGGCTGTGTCCAAGCTTGTTTGACCACTAATAACCCTGACCTCTGGGAGGAGGCACCCGTTTCAGAACTCAGGCCCCTTAACCTACTGGTTGCCCAGCAGGCAGGAGTAGTAGCCCTTGTGGTAGCACCACCTAGGGGTTACATACATTTATATAATTTACCTAGATGTGGATCCAGAGCATTTGAAAATTGTAAAATCATCCTTCCAATTCAAACAAACTGTCTTACCTGCTTCTTAAAATGGCTGCCAAATGCGTTATGTGATGACACCTTTGGAGCCAAAGTGAGAGAGATATATGACTCTCTATAATGCTAAGTAGTTATTTTTTCCCTTTGTATAGAATTGTTTCACCCAAATGGTCACAACCGTGTGCATTATTCTGTATAATACACATGTTAGGCTATGGTTGTGTTCATTTTGTTTACTTTAACATGCTGAAATTGTGTTTTAATCCAACCTAATTTCTCTGTGGCAAACCACAGTACAATGCAAATCTTAGATAATGTGGTGGTCTAGGGGTTATAGCGGATCCAGGATGCTACAATGGGGGTGCTGGGGTCGTATGTATGCTTAATATGCACTTTTTAACATTTTTATTAAACCTTTGTATTTCCTGTTATTATTCTTTTCTAGTACATTTTTGACAGAACCTACAAATGTAATCCATAGTTTCAGTGTAAACATTTGTACAATCAATAAATCAAACTTCTTCAACAAAGGGAAATGCAGCAGCAGCAGCAAGCAAGTACATTACTATGTGTGTGTGGGGGTGGGGGGGGTTGCAGCCACACCCTTCACCATCCCCTAGATCCTCCACTTCTTTGTAGCAAAGTTATTGTGCAGTCCAATGTTAGAGTTCATACCTTCTCGAAAATCAAATATATGCTGGTCTTGTCTTCTTTTTCCATGGGAAGTAATAATAATAAGAATAATCAGCATTTATATAGTGCTTTTCATACACATTGTATCCCAAAGTGCTTTACAAGCAGTACTAGACTGGTAGTGAAGTGACTGAACATGTAGTGGCAGCCATTTCATACATTAATATCCACACACAGCTTTGGACAATTGCATGAACTGGTTTTATGGGAAGGGGAATATTGGCCAGGACAATGGGGTCAGTTAGTGATCAAGGTGCTGGCAGCCCCGCATCTTATTTCTCTCAGTAATCTGCTCATATTTCTCTCCTTCTGCCCCCCCTTCCCTGATTATAGCAGTTCCTTGCAAGAGTGGCCTTCTCAGTCCCCCTCTGGTATTCATTCTTCACTAGTCCTACAAACATTGAAAACTGGTGAGGTCATCGCCCTTCTGCATCATGAATGCTAGTAGTACAGTCCCTGTTTTATTTTATTTATTTATTTTATTTATTTTGGTCTAGGATTACAATTACCTTTGAGCCAGTGCTCTTTTACAAAGGTTCCACATCAGAAAATACAGACTGAGGAAACAGCAAGTCAAAGAACAAACAACGATGCGGTGATTGCAAACAGTTTGCGTACTGAGACATTGGGAATAAACAAAACAATGAAGCAGCCAGAGACATTTGTCAGACAAAGAATTTGTAGAGAAGTGCTATTATTGGGGGGGGGAGCGGGGAGGTAAAGGGATAGGACAGATAGGAGGTAGAGCAGGTAGGAGATGTGATGGTGGGGGATGGGAAAGTAAGGAAAAGTGCAAAAGGGGGTACACAGATGCTGAGATGTGGCTGGTGTGGCTGGTGAGAGGCGAAGGGGTCACAAAAGCTGGTGGAGAAAGTGATTCTAGGTTTAGGTGAGGCAATCACAAGATCTGGTGACAATGAGATGGTGCCAGAGTCTGGTTTTAAACATATCAAGTGTTTGGGCTGAGGAGATGGTGGGGCTGAGGCCATTTAGCCAAAGTGAAGCTTTGTAGGCAAAAGAGCATTGACCCTGGGTAGTGGGACAGCGGGGGAGTTTCAGGGGCTGCCTATTGGATCTCCTTAAGCTCCAGCAATTGGAGCTTTGGTATAACAGGGCTAAGACATCTGGGGGTGCAAGGCCAAGGTAAATTTTTTTCGCCATGGTACAGGTGAGATACTTGTTGCGGTTTGATAGTTGGAGCCAACCGGTCTGAGCATACAGGTCACAAGTGTGGGTGAGAAGGTGGGCACCAGTAATAAGCTGACACGCATTGTTTAAGGCAATTGATATATGTCTGAGGGTTGTCGTTGTGGCAGAGCCATAAATGATGAGTCCCTAGTCGATAACTGAGACCACAGAGCTCTGTACGGCAATCTTCAGTGCATTCGGGGTAAGATATTGTCTGTTTTTGTAAAGTAGACCAAGACGTGTATTTGCAGCTCTGGCCACATTGTCGACATGAGCCCTGTAGGAAAGATTAGGGGCAGACAGTATCCCTAGATATTTGATGGACAGAACCTGTTCAAGGGTATTCCCCTGTGTGGTGGAGATAGCCATGTGGTGTTGCTTGTGCGAATTGTGAGAGCTGCAGAAAGGCATAGACTTAGTTTTCTTGTGATTTAGGACAAGTTTATGATAATAGAACCATGACTCAATGGTGCTGAATCCAAGCTGGAGACTGCGTTGTAATGACGTGGGGTCTTTGTGTGAGAAGAAAACAACTGCATCATCGGCATACAGTGTGATTTGTTCAGAGCAGGATTTAGGTAGGGAGTTTAAGAAGAGGCTAAACAGGAGGAGGCCCAATATGGAGCCCTGGGGGACACCAGAGCGAACAGGCAAGGTATCTGAAAGAGCATTGGCAATTTTTACTCTTTGCAACAGGTTTTCTAGGTAGCTTTTAAACCATAGTGCAGAGTCAGGTGAAAGACCGGCTTTCAGTAGTTGGTCAATAAGCAGCCTATGGTGGACAGTATCAAATGCCTTGGAGAGGTCGATAAAGACAGCCCCAGTGAGTAGGCCATTGTCGAGGGAGCTATGTACTGCTTCAGTGAACTCAAGGAGGGCTGTGGTGGTACTGTGTCCTTTCTGGAAGCCGTGTTGTTGTACACATAGTATATTGTATTTATCCAGGTGGTCTGTGAGTTGGTCTGCCACGATGCGCTCGAGTGCCTTAGAGAGCGGGGGTAGTATGGAGATAGGGCGATAGTTTGAGTGACTGGTCTTGTAACCACTTTTGTGGACAGGTGTCATGATGGCAGTTTTCCATCTATCCAGAAATTAACCACAGCTGAGAGAGAGAGGTTAAGAATTTTTGTTAAGGGACGAAGTACATCATCGAGAGTAAGTGACAGTAGCTTAAGGACCAGGGTGTCACCACTAGTTCTGGATTTAGAGATAGCAGCAGCAATATATAGCAGCAAGCTTCATTCAACCTGACCTCCCTAACGTAGAAAAGGGGGTGGTTTGACTGGGCATGAGGTGGTGCTTTCTTCAAAAAAGTCAGGAAGGAGAACAGCACTGAAGTCTGTAAAAGCCGTGTTAAAGGTGTTTGCAATGACCATTAGGTCAAGGGTAGTGGATCCATCAGCAATTAGCATGGTCGGAGAGGTTTTTGGCTGCTTCCCTGTAATTTCCTTGATATTACCCCAGACTGCTCGTCTGTTTCCCCAGGTGTTGGTGAGAGGATCCTTGCAATAGGAATTTTTCATAAGCCGGATGGCTTTTGTGCAGGCATTACAGGCTTGTTTATCTTTTTGGGCGTCAGATTGATTACCGGTAGCTTTAGCTACCGCCCAGAGATGGTTCCTCAATTTCAGCTGAGTAAGAAGTACTGCAGTGATCCAGGGGTTACAGAGAGTTTTAGCTTTGTGTTATTTAACTGGGACAAAGAGGTCACAAGCCCTGTTGAAAGTAGTGATGAAGTAGTCAAGAGCCAAGTTAACATCTGTCGCCTTGTAAATAGGTAGTCAGACTTGCAGTTTCAGGTAGTGTTTGAGGTGTGAGAGTTGTCCATGAGGGAGGATCCTGCTGTATATGATTTTGGTAGAGGGCTTGATGAATTTGTTAGACCATTCACAAATGACTGGGGAGTGGTCACTGAGAGAGTCAGGAAGAACGGTGGTATGACGGATACTGGTGGGGTGGCTGGTGAGTACCCAGTCCAGGAGGGTACTGGTGCCAGTTTTGTAGTTTGTGTTGGTAGGGGAGGTAACCATCTGTGTGAGGTTTGGCAGCTGCAATGGACTCTTTATGAGCACTTGCATCCGACGCTAGCCAGTTAATGTTGAAATCTCCTAGTAGAATAAGTTCAGAGTCAGGAGGTTGGGAGTTGATGAAGTTAAGAACATCGAGACCATGTCTTTCATCCCTGAGTGGAATGTATATGGAGACAATAGTAAGAGCTTTATGATTTGGTACTAGGAGAATTTTTATAGGCAGGATCTGGGCCAAGGCAGCAGGTGAGGGAGTTTCTATGGGGTGCCACATGAGAGTGTCTTTGATATAGATGTCACAGCCACCACCCTTTTTTGAGACCCTGTCCAGTCTGTGAACATTGTAGCCCTGTAAGGTTAATGACAGATCAGGAACTTTTGGCGTCAGCCAGGTTTCAACAACAGCAAGGATGTCAGGGTTGTGTTGGTATATGAAAGATTGAAGAGCATCAAGCTTTGACAGTAGGCTGCAGATGTTAAGGGTTGCGAGAGTAAGAGCCCCTGTGGTTTTTGTGGGGCATGAGCTGTTTGAGCCAGGATTTGGGTGGACATTTCCTGAGATTAATAGGAGGAGATGTAGGAGTTTTATAGAGCATAAGAGTAAATCCTTGAGAGATAATTTAGGTCATTGTTTCCAGGAGGGGCGGTAGGCAGGTTCCAAGCAGCAGCTCCAGTGAGATACTAAGTGATACAGTGTGGGTAAATGGTCCCGCATGTGAGATTTAGCAGTATTGAAAAGTATCCAGGTATTTAATAAAAATAAAAATAATAATAATTTTATTTATATAGCACCTTTCAGTGTGTCAAGGTGCTGAACAATTTAAAATCATAAATTCAGATTCCAAATACAAAACTTCAAAACATATATAAAAATACACCATAATAACATAATAAATTATGATAAAATTTCAATAATACTAAAATTAACTTAGTTGTCCAAGAAGGCCATTTTCCATAAATGTGATTTCAAATCTTTCTTGAATATCTCCACGGAGGTGCGCTCCCATAACCGGCGTGGTAGAGAATTCCAAAGAGTGGGTGCAGCATGAGAAAATGCTCTGCTGCCTGAAGATTTTAAACTCACTCTTGGAATCTCCAACAACCCCATGTCGGCCGACCGGAGCAATTGGCCAGGGCAGTAAGGTACCAGAAGGTCTTTCAGATAGGATGGACCCCGATCGTGAAGGGCTTTGAAAGTCAATAAGATGACTTTAAAGGTGATCTGCCACCGTATAGGAAGCCAGTGCAGTTTGCGCAGCACCGGGGTAATACGATAGGACCTACTTGTCCCAGTCAAAACCCGGGCTGTAGCATTCTGCACCAGCTGTAGGTGATGGATTTCTACCCCCAAAAGCCCAAAGTAAAGGGCGTTGCAGTAGTCTAAGCGCGAGGACACAAAGGCGTGGACCAACGTTAGCAAAGAGTCAGACGGAACAAAGTGCCTAACCCTGGCAATATTCCTAAGATGGTAAAAGGAAGTCCTGACAACAGCCGACACCTGAGATTGAAGAGTCAGCCTGTCGTCTAGGATAACCCCAAGGGTACGCACCCATTCAGAGGTCGGAAGCTACACGCCACCAAGAAAAATTCCAGAAGGCGCGCCAATATGCAACCTCTCAATCTGACCACCCGGGTCCACCACCAGAACCTCTGCCTTCTCTGAGTTCAACTTTAGCCAACTAGAATCCATCCAGTCTTGGATTTCCCCCAGACAGTTGTTATTTCTGAGAAGTGGGACATGAGGAGGTCTGGGTGAGTAATGAAGGGTTCCCTGGGAGTTGCAGGTAATACCTAAGTAGATGGTGGTGGTGGTGAGCTGGAGGGGGTAGGGATGGCTGGGGCCAGGGAAGGAGAATGGGGGGGGCAGAGCAAGGAGGAGGAGGAGGAGGAAAGGAAAGAACAGGGAGGAAGATGACCACATGGTTGGGGTAGTTGCACAGGTGGCAGAGGGTAAATTGTGGACCAGAACAGACAGTGAGCTGTTAGCAGGAAGTAGAGAGAGAGCCGAGTTTGGTAGACACTGGGTGGGATGAGAAAGGGGTGGGAGGTAGGCGTGTAGGGTGGAGAAAGGTCCTATTTGGGTGGGCCAATAGGTAAAGAAAGGCAGAGTGTGTTAGAGGGTGGACGGGGATATGGCGTCTTTAAGACATATCAAATATAAACATATCTTTCCAGTAAGTCAAGCTGATAGCAAGGAACAAGGGGAATTATGGGCTTTCCTTTTTTTAAAAGATCTAGGCTACCTTTGATTAGACACTGTTAAATAATGGGTGTTCACATCATTATAGTGCCTAATCATATGTGGCTTAGATCTTATATGGGTAGGAAAGCCTATTGTTTCACTTGTGACATGTTGCTATCAGCCTGGCTTATCAGAAGATCATGTTTATTATTAATATGTAAAAATAGCATGAGAGACTATACTAACCACATTCATGTTGTGGAAGGGTAATGAACTCACCAGTTTTTGGTGTGGGGAGCAGGTGAGAAGAATGAATGCCAGAGAGGGACTGAAAAGGCCATTCTAGCAGGATACAGTTATATTTAGGTTAGTTGAAAACATGAAGGAGGATGTTGAGCAGATCGCTGTGAGATCTGAAATGTGGGGCTGCCAACATCATGACCACTACCTGACTGTGGATGAGAGTAGACAGCAATGACAAATACTCGGCTGCGCCTAAACTTTTACTTGAATTCAGTGTAGGGAGATTACCATCGGGTTGGGGGGGGGGATGTTGACATTTGTTAGGACAGTATTGAGGGAGTTGTGTATAGCTCATTAAAGATTTGGAAGGGTGGTAGTCAGCCAACTCGCATTGTGGAGTACAGCACATGAAAGTACTGGAAAAGAATTGCTGGGAACTGTCCTGCAGGGTTCTGTAGATCACAGGTAAAGGAGTAGACTAACACTGGAAGCTGGGTGGATTCACTCATGGCATCAGTATGCCTCTCCTGCTAATAATATTGTTATCCATTGTAAGTGCAGCCCTTATGAGGGCATGAACAGCAGTTTTTCTGGTGGGTCATTATGCTTATTGCTTTGCCTTCCAGGAAGCCCTAGTGTTTGGTTAATGAGGTGGGAAAAAACACAACAGGGGAACTGTAAATACTAGCTTCACTCTGCAGAAGGGTGGTGATCCACTCAAAGTTTACTGTAGGAGCAGAACTCAGACATTGAGAATGTGGACTGGAGAATGATTTGTGAGGCATTTTTTTACAGTGCCAGCTGATGATGCCTATCGGTATAGGTGTGCACAACTCTCTGAGATACAAGATTACAATCTGAGGTGTGATAATTCTCTTCATGAGATCGTAAGCACATATGCAGCCCCAGGCAGTACTAAGGACAGGGTATGGATGGTGGGGTGTTCAACTGAAGGCAGGCTAGGGGCAGGGGCTCATGTGGAAAAAGAAAGCCTTATTTGTGGATTAACAAGACAGCATGAGCTTTGGAACTGAACCAGACTGGTAATTTGCTGTGTGACCCTGAGGAAGTCACTAAACTTCCTTGTGCTCCCAGGCCACGCCTGTAAACAACCTTTCAGCTTAGTGTGTCTCTCCTGGTTAACAAAAAGCAAAATTCAGTGCATCACCTAACCACTAGATCATCAGGTATTGAAGTGTTGTACTGTACTGCAATTTTCCAAAGAAAAAGTCAGCTTGTTTAGGTACCCTTTAAGATTGCACATATGATGGACAATCAAACATCCTTGTTTGCATATATTAATAGTAACAAGAAAGGTTCTAGGATGGTGGGTCAACTGTTGGACAATGGCAATACTATCCAGGACCCTACTGAAGTACTTAACTTACAGTATTTAATAGATACTTCTGTTCCTTCTACAGGGAAAAGGGTAAGAGCAAGGTGCTACACAATATCAACCTGTCATTCAACATTTTAGTGTAGAAGATGTGTTTTTGGACCTGAGCTTAATTAAATACCTCACCAGGCCCCGATGATATCCACTCAAGGTTTCTCAAAGAAATGCAGCAGTTTTCTTTTCCCCTCTGACAATTCTGTTTAATAGATCTATGGACACTGTTCTGGTTCCCAGAGACTGGAGGAGTGTGGTGGTCATCCCAATCCACAAGAAAGGAAGGAAACAGAACTAATGTGGGCAACTATAGGTCTAGTAGTCTAATTTATTTCTGTGATAAAACAATGGAAAGACAGGTAAAACATCGTTTTGGTTCCAAATTAAACTCATACGTGTTGAGTGGCAAGTCCCAACATGGCGCTACAAAAGGTCGCTCTTGCACTACAAATTTGGTGCCCTTTTTTAATAATGTTAGCAGTAGTATTGATTCTAGAACCCTTGTGGATGTTGTGCTTTTGGACTATGGGAAGGCCTTGGAATATCCCATTGCACCCCTACTTTAAATAATATCCAACTAAAAGCAGTGGGTAATGACCGCGACCTGGGGGTCATAATTAATAATACATCATTCATTGTTGAGCATTGCAGGAAAGTTATACATACAGTGGTCCCTCGGTATAATGAACAGTCCAGGAATCACGGATTTCATTCGTTATAGTAAATGTTCCTTATACAAAAACAGTGGGTGAAACTGATTTTTTCTCATAGAAAAGTATGTCATTTTATTGAAGATGAGAACACATAGGCACACACACATACGAATACATAAACAGACACACAAATAGTATTTTACTCTCATGAATTAAAATCAATTGGTGTCATTAAAAACAAGTACTGCAGTTCAATGCAATAAGTTTAGTATTTTTTTTAAAAAGAAGTCCAAAGTGAACTGAATCTTTTTTTTTTTTTTTTCTTTAGACTTATCCTGTGAAATCATTTTTTTTAAGTGGAGGAGCTGAAATGATGAGATGTAAGGCTGTCTTTCAAAAAACTTCTGTCTCATCACCAGCCCAGCTATGCCTTCCTCGGGTGCAATTTGTGGCTCCGCCCCCCTGCCTCCTCCTCCTCAGATTCTTCCTCTGCTGGCTATTGCTTAATTTTTTTATGTTGGCACACTTGCTCAGCCAATATCTTGCGGTAGTGCAGATTTGGATGCGCGGTCACTGTTGGGCGAATGCAGGGCACACATCAGTAGGTGCGTCCCTCATTCCTCAGTCAGCCTGCATGCCGGTGCCACAGCATGCATACATAATGTGACAAGCACATCTAAGAAAAGGTCCGCTGCAATCCGAGCAAAGCTCATCAGACGCAGCAGACCTCCCGAAGTGCTCGGCCACATTCTATGCATGGTGGCTGCCCAACTGCCAACTATGTGGATGCCCAATCCTCCTGCCTGCTTCCCATGGCCCCAATGTATGTGCTGGCAAGGGAGCCCACTCCCTGTTGGAATAAAGCACTCCCCCCATTTGTTATATGCCGAGGGGGGTGCCCAGTCCCCCTCAGCTCTTGCCCCCCCACTTTCCTTGTGTGCCAAATCCCCATCAGCATAAATTAACCCCCCTTTTTGTGGTGTGCCTACGAGGGTGCCCAATCGCTTGTCAGCTGCAGCAACCCCCCAAACAGTTAGGTGGCACGCTGGGAGCCCACCCCAGTATGCCAAATCCCCTGAGGAAAAAAAAAACTGTCTTGTGATGTTTTGTTTTTTTCACCCCTGTAACACAAAAACGGTCCCTCATAGTCTCCCTCCCACAACCCACAACCACCCTCTGTGCACCCTGCCTCCCCACACCCCCACTCACCCCATACTTACTTGCGGAATCAGGCACGACGATCTTCGGTGGACCGGGAACACGTCTGCACTCTTCAAAGCCGACCGCAAACTGAGGAAATTCTGGTAAGCTGTGTAATGGAATAAATAGGGTTTTTTCAACTTTGCTGCACATCTAAGGCATTTTTGGAATTTTGGCACCAAATTTTCAACATGGGGTTTTTGGGACCCCTCCCCATGAATTCTTGCACTGTCATGGCATTATTTGGTCCCGAAAGGTGATTTTGCAGTCACTACGTGGAATAACCTTTTGGGAGCGAGGAATGAAATGACAATGCCAGTGTTCATGAGGGTTGCTCTCAAAAAGCCTATGTTGCAAATTTGGTAAGAAAAATAAAAAAAAATGACTGTTTTACAAGCATGCATGGCGCAGTTGCTACGCACGCTCATAACTTAGCAAATTTGCAATATTTTCATTCCACATGCTCAGCATAGGCATTTTTCCACACCTTCTTGTGAACTGTACAGCTGTCATTTTTCACATCCTGCCTGAAATGTGTTTTCGCACTTCTGGCACAGAATAGCGTGGCTGATGTGGGAAATCAGCGTTCAGGACTAATTACAAAAATGACAGTTACACTGTTCATGAGCAGAAGTCCTAAAATGCCTATGCTGAAAATTTGGTGATGATACTCCATAGCATGACTGTGTTACAAGCGTGCATTGCTCAGTTTGCATGCACACTCGTAAGTTCGTGAATTTATAATATTTTCACCCAGATTTTCAACATTGCCATTGTTCTGCACCTCCTTATGAGCAGTACAGCTGTCATTTTTCACATCCTGACCAAAATGTGTTTTCACAGTTCTGGCACAGAATAGCACGGTCACTGTGGAAAGTCCGTGTTTGAGACACATTATGAAAATGACAGTGACACTGCTCATTAGCAGAGATCCTAAAATGCCTATGTTGAAAATGTGGGGCCGAAAGTCCAGAAAATTAGTGTTTTACGAGCGTGCATTGAGCAGTTTGCATGCACGCTCGTGACTTCATGCATTTGTAATATTTTCACTCCAGATGTTCAAAACTGGCATTTTTCCACACCTCCTTATGAACAGTACAGCTGTTATTTTACACATCCTGGCTGAAATGTGTTTTCGCATGTCCGGCGCAGAATTGCACGGTCACTGTGCGAAACCAGTTTTTGGGACAGTTTGAGGAAATGACAGTGACACTGCTCATGAGCAGAGGTCCTAAAATACCTATGATGAAAATTTGGTGCCGAAAGTCCATAAAATGACTTTGATGCAAGCGTGCATTATGCAGTTCCCATGCAGCCTTGTAACTTCATAAATTTGCAATATTTCCATGAGAGATTTTCACCACTGGCATTTGTGCACACCTCCTTATCAACAGTACAGCTGCCATTTTTCACAGCCTGCCCAAAACGCGTTTCTGCAACTGTGGCGCACAATGGCGTGCTCACTGTGGGAAATCACCTTTTGGGACACATTGACAAAATCACAGCGCCACTGTTCATGAGGGGAGGTCCCAAAATACCTATGTTGAAAATGTGCCTAAAAAACTCCCACAAATAATTGGGTTGCGGACATCTGTTGCGCACTTTGTATGCATGTTCATTGCTTCACCAATATTTCATACTGCCACTACAGATTTTCAATGTTGCCATTTTTTATACCTTCTCATGAAGATTACAATTGTAATTCTATACATCCTGCCCAAAACTGTGTTTTCATCCCTCTGTCGCTAAATGGCACAGCCGCTGTGCAAAACCACATTTCAACTAACAAAGTGACAGTGCTGCTTTTCATGAGGTGGCTTGACAAGCAGTCCATGTTGAAAATGTGGAGTGAAACCACCATTATACACCTACGGTGTTAGGGTTTCCAACTGTAGCACCCCACCCTGTATGGACTGACAGGCGTCAGGGCTGTGGCTTGGGATGATCGCATGTAATGCTCATGCCATTACACCCCCCATGCCCACCCTGCTGCCACTGACAGTCATCGTGGTGTGTCTTGCACTGTTTGGCCACAAACTTCACCCCACACTCCTATACTGCACCCATGGCAGCATATTTCCTTATGGAATGGTAAGTATAATGCCCAAAGACCCCAAAGCACACCGCAACACTTGTCAGTGTCTACAGGGCAGGGTGAGGTACAATGGCATGAGCATTATAGCTGACGACCCAAAGGCACACCCCAATGCCTGTCACTCTCTACAGGGCGGGGGTGGGGTTGGCATTACTTCAGTACTTCACTGCCATTCCTCTTATGCATCTCTAGCTCCGCCACTGCCAATGCCAGCATGACAACATTCGGCATTGGCAAATGCTTGTTATTTTTGCCACAAGTTTTTCCTCCATAAGTGGTTCTGTGACAGGGCAAGATTCATCAACTTGCAGCCACTCTCCTAGCTGCTCAGTATTGGGACTGTGCAGCAGTCATAGTTCACAGGCAATCTGCATAATTTTTATGTCAATGTCACTGTCACATTCAGGCTCACTGATTTCTGCATTAGTTTCTTCTTGTTCAGCCTCCTGCCCACAGAAAATGCTACCCAGAGCATTATGCCAGCAGTTTCTTATTTTTGCTGCTGTGACCTGTTCCCAAGCTTATATTGCCACATAGAAAATGTCCTTTATGTTGTAGCTTTTAAGGGAGGTGATCAATTCTGTAGCCATATCCCTCGAGATGATCTCCCTCAGAAGCTGTTTCCTGTATAACTTTTTGAGGGTAGCTATCACTCCCTGATCCAGGTTGCATCCTGGAGGTCGTATTGGTAGGCAGATACAGAACCATGATTTTCCCATCTCTTGACCGCATTTCATCTGCTGGAGGATGAATGGGGCACTGATCAAGCAATAAAAGTGTTTCTTGTGTTTTTCCTTTTCTCCATAGGTACTGGTGTACACAGGACACTAAATCTGTGTGGAACCAATTCCTGAAAATGTCTCTGGTCATCCAGGTGTTGCTGTTGTGGCAATATTGAATAGGCATAGCAATTCGGTTAACATGGTGGAAACACCTGGAGTTGTTAAATTTACCGATGCAGTGGTTTGAGTTTGTGGTCTACTAAAGTTTGTGCACTCAGGAAAAGTTACAAGGTCTTTAAACATTTTAAACCCTTTGGATGTGTAAGTCTCTGAATGGGCAGCTAGGGTTCTGTCTGGCATGCATTTATAAAACAGGCCGGTTTTGTCAGCATTTCAAAATTGGTCCTCATCATAACCATCTTTTTTTTTTATTTCTTTTAGACGTGGCAAAAATGCTGATACAGCAGCAGCAGCAGATAATGATCTTTGCTCCCTCACTATTTTTAACTGCCTTAAGCCATTGCACTTTTGAAAACACCACAACCACTCTGGTGAAGACCTTAAAGATGTGTCGGCCCCATACATATGTCTGGTAAACAAATCTGCTTTCTCTTGAAGAATAGCACCAGATATAGGAGCACCTGCCTCACGAACCATAAACAAACAGCTGTGTCCGCCTCAGTATTGTCTGCTAGCCATATTTTTTTACATTGCAGTGCACATTATTCATCACAGTTCAAGGTAAATGTCTCAAGCTTGTCCTCTTGCTTGTGCAACCCAGAGACAGAACTTAGGGAGACTATATTCCGCATCCAATTTTGCAGTGGATTCACCATTTCATAGCCCCTCGAGGATCTCTTTTTTTTATCTAAGTTCAATGCTTTTCACTTCCCCGATTCAGCCATCAGGTATGGTACATGCACAAACATCAGCGGCAGAAATTGATGGGTGTCTGAATGTATGCTGTGACAGCAGTGTTTGAAAGCTAGGGTTTTAGCAAGACAGGAATGGGAGGTGAGTGAATGGGAATCAGGTGAATACATTTGGAAGGTGTCAGCATTGATTGTGTTGCAGGATATCTTTGTTAGCTTAGATTTACTATTGATGGAAATACACACGAATTGCTTAATGATCACTGATCACGTCAATTTGAATCACTCTCTAACCATGCTGGCATTCACTATTAACATAAATGTTCTATCATTCAGTATTAACTTAGCTTAAATTTGCTGTCATTCACTATTAATGTAATTTAAATTTGCTGTGTTTAACAAGTCTTAACTGACAACTTCAGACCACAAAACTGCAAATAATATGTGAATGGAAAAAGCAGCTCATAGTGGGATCCAAGCTGATAGTTCACTACAACCAAGATTTGTTATAGCGAGGGATGCTATAATGAGGGAGCACTGTTCTGCAAATAGGCTGATAAGAACTATAAAAGGATCATTTGCATCCAGAAGTGACAACTGTATTCTTCCCTTGTATAGAATCTATGTAAGACCACATTTAGATTACAGGTCCCCTTTTTGGTGCTGTTATTTGAGGGGGGATATCAATTTGGTGTAGAGGGTCCAGAGGATAGCGAATAAAATGATTCCATGGTTAAACAATATTACTTATGGGAAAAAAATGACAGAAAAGGAATTGTTTAGTCTGAAAGAGAGGAGAGGATGTTAAGAGGAGACATCTTTATACTATGTAAAATATTAAAAAATCCAGGACAGACGGCCCAGTGCAGATTTATATTTTGGGACAGAACAGTCAACTTCAGGTCTCATAATAGGCAGATTATTACACCAAAAGCCAACACCAATAAAAGGGATTATTTTTTCACCATATGGTCAGCTAGGGTGTGGAACACGTTATCCCTGGAGATAGTGGATATTTCATCCTGTAATTGTTTTAAAACAGAGGTGGACAGCTTGAGATCTATGCCCAATATGAAAAAATGTGCTTACAAGGAGTGGGAGACAAACTTGATGTGCCTTCAGCCTACTTTTATCTAACTAAACCAAGAAAATCAACTAACATAAAGGTAGACCAGTTTTCTGACACAAAAATTTCTGGTAACACATAAATGGAAAATATTTGCCTATGTTGGGCCACAGACATTACCTGCACCTCCAGCCACTTGGAGTATGCATCCACTAGGACTAATAACATTTTCCTCAGAAGACCCTGCAAAATCACCATATACCCATACCCAGGGTCTATCTAGTCACTCCCACAGGTGCCCTGGTACCAGGGCTGGTGCATGGCGTGTCTCCTGACAAGCTGTACACTTGCTCACCAGCACCAGTTTCTCTATTTCCTTGTCAATACCTGGCCACCAAATCACACCCCATACCACCCCCTTCATTTTAGAGATGCTTAAAAGTGTGTCTTGTAATTGCCCCAAAACCTTAGCCCTCAACTGATGGGGTTCTACCACTCTGCTTCCCCACATCAGAAAGCCGGCATGAATTCCAAACTTGAAATGCCACTGAAAAAAAAGGCTTTAATGCCTCATCTGACACCCATTTGGGCCATCCATTCTGTACCCATCCCAAAACAGATGACAATTTTGGTTTTCAATTGGTTGTCATCCTAATATGATTTGCCATCACTGGGATCCTTGCTAACAAATTCAATAATAGGATCATGTCTCCCAGCTCCAGAACCTGCTTTGAGTAATCTGGCAAAGGTAGCCTGCTAAAGGCATCAGCATCAGCACTGGAATACAACCCTCCAGGCTGATATTTGATTTCATACTGGTAGGCAGACAAGGTGCCCACCACTGCATAAGGCTCAATACCAATGGAAGCACTGATTTACATTCACCAAAAAGGCTCACCAAAGGCTTATGAAGCATGAGGGTTATGATCTGGTATCCATACAAATATTGGTGAACTTTCTTTATTCCAGATATTATTGTCAATGCCTCTTTGTCTACCTGAGAATAGTTTTTTTTTTTCCCATGGGTGGCATCATGTGTGATGCAAACCCAATTGGCCTTTCAGATCCATCCTGTAATACATGTGAGAGGAAAGCCTCCACACCATATTGGGACACATCACAGGCCAGGGCCATCGGTAACGTGGGGTCAAAATGTGTCAGCAGTTGAAAAGACTGCAACAATGTTTTTGAAGCCAAGAATGCTGCCTCCTGAACCTACCCCCATTTCCATGGAACCCACTTGTGCAAATGAATATGCAGTGGTGCTAACACTGTTGACAACTTGGGCAGGAAACAGTGATAAAAATGTGGAAGTCCCTAATATGCCTTCAGTTCAGACACTAACCTTAGTGCAGAGGCTTCTGCAATTAGCTTAGATTCACTATTGATGGAAATACACAGTGGCCAGTGCCACAACCTCACCCTGGGGGATAAGCTGAGGGTATTAAAGAGGCGTGGCCAATATGGGAGTGGAAGTGGGGGTCCATGACCAGGCAGAGGTACCAGGCGGCCGGTGGTGGAAAAAATACAATAAATAATAGAAAAAAAAGGAGGTGAACAAGGATCAGCAACCATATACACAGAGTAGGCTCCATCATCACCCTCTTCCTCCAGCTCTTCCTCTTCTACAAAATTGGTTTAGCCCTGGCAATTTATAGAGTGGGATGACTGACCCTGGGGTATGCTCCCAAAGTGGCAAAGCTGGGTCACATGGCCCTGACACTGGCAGTGCCAATATACCTCCTCTCTGAACCTAAAAACCTCTGAGTCTTATGCACTGCCACAACAGAAGCAATGCTCATCTGTGTCTCTATGATCTATGCTGTAGGCTTCCACGTGTAGAGCATGACTTTGGTGATGGAAAGACAGATCAGTGAGACTGATCCAACGGATACACCTTGGCAGCCCCTTTCACTTTACAGCCCCACAACTCTTGGGCCTGTCAAGCTGCAGCCTCCATGTCCAGGGCAATGTCCACTGCCCTGTTGAAATCATGTACTGTCTCTTCCAACAAATGTCATTGAATGCATTCATACTGCACTCCACTCACTAACCAGTCCCGGAGCATACGATCCAAAGTGTCTCCAAATTCACAAAACTCTGCCAAATGCCGCAACTCAGCCACATAGTCTGCAACTGTCTCCCTTGGCTGAAGCATCCTGCCATGAAATTGAAATGACTGCATGATATCTGAAGGTCGGGGTTGATATGGCTTTCAGCCAGTGTGCACAGTTCTCAAAGGGTTTTAGTCCTTAGCCACTGTGGAGCCACTAAGTTATGAATCAAAGAATACATCTTTTGGCCTCAAACAGCGAGGGAAAAAAAGCATTGCTGATCCTCTTCTGTGATTTTAATTGCATTAAAGAAATGTTCTAAATGCTCTGCATACTTGGACATAGCCCCAAACATCACCATTTTAGGCCTGGGTTATCCTCGTTGCCAATGTAGTAAACACCAGCACATCAGTTGCTTCTTATCAGGCTTTATTCCTAACATCAACTTTGCTCAACTTCTGCACTCAGGCAAAATTCCTTTGGCTTGAACACAGGAAACAGGAAAATAAAGTATCAGGTTTCACCAAAAGGGGATATCTCTAAATATCACTATTATTACAAAGGGAACACTAACTAGGGAACAGATAACAATTACAATATGCAGACCACTTTATAACAATGAGGTTAGCTAGCCTCATCGAAGTATATGATGTGATATTATATGATTTGTACTGATGCTCTTGTGTCTGATCTGTCTGCTGTATCTGATGTATTACAATCTTTGTTTGTGTTTATGTAAACCAATAAATTGTTAAACTTCAAAAAAACAACAAGGTTATAATTAGCACACAGAGTTCAGGTAAAGTGACAAATTCCACCTTTTTGGGTAACTTCACAAATGTTTGCTCCCATTGTACAAATTTCCTATTTCAGCTTCACTATGTGACTTCACCTTTGATATTGCCAAGGTGAAGTTTGGCCAAGAGAAGGTCACGTGGAAAAGCTCATGCAAGTCAAGCGGTACATTCCCTACACATGGATTGCCTGACTTACTTCCAGTTTCTCATTTCTAAGCAAGCAAAGATAGTGCCAGAAACAAAATATATATATTTGTGACATTGTTAGCATCAATTTCTTTATCTTTTTGTGTTTTCTTTACTGTACTTTAGTTACTGAACACTACTTTACTAGTTAAACTTTATTCTGAATCTGTTTTTTATGGCTATTTGTTACTTTTATTTTTCTCATTGTCTTGACTCTTCTCTCTCTCTGACACACAGTCTCTCTCTTTCTCTTATTCTTTGTTTGATTCTAATTTAGTGATGGAGTGTGGTCATTGTATTGTTCGCCCCCACAATAGCACCTTACAGCCTCCTCCCAGGGCTTCAGCAGTTGCCTTGTCACCTGATCCTCCAACTGGGCCACATGCACAGTAGGAGATAAGTGTTGCCTATGACTATCAGGAGCAGCAGCAGAAGTAAGAGGAAGAACTGAATACTGGGGAACAGCAGCCCTCTGTTCCTATTCATGTGATAGAGGGCAAGAACCCCATGTGCCCCCCCCATCATGGTTCCATCACCACTGGCACCATCTCCCTTCCCCCACAGAGGAGCCTCGCTCATCATCCTGAGGCTCCTCTGTTCATCCAGCACCCCGCCTATGCTGCCCATACCCCAAGGCCTCCCTTTTTTTTATTTTTTTAACTAGTGACCCTAGTGACCATAGCATGGTCACTTGAAATTTATGTAAGACATGGGCCAGCCAGGGTAAGCAGGGCACCCACCTGGGCACTGGGGGCCAACGGACACATCTGATTATAAACCACCGGTCCAAGTGGGAGGAGAGACAGAGAGAAGTGGTAAGTGGAGGTGATAGAGGTGGTGGTCCATCTGTGGCAGCAGTTGTGCATGTAACAAGGTAAAAGGGAAGTTCCCATGTCACAGCAGGACAGCGTGCAAACCCAGTTCAAGAAGTAGTTCCCTTTGTTGAACTTCACGCAGCAGCAGCAGCAGCACCCTCAATGAGACCAGCACCAACATCAGAGGTGGAGCTTGCCACCCTAAAAGAGGAAGTGGGGGACCTCCATCGATGGCTCACAAAGGTGGAGAAGAATATAAAAATTATTCTCACCAATCAGGAGAACAGCGGGAGGGTATGGTGGTGTGGGTGATAGTGGCATCACAGAGCTCTGTTACATAGTAAATCTTGTACCTGTGTCAGTTTAACTATTTCCTAAGCTCTTTCTCTTCTTTCCTTCTAAGTTCCTTGTCATACTCGTCTGTCCCCTAAAAAGAAAAATAACAAAAAAGTTACAAAATTGAAAAAAAGCAATCTAAGTTTACTATCTAACTGTACTGATTCACTTATTGTTCCTTGTCTTTATATCTGTCTCATTCTGTACTGTTGTTACTGTCTTTAAAAAAAACAACAACAAAAGTTACATTTCCATCCTATATTGTCTTGATAACTTTCATCTCTCTGTCTACCTGGCTATTTCTTTAATATTTTTCAGCTACCAGAAAAAAATATGTCACAGCCTGCTACTGGTACCACTATATGGTGCTATGCCATCTGTAGTACCCCAGCACTTTTGTTTTGCTACTCTGTTACTGTGAAGTGTGTAAATCAGAATTAACATAAATTTTCTTCTCCCTGAATTTTTATCAAGTGTGTTAAAAAATTGTGCAGGCTGCTACATGCTGCCACACCATAGTTCACCAGTGTGTAAGTGGGGCAAACACAGTTGTTGCAATGCAGTTTGCGTTAATTGTCCATTATTCACGATTGATAATGGTAAATCCAAATTTTTGAAAATCACATTATACATAAATGCTGTATTGCAATATTTTTAGGCATCACTTAGACAATAAGTAATCCAAGTTGCTAAATGCATCACTGCTGTGAATGTTTCTGATGCCCAAGAATGAGGTGTGCTCACAGAAGTGTAATATGCTGCTGTCAACTGGTGCTGCTGTGATGGATGAGTCCAGACCCAGGGTGAAGGTAAATGAAGTCAAATCAAAAAAGAGGGAGGTCATGGGTAGGGTGTCTTCAATGTGTTCATTACCAGCATTAAAGAGGGATTATATATGAGTTCCCAAAAATCTTTTGCCTGATGCTCAGAATCCCGTCACCTGGTGCTCGAAACATGGTTGCTCAACATCAGAATTTTGCCACCCACCCCTACTTAGATACCACCTCCGCCTTGGGCAAAATCCTGATGTTGGGCAACCATGTTTTGGGCACCCAGCTTTGGGATTTCTGAGCATCGGGCAAAAGAGTTTTGGTATCTTAAATAGATATCTTAGAGAGGGCATCCAGAGCAAGTTGTGTCTCTTCAAAGATGACAAGAAGCTCTGCGGTAGAGTATATTGTGATAAAGGGATGAGGGAGATGCAGAGGGATCTACAAAGGCTGGAGACGAGGTCTAACATTTGGCAGATGAAATGCAATACCAAACAGAGCAATATTATGCACCTAAGTGGAAAAAAACAATACAGAGTAATGGATGGGAAGGGTTAAAGGGACACTGTCAACCTGTTTTCCATCATACTGTTTCTAGCTGAAACCCCACATTTTATGATTGCTTATCCTCTCTAAACTTCACTGATGTTGCTGTTTGTTTTGTCTGTCTCCTTGCTTAGTAGAACTGAAATGCATGGCAGTGTATATTTATAAACAACCTTGTTTTTGTTTACAATCCTGGTTCTGTTCTTACTGCATACTTCCTGAGCATTAGAAACACACCCAAACAGTGCAGACAGTCATAAGGCAGTAGCCTCCTAAACTCCCACTGCAACATGGGGGGCTAGCCTGTTTTGTGGGCGTTCCCAAATCCAGAAAAAATGCATTTGGAGCTGATTACGGAATGTAAACAAACTTGTTTTGGTGTGATAACACCAGTATGTTGGGCAGTCTGTTTTTTACTTTTTTAAAGAAAATAAGACTCAGAATCAAACTACTAGCTACATCACCAATCTTTACAGAATGCTAGCAATCATAAAATATGTTTTGTAAACTAGGGACACCTTGAGACCTAAGAGGGTTGACAGTGTCCCTTTAAACTGAGCACTACAGCAGAGGAAAGGTACCTGGAAGTCATCATTAGTGGCTCCCTCAATCAATCAAACCAGTGTAACAAGGCCTATAGTAAGGCTAATAGGATGCTGGGGTGTATTTAGAAGGGATACTGACAGCAGGAAAAAGGAGGTACTACTATACTACCTTTATATAGAAACATAGAAACATAGACTTTGACGGCAGATAAGGACCGCTAGGCCCATCTAGTCTGCCCATTTCCCTACCTACAGGATAGGCCGCAGATCCTAGTTAACCAACAGCCTTTATCTTCCTGCCCCCCACAAGAATTGCCTTATGTCTGTCCCATGCATTCTTGAATTCTCCCACAGTTTTAGACCCTCACTTCCTCAGGAAGGCTGTTCCATGCATCCACTACCTCTCTGTGAAATAATACTCTCACATTGCCCTGAACCGCCCTCCTTCTATCTTTAAATTGTGTCCCTTTGTTCTTGCAAGTCTCTTTTCTGAAAGATGCTACCTCTTGGACTTTGTTGATTCTCTTGAGGTACTTGAAAGTTTCGATCATGTCCCCTCTCCTTCTTTCCTCAAGGTATACATTAAGCTCCTTTAGTCTCTCCTCATATGGCTTCTCTTGCAGACCCTGCACCATTTTAGTTGCCCTCCTCTGGACTGCCTCTATCCTGTCTATGTCCTTGCGGAGATGGGGTCTCCAGAACTGGACACAGTATTCCAGATGGGGTCTCACCAACTGTCTGTACAGAGGGATAACAACTTCCTGTTTTCTGCTGCTGATGCCTCTCCTATACATCCCAGTATACCCCGGCCCTCCCTACTGCCTTCTCACATTGCTTGCTAACCTTAAGGTCATCTGATATGATTACCCCAGGTCCCTTTCCTGTTTTGTTGTTGTTACTAGCTCCCCACCCATTGTGTATTCTTCCCTGGGTTCTTGTTTCCCAGGTGCATTATTTTGCACTTTTTGCATTGAATCTAGCTGCCATCGCCTGACCATTCCTCCAACCTTGCTAAGTCCCTTTTCATCCTTTCCACGCCTCCTTGTGTATCAACCCTGTTGCAGATCTTTGTGTCATCTGCAAAAGGCATACTTTTCCTTCTAGTCCCTCTGCAATGTCACTGATGAAGACATTAAAAGGACTGGACCCAATACTGAACCCTGCGGTACCCGCAAGTAACCGCCCTTTCTTCAGAGTGGACTCCATTTACAATTACCTTCTGTGTCCTGTTGTCCAGCCAATGTTTTACTTAGGCTACCACCCTGGGACCCACTCCCAGGCTGGTTAATTTGACTATCAATCTTTTGTGTGGGACTGTGTCAAATGCCTTGCTAAAGTCTAGGTAGACCATGTCCACAGCCCCTCCCTGGTCTACTACTTTGGTCACCCAGTCAAAGAAATCTATTAGATTCGTCTGACATGACCTTCCCGCTGTGAACCCATGCTGCCTTGGATCCTGTGCTCCATTGACCTCTAGGTACTCAACTATTCTTTCCTTCAGAAGTGACTCCATCACTTTCCCTACCACAGAGGTCAGACTGACAGGTCTGTAGTTTCCTGCCTCTGTCTTGGTCCCACTTTTGTGAAGGGGAATCACATCCACCTTCCTCCAGTCCTCGGGTACCACACCATCCTCCCATGATTTATTAAAAAGAGTAGCCAGTGGTTTCACTAGTTCCTTCCTTAATTTCTTTTAGAATTCTGGGGTGAATTCCATCAGGTCCCATTGCTTTGTCCACCTTCAGTTTTAGGAGTTCTTGCAGAACCCTTTCTTCTGTGAAAGGTCTGGGATCGACCTCTATCTAGAGTGTTTCTGTTAATTGGATTAGGCACTTCCTCCTCTTTTGTGAATACTGAGCAGAAATATTCGTTCAGTATTCCTGCTTTTTCACTGTCCCCCTCTGCCCACCCACATCGTTCATTCTATTCAGCCTCACTATCCCTCCCTTTGTCTTTCTATGCTCGCTGATGTACCTATAAAAGGTTTTATCCCCCTTCTTAACTGAGTTGGCTATCTTTTCCTCAGTTTGGGCCTTTGCTATTCTGACTTCCCTCCCTGCTTCTTTCTGCCTTAACTGGTACAGCTCTCTGTCCTGCTCCTTCTGTGTTTCCTTATACTTCGAATGCTATCTTTTCTTCCTGACTTTCACAGCCACCTCTCTTGAGAACCATAGTGGCTTTTTCTTTCATTTTGATTTATTTATTTGCTTCAAAAAGGCTTGTTGCATCTGTGATGGCAGTTTTGATAATTCCCCATTGTTGCTCCACACCTCCTTCTAGCCTGTTTGCTAGTGCTTTTCTGAGGCACTCTCCATCTTGCCAAAGTCAGCCCTCACAAAAGTCCAGTACCTCACTTTGTATGGCTTGACTCTGTAGCTGAGTTAACGTGAACCACACTGTTTGATGGTCACTTGTCCCCAGATGGCAACCTACTTCAGATCTAAGATCCTCTCACTGCCCCCATTTGAGAGTACGAGGTCTAAGATTGCTCCCTCATGAGTGGGTTCCGAAACTAGCTGTCTAATGCCTGCCACCTGTAGGGCATCAAGAATGGCCCTGCTCTTGGATGTGGCTACAGCAAATGTGCTCCAGTTAACATCTGGCATGTTCATGTCTCCCATCAACAGTATCTCCCCTTTCTCTGCCATTCTAAGAATGCCTTCCATCATATCCTTGTCCATTCCTTCCCCCTGACATGGGGGTCTGTACACAACCCCTGTGCGGATTGTGGTGCCCTTTCCAGTCTCCAAGGTGACCCACAGTGCCTCCTCTCCTCCCTGTTTACTCTTTTGTTCAGTTGCTTTTATCCCTTCCTTTACATAGAGAGCTACTCCTCCACCTCTTCTCCCTTGCCTGTCTCTCCTGTAGGTTATGTACCCTGGTATGTTAACATCCCAGTCATGGTTCTCTGTGTACCATGTTTCTGTGACTGCTACTCGATATCCAGGCATCCCTCTTCCATTAAGGCCACTAGCTCAGGGAGCTTGTTGCCCAGACTACGGGCATTGTGCTCATCACCTCCATTTCTGGATGGCCTTACCCCTTTTGCCCCATCTCTGTCCTTCTTGCCTTTGTCACTTTCTCCATTTACCCCTGCCCTTCTCCCTATTGACACCTCCATGTTGGTGTTTGCCACACTTACTACCATGATTGTTTGGGGGCTAGGATTTTCCTGCTCCTTTCCAGTGCCTCCCCTGGCTGGTTTAAAAGCTGCCAATGAAGCATTTAAACCTATCACTAGGATCCTGGTTCCCCTCCTGGACAGATGCAGCCCATCATGCCAGTATAGGCTTGCATCACTCCAGGTGGACCCCAGTCCCAGTGAAGCCAAATCCCTGAGCTCCACACCAGTTTTCAACCACTGATTGAATCCCATGGTATGGAACATCCTAGCCTCTCCTATGCCATAGATGGTAGCACCTCCGAGAAGGTTACCGTATGTACTTGACTCAAGGCCCCTCCCCAATTCCACAAACTCTTCCTGCACTTCTCTAATCCCTTTCTTAGCCAGGTCATTTGTCCCTAGGTGGACAATGACATCCAGCTCCCTCCCCTCTGCAGCTGCTCTGGCAATCCTGAGGATTCGCTCCCTGTCCCTCCAAGCCATGGCACCAGGCAGGCACCTTACCTCCCTCTCCCCTTCCTTGCCCAGTTCTACCCTCTTAACAATGGAGTCCCCCACCAGGAGTTGTTTCCTTCCCCTGCAGGATCCCCTGCCACCCTCCTGTGGGTCTCCTTTGTGGAGGTTCCCAGCATCCTCCTTGGTCTCCACTGTAGGTGCCTCCATAGAGGAACCACACTTTGCCAGAATGGCATAGGAATTGTGGAGAGGTACAACTGGAGGGATGTGCCTCTGTTCCACCACCCTCACCCTCCCTGAGCCCACTGTGGTCCAACCGCTCCTCTTTCTTGGCAACCTCTGAGGCAACGGCAATGGCACTGGTGGTCTCTGGATGGAAGAGGAGGTCCCACAAATCCTGCCAACTCAGCCTGGAGATGAGCAACCTCCTCCCTCAGCCCAGAGAGGTGCCTGCAGATGGGACAACACCGCATCCTCCAGAACATCTCCCGGAAGACTGCTGCTCCACAGCCACTGCACTGCACCACTCCAATCATGTCTTATTTCTGACCCCTTATCTGTTTGCAATCCTTACTCTTTTCATCTGTTTTTCTCTCTCTCCTTACTTTCTGCCTGTGTGCCCTTTAAGCTCCTGATTGTCCTGTTCTGAGACAAGAATATCCTATATTCTCAGTAGACCACTTACTTGTTCAGAGGCAGACCTCCAGCAGCTAGAGGGGCCGGAGAGCTACTCTTGCCCTTCTAGGATGGTGGGTCCTTGGTGGTTCTGTGATCACTACTTCCTGCCCCTAAACAGGAAGTTCCTGTTGTCAGTCAAATCCTGTGCCTATAAAACTAGAACTAGCTTTGGGTGGGGGTGGAGGGGAGGGAAGGAGGGCAATATAGTCCCAGCAGAGAAGTTCAGTCACACAGCAGTCCTTTGTCTTGGTGTCTTCTGCCAAGCTATTAGCAGAATCTTTCTAAGGCACTCTTTAAATGTCTTTAAATGTAGCTTCCTTCTAGCTAAGCCACTCCCCCTACTTACCAGATCTTTCTACAAGTAATTTCAAGTAATTACAAGTATAGGTCACTGCTGAGGCAACACCTGGAATACTGTGTTCCGCTCTGGACTCTTCACCTAAGGATGGAAAAGGACTGGCTGGAGATGGTGCAACACAAGGTAAACAAGATGATTCAGGGCCAACTGGGGAGGTTTTATTAAGATAATTTCAAGGCACTGAATATGTACTCACTAGAGACCAGCCATGATAGATAGGTTATGATAGAGACCTTCACTTCCTAAAGGGAATATACAAGTTGAACTGTGGATAATTATTTAGCAGGAGCATGCAGACAAGTACCAAAGGTCATAAGTAGAAACTGGGAGGGGGAAGGTTTAAGAGGGATGTGATGAAGTTCTATTTCATGGAAATTGGGGTAGAGCCATAGAACAGTCTGCTAGTGAAGGTGGTGGGCACCAAGGCCATAAATGGTTTCAAGCACGGCTAGGACTGAGTGATGGGACAAGTGGTTGCTCAAGTCACTAGCAACAGGTAAATGAGCAGGGGGCTAGACCAGGAAGAATAAACCCATGTGTGAATAATAGGTCCTGGGGCAAGTAGGGAACTCCAGGACTAGAAGGAACTTTGGTCATTTTCTGCTGTCATTGTCTATGTTTCTTGGAAATGTTTGGCTTGTTGCTGTCAGAATTTCCCAATCCATGCCAGGGAGGTTGAAGTCCCCGATGAGTTCTTGCCTGGCTAGCTCCTATGTTAATTTTATTTCCATTTCCTCATCACTGTCTGTCCCCAATGTCATGACCTGTAGGCTTACTCCAGTGTTATATTTTATTCACCTCACTAGCTATCAGCTGGAGCCATAGTTTACTTAGAAAATTAAAAATATACAAAAGTGATGGCAAAAGGAGACCAAAGGTCCATCTAGTATGCTCATTTGTTTGCATGGACCCCTGCTGGGCCATGCCTGCTAGCAGAATGGCCCCACCTGATTCAGAAACATCAAAATACTGACATCCAAAACCACACCTGGTATGGCAAAAAAACAATTAGGCCCAAAATATACTGGGGATGCTAAGAACAAGACAAACAATAGCACAGACTACAAGTCTATCAATGACCATAAACAAACATTGCATGTAGGCACCTTAGTGCCAAATCCTTAGTGATGCATGAATCAAGAACTTGTGAATTCTATCCTATCCTATCCTATCCTATCCTATCCTATCCTATCCTATCCTATGTCATATCACTTTCTGCACAAAAGACGTTTGAAACATTACACAAACTGCACTGATGAGAAACAAAAAGAAGAATGTCAACACTGTGATCTATAGTGCCCTGTGAGGAATGAAACCTTCAGAATAGGAAAATAATGTCAATGGCAAGATCACCCAACTTCATGACTACAAAACATGCTCTCATATCTGGCACACTATTTGCTGAAAGTGCTAATTTCTTCAATGTCACCTCACTTTCAGATTTATTTTGAAAGAAATGATTTGATCAGGGAAGATACTGACAGTTGATGAATTTGATATCTGTTTGTGGAATGTTCAAATTTATATTTTAATATTAAAATGTCTTTTTTTGGGGGGTGGGAATAAAAGAAAGTATTATGTTTATGTTTTGACAGTGTTTTGTATGATTTTTTAATCTCCTCTTTATGAAGGTGATGTGAGTGACACATTTGACAGTCTGAACTGCCTCTAACCTGTCTATGTCCTTAAGAACTGGACACTCCTCCAGATGAGGTCTCACTAGTGATTTGTACAGAGGCACCACCACCTCCTTTCTTCTGCTGGTGATACCTCTCTCTATGCACCCCAATACCCCACTGGTTCTCCCCACAGCCTTGGCACATTGTTTGGCTCACTTTAGGTCATCTGATATGATTAGGCTAATGGCTGAGTGCCTTTGACTCTCATAAGTGAGTTCATCACACTACTACCAGCAACCTGGAGGGCTCTCGTGCTGGTTCTAGAAATAAATGAATTTAATGTTATGTAAATATTAGTATATAAAAGGAATACATAGATTGATGATATATGATGTGAGCTGTCATGGTCGTTTACATCCTGTGCATGATTGTATACATTTGGTACATATATTTTAAATATTTGATAAACAACAAACACACAGAAACAGTAACATAATGATACAGTTGAGATATTTTAACAATTACCATGTAAAAATGTAAAAACCATCCCAGTGACATCATACAGTATAACAATGCCTAGTAACTATGTTTCACAACCACAGATTTCCTGTTCCATTGTTCTCAGTCACTGCAGTATATTACTTATGGAGGAAGGTTCTCCATAATGAGGGTATAGAAACAAAGTGATCGAGTTCAAAAAGAATGGGTCACTAGTTATAATGTTTGCCATTCCCTTAACAGTAAGTGTATATGGCATCCTAAATTCGATACCCCCAGCAGTCCTCAGCCCTGATTTAATTGGCTACACCTACAAGTGGTCAGATATATAATTTGGTGCTTAATTCATTCATTTTTTTTTCTTTTTATAAATGAAAGGCTATGAACAAAAAAAATCCCATTTTCATAGGCAACCATAGTCAAAGTAAATTAACAAGAAGACACTTTATCCTCAATCTCAAATACAAAAATGTAAAAGTATGTAATTTCCTCCTAACACCAAGGGAAGCCCATAATGCCGGAGTTACAAAACACATCTACGGGTTCCATTGGTGGCTCAGGTTATAAACCTTGACATACTGTTGAAGATGACACCTAACTGTCAGGATGGGTAACATTTTCACCCCATAAACGAAGTCCCCATAGTCGATCAATGTGAAAACATAGTAGTAACAGTTCTGGAGCTGATATTATAAAGAAGAACACTATATACTCTAGAAAGAGACCCCAATCTTTGTCCAATCCTGTTTACTATAGAGGAAATATGTGCTTCCCAAGTTAAATAAGAATCAAACCACATGCCAAGGTACTTATATACTTATTGGATGCAGTATAGCATAGTGGTTAAGGGCACTGATCTTCAAACCCTGAGACCTGGGTTTGAATCCCATCAGCCCCAACTTGCAGACTGTGTGACTCTGAGCAAGTCATTTCACTTCCTTGTGCTCCCGGGTTGCACCTGGAAACAAGCACTGACTAAGTGTCCTTTTCCTAGTTAAACAATTTCCCCTTTCCCATATCCTGCCCACTGCTTACAAGGACCAAGGTTTGATGTACAGGTGGGCTAATTGACTCAAGGTAGCATATGTGAGCAACACAAAGGTATAACAACTGGCAGAAAATTAAACATTTGTATCTGGGTTTTATGGAGCAGAAAATTGAGGCTGGCAATTTTAAAAAGGAAATTTCTAGTTGGCACGATTGAACTTGGTTTACAGTAGGTATTGGCAATACTGTGATTTGACATGGCAAGTAGCCAGTCAGAATACTGTAGTTTGTTGGTGTGACTGCACTAGGCAATGAAACAGTGCCTGGTTAATGAAAATGTTATTTATGAGCAAAGGGAACCGGCACGTATAGTACTTAAAAGGTAACACTGCAATTGTGTATGCTCCAACACACTTCTTTAAGCAACCAGCCTGGATACAGTGTCAGTGCATAAATACTTTCATTCGTTTGTGCATAGCAAACATAGCAGACAAAAGGACTCACATATTGTATCAAGAATCAAAACCATCTGTAAAGTTCATCCACAGTCCATTTTTAAAGTCCATAAATGTCCACAGTATTTTAAAAACAACAAGCCTAGAGGCAGGCTGGCAAAAACCTTCTGCAGCAAGACTGAGGGCCACTCCCACATTACGTCACCTGATGCATTTCACAATTAGCTTTCTGAAAGGCTGACATTCAAGGATTGCTTGTACCCATTTAAATGTGTCCCTTAAAGAGACAGTACGATAAATTGCATTATATGTACAAAGTGCAGCAGTTCTCAACCACACATAAATAACAGTACAGTATCAAAAACACATTAAAACACTAATAAATAATATCCCCTAATAAATAGCCAATATGCAAAGAGGTAAGAAAAAGAAAGAAACTGTGCTTCATATACTTAATAAGGCACCAGTCTAGTACTGCACATCAACTCCAATGAGAATATCACAAGGCAACTTAAACTCATCATGTGAGGCTGACTCATCCTGGTAGGTCAAAGTTGTTTTTGTGCAAAGCTGCAAGACAGAAAAAAGAAGAAAAAAAGAAGATTAAAAATACCACAATACCAGTGCAAAAAATCAGATATGATACCATAGCATTATAATAACATTCAATTTATATAGTTTCTTATCTGTTACTTTTCAAAAATGGTTTTATTTCTACTCTTTCATTTAAACCAGGGGCATGCATGGCTCTCATGGCAAAAAATCAAATATCCCCCCTGAGGAGCAAATTATTGTAGTCCCACCTCTCCTAGTCAAAATTGTTTTTTCCATAGCTGTAAATGTACAATTATGTCACCTCTATTTCTAGCTCTTGAAACATGTACAGCTAGGGCATTTGTGGTGTCATTATTTAAAATTGCACTGGCATGCTCTCCTATTCTGGTTTGGAAAGAGCTCTTGGTTTTCCCTATGTAAAATCTGTTACAGCTACATTCTGCCTTATCTGACCTTACATGTCAACCTGTGGTATGGCTTTTAAACCATTTTGTATTTTTTACCAATGGGGCAGTATTTACAATTTTCACACTTATTATACCCACCCTTCTGTTCTGTTAGCCAGTTTCTTGGTGTGTCAGGGGAGGGTTAGAAAGAGCTGAGGGATAGTGTGTAGATCAGCATTATTGTGCATCGCTGTTTACTTTTTCAGAATCTTAAACTTCCCTCTCTATGGAGGGATATTGGTTCTCTGTCTCTACAGACATAGTTTGGATGTAGTTCCACTGCCTGACTGTTGATTAAATAGGAGAGTTAATCAATGGTCATGTGATGCTGTTTAATCAATCACATTTTCAGTTTCTCCAAACCCATTTTATGAAGCCTAATATTTAGGGACAATGAACCTAACACTGGTGATATCCCATTCTCTAGCTTTATACTTATAGGAGCTTAAAATTCAGCAGTTTATGCAACTTCAACATTTAATTGTAAATGTTCTGACAGTATGAAGGCTTATAACTCAATCACCTTTAAATGTAGTGATTTGAAACTTGGCACATATGTATGGGGACTGGTACAGTAACCATACCAAATCTGGTGTGATTTGGACAAACACTTTTAGTTTATATATGACTGCTTTCCCTCCTCAGAGGACAGCATCCTCTGGCATGCTAAATCCTCCTTCCCTGGGCCATTCCCAAGTGGCCCAGTTTACAATTTATTTGCAGTGTTTGACCCCATTGGGCTTAAGGTGGAAGGGTAGGCTATTTTGACCAGTTATACTGACAGAGAGAATGCTGCTAGAAAACAACCCACTTTTTTGATCTGAAGAAACTGGCAAAAATCTGACATACCCGAAGTGTTCAGACCCTATCCAAACAATTCTAGCCTTAAATATGAAGGGTCTTTTACTTCTACTTAGACAGCCACCAGAGATTGGCAGATGGGACCTCAGTTTACTGTGTCATCTGCAGGATGGCACCTCAACATTTCAGCATCCCCTAGTGCTATACTATCAGTACAGTATTGGGTTGTAGCTCATATTCCTGGTGTGTGAATAAAACCCTTGACATTCTGATCTTCAAGCCCCAGAGGGGATAGTGTAACCTACTGTGGCACTGACTCTTGATTTAACTTGCTCTATATAATGTTAGTTAGTTAGATAGTTTGCTAATATTTGGTGACCGGGAAAGGCACACTGAACCAAAAATAATTTCCAAGTGCTTCTGGGGAGAGGGAACTAGAGATGCAGCAAAGTTTTTCTATGCAGGGCAAATATGTGGTGAAGTCGCCAAATTTGCATCTGTGGAGCACTTCACGTAATTTTACAAAACTACCCGAAATTCGCCATTTGTGACTTCGCTTTGCTTTTTGGGGGCTTAAGTGCAAAATGCACTTAAAAAACTCAAAGCAAGGAAAAGTTGATTCTTCCTCCACACACACAGCTGGCAGCCCGATGTCCCTCTGTGGTGTCTACTGCCCCCCTCCCCCCGCCGATCTGGACACAATATAAAAACATATATATTTTTTCATTCACTCCTTAATCTATGCATTCTCTGGTGGCTAGAGAACTCCCCTCCACCAATCACCAGCCAAAATCAATCCACCCTGACTGCTGGCACCCTGCCCTGGTGCCTAATGTTTTCAACCCTCACCCCCACTGATTGCCACGCAGCACCCACATCCACAATTCTGCCTTAATTTAAAAAAAAGTTTAAGTTAATCCCTGGTGTCTAGTGGAACCCCCACCCTGTCAGATACTGCCCCAACCTCTTTCCTGCCAACCCAATCCTCGAGCGGGCCACTGGCACAGCCCTCCACTCACTTCCATGACCGGCAGTCTGACTGAGCTCAATGAATGAGTGTGTGTTTGTACAAGCATGCACTCATTCATTAACAGATCCAGGTAATTTTCATCAGTTTTCAGGGTTGTGAAGAATATTCCAGCCACCCATGGAAGGGGCAGGATGGGGGAATGGCATTGGGTCCACAGTGTCATTCCCTCCATCCCACTGCCCCCACCAGCAACCAGAGCAGCCCCTGAAAACTTAAGAAAATGACCGCAACCTGTCAATGAATGAATGCATGTTTGTAGAAGCATGCCCTCATTCACTGAGCTCAGTGAGGCTGCCAGTTGTGGAGGTGAGTGGAGAGCTGTGCTGGTGGCCTGCTCAGAGTTGGGGCTGGAGGGAGCGTGGTGGGGGCACTACCTGACAGGGTGGGGGTCCAGTAGACAGCAGGGATTAAATAAAACACTTTTTTTTAAATTAAGACAGTATTGTGGATGTGGGTGCTGGGCAGCAATCAGCAGGGGTGGGGGAAGCCACTAGACACCAGGGCAAGGTGCCAGCAGCCAGGGTGGATTTAATATGGGTGGCGATCAGTGGCCAGGGGCACTGACACCAGGGAAGGGATAATGGGTTTTTACTCACCTGGTAAAGATGATTGTGTTGGTTGACTTCCATGGCACTCCAGACATTACATCATGGGTTTTTGCCCACCTGATAGGCTAGTGATGCACATGACCTAGGATCAGATTTCTGGTACACCCAGGCCCCAGAAGCCCCTGTTCTCCAGTCTGAATCTTCCATAGCTGAAAATAAGGTTAGTAACACCACAATATGCTTTGAGCCAATTGCACACCTTGAGACACCTTCTGAACATGGCTGGATGGGCCCTTTTATTTACCTATTGATACAATTCTAATACTCTGCCTTCTATAAGGCCGATGACAGACATCCTCGATGTCTTAATGATATCTTGCAATGTCTCCCTGCTCTCATTCTATTGTTATGAGCATATTCCTTATCACTCTGATCACTCTGCAGGGAGAGCCGTGGAGTGCCATGGATGTCAACCAACATAATCACCTTTACCAGGTGAGTAAACACCCATTGTGTTGGGGTGCCATCCATGGCACTCCAGACATTACATCATGGGCTGATAAGCAGCATTACTGCCCTTTTGACACAATGAATAATCTTTTGGTCTTGTGTATGGGTTGTGTTCTAGAGATGTATGAGGCTAGTGTGTCCCCAACGTCTAAGTGATGAGAAATAATCCTGTCCCCCGGCTGTGAACTATTGGGGAATGTTGGCAATTCAATGGGTTGTTCCTTATGGAATGCAGATGTGACCTTGGACTGAAATGCTGGTACTGTCTGTAGGTGTACCACTTGTGGGGTAAATACAGTGTAAGGCTACCTGCAGGATAAAGCCCCCAGCTCACTGATTCTCTGAGTGGATCATATGGCCACGAGGAAACACGTCTTTAGGTGCTCTCAGAATAGGTCCACCTCATGCAACGGTTTGAATGTGGTTCTGATGAGGGAGTCTGGGACTAGGGAGAGATACCAGGGAGCATTTAAAGGCCTGACCCTAGGGTGCAGTACCTCTGCTGCTCTGAGGTAGCATACTGCATCAGGGTGAGCACCTGGGCTTTGTTGGCCTTTGGGGCCAATGGCTGTGCCAATGGCGGACAGCTGTACCCGGAGTGATGAGTGGGAGAGCCCCTTATCCACTCCCTGCTGTAAGTACAGAAGAATGGTAGACATGTCTGCTAGTTCTGGGTCCTTGCCCTTGTCTCTGCACCATGCCACAAATATCAACCACTGCCTACTGTAAGTGGAGGTGGTGGATGGCCTTCAAGACTGCAACATTGTGGATGTGACTGATGTGTGGTATCCAGCTCTCAGCAGTCTCTTCCTCTCAGGAGCCAGACCATTAGCTTCAGGGTCCCTGGGGCGGGGTGAACTATGGGTCACTGCATCAGCATGTCCAGTTGATATGGTAATCTGTGCTTGTCCAGGGCCATGGCTATTACTGCTGAGAACCAGGCTCTCCATGGCCAATATGGTGCCACCGGGACAATGGTTCTCTGGGACTGCCAAATCTTGGATACGACTTGTGGCAGTAGGGGAATGGGAGGGAAGACATACACTTGATCCTGTGACTGAGGCTGGCATACAGCATCAGTCCTCTGTGAGTGGTGATCCCTGTACCTCAAGAAGAATTTGTTCATCTGGGCATTCTCTGCTGTCACCATGAAATCCATTGATATGGGGCCCCATGCCTCCTGTATCAGCTGGAACAAGTCAGGATGGAGGTGCCACTCTCCTGGGTGCACCTGTTGTCAGCTGAGCCAGTCTGCTCATACATTGATCTTGCCTGCTAGATGGACTGCACCAATCTGCATGAGGTTGGTCTGGGCCCAGTCCAACACCCTCATCACTTCTTTCTGCATAGCTCTGCTTTTGGTGCCCCCTTGTTTGGAGATGTAAGCCACCATGACACGATTGTCAGAGTGAATTAAGACCGACTGACCAGACATGGTCAACCGGAAGGATCTGAGTGCATGGTATATTGCCCTCAACTCCAGCATGTTGATGGACAGTCTGGCCTCTGGAGCTGTCCAGCAGCCTTGGGCTGATAGAGGGCCCAAGCATGCTCCCCATCCTAGTAGGCTTGCATCTGTCTTGATGGTGGCATTGTATGTTGCCTCCAGTGGGACCCCTCATGTGAGGTAGTGGCTCACCATCCACCAGACTAGGGACCATCTCACTATGCCTGGCAACAGTACCTTGACCTTCAGTTTCTGCTCATTCAGAGACCCTCGGGTCAGCATGTAATTCTGCAGTGATCTCTTGTGTCACCTGGCTCATGGGACCAGGTCAATGCATGATGCCATGCAGCCTAGCATCTGAGTTATCTTGCCAATGGCCGGTAGGTTGCTGACCTTCAGCCAGTGAGTTAAGGCAATCAAGTTTGGCACCCTTTTCTGGGATGGCCTGGCCCACTCCTGGAACATGTTTATCTCTGCTCCCAGGTGTTCTAGCTGTTGTGTGGGTACCAGGTGGCTTTCAGCTTGGTTCACTACCCAGCCATGCTCTTTGAGCACCCATAGTGCCATCTGAGTGCCCTTTTGTGACTGTTCCTTGGAAACAGCCTGGATCAGCCAGTCATCCAGGTAGGGAATAACATCCACTCTGTGCTCTCTTAGTCTGGCAACAAGCACTACGGACACCTTGGTGAATACCCTTGGTGCTGAGGTAAGACCAAAGGGTAGTGCCTGACACTGAAAATGCTGTCCGAGGATGTGGAATCAGAGGTATTGCCTGTGTTTTGGCCTGATTGGGATGTGAAGGTATGCATCCTTCACATCTATCGGAGTTAGGTAGTCGCCTACCCAAATGCTGTGGAGAGTTGATTTTAGTGTTTCCATTTTGATCCCGTTTGGGTAACTTCATGTTTGTTGAGGTGCTTGAGATCTAGAATGGGATGAAGTTCCCCTCTCTTCTTGGGTATGAGCAGGGCCCCTACTTTTCTGCGGCACAGTGGGACCAAGTTCTGCGGCAAGACTACCATTTGGCGCAGAACTTCTGTGGTGGTGGTTTGTAATTTCTGCGGAAGTTCTGCGGCACTAGCAAACTACCTCATCACAGTGACAGCTTGTCATCCTGACTTCACTTTTGTGGCAGTTTTTATTGCAATCAAGATGGTGGAAAGCACAGTAACACTAGTTCAAAAAATAACAGATTTATAAAAATAATTTTATGCCTAAAAAGGCAAAACAAATGTCTCTCCCTTAAGGTCCTAGCCTGTTGCATAAATGACATATGCAGAGGGGATCTTATGTAATAAATAAGGTATTTCTATATGCATGCTATCTATCCCACTAATGAGGTTTCCATTGTCTATCACTTATATATTTGTATGTGCTTTCTACACCACTCATGAGGTTCCCACTGTGTATCACTTATATATTTATATGCAATCTGTAACATACATTCAAATGTGTGTGTGTGTGGTGAGAGAGACATAGATACTGTATGTGTGTGTGTGTGTGTGTGTGTGTGTGTATATATATATATATATATATATATATATATATAAATATTTTTTCAATTTCCATTAACTTGCATCCTCATTCATACAGGTCCCATTAGAAATGGAATAGAGGAGTTATTGCAAAACTCATTTTTGATGTCAACCTGCTTTCCCTGACACACTGCGTAACACCATCAGGCCATGACATGCATGTGAACAGATTGTGAGATAGAGCTCTCCAGACCAGCACAATGTGTTCACCATGTGACAGAACACTGCACCATACCTTCCCAGGCTCCGAGCAATGATGTGTTCCACCAATCCTTGTGCTGCCCAGCCAGCTCTCAGAGCTAATCTCTGAACCTGAGTTGCCGGCACGGAAACACAGCATGCTACCCTCTGGACCAACAGCTGTCCCTGCACACAACATTTCTCCATAACTTTTATGTGATTCTATCAACCAATTACAATATGTAATCAATAACCCTGGCAAAAATGCATACAGTGCAATTATTTATTTAACAGGTCTATTCTTTTGACAGGTCTACACATTATTATATTCCACTTTTCTGGGCATAATTACTTTATTTTTCTTAAAAATGACAGTTAAATTAATTTTACCAGTTATTCATTTCAGATGGTATCTCTATACCTTAAAGGCACAAATAGGTTTGTACGAAGTGAGGTATGGACTTAACGGGTCTGTGCTATTGACAAGGTTTTGGTTAAGTTGGCCCTAGTGCAATAATGAAGGACTGAAAATTGTATTAGGCTGTAGTGCAGGTTGAGCAAATATCACCATGCCTGATGTGCAGTGCCACCGTCTCTGGCAGTGGGAGCTGTGGTAGATAAGTGACTGTTCATTTCTGTTGCAGATTGCAGCCATTTTATTAGCTAATGTATGATGTGATAGCAATGATAACATCACATTCTGAGCATATTGGGGGTTTAGGATATAAAAAGAGGGGAAGGGAACCAGATTCTATGGAAAAACAGAAATATTAATAAAAAATCAACAAGAAGAGTGAATTCTGCGACACCACAGAAGTTCTGCGGTAGATTGCAAGTTCTGCACAAAATTCTGCAGCCGCAGAATTCTAGGGGCCTTGGGTATGAGGAAGAAAATGGAGTGCAATCCCTGTTCTTGCTTGTGTGAAGACACCACCTGGATTGCCCTGTTTTGCACCAAATCCTGCAATATTTGTTGGACCTGATGAGCAGATGTTTTCTTTTTGCATTGGGGGAGCTTATGAACCTGTGTATTACAAGGGAGTGGGACAGTTCTATAGAGTACCCCATGGACACTATTTCTAGCACCCATCTGCCTGAGGTTGTGCCATGCCACCTGTGTTAGAAAAGCATCAGTCTCTTGCCCATGGGTGGGCAGAGCCCCATGTGGGTGGAGTCCTGAGAAATGGTAGCCTGTAGTCATTGCTGTTTGTTCCTGTTCCCTCTTCCTTTGCCTCCAAACTTGGGGCTACAGCCCATGAAGGTGGAGGGCTGGTAGTTGGATTTGAAAGAATTATGGAATTCTCCTTGTGCTCCTTTGCCTCAAAAGGAATTATTTTGATACTAGTTGTCTCTACGTGTCTGTTGGAACGTCTTGCACCATCGAAATCTCTGTCTGCCTTATGGCAGGTAGGTTGGTCTGCTCTTATTCTTGAGAAGATCCTTCCCTTTCTCCTTCTGTTTTAGGTACTCTTGTAGTCCTTCCCTGAAGACATGCTTGCCCTTCACTGGTAAGTTTTGTAACAGTGCCTTGGATTCATTATCTGCTTGCCATAGCTTAAGCCACAATGCTCTTCTGGCATGGTTCCTTAGGGCTGAGGCCCTGGCATTCAGCTTCAGGGTGTCCACTGCCGTGACTGCCAAATACTTTGCTGCGTCAAGTGTAGTGGTGGCCAAAGTGGCCTCAATTCGCTCCGCAAAGTGATTCATGGAGTCATGGTGAATTTGCGGAATACTCCACAATTTGAAGCAGAGTAATTCGCATTATAATGGGTAACACAAAGTCCATTGAAAACAATGGCTTTACGTTACTCCGCCTTACCAGATCACTACTCCACCAATTTTAAAGGTGAAGTGCATTGAAAACAATGTACTTCACCTCACTTTGCCTTGTTTTTAAGCTCTGAAGGTGAAATTTGCAGTGATTCATCGGATTTCAGGTCACATGGGCTCTATATTGATCTGCACAGCCTCAGTTCAGGGTAGTGTGTATAGAAAGCTGTAGGCGACAATGTGCTCTGAGAACTGTCTGTGATTCAAACTTAAAAGCTGTTAAAAAAGCCTTTTTGAGTATTTTTTTTTTGCTCAAACTTTAGTTCATCGATTGTAGGAAACCCTCCAGTGCTCATATCATTGAGCATTTTTGTTTGTGTGTGGATTTTGAATGTTAATGTACAACATTGAGTCTATGTAGTAAGAGACAGTGAAAGTGTGCTTTGAGGAAGGGGTGTATCTGTGGTGCAGGTAGATTTAAGTTGGAGAAATGGGGAGTTCTTTGTTTTTTGGTTATAGTTTTGTTATATAACTGACTGTGTTAATGTACACACAGTAATATTGTCAGTAATTGTTGAATTTTTTTTGCTGATTGTTGTGTGGATCTGGTGCAGCAGTTCATAATTTCAGGTTGTTTACAATATGTGGTATATTACTGAACTTTTCAATCTGCTACACATTACTTGTAGACAAATTGTGTGTGTGTGTGTGTGTGTGTGTGTGTGTGTGTACGGTGCATGACATCAAATAATACACCTTTTATTGTGCCACAGTGTAACTGTAGGCACAGCAGTGTGAACCTGCTATCCACAGCAGCTGCATGATTTTGTACTGCCATTGTGGTATCTTTTCTTTGTTTTGTTGCTTGCACTGCCATAAAAATCTGCAGTCAGTGCCCCCTCACACCAGCAAAAGGAAATGTTTTCCACATTGGATTGTTTGTGACTTCAGCACCACTGGTTACTTACGGTGTTGTTTTCACTTGTGAATTTGCATCTGTATTTGTTGCTGAAGCCACAGTTGTTTTTTTGGCTTCACAACCAGTGTCTCCCCACCCAGAGTGCACATTCCAAAATCTAAATTTGTTTAGAATATTATTGCTGATCCCCCAAAATGCCTGCAAAGAGATGTGCAAGCAAAGGTGGTTCTCACCATGGCACCGCTGCCAGTGGTAAGATTGTCTGTGGGCATGGTAGTACGCAGACACAGAAGTGCCTTGCTGATGTGAGGAAAGGTGTTTCTCCTGCAATGTTTTTTACAGCCCAATCAGTAGCTTCGCTCATAGTTGGAGGAGATGATGTTGTCCCAGACGGTGATGTTAGTGCAGTTGCTAGTGGTGATATGAGTATTGCTGCCTCAAGTTCCACTTCTGACCAGTGTACCATGTCCAAAAATATAGTGGAGTGTGAAGCAGTGTGAGTGACTGGCAGTGTAGATGATGTCATACTTTCCAGTAACACCCAGTAACTGAACATGAGGATTCTGATGATCATGTCATTGATAGCATACAATGTGACATTTCTTCCACTGCAGTTCAGGTCATGCATTTTCCTTGGAGTGATTCACAGTGTGGTGAAAATATATCAGGAGGTGGTGGTGTTGATGATGATGATGAATCTGATGATGATGATGTTGCTGTGGTTGCAACATGCAGTCCACATGCCAGCATCCAAGGAGAAGATGTGGATGTGGGTGATGTTGATGAATATGATGAGGATGTAATAGACCCCAGTTGGGAACTGGAAAAAAGGAAATTCAAGGTAACTGTGTCTGGGTCTGTCTGCATTAACCCCCCCTTGTAAAAACTTGTGATTTACCACTTTAAGTTAAAAGTGATGATGATGATGACCCAGTAATAATGATATGTAGTCATGGTGGTCAGTTGCAGTCCAAGTGTGTTCTGCTTGAAAAATCACGTAGCACACCCCCACTTCATTACTTAAAAGAACGAAGTCCAATAAGCAGCATCAGGGACATGTTAAAAGTAGAGCATCACAATCCCTTGGTTGGGATTTTTTGTGCAAGATGCAAATGATGAGTCATTTGCAATCTGCCAGGTTGCCATGTCCATGTGAGTTGAGGTAAAAAGGGGAGCCATATGGGCACAGAAGGACAGCATACATATCTTAAGAATAGGCACATGGCACTGTGGACCCAGCACAAGATGGCAGCTAATACCACAGTGAGGCGTTCACCCTTGTCATCAACCATAATGAACATGTTATCCACTTCCATGACTGTTAAATCCAGTAGGAAATTAAATGTGTGCAGTAGTGATGAAATAAGAGCAGAGGATTACTACAGGCATGATGAGGTGGAAGAGCATAATGATTTTGAAATGTTGTCCAGTGCTGGTGAGAGTAGCAGTTTTGGTGGTGGTGGTGGTCAATGCAGTATGTCTATTGCAAGTGGTACATCAACCACAGTTGGTAAATGTGGCAAAATAACTGCATTTGTGGGTTTGTCATCACCTGTGCAAACATCTTCATCAAACTTCCACACTCCACCGCCTGCCATTCGCAGAGCAGAACCATTTGTATTCACACCCCATGTAAAACATTTAAGCCAGCCCACTTTACAGAGTTTACTTGCATATAAGCTGAATTACCCACCCAATCATACAGTGTCACATGAACTTAATGCTACTGGCACTGCCTGGAGGTTCATTCTGCGCATGTCAGAATGATTAGCCGCGCCTAGTCGGTCACTCATGAGGGAGAAGAGGTCCCCTTGTGTTGACTAAAGCAAGAACCCCCCTTCAGTATTGCGGTGTCAAAAATGTGTGGTAAAAGGGAGATTAGTTTCAATCTGCACTGATTTTGCTGTTTTATTTGGGTTCTGACCATTCTGATTAGAACTTCGCATTGTCTCCCTTTGCTTTTCTTTTTTTTCTTCTCCCAGGAAAAACGCTGTATCAAAGTACATGCTGACATCTATGTTTCCCATTGGGAGTAAGCTAGGATTTTGTTTTGGGGCTGTTCAGTGTGTTTTTTCTTTTCTCTCCAGGGAAAACATTAGTTTAAATAAATCATTGATGCTTATGTCCCGGTTGAGAGTAAGTAAGTAAAAAAAAAAAACTTTTTTGTGGGGCTGCTCAGTAAAGTTTCCTTCCTGTTCTTTTTGAAATTTTTTAACGTTGCCTGTTGTGAGTAAATTGCTAGTGTTTTTATTCTAGTTGGGAGTGGGTAATACGGAGCAGCATTCCCTTTAGTACTGCTTGCTTTTATGGACCTTGGTCTGATACAGTCTGTTTAACCTTCAGGAAGGGGGGACTATGTGGTATGTCGGGACTATATCAGAAGGTCTGTAATATCATCCGAAAATCAGGAGGTAACATCGAAGAAGTGAATATAAAGGTGAACAGATCACGACATAAAGAAGAGAGAAAGGTGTTGAAGAAGAGAAAACAGGCTTTTTGAAAACTGAACTGACAGAAGGGAATTTGGCACAGCCACATACAGGTAACACTTTCATATGGGAAAACCAGGTGAAGTTTTTTTTGTGTGTTTAGTTCAAAGGATAAAAAACAGGACTTATTAAACAAAGATACTGATTTATTGAAAATGGCAGGCCTTGAAGTATTGCAACTGAACAGAAATAGTAAAAATAGTAACAGAAAAACACCTAGTTTATCAGGAATGTCACCAGAGGAGAATAGACCCAAGAAGGGGAAAGAGTAGAAAATGTAAAGAATAGAGGAAAGAGGGGTAAAGGCAAGGGAGATAATATTGGGGAACCTGAGTGTTCTGTCCCCCTTACCACCCTGATAAAAGGGTATATTGCCTCACCCATTTGTACCTATGATATCTTCTCCTTAAAAAAAAATCTGGGTGAAATGAAGAAATCAAAGGAAGGGGAAGTGATGGTCTCAGGAAAATGAGGAGACAATGGCCGTATCACTATGGAACATTTGGAAAAGCATCCACAAAGGGGTAAGCCATTGGGGGGGGGAATTTTGTTAGTATTAATAATGAAAGAAGTGGGAAAGTCTGTTGGGGGGTAGGAATGGAGGAAAGGAGGGGAACAGAGGAGAGTATACAAGAGGAACTTCTGAAGGAAATGTGACAGGAGCTTGGAACTTTGAATCTAGCATTATCTTCACTTATGAGTAAATACGTGGAGACTGTGGAAAAACTGGATTCTTTGGTTATTAGGACCACAGAATGTGAAAACAGAGTCAGTATAATAGAGAACTCTTTTCCAAAAATGAACTCCATAAATGAAAGTAGCAAAAAAGGTCTTGAAGAATGTAAAATAAAAATTGAGGACATGGAGTCCAAGTCCAGAAGACTGAATTTAAATGTGGGTAATTTACCTGAAGGAACTGAAGGAAATGAATCAGTATCATTTTTTTTGAGGAAATGCTTCCAAAGGTTTTGGGACTTTCTTATCCAGAGAAAACAAAATGAAGTTGACAAAGCCCACAGAGCACTGGGGAAAAAAGATATGCAGGGAGACCACATTTTATGTATATAAAAACATTGCATTATCAGGAAAAAGAAAGAATCCTCACAAAAGCTAGAATGGAGAAAGGCTTATACTATAATGGACCGAAGCTGCAAGTCTATCAAGATATTCCACCAGGGATTCTGGCACAAAAAAAAAAAATAAGCATTTGATGAAGTTTGTGATAAGCTTAGAAAAGAAGGAATTCAGTTTGTAGTGATGTATCCAGCTAAACTGAGAGTTTATGTGGATGGCTGAACCCTTTATTTTAATTCAACACATGATGTGGAAATGGCTTTGATGAACAACCAAACATCTACTAGACAAGCTACAGATCCTGACCTGGGAGGATATTGAAAGTTGAGGGGGGAGGATGGGAGGGAGAGAACCCCCCGCCACCCCTCACATTTCATGTCCTCCTTGCCTGTTTCTACTTTTGGCTTTCCTGTTGATTCATATCTTCTTTGTTAGGAAATTTATTTTAGGGTAACTATGGTAGTTGAGAAGAGTGGTAGATAGGGTTAGTTGTTCTGAAGGGGGTTATTATAGTAGGTGAAATATTAGTGGACTAATTCTTACTCTAAGTTAATAATCATCTTTGTGCTCGACAGAGGTTAGGCAATCTCTAAATGGGGGGCAGGACTCAAGGTTTAATGAGATGCTTGGAGAAGAATATTTAGGTAAGGGAAACAAAAAACAAAAAAAAAACAAAAAAAGGAAAAAATATGGATAAAGCGACAAGCAGAAAAGACTCAAAAACAGCATGGGTGACAGGGTTGTAAAACCTGGAGGATTATTAGAAACATCTGGGATATCAGTGGCTTTGACAGAATGTATTGGAATTATGCAAAAAATGCTTTTTTCTTCTTATTTTTATGGAAAGGTTGAGATTTTTGACTTGGAATCTGAATGGGTGTAAGGGTAGAGTGAAACTGAGACAAACAGTCAAAATAGTGAAAAGGAAAAAAAAATACTGTCTTTTTTTACAATAGACACATTTTAATCAAAGGGATGTGAGGTATTTTGGGAACCTGATGGGGGAAAATGGATTTGTGTCTCATTTTACAGACACTTCTTGGGGTACAACAGTTTTTCTGGGGGGTCATCTCAAAGATACAGTTGGGAATTATAAAGTGGATGGGAGGGGAGCTATGTGATAGTAGAAACTGAGTTGCAAGGAGAAAAGCCGATGTTAGCTTCCATTTATGGTCCCAATCAAGACGACCTGGGATTTCTTTCAGATTTTTATCTGGAATTGCTTCAATTTGCATTGCCTAGGATAATTGGAGGATATTTTAATCTCACCTTTTCGGTCTTGGACAGAAATCCCCCAGCTATGGAGAGGAAAAAACAGGCCTTAGAAATAGTAAGACAAGCACATAAAGAGCTAACTTTGATTGACACATGTAAGGAGTGTTGCCCAGGTTTGAGTAAGTATTCATATTATTCAAAAACACATAAGCCTTTATCAAGACTAGACTATTTTTTTGTTAGTATAGAGTTACAAAAATAAATAAATGATGTAGTGTATGAGACGATTAGGGTCTCAGACCATGCCCCAGTAATAATGGAAATAGAAAAAGTAAATAGGGACAGTAGGTCCTGTAGGACCCAATCTTGGAGGATGGATAGTTTAGTCTGGATGCTTCCAAACTTTACGGGAAAAATTACAAAATGAGATTTCCAATGGTATTGGAAACAGAATTTAGGACAAGGGGTAAGTAATAATATGTTATGGGATGCTTAAAGGCATATTTGAGAGGTTGATTGACCTCACAAATAATTATGGGGAAAGATTTACAGGAAAAGGAAATAGTAGAATTAGAGAGAGAGAGAGAATTGGCAATAGTTGAAAATGAATATTTACATCAAAAATCAGAACAAATGGAACTTAAATATAAGTTAACTAGAGACAAAGTAGAACAAAAACTGCAGGAGAAAGTGGAGAGAGAGTTGAACTAAGCTACATCAAAATATTATTACTATGGGGAATTACCAAGTAAGGTTTTAGCGTACCAGATTCAAGCAGATAGAGATAAAAATATAATTCAGAGTATATCTAGGGAAGATGGGACATCTACTCAAGAAACAACCGAGATATTAAAAGCATTTTCTGAGTATTATGAGAAATTATATACGCCAGAAATTTTACCAGATATGGGTGAAATTCAAGAGTATGTATAGGTTTTGCAGCTTCAGAAAGTTGTAGAATCAGATTTAGATTATTTAAATAAAGAATTAACAATTGGAGAAATAACAGAAGTAATAAGAAATCTCCCAAATAACAAAACCTCATGTCCAGATGGTTTAATGTTTGAATTATATAAAAATCAGCCAGATGTTTAGGTACCACAGTTGGTGAAGCTCTTTAACAATTTTTTTAACATCAGAGGCTTTGCCAGATTCTTTCAATGAGGCACAAATAGTATTGTTATTAAAAAAAGATAAACCATGAAAATATATGTGGTTCTTATAGACCTGTTTCTTTACTGAATAGTGATTATAAAATATTTGCTAAAGCTTTGGCAGAAAGATTATCTAAAGTGGTTCCAAAGTTGGTAGACCAAGACCAGGTTGGTTTTGTTTTGGGGAGATGACTTCAGCATAATACAATGAAGGCAATTAGTGTTATTGAGGCTTTTAGGGGAACGGACACTGCACTCCTTTCATTAGATGCTGAAAAGGCATTCGATAGGGTGCAGTGGCCCTTCCTGGTAAAGTATTGAATGGATATAGGATAAAGGGTAATTTCCAAACATGGGTTAAAATGATATGTAGTAGACCAAGGGCCAGGGTAAGGGTGAATAATGCTCTCTCTCTTCATATTTTTGGCTGGCTAGAGGGAAAAGGCAGGGTTGCCCTCTCTCCCCCTTCCTGTTTGCCCTGTTCTTAGAACCCTTGGTGATTAATTAAAGATTACATATTCAGGAATTTGGATTACAGACTTCAAGGGGTCTGATTCTGACAATGCTTTAAGTGAATGATATACTTTTAGCTTTAAAAAATTCATAAGTAACCTATCCAGAAGTTTGTAAAGTATTGGAACAATTTGGAAAGGTTTCAGGTTACAAAGTGAACTGGGGGAAATCAGAAATGCTTTTTTTTGGGACCGTCGGATCTTATTGAAAGTCAGAAATTGAAAGATATACAAAAATATAAAATAAAATATTTGGGGGTGTTATTGGCAGTGGAAACAGATAGGATCCTTCAATTAAATTATGATCTACTTATAAACAAAATAGGGTCAGATTTGAGAAATTGGCAATCTTTACCATTGGTGTTAACAGGTAGAATTAGTATATTGAAAATGAATGTTCTCCCCAAACTGCTTTTTCTATTCCAATCTATTCCCTTAAGACCGCCAAGGAAATTCTTTCAGAATTTAGAACATATGGCAAGGAAATTTATTTAGCAGGAGAAACCTCCAAGAACAGCATTAAAAATGTTGTATCAAAATAAGTCTGAAGCAGGCTAAGCATGTCCGGACTTCAAACTATATTATTTAGCTGCGCAGCTTGAAATGTTTATTACTGGATTTATGACCCTCAGAATTATTCATAGGCAGACATGGGTTTGGAAGTAGAAAAGGTAGCTGGGTTGGATTTGAAAAGTGTTTTGGTATCTACAAAAATGGACATGTTGTCCACAACTAAAACAACAGTAGAAGCATGGGAATTAGCATCAAACATTATGAAGAAGGAGAAATGGATTTCAGGGTCAGTACCCATATTTGAAAGGCGCATGCCTGTGGTTATGTGGGGGGGGAAGAGCTCCTCCCCCACATCCTATGTAAACCAGCAGGCAAACCACTGCTCTGCTTAGAGCGAGTTGCACTCGTTAGCAGTGCTGCTGGTGCGCGGTTGCTCTCCTACGTTTCTGTTGCCCCCCTCCCTTCTCCATGCCTCCTAGCTCTTTATTCATATGTGTTTGTTTCTCTTGCCTCCCCCCCAGCCTCCGTCATCTGTTGTCTTTTCTTTCATCCTTGCTTCTTTTGAGGATTCTCCTGTCGCCCCCTGACCAACTTACTTCCTGCCCCCTACCCATCTGTCTCTCAGTCCTTGCTTATTTCATTCTTCTCTGCCTTTGCTTCTTTTCCGAGCAGCCGCTACCGTGCCAACACTGAGTCCCATATCATCTCAGCCTGCATTCCTGCCCTTGCCTATGGGGCTTCAGACCTCCTACTCCTTGCTCTGCTCTCCACCTCTACCGCTGCTGAATGCCACTACCCCGGAGCTGAGTTTCAGTTCACTTTACTCAGTCAGGACTCTTGTGTTATCTCTACAGTTCTGGTCATGCTTTGGACCTCTCTGCTCCAGCAACTCTCTTTGGACTTTTACTTCTGGTGAATCAGTGCACAAAAGGACAGGCAAATGGTTTGGAATCATGTTTAACAGTATGTAGGGGATACTTTATTGCTCCCTTAACGGTCGCTGTGTGCAACATATGGGCTCAAAGATGTTGCATCCACTTAAAGGCATTTATTGCCGATAAGCTAGCTCTAACTGCCTGACCTAAAAACAGTCAATCGTGTCATCTTCTACCTACCATAACTCATTACTTCATAGTGCAGTTAGACATTCCTTTTCAACAGAGGGATCAAATTATTATTTCAGCTGCACTGCTAGTCTCAGAATTCAGTAAGCCGTATCATAGCCTGTTACACAGGGGTGTCTTTATGTAACATTGAACTGACGCAGCCAAAGATATATTCACATATCCTCCCTTTCCTGTAGTCCAATGGGAGTGCTTACAGGCAACGCCTCTCTCCTTGTACACTACCTGTTCCCTAGTATGCTCAGTCCCCCTTTAGCTTCTGCCTTGGATACCTGTTGCTTGGGGCTAGCCTGCTGGACTCCAGACTATTCCCTATCCTGGCCTATGTGAGTACCTACTACTACTGTGCCATGCCTTTCCAACCTGCTCAAACCTCTTGCTGCCTTGCTATGACTATCTCGCCCTCATTTTGTACCAGCATGTTGTTATTAATTACGCTAGAGCTATTTCTGGGCACCAGTCTATTATGTCCAACTTTGACTGCTAGACCTTCTTCCTCACCAACATTATGAAGCCTACTATGCAATCATATCATCATTTCAACACAGAAGTGCTCGGTGGCATAACCGGCTTCCATTACTTGTTACATACTCTATGAACTTAAATCACTTGCCTTACCAGCTGACCTACGTGTGGCCCAGCTGAGCATGCTAGCCTTCTTGGAGTTTAGCTGCCACTCTCTACTCAGCTTGCTGACTGACCTATGTGTGGTCCAGCCACACATGCTTGCCCTCATGGGGTTTAGCAGCCACACTCTTCTCACCTTACTGGTGGACCTATGTGGGGTCCAGCTGCGCATGTTAGCTTGCATGGGGCTAGCTGCTACTTTTTACTTACCTTACCAGCTGACCTACACATGGTCCAGCTGTATGCTAGCCTTCTTGGGTTTAGCTACTATTTCTATTTACTCACCAGCTGACCTACGCAGTCAACCGCACCTCCTATGGTCCACTGGCTGACCTACACATGGTCTAGCCACACTTCCTTATCTCATTGGGCTTAGCCCCTTTTCATTCCCATGGATGCTTCCTACAGAGCTGCTTCATTCATTCAGACCTACCTCTCCAAATCATGCTTCCTAAAGCTTCTTCCTTCCACTGGATTATTTCTGGATTACCTCAAGATATTCTCCTCAATTGTCTTGGATGCTTCTCGCCATGCTACTTCAGCTCCTTCAGAGTTACTCTTACTGTCTCCACCAGAACTCCCTGCTGAGCTCTATTCCATACTGCCTTCCTTAGTTTAACATACGCCTAAGTCATTGATCTACTGTAGTTTCAGGATGCTTATTACCGCTGGTCGAGTTGCCAACTCATCTGCCCAGGTCTCTTCACTGCAATGATTACCATCCTCGATCTTCGGGATACGACAGCCTACAACACCTTTCACTGCTCATAAGTCTGCCTTAGACTATATTACTACTCCACACCAAACTGACTCAGGATATGCTACCATTTTCAATACCATTTTTAATCTATTCCCTAATTTGTCACTGCTATTTCTGCATCACATGCAGTCTGACATTACTATTACTTTATCTACCACTGCTCTACAACCTGCCTCACCCTGCAGGGCTGGAAGTTCACTGCATTGCACTTTGAAGACCTGTGCCCCTACAGTCCTGGAGGTCCCTTGATCCTATCTTACTACACCATAATCACTTGCTGCTATGACCTTCTTTGCCCATTGGGCCTGGGGGTTCAACTACTTCTACTCTACACCTGCCTCACCCAGCTTTGGGGCCTGGAGGTTCACATATTCTACTATACACCTGCCTGCCACCATGTCTGCCAGCCTTAGGAGCTCCTTTCTACTATGGACTCACGTCCCAGATTGTTTAGCCATACGTCATCTATTCTTTGACTGCTTCTGCCTTGCCGCTTCAGTCATATGAAGTACTACTACTACATTCCTACCAGGACACTTAGTTGAGCTTATCCAGAAGACTTTCATTCTCATGGTTTATGCTCTAAGGCTTCTTGGACCCTGTGACAATGCTACTTCATTCGACTCAGCTTCTTCAGTTACCACCATTTATGACTCATAAGCTCGACTATTCAGGACTCGTCAGACTATTAACAACAAGTTAATTCTAGCTGCTGTACCATTCTGGCTTTTGAACATGGATATCTACATTGCTATGCAACTATTTGGATCACCAGATGAAGCTCTTTGATTCCTGTGCTACTACCATTTCATCATGCTTCTCGCTGTATACTGTACCTAATCTATGCAATACTACTCCTTTGCTACTACGTCTGTATCATACAGATTAATTACTACTACTACCTATAGGATAGTGCATGAGTACCAATTAACAACAGGGCTATTCTTTCACCGAGTTGGTACTATGATGACAGATTACCTCGAGAGCGCAGCTCGAGAGGTAATCAGTCGTCATAGTACCAACGAGGTGAAAGAACAGTCCTGCTGTTAAATGGTACGCATGCACTGTTCTGTATACTGTATAGTGGAACATCGTTGCCTCAAAAAAAAAAAAATACTACATCTTTCTTTTTAAAATAAGACTATCAGATCGCTACACGAGGACACCATGTGTGATGTACGCACTGCAGCAGAATGAAAAGTCGTTCTGCTGTTCTGCGGATGTCACTTTTTGGTTCTGCTGCACTACAGATGTCACTAGTGCAGCAGAACAACATTCTAAGAGTGCTAGATTTCAGTTAACAATGACGTTCCACTATACACTATTGACCTATGTACAGGTCCACTTATTTACACTATTTGCTCGCATTACCTGCTTCGAGCTTACAGGGCCTAGAGGTTCATCAAGACTGACTTACCTATTCTACAACCTACTTCACCCCTCGGGATCTGGAGGTACATCTAACTTATGTCTACCTATTTGCACTAAGATCTATACCTCATTTACTTACCTGCTTCCCAATCTGGATCGGAGGTCCCTACTGCTCAGCTTTCTCCAGATCACGCAGCATGCACTAATTCCTATGCTTCATCACCAAGGCCTTCATTTGCAAAGCTAGCCAAGTGGAGCACGAACCAACTGTCCTCCTACTCTGGACATGAACACTTAGCCTTTGGTTACTGGTTCTCCTTGGAGAAGACGTCCTCACCTGCTGGAGCGTTTCACCAATGCAACTTCAATGCTTCGAATTATTATCAACCATGGATTCCAATCTCCTATCTTTCTGCCCTGGTCATGGATTCTTGGACTAGGATTTCCTAGAAGGATGCTGCTATATTCACTTGTCACTTTAAAATTCAGTACTTTCTTCAGTTTTCCATTTCACTGGATCAGGATATACAACTTTGGATTTCGGATTAGTCTATTAAATTAAACTTGTTACTTAGGATTACTCTCCTTTAGTATGCCCAGAAGGATGGGCAGGACAGTAGCCATTTGTTTTCAGAGGTTTCCCCCAAGGGTTTTTTTCCTCTCCTGTGTGCTACTGGTCACACTTTCTGGAGTTGGAAGAGGTAATCGTGCTGCTACTCATTTCTTTTGGGGGGGGTCTCATCCTACTCGACTAAACAGCCATCCTACGGTCAGATACAGAATAATAGTATGATATCATTATTTCTTTTGGGAGGTCTCATACTACTGGACTAAGCATCCTTCCTACCGTGGGATACAGTGAAAGGCCAAAAATATCAAGTCATGACAAGTTATTCATCAGTTCAAGCATCTAAGCACCTTGCATATACTATCCAGCTCACATGCACTATAATCACTGACTTGCTCTTGTCTATGCTGCAGTACCTAAGCACTTATCATTTCATACTACTAATACCTTGCAAGCATTGTCTTACTTATTACTCTGGCCTCTGTATCCAAGCACAACCTACATCATTCAGCTAGAGTATGTAACATAATTACTGAGCTATGAACCACACATAATTAATAATAAAGATTTCTAACCAGCCCAGATAGATAGAACTTTTAAGGATTGGTATTTTCAAAACAATTTCAATGAAATAAGGAATTTCTATATTAAGAAGGACTTACATCCTTCACTCAGTTCCAAAATAAATATTGTATAGTAAGTAATCAATTTTGGCAGTATAATCTAGTTAAGAACTTCATTTTTAAAAAGAATGGTGGTTCTTTTCTTCTCCGAGATGACCCCTTTGAGAAGGTCTTTTGGAAATGGATTCAAATAAACATTTGATTTCCAAGATATACCAGGCTCTTTTGTAGAAGATCCCTAATCAGACAGATACAACTAGACAGGTATGGGAGAGAGAGATTTGAATTTGGAGATCTCAGAGATGGAATGGATAGAATATAGCAATATAGAAGATATTTGGATTCAAAATAACAGGCTTTTGCAAATTTCTTTTAACATAGTTCATATAACTTACCTTACACCTACTAGAGTACATAAGATAGATAATGCTATTTCACAATTCTGTCAAAGATTTCAGAAAGAAAGGGGTTCGCTATCCCATATGTTGTATATGTGTGAGAAACATATACCATTTTGTAAATATATATGTTTTTTATTGGGGAGACCATTGGGTTTGTTGTTCCCCTTTGATCCTGGAATTGCAATATTTGGCTATAAAATTGATTTGAGCCAGATTAGGGATCCAAGGGGAACTCAAAAAACCCTCTGGAATATTGGTATATTAAAGACTGGCAAGGTAATACTCCAGACTGGAAACAGGTGGAAGATCCTTCTAAGAAAGAATGGAGGGACAACATGCTGGAGTTTGTTAGATTAGACCGTGCTGTGTGTATATTTGAAAAGAAGATAGAGATACACAATTTAATTTGGTCTCACTTTAAGCACAATTTGTTTAATTTGGCATCAAATTTAAATTCAGCTTGAAAAATGGTATGATGGTGATGTTGCATGAAGTCTTTATGAACATCTCAACAAGATTGAAGCACCCACCATACCATTTAAAAAAAAAAAACTTGGTGCTGCTGTAGCTGAAATGCTGGCAATTGATCTTTTGCCCTTCTCCTAGGTGGAGAATTCTGGGTTCCGGTGGTTTGCTGCACATGCCTATCCAAAATGGAAAGTCCCATCCAGGACGTACTTTTCGACCCATGCTGTCCCCGAGTTGTACAATTTTGTGTCCCACTCAGTAAGACATGCCCTTCAACATTCCTCCTCTCCATTTATCCATTTAAGTATGGGTATATGGACAAGTGGCAAAACAGTGGAGAGTTCATATTTGTGTATAACTGTACACTGGACAGAGGTGCTGGGGTTGTTTGTGATGTTGGTAGTGTGAATAATCAGTGCAGTAAGGTGGAGTGTCATGGTAGCAATCTTCCAGGAATTCAACAGCATGCAACAATTTCTATGTGCAATGTGACCTGTTCACACACTGGTGAAAACATGTTGGACGTGGTACTGACTGAAATTGACAAGTGGCTGAACCCCCTGTCCCCAAGAGCTGGATTCATAGCAAGTGACAATGGGTTAAATGTGGTGAAACACATCATGAATAGTGGCTTTTTTCATGTTCCATGCATGGCCCATTGTTTAAATCTTGTGGTGCAGGAGTTTCTGCAGCATCCTGATGTAAAGGAAATGTTGACAGTTGTACGTCATATCTGTTCTCACTTTTCACAATCTGCAAAGGTCCGTGACCAACTTCGGCAGTTGCAGATGCGAAACAGCCTCCATCAGAACTTCTTGAAGCTGGAAGTTGTCATCCAGTGGAACTCCACTTTATACATAGCAGAGAGGTTGTATGAACAATACAAAGCCATCTCAGAATATCTTATGATGCATACTAGCCGTGACACTTCTGGGGCCTCCATGTATATGATGACTGAACAGTGGTGCCTCATGGACTCTGTAATAACAATTTTGTGGCCTTTTGAACATGCCACACAGGCAGTGAGTGCAAGTCTGCCTCCATTAGCCAATCAATTCCACTGTTGCGGGTGCTGAGGCAGACATTGGTGAATGTACAGCATGGCCTTGATGTTGCCGGAGACAGTGCTACCAGTATGTTGCTGAAACACATGCTGAGAGTATTTGACCAGAATCATCATATTTTGAGCATTCAGCATAGTGACAATTTAGCCATAGCAACAATGCTGGACCCACGATACAAACATGGAATCGTCTCAGTTCTGGAGGAAGGGCCTGAACAGGTAAAAAATGTCAGTGGGCAACTGGTGTGCTTGGTTCGTGGGGCACAGAAGTCATGTGCCAAGGTCAGCAAACCCCAGCAGCATAATCAGGCTGAAGGTGCACCTGGAGGAGTACAAAGCATATCCTGTAAGGGGAAGGGGACGGGGACTGCAGTTCCAAGTGGTCTGTCATCCAAAGTGGCTGGGGTCAGCTCACTTTGGGAGGCTTTGTCCCAAGTGGGGATTTGTGAAATAAATGATTCTAGAGAACAGGATGATGCATCAACCACTGGACTTAGTGTGGCACAGACAATGGTTGAGTCATATTTGTCTGAAAACAGGCATATGTCAATAATTGGTGAGCCTCTTTTGTACTGGAGTGGAAAGGTCAGTGAATGACCAGAGCTGACTGCAGTGTCACTGCAGTACCTCACGTGCCCACCCTCCAGTGTAAGTGTCGAGAGGATATTCAGCTCAGCAGGTGCAATAGTTAGGGATCATCGGACAAACCTCTCTCCTGCAAATGCTAGTTTGCTAGCATTCATAAAAATGAATGAGAGGCACATACCGGCACAGACTGCAGCCTCAGTATTCGTACCCCGGCCTAGTCATGGTGGTTTTGGTGATGTAGAAATGGAGCATCCTGGTGGCACTGGCAGTGGCAGCATGAAACAGCCAAACACTGATGTAGATGATGACACAATGGAGAAAGAATTTCCCACTGGTCGGACTTGAGACATAGAAGACTGTGAGGGCAGCTTTCTTTATGAGTATGATAATGAGGTTAATGTTAGCAGGTATAACTGAAGTTGTTAAAAGGTGGTGACATTTGCTGTATGATACATGTTTTCTTTTTCATGACTTTGTGTGCCCCCCTGGACCACCACCAGGACTGCTGTTAGCCACTGCCACCACAGAGAATGACTTAGTGTGCTCCCCAGATCACAACCAGGACTGCTGTTAGCCACTGCCACCACAGAGAATGACTTAGTGTGCCCCCCTGGACCACCACCAGGACTGCTGTCAGCCACTGCCACCACAGAGAATGACTTTGTGTGCCCCCCGGACCACCACCACCACCGCTGTTAGCTACTGCTACCACCACCAGATGCACTTCCTTAGCACTTGTCAATGGTCTGCACACAAGACAAATGCATTTCGGGGATGCAGAAAAAATCTGGGCACTCTGTATGACCACTGCGTGCATGAGTGACTGCATAGTAAATTCTGGGGGACTTTGCATCTGGTGTAACACTCCCATTTCACTTCCTTAGTACGTGTCAATTTTCTGCACACAAAACAGATGCATTTTGTGTGTTGTGATTGTGAGCACATGATGTCATACTTAAATTATAAATAAAAGCAGCATTACAACAATGTGGTGACAACTTTGACCTCTGCATTTTTATGCTACTTTACATTGCCAGCCACTAGTTACCGCCTGACTTGTACGATACCCTTCTTTTCACAATTTGTGTCTGCTGTACTACTTTATCTCATGTCTGAAAAAAAAGGGAGAACACCTTTTAATATTGTCCTGACCAGGTTTATATCACTATTTGCAGCTGTTTTTGAATAAATATTGTTCTGTGAGGTCAAACAACACTGCCTGCTGCATAACTGTTAATTTTACAACAGAAGTGATATATAGTAAATGATGGAGAAAAGCAGCGGAAAATACTGGCAAAGACCTGGTCTGCACCATATTAAATGGAGTGCTCCTTTTATTACTTCAGACATGAAAAAAAGTAATAAAGCAGACTCAAATACTGGAAATAATAGTATCATACAAGTCAGGATGTAAGTAAAGTGGCAATGTAAAATAGGATTGAAAAGTATAGGTCAAAATTTTCAACAGATTGTTGCACTGCTGCTTTAAAGAGATTCACCAAGTTACATAGTTATTATGGTATTGCACTCAATATATGGGTGCCTTACCTCCAGGGGAATCTTTCTTGCTCCACATATCCTTAGTGCAATAACTTTCTGGCAAAAACGCTCATAATTTCATTAAAGCGGGTCACAGAGGTCTTCCCTTTTTGAAGAGCCGCCCAAGTTCTGCCCCCTGCACTCAGCAACATTATGACGTGATGCCAAGGAGAGTGCAGGGGCACGCTTCATTATACTGAATGGCCAGCAGCTTTCCAAAGGTTTCTTTATGTTATAATGGTCAGTTTGTGGTGAAACATGGGCATGTTATAACTAATAAGGCTCTTGTTAGTTGAAGCATGCCCACATTTCACTACAAACTGACCATTATAACATAAACATTCAGAAAGCTGCCGGCCATTCACTATAATGGAGCGTGCCCCCATGCTCTCCCTGGCATCACATCATAACATTGTTGAGCACGGGGGGCAGAACTTGGGCAGCTCTTCAGAATGGGAAGTCCTCCATGACCTGCTTTAATGAAATTATGGGCATATTTGCCAGAAAAGTATTGCACTGTGTAAGGACTGGTGGAGAAAGAAAGATTCCCCTGGAAGTAAGGCATCCATATATCTGGTGCAATGCTATAACTTGGTGAATCTCTTTAATGCCTATTTCAAAAACAAAATATTTATGGACCCTCAGTAATGTTTACTTTGTGTTGAGACTCATGATTTGAAGTGCTTAGCAGAAACCATGACTGAGCAGTGTAAGTATGTTGTGCTAAACTGCATGTGTGCCATCAGTGTTCTTTCCTGAGTGTGCATACATTTTCCAGCTTCATGCAAATATATATGGTATGACTTGTTGCAGTATCTCAAGAATAAAGCACAAAAAACACATGCTCTCCTAAAAGTCATGTGTGCAGTATGTGACTAAGGTGCACTCTGGCCAGACACCTCTGAAAAAGTATCGTATCACTTAGTCTGCTGATGATGATGGTGACAATAAAATATACGTTATTCTGCTTGCTATTCTTTATACCATGAACACTGCAAGTCAGCAATATATGTTTGCAAGAAGCTGCACAACGTCTGATGTCACACACACACACACACACACACACACACACACACACACACAGAAAACAACACTGACTGCACACATGCAATTTAGCATATCATACTTGCACTGCTCACACCAGCTTTTCCACAACCTCTCCACAATAGAAAGTAAACATTATTGATGCACTGGATTATAACACGAGGCAATAGGAGTGTGTATGACTGTCTATTATTAAGCATAAAAAAAAAATCACAAAACACTACAGCAGTGGGGGCAGGTGTACAGAAAAAAATAAGTTAATGGGGGATTCCATGGTGTTGAAGCAGCAGGTGGAGCATTGACACTTTCTGCAGCTGCTGTTGCTCGATTTGCTCCACCTGCTGCTGCACAGCACCCACCCTCTCATTGCTTTCTTCCAGTGCCGCACACAGCAGTGCAATGTCTGCCTGTGTTGCAGGCACTGTGGCAGGGTCCACTGTGGGGGAAAGCCATGTAGTAGTGGTGGTGGTGGTGAGGGTGGTGCTGGTGGCTGTGATGGCGGTGATGGTGGTGGTGGAACAGCTGCTGCTGTTGCCCTCCTCCTCCTTCTGTGGCAATGAGGCACAACACCCCAAGCACCCTCTGCCACTGCCACAGAAGGGCCAGCAGATGGAGGCCTGGCCCATTTGATGGCAGCCTGCAACTTCTCCTTTTGGTGGTTTATCAGATGTGTGCACTGGCCACCAGTCCCCAAATGTGTCCCCCGGGGCCATGGCGCACCTGCATGCCACATAACTGACAAACCACAATGATGCTGTCCCCCCCCACAGACAGTTAAAAAACTGCCAGACTGGGGAGCTGCAGGGAGGACCAGGCACAGGAGGGGCAGATGTACTGCTGGCAGCAGTGTCATGCACCTGGGGCTCCACCTGCAGCTGTGGAGGTGGTGGAGAGGGTGCTGCTGGAGCCCCTGCAGCTGCTACTGGTGGTGGTGGTGGTGGCAGAGTTGGTGGAAGTGCCACCGGTGGCACTGGTGGTGCTGCTGCTTCCAGGGGGGAGAGGCAAGACCAAACAGTTGGGAGGGATCCAATAACAACCGACCGCCCACACACGTGCGCAATCCCCTCTGCCCCCACCAATGGGCCACAGACTCTCCTCCCGGGTCCATCACACACAACCCACTAATTTCCTCTCTGACCGATGCCTCATGCAGAGAAAGACTGCTTCACACATACTCACAGTCTCACACACATGCACACACACAGTCTCACACACACACACACAGACACACAAAACTTATAAAACAAACAAATCAGTTGCAAAAAAAGAACAGAAAAAAAACACTACAAAAAAACTAAAGATTTAGCTTTTAATAAAGCTGTTTGTTTTTAGGCAATTCACAAGATAGGAACAAATATACCACTCCAAACTCTCCTCTAAACACAAAATGCTTCCTACTTCTACCACTGCAAAGGAGAAAGTAAAACTAACTGCTTTTATGACTCACTTCCTTCCTGTCTTGCTAAAGCATGTGACTTACAGTACTGAAAGCCATGTGATGTGTGGGGGGGCTGCCTATATTTTTGTCACTTCGCCTTACTTCACGTTAAGGCAGAATGAAAACGCGAAGTCATAATGACAAGGTGAAGTGAGCACTTTCCAATGGGCACTTCGCGTAGCGTTAAGCTAATGTGAAGTGGCCACTCTGTGGCCACTTCGCCGGCGGATTTAAAGTTTGCTGCATCTCTAGTCAAGCGTGCACTCCAACAGTTCTGCTTCTCTGGTCTTGGTGTCCACTTTCTCAAGGAGCTCCCCAAGCCATCGTATTTGGGCATGTGTTGTGTTGATGGCGGTAGTGGAGGCTTTGGCCGCCATGCCCTCAATTTCAAACAGTTTCTTTAACATGTCCTCCACTTTCTTATCTGTGAAGTCTTTCAATGATATGGTACTGCATGGCAGAACCATCTTTTTGCTGAGTGCCATAACTTGGGGGTCGATCATGGGGGGCTGTTCACCAGGTGCTGGCCTTGTCCTCTTGGACTGGGTACATGCAGTCCAGGTTTCTCTTGTCTGATATCCTACCAGGCTCTGTGGACTCCCACTCCTTGCTAAATATGTCGTCAATCATTGGACATATGGGGAAGGTCTCCTTGATGGCCATCTTCTGCTGAATCATGGTGTCGAGCTTCAACCAGGCTCTGACCTCCTCAACCTCAAACCCTATAGTAGTTTTGACTATCCTCATAAGGCCTGGAATCAGGTCAAATGAGCATAATTTAGATGTGAGAGATGGCACGGACCGTGTCTCCATCTCCCCTTCATCGGACACTGTGTCCTTCTCATCATCTGGAGGTTCCTTGTCCCCAGTGTCATCCCCTGTGTCAGGGGCTGGGCACTTGGGGGGGATTGACCATGTCAGTACATCCCCCAAGGCCCCTCCTGGGTTCTCAGGGTCTGGCTGCAGCTTAGGGATTGGTGGTACTTTGGGCTGTGTTGGGCCTCCAATATTTCCATGATCTTCAACATAAAGTTCTGCTGACTCTCCATCATGGCCACCATGGCCCATTGATTTTGGAGTAGAATAGCCCCTGGGTCCACCTATTTAGAGTCGCTGGGCCCTGGATTGTCATAGCCCATAGCTGGAGACTGCTCCAGGGACAGGTCGTCCTCATCGTGTAGGCATGCGGGGCATTGTGGTCCTGTATTGTAAGGCATCAAGGTGGTGCTACATGTAGTGCATTTCTTTGCTTTCACCATCTAGGGAGAGAGGAAAACCGGAGTGGAGTACTAGGGAGAAGTCATAATGGGCCTCCAGGAGACTGGGTGCCCTAAGCGGTAGGTTCTGTGTCTGCCAACTCACACTGTAAGCTTGCAGTGGGAACAAACTAGATAGAAAGCATGCAGGCAAACAGTGATGTAACCCTAAGGGCAAAGCACAGGTTGCAACAAAGGAACCCCTACTTCAGGCCCTCCCCTTGCACAACCATTGAGCGTTGAGAAGCAAAAGGGGCATGTCCCTCCCTGGACAAAATGGCAGCCAATAGAGGAGCTTGCAAAATAGCACCATAGAAGGTCACTTGGTGTGATAATAACAGGCCCCTGACCAGAATTTGTTAATGTGGTCCTCGACCTACTCGCCAGTGGGCTGCTATAAAGAGGGACCCATATGGTGGTAGTTAAAAGGGGAAGGAATAAAGGCAAAAGACAAAGCCCGATTAGGCCGGCCGCTGTGTGAGGAATTTAGGCCTCTAATGGTTACCCAATGAAAGGCAGGTCCAATAATATCTCCACAGCTATGGTGCCGTGGGTCTCCACTTGGGAGAGAAGACCCCTGGGAACCCCCATGTTGGGGCGCTCTCTAGAGCTGAATCTATCTGTTCCCCATAGTCTAGGGGCCTATGCCAGCCCTGGAAGAATTAGAGTATACCTAAGATCCTGATAGCCTGGGGACCTATGCCAAGTTTAAACAATTTTCTGTCCCTCCATTGAAACCCCTTTTTTCCTCTCTCTCTCTCTCTCTCTCTCATTTCTCCCCAGCCCCATTGATTGGCGAGGGAAGGAGGTCACCAGTGTTTAGGGCTACAGAGGCATAGCAGTTCTCCAATGCTCGCTCACTCCATCTGGGAGTCTACTAGTGCACGAATTCAAATTGCACAGTTACGCAAGGTGAGAGAGACCAGTGCACCACCAGAATGGAGAGGGGGAGCTTTCAAGAAGTGTTGGGAACCAGGTGCATTTCTGAGCAGTGTGAGGGGGGGTTGTGGGAGAGTTAAGCAGCCACGCAGTGCTTGGCATGGTAGAAACAGGCCTCTGCTCTGTTGGGCCTGGCAGAGTTATACCTTGCATCAGAGGAAACAACAACAAATTTCTTTTTCACAAAAGGAATCACTAAACATAGCAAATAAGAGTGGTGCGCTGCACTGCGCACACCAGGACCACAAGAGACGGTCATTGGCACCTGGCTAGACTCGGTCCTGGAAAAAAAAAACTCTAATGCCTTTTAAAAACTGCTCATTTAACACTCAAAAACACTAAACAAACACAGAGCAGATCTTAACCCCTAAGACTGAGGCAGTACAATCTGCCCCATAATAAAAACACTCCTACATGAAATACAAGTGCAACAATATGATTTGCAGCCAAATTTATTTCTTACAAAGGGAAATTCATTTCAAATTTCTGTAGGCAGGCTCAATATGACATTTTAACTATAATAAAAGAGGAAAAATTATCTGTGAGAATTTACAGGCCTACCTTTCCTAATGCAGTAACAGGGACTCCTGGAGTGCTTGTAGCCTGATCAGATGCAACGATTTGAACTGGAGAACAGGGGCTTCTGGGATGGGGGTGTACTAGAAATCTGATCCTAAGTCATGTGCATCACTAGCCTATCAGGTGGGCTAAAACCTATGATGTAATGTCTGGAGTGCCATGGATGACAACCCAACACAATTTAGGGATTAAATGAAAAAATATATTTTTTTATATTGTGGTCATGATGGCAGTCAGCTGTGGCAGGGTGAATCACTAGACACCAGGGCAGTGTGCAAGGGAGGCGGGGGGGGGGACTACCACTAGACACTAGGAATTTAAAATTTTAGTAGTTTTGTGTGGAAATGCCACTCTTCAGGGATGACCCCCCTCCCCACTGTGCGAGTTGCCAAATGTTGTGAATTGCACTTTGAGAATTGATTGCAATTCGCAGTTTTTTGTGGAGTGAATTTTGTCGACTTTGCCCACCTCAGAGGAAACAGAGAGAATTACAAAAATAGCAATCGCCTACTGTATAGTAACTGCAAACTTTATACAAGATGCAACTGTGGATAACGTGAGAGTGTGATGACTAAAACATTGGTACATATAGAGCAAATAGTAATACTCAGCCATTATGTTGACAAAAGATTACACAAGGTGCAATTGTGCATAACAAGAGAGTGTAATGAACAAAATATCAGTAAACAAAGAGCAAAAAGTAACACTCAGTAATTACAGGGGAACTACAGACCAGTCAGCCTCACCTCAGTAGTGGGGAAGATCATGGAAGCACTACTGAAGGAGAGATTTGTGGAACATCTGGTTGTCAATGGATGACCCAAGGCAGTTTGGTTTCACCAGGGGGAGGTCATATCAGACTAACCTCATTGAATTTGTCAAGTGGGTGACTAGGGAGGTGGATTGGGGAGGGCAGTGGACATGGCCTATCTGGACTTCAGCAAGGCCTTTGACACTGTGTCACATAGAAGACTATTATACAAACTGGGGAATATGGGTGTGGGCAGGACAGTAGTGTGGTGGGTAGGTAACTGACTGGGTGGCAGGACACAGAGTGTGGTGGTAAATGGCTGTCACTCCACAAAGGGAAGAGTGACCAGTGGGGTACCACAGGGATCAGTGCTGAGACTGGTCCTATTCAACATCTTCATCAGTGACATTGCACAGGACCTGGAAGGCAGAATTTCACTGTTCGCTGATGACACAAAGCTCTGTAACAGAGTAGACACACCAGAGGGTGTAGACAGAATGAGAAGGGACCTGCAGAGACTTGAAGCATGGTCAAGGGTTTGGCAGTTGAAATTCATTGCAAAGAAGTGCAAGATAATGCATATAGGGCACAAGAACCCTGGCACAATATATCAGTTGGGGGTGAGGATAAAGCATGCACCAAGCAGGAAAGAAATCTTGAAATTATCATCTCTGATGACCTCTAGGTAGGGAAACAGTGAGACAAGGCAGCAGGTAAAGCAAACAGGATGCTGGGATGCATAGGCAGGGGCATCACCAGCAGGAAAAGGGAGGTCATAATTCCATTATACAAGACACTAGTGAGGCCCCACCTGGAGTACAGTGTACAGCTCTGGAGACCTTACCTACATAAGGACATAGGCAGGGTAGAGAAGGTTCAGAGAAGGGCAACAAAGATGGTACATGAATTGCATCACAAGTCCTATGAGGACAGGTTGAAGGACTTGAATATGTACTCCCTGGAGGAGAGGAGGGAGAGAGGGGATATGATAGAGACATACAAGTATCTTACAGAGAGGAATAGGGTGCAGGAATACACTATTTTTAGGCAAAAAAGATGTTCCAGGACTAGAGGGCATGGGAAGAAGTTGGAGGGAGGACAATTCAGAGGAAACTTAAGGAAGAATTTCTTCACAGAACGGGTGATGGACAAGTGGAACACCCTGCCAGAGGAAGTGGTGGGGGCTGAAGCAATCTCGGGATTTATGAATGCATGGGATAGACATAAAGGAATTCTGGAGGTCAGGGGTAAGGGGCTACAGACTTCTAGAAAAACATCAAGTGAATTTACAAGCTCGAATGGACAGACTGGGTGGGCCATAGGCCCTTGTCTGCCGACACTGTCTATGTATCTATGTATTATGTCGATAAAAACTCTGCAAGGCACAATTTACATGAGACAGTGTGCAATGTATGCAGTATAACATATTGTAGTTATAAAGGTGCAATATGCATGTAGTGTTGTGAAAAAATTACAGTTAGTAAATTATCAATTCTAGATACTTAGAAAGGAGACGAACAGAGACGAGACTGATGGCAGAAGAATTTAATGATTATAGTAATAATCACAGGGAGAGGTTGCAAGTGGTACATTCTTCAAAATAACAGTGTGTGCAGGCTTGCTTATATAGTGCAAGACAGCATCATCATTTCCTATGGTTTTCTATGATTGGTTTAAAACAAGCACAAACATTAACTTATAAGGTAATACTCTTTTGGTATGTGTAGGATCTCATCCTTGGTCAGCACAAATACAGATAGTGTACATTCCATTACCATATATGGCTAGCAACAGCTGTTACTACCAGTTACCAAAGTCCAGGAGGAAGAGATAAGTTTCCAACTCAAAACTGCACTAACAAGCACTTTGGCCTCTCCATATAAGGACAAGCACTACAGATTAGTTAAAAGGGGTGTTTCTGCTTGCAGTCACGTAGGCCAAATGTTTGCTATCACTTACATGGTCAGCACAAATGTCAAAAGGCACTTTAATATTGCAACTGTGGCTTAGTTTGTCTTGTGGCTTCACAAGCTTTATATGATCCAATTATATAGGCCAACATTTGTTACACAGACACATAATATTTCAGACCGAAATGAGGTTAGGCTGCAATATAGGGACAAACTTCTTTATCCCTTGTTACAAGCCCCCCTTGGCCCTATATTGCCTAATTATTATTTGTGCAACAATGCAGCTCCTCGGAGCATGTACATCTCACTGAGTACTTTACAAAAATAGTAAGTCTTAAGTGACACAGGCCTATAATTACCAAGAACACTAAGACCAATTGCAACACAAGTAAAGCTTTAAAGGACGGGACTCCTAAGGGCCCCCATGCATAGCTATAAATCAAGTACTCATTATCACTCTCACTGAGCAATTCATTTACAACTGCTTGTGCCTTATGGGCAGTATTTTGGATTTGTATCAAATGAGTATCTTTTCGATTTAAAAGTGACTGCACGTTAAGAGACAGGGGAGGTATTATAGCTCCAAATGATGGCGCATACTTGTTAATATCATATGCCTGGTGTGGGGTATCAAATGTCACATTATAACTCTTATCCTCCAGGTCGGTAATAGGGTGCAACACCTTGTCACCAATATATACGCTATGTTTGGGAATAATACAAAAGTTTGGGTTGTAAATGGTACACATTTGTCCTTCATAAAATAAGATGGGTGCATTTGTAACAACACAGTATTGGTTAGTACCATTATAGGTTACAACTGCTTGTGGGGTATACCATCATTTTAACTGGATAGGGCACCAGGCAGTATTGTTTTTAGCTTGACCCGTGGGAATTTCCCCACAGATGGGTTGCGTTTGTGACATGACATCACACTGGCATATCCATTGATTATTTATTTCCTCACAGCAATGTAAGTTTGGTGCTACCCAGGACCCATCATTGCTACGCATAGGATCTCTGGGGGCAGACTCGATATGCATAATACTGGCCTTGTAAATACCCCACGGAGTGTACTTTACTATTTGGGAGTACACCTTGTTATACTCAACTTGAGGTAGTCTTACCACGAGGGACACCCTCATGGTGCAACTAAGCGTACTGTTGGGTCTAAACACTTATGGTTTAACATATACTTTGGTTACCTTGCAAATCCACCACATGGGTGGGGCTCGAGCTTTAATACAAAAAGTTATACACTTACTATCATTAACATTAAGGCAATCTGGACAATACCACAATTTTAGCTGTGCGTCAGAAAATTGATTAGGCACTTAATTATTAGTAATCTCCTGTAACAGTTGACTAACTTGGGTTAAAACATAAGATCCGTAAGCACTACACACTATAGCTTTATTTATGGTGTTATTAAAAACTTCTTCATTATGCTCAGCCACAACTTCATTAATTTTGTGCTCCACCTCTTTAAACAGGCAGCCCACCTCATGTATATTATACACAAATAAACGCTCTTCCATTGCCAAACCTTGCTGGCCTAATGTAAGTGGTAGCAAGACCCTTTCTCCTGTGTTATTATTAAACTGGTCTTGTTACCCCTTAATGGCCTCAAGGTCTGCCCTATTCCATATGCTCATTCCTGATCCAAAAAGTCCATCCAGGTCTCCCCACAAATCTCATTTTTTTCTAGTATTACTAACCCTTTGTTTACTAATAAGAGGGGCCATAATACTCTCAGTTTTAGCATGGAAGGCGCTTAACATGTCAATCAACATAGTGGCATAAAACTTTGACACACTAGTGTCAGCACAACTACTGTTAACATTTATATTCCAACCAGAAAAATCTAAGTTTATATGCACTCTACTGTACTTCACATTATTTACAAGCATTTGATCAATAGGTGTTGATGTAAGCCGACTCTCTGGCCCTGTCGTCACATTTGGGCATTTGGTTGGTGTTACAGTTAAATGTATGGCATCTGAGGCTGCAAAACGCAATGAGTTGTTTACACTAGCATAGTTACAGACACTATTGTTACCCCAAAGACAGTAGGATCAAGTTAACACATAAACACCCTTGTCCTTTGGTGTGGCCCTGTTTATAACAAGAGACCCATTTTTCTGTTTCCAGTCCATGTAGCTTTGCTGTGATCCAGTCTTGAGCTCTGAGGCACAGCTGGACCAGCTATTAAAAATGTCCACACACCAATTTTTAGATATAAACGTACGGTTATTTTTGGTCCAGGTGGCTTTCCATGCTCGTGTCGTGTAGGTGTTTGTATCGACAGGGTCCCAGTTCCAGCTAACTAACAGAGTAATGGACTGTTCATACTCACACATGACATTAGTCTGTTCCACATTGACGTATAGACTGAGGATTATAGAAAATCTTGTGGCTGCCACCATGCCGATGATAATGATGCCTTGTGTCTTCATGGCTATAAACATCAAGTGTAGTATTTTAATTTTCAACCAGCTTTGTTTGACACTTTTTTACACTGATCAACATGTACCCAGAATTCTTGTTTCCTTCCTCCAGCCCCTTTCTTGCCACTTACTTTAACCACATATACTGTACTCTCACCCAACTTTTTACACACTTCGTACAGTCCTAACCAATTAGCATCTTTCCAAGGATTTTTTTGCTCCAAATTTCGTACCATTACTACATCTCCCTCCTCTATAGGTAGCCCCCATCCTGCCACCAGCTGTCTACCCTGTTTATTTTGCTCATGTGCCACAGCCATATTTCTGGTGGCAAAGGTCAAATATTTGTCTAGTTGATACTGTATTGCCTTTAAAAACTGCTCATGTTTGACCTTATCTTGGGTAGCCGAGCCTGGTAGGGGTACATCCTGTGGATGAACCAACCTCATTTTCCTTCCTGTCATCAACTCATAAGGGGTTAATCCTGTACTAGCTTGGACTGTCCCTCTAATGGCCATCAAAATCCCGGGGAGGTGTGTAACCCAGTCCTTTCCTTCATCCAACACTGCCTTTTTAAGGGCATTTTTCAAGGTCCGATTTAGTCTTTCCACCATCCCTGAGGCCTGAGGCCTATATGGCAAATGTAATCACTGCTTAACTCCTATTATCTTACACATCTCCTGCATCACTTGGTTTACGAAATGAGTCCCTCTATCAGATTCTATGATATTAGGAAATCCCCACCTAGCACAAACTTGCGTATATAAAATTCGAGCTGTTGTTATAGCATTGGCACTCTTAACTGGGGACGCCTCTACCCATTTTGAGAACGTATCTATCACTACCAGCATATACTTATATCCTCCCTTTGCGGTGGGCAATGGCCCAAAGTAATCAATTTGTAATGCATCCCAAGGTCCTTCTGCTAACGGTAATCGCTGTAGGGGGTATTTTTCTTGCTTGGGGTCCTGCTGAAGGCATATTAAGCATGTCTGTAATACTGATTGGACAGTTTTAGATATATCAGGCAAGTAATATTTACCTTTAATAATTTGGCAGGTTTTATCTTGTCCTGGGTGTCCCGCTCACTGATGGTTTTCTAGTACAATGTCCTTTTGTAAAGAGTCGGGCACTACCCTCTGTGGGATTTTGTCTTCCCCCCTTTGATATAAAACATTATCTATTATTGTAAAGGCCTCATGGACCTTTGGATCCTTTTGCACTTGTTTTATTTTCTCTTGTATCCACTGGTCCTGTTTTTGGAGCTCCTGTAAGTTAGGCGGAGTATCCACCCTTTTAACCTCACTAACAGTACTTGAGCCTTGCCTGTCCAGTGGTCTGATTCCCTTCCAGGGGTCCCCTTCCTTGGCAGCGATTTTAGCCCATTTGTCTGCTTTCTCATTTCCCCATTCCTCAAAGGTTCCGTACTTACTGTTAGTGTGAGCTTTTACTTTAACTAAAGCTATTCTTCCTGGGAGCTTCTCCCCTTCCTTTAAAATTGCCTTTAAAAGCTGTCTATGTCACACATGCTCCCCTGTAGCTGTTTTCATATCCCTTCTAGCCCATATGGGCAACCATGTGGTTAGCGAGCCTATAGCAAACTGTGAGTCAGTACAAATTGTGATGCGCCCATGTGGGACTGCCTTTATTGCCTCATATATGGCTACCAATTCTGCGTATTGAGATGAATCTCCTGGTGACAATTTAATGAGCAACCGCTGCTGACCTAGGGGCCTCATTTCAGCATCATTCCGTGTTAAAATACACAGCCGCCCCAGTATAGGCATTTTCTTTTTCCCAGTATCGCGATCCATCAACGCACAACACTGTGTAACTTTTATCATCTCCATGTCTCTCTACAAAGGGGGACAAATATGCCTCCTGTTGCGTGAGTTCCCCACAATCGTGGGGTTCTCCTTGGTAATCCAAGTACTGCATCATGTGGGGCTTATTGAGTTTTTGTACTGTAACTTGTTTATCCTGTGGTGCTAGCAGCCACTAGCCTGCCTGCTATGGCTGACTCCCTTTGCCTTTCCTTCCACTAACAATTTAATGGGCGTGTGAGTTGTTGGGATAATTATAGGGCTAAACCCAATTATTTCTTCACAGGCTTGTACTGCCCACGCTATCGTCAATAATGTTTTTTCACACTGGCTAAAACCTTGTTCCACTTTAGACAACTGTCGATTTAAGTATGTTATCGGGACCAAATTATCCCAACGATTTTGTAACAGTACTGCTATTATGGTGTCATCTGTTGCCACAGCTTGTATTATAAATGGCTTTGCATGATCTGGGATAGCTAAAGCTGGAGCTAGCGTTAATGCTTGCTTTAAATTTTTAAAACACTGCAACTCTTCCCCTTCCCATATCAGCTTGTCCTCTTTTTGTGGGTTGTCTCGGAGTAACGCATACAACGGCTTAGTGATCTCAGAATACCCTTCAATGTAATCTCTGCAAAAAATTGGTCATTCCTAACAGTTTCCTAAGCCCTGTTATGGTCGTTGGTAAGGTAACTTTTGTACAAGGGTAGCCCTTGCATGGTCAACACGCCTACCCTTCTCTGACACTATGGTTCCTAAAAATGTTACTTCTGGTCTAGCAATTTGTACCTTTTCTGGATTGATTTTAAGACCTCTTTTAGCTAGGGCTTTAAGAACTTGGTCTAATAATTGGGCGTGCTCCGCCATATTTTTGCTTTGCAACAACAGATCATCCATGTATTGGATTACCTCATGTTCCAACCCCTCCTCTTTGAGTACTTGTTGCACATAGCGATGGAATAACATTGGGGAGGAGTGGAACCCCTGAGGCAAATGAGTAAAGGTGTATTGTTGATCTTTAAAGATAAAAGCAAACTTATACTGGTCCTGCGGTCTAATGGGTAGGGACCAAAATCCATTTGCCAGATCGAGAACCGAAAAAACTTTACTTGTAGGTTTAAGTTTATTAAACATTTCAATTGCCGTACTTATAATGGGGCTAACTTGTGGAGTTACTTTATTTAATTTCCTGTAATCTATAGTTAATCGATACTTACCGTTGTTTTTATTAACGGGCCAAATAGGGCTATTTGCTGTTGAGCAAATGGGTTGCAATACCCCTTGGGACAATAAATCATTAATTACTGGCTCTATTCCTGTTACTGCCTCCTGTGGGATGGGGTACTGTTTAGTATGTCCAGGGTCGGGGTCTTCCACTGCTATCTCTGTGTCACTGACTATCCCACAATCAGTGCCAGACACCGCCCAGACACTGGGGTATTTGTCTATTATTTGTTGTAACTCTGTTTGGCTTATCTCGGGCTGTATGTATGCTTTATTGGATTTAACTGAGGCCCAGATATAACTCTCAGGTACTGTTGTAGTACTATACCCCTTAACTATTACTTGCCGCAAGCACTTGTTGACTAAATCAATAATTAGGCGGTGTTTCTTTAAAAAGTCACTTCCTATTATATTTTGCTCTGTGAGGCTCCCCTCCATTATTATGAATCTTCCCTCTCCAACTACCTTGGTTCCTAAAGCAACTATTTGTGGGTAAGTCATGTACCATTGTGCTATGTGTCCTGTGCAGCCCTCTACCTGTAAGGGAGGTTTTTCGGGATCTAGAGGTATGTGCAAAGTAGTAAGTGAGATGGCTGCCCCGGTATCAACTAAAGCCATCACCCATTTTTTTCCCACTTTAAGTGGCACGGTCGGTCGCCCCTGGTTATCAAATGTTAGCGCACATACCCATCGTGAGTCAGGGGCCCCGGGGCCTCTGCATCCCTATTCTTCAGCCAACCATCTGATCGCTGCCAGCCGCCTGATGATGTCATCATCATCATCTTCTTGGGGCCGGGGCGGTTGTTTTTTTTCGTTCTACTGCATCCAATATTGTTTTTAACTGATCCAGCAAATCCTGTGCACTATCACCCCCTTGACCTGGTTTATCTCTTCCATCTTGCCTTTTTGCCCCGACCCTTCCCATTTGCCGAGGTCCCTGTCCTTCCTTACCTCCCCCCTTTGCCCAGCAATCACTCATTACATGCCCAGGCTTTTTACTATTAAAGCACGTTCTGGTTTCTTTTTGTGGTCCTTCATTTGTCCATGTCATGGTGGCAACTTCCGCCTTTCGCTGTTTTTCATTGAGGTAGGTTTCTAGGAGGGTTATGTGTTCCTCCTGGGTTGGGGCCAATTTAACAACTGTCCGTAATGTGGGATCCAGATCATACGCCCTGATCCATAGATCCTGGAATGTAGTATTGTCTTCGGAGGGGCAATCTTGCCCTCCATACCTTTGATAAACTTCAAAGAGCCATGGGATAAAGACCCGTGACCCTTCCCCCGCTTGTGGTTTCGTCTGCAGTATTCTGTCCCAATCAACTTCTTGTTTTGCTGATTCCCCTCTCACATTCCTAATAGCTTTGACTACTTCGTTATAATCTGCCCACGAGTTTGTGTTTTTCATCGCCCCCTCGTGTGGCCCCTGGACCTCCTCGGTCATAACTTCTGCCAGGGTGGGGGACAATTTAAACATAACCAACCTACATACGTCCTGGTTAGTTAAGTGGAGGGTAGTTGTTAACTGTTTGAGTTTTTGTCGTAGCTCAGGTAGGTTAGTCTTGTGATCAATTGGACCTACTATTTGACCTAAATTTGTTATTTCTTCTATAGTTAAATCCTTAGCTATGGGCTCCTGACTTTCTTGTTTTTCTGGGATTTTTGGGGTTTCTTGAACTATTTTCTTAGTTATTTTGGTCTTATTCCCCACTTCCTTCCAATTCTCTCCATCTCGTTCTAATTCTTGTTTTTCCTCCACTACCCATTCCTCCTTGGTGGTTTTAGTTTTATCTTCAGTTTTGGAAGTGGATGGGCTGCTGCTAGCAGAACTGCCCTCCTCCGTGGCTTTGCAGATCTCTTCATCCTCGTCTAACGCTGCCTGTACCTTTTTAGCTTTGTTTTCATAACTTTCCTCTTGATTTTTATGCCTCTCAGCTTCTTCCTTATGCCCAATCTTTTCGGCATACTCCTTTTTTAACTTATGTTTTAATTGTTTAGTAGTTAACACCAGCAAGTACTGCTCCTGTTGATGTCGGGTTGCAGCTGACAGGGCTCCTCCCACTGCGGTCATTCCCCGTGTGCTTACAGGTGCCATTTGAATGGTTACTGTCCCACCCCTTTTTCCAGTAAGGAGCTCATCTAACTCATCTTGCTTTCCCTGTAACTCCTGGATCTTACTTGCGGCATCCTGGAGTTCAGTGTACAGGTGCCTAGTCTCACTAGCATGCTCTTGTGACTGTTGGTCTAACTTAATTTGTAGGAGGGCATGATCCCTGTTTAACAGACACAGATCCCCTTGTGCTTTTATTAGCTGTTCCCTAAAATTAATACACTGCTGCTCTAACTCTTGGTGTTGATCTATTGGGATGCTATCTTTATACTTTAATGTTAACTCTTCTAATTGTTGCTGCAATTTAGCATTTTGATCCCTTTTGTCCCTCAACTGTGCTACTTCTTTATTTTGGTGACACACAATAGTCTGATTATACTGCCACAGCCCTTGCAATGCATTTGCAAAAATTTCCTTTTCATTTTTTACTCCCTCATTATGAAGGGACACTTGCTGAGTAAAATACAATTGTGCCTGTTGATCATTGGGCACCAGTTCGTATACTCCCCCCTTTAGGTGTTTTCCTAGAAAATGACCTATTATTGTTTCCAAACTTATTTTTCTTATCTTTTTGCCTGCCTAGCCTTCACAGCCGGGCTCACCCATGCACTGGTGCCCCGGTCTGTCTGGCTACATCTTACGGCTCCCTTGTGAGGTCAGGCTTGCAAGTCCCAGTACCTTCACTTACCTACTCTGCCCCATGAGTTCCTACAGAGTTAAGCATTACTTTTTATTTAAATAAATTGAGAAGCATACATCACCTGATTGTCAAGTGGCTGTGACCGTCTGTGTGTACCTTCTTCTCTCACTTTGAGTCAGCAGCACCACGTCTCCAAGCGTCATCACCCTGCTATGGGGCTCGCAAGCTAACCGACCAGCAGTTAGGTGGTCTCCTCACCTGCAGCACCAGTGATCTGAGTCACGGCACCAATTGTAGCATTGTGAAAACATTACAGTTAGTAAATTATCAATTCTAGATACTTAGAAAGGAGACGAATGGAGACAAGACTGATGGCGGAAGAATTTAATGATTATAGTAGTAATAATCACAGTGAAAGGTTACAAGTGGTACATTCTTCAAAATAACAGTGTGTGCAGGCTTGCTTATATAGTGCAAGACAGCATCATCATTTCCTATGGTTTTCTATGATTGGTTTAAAACAAGCACAAACATCAACTTATAAGGTAATACTCTTTTGGTATGTGTAGGATCTCATCCTTGGTCAGCACAAATACAGATAGTGTACATTTCATTACCATATATGGCTAGCAACAGCTGTTACTACCAGTTACCAAAGTCCAGGAGGAAGAGATAAGTTTCCAACTCAAAACTGCACTAACAAGCACTTTGGCCTGTCCATATAAGGACAAGCACTACAGATTAGTTAAAAGGGGAATTTGGACTTTACCCTGTGTTCCTGCTTGCAGTCACGTAGGCCAAATGTTTGCTATCACTTACATGGTCAGCACAGATGTCAAAAGACACTTTAATATTGCAACTGTGGCTTAGTTTGTCTTGTGGCTTCACAAGCTTTATATGATCCAATTATATAGGCCAATATTTGTTACACAGACACATAATATTTCAGACCAAAATGAGGTTAGGCTGCAATATAGGGACAAACTTCTTTATCCCTTGTTATAATGCACTTAATAAAACAGTGTGTGGCTTAAAGGTAGCCACTAAGGGCCTCCAGAAACAGAACTGACTAAATAGCCATAACCTACCCTTGGGGGGATTGGTAGAGACTAAGGGCTAGAGCAAGAATAGGCTGTGTGGGCAGGGTTAGAAGGAAAAGAAAGGATGCCAAATGAAGTGAGACTGATAGGTTGTTGTACTAGGTTGTTCTAGTCAGAGGGGATGAAGGATAAAGCCTGTCCAGCAGAAGTACAGTACTAAAGAAAAAGAGAAAGAATGAGCAATAGCCAGACATACTGAGGGAGTAGAACTGGAGGTGAGAGAGAGAGTAAGAGAGAAACAATGAAACATAGAATTTGTCAGCAAATATAGACTGCTTGGCCCACATAGTCTGCACCTTTTCTCCTGCCTGTTCTGCCACTGTAGATCCTACCTGGTCTCTGACCACCTCCTCCTCTCACTGCTTTGATACCAGTTTTCTGAGTGTAAATTGGGGAGCAGTAGTCCAGGATTGTGAGCAGGTTGCCATTAGCAATGGCCAGGTGTGCCTCAGCAGTTAAGTAGGGTATGACATGATAGGTAGGGATGTAAGTTTGTCATGGCAGTCATACACGTCATTGATTCCATGATGTTTGATCTTTATTCAGGACTTCCATGACTTTCACTAGTGTCATCAGAATGTAGCAATGATGACAGCACCACAACATTTATTACTGTTTACTAATGATTTCATGAACAATGAGTCATTAAAACCTCATCCATGACAAACTTACATCCCTAATGATAGGCAGCACCAAGTTTCTGAGTTATTCTATGGACTACAATATTAATGTGGTCAGTGAAGGAGAGAGTGGGATCAAGTGTGACCCCAAAGTATTTGAAGGATGGGACGATTTCAAGGGCAGGGCCATCGGGAGGGAGAATAGGAAGAGAGGAGTTGGCTTTAAGGGTTCTTGCTAGGTAAGGTTTAGACCCAAACAACATAGCCTTGGTTTTCTTTTGGTGTTAACTAGTATAAGAGTGGAGGAGAACCAGTTTTGGGCTGTACAATAATTCTGGGTGACAACAGAGGATATGAGTGGAAGAGGTTTATCGCTGTGGAAGATGACAAGGTCATCTGCATAAAGGTGGGATTCGGAGGAGAGGCAGTAGGAAGAGAGGGTAGTAACAAATTTGACCATACTGACCTTAGTCAATTTGGGGCAGCACCATTGATTATGATACCTTAGTCAAACATAAGGAGAATCATTTTGTGAACAGTCTTACACAAAGAATTAGGAGGAGGTTACAGCATGTTAACTTAATACGAGGTTAAGATTCAATTCATATAATTTGATTTTAGCATCATATTTCCACAAGGCCATATGTAAAGAAAGATACAACAAATTGTGTTGGCAGTCTGTGGTGAGACATACTTCTATATCTCTGAAGAGTATATTATTATGAGTCAGTGCCTTGGAACTGTACCTTGTGCTTTAGATTGGAAGCTAGGGGCTGAGGGAGGAGGGGAAGCATTAGGGTTGACAACCACCAAGGAAGACACCACCACTGACTTGCCTAGACTTGGGAGACCCAGAACCCTAATGTTTTTCCCTTTTCCTGCTTGGGAGAGGTGGGGGGGCATTATGGTTGGAAACCCCAATGGCACATTTCACAGCTTTTCCCAGGCCCTGCTCTCCCACCCCTCCATTGATGCATACCTATATGTTGCTGTGGGAGCACATGGCCCAGAGGACCCTGCACTCGCATTTGTAGCAAAACAGCAGCCAAACTGTCAGCATAGTCTTCTTATTACTCCACCTCATGAACACGGTACTGAAGATTTTCAGATCCCACTGAAATATCATTCTGTGCCACGGAAATGTCATTCTATGACAGAAGTGTGAAAACACATTTTGGCTAAGGTTTAAAAAATGACAGCTGTCACATTCATGAGCTGGTTTAAAAAAATGGCTATTTAAAAGATTTGGGGCCAAATTATTTGCAATTACAAAAGTTATGAGCAAGCATAGTCAAATTTCAACATATGCACATAACTTTACAATTTTTCCTGAATTTTGACCCCATATTTTCAACATAGCCTTCTTATGGAAGGAGGCAGTATAGCGCAGTGAGTTAAGGCTCTGAGCTGCAGATCTGAAGACCTGGATTTGAATCCAACCGCCACCTAGGTGCATACTGTGTAATCCTGAGTAAGTCACTTAACTTCCTTGTGCTCCCAGGTCACATCTGGAAAGACACTTTGGCTTAGTGTGCTACTCCTGGTTAAACAATGTTCCCTTTCCCCTTTCCCTTTCACTTATGACCACACCTCATGAACAAGGGTGGTGACATTTTTCAAATCCTGCCTAAAAGGTGATTTCACCAAGCAAATGTGAAATCACCTTTCTGGCCAGATTTGTGTAATTTCACCACAATCGTTCATGAGGCGCAGTCCCATAAAGACCATGTTGAAAATTTGGGATCACAATGTGCAACAATGGCAGAGTTATGCATCAAAGTTGAAAACCCCATTGAAATACATTGAACCGCACTTACCTTAGCTTCTCATACTGCAGTCGATGGTTGCAGCGGCAAGACATGTCTTCAATCAGAGAGAGGATCTTCACCTTGTGACCTGTTCAGGTGAGTGAGGGTGTGTAGGCGTTACTTGGGGGTTGGGGTGGTGGGTGATTAATGGGAGGAGGGGTTGGGCAGGGTCAGATCAGCAAGGGGCTGTTTTCTTTTTTGCATGATAAAGAGAAAAAAACAGAGATTGTTTGCTTTATTTTAGACAGGAACAGTGATCAGAGGGTGGGGGTGAAACTAGACACCGGAGAAAGTAAAAAATAACATTATGGGGATGGTGATCGGAGGGTAGGGGGTGCCACTTGACACCAGGGAAAGATTAATTCATTATGGGGATGGTAACCAGATGGTGGGGCACCACTAGACACAAGAGAAAAAAAAGAAATTTGGGGTATGGCGATCAGATTATGGGGGTGTCACTAGACACCAGGGAAAGAATAAATCATTATGGGGATGGTGATCAGAGGGTGAGGGGTGCCACTAGACAACAGGGAAAGAAAAAACATCTTATGGGAACAACAATCAGAGGGTGAAGGGTGCTGCTAGACACCAGGGTAACATTTTACACATACAGGGATGGCAATGGGAGGGGTGCCATTAGACATCAGGGAAACAGCTACTCACTGCTCTCACTGAAGCTTTCAGCTGCAGCTGCAGAAGTCAAGAAAGTCCCACTGTTCTCATCCAGAGAACATGGGTGAATGTCTGCTCTCACTAAGCTGGGCACTCTGGATTTTGGGTGACCAGAAAATGTATTTCTGACAACTTTAAAAAATAAACTAACACCAGAACCTAGTTAGACAGGTTTTGTTTTACTAGGTTCAGGTGTTTTTGTTTAATACATAACTTGTATATACTTTTACTGTTTGTAAGTCTAAGCAGTAAAAATAAAATGGCAATGTGGAGAGCTGAGGCATCAATGCTTACCACCTGCCACTTCAGTGACCCATGTTCAAGGTGGGAGTGGGTTGTTAGGGGTCAGCCAGGAAGGGAGAGGACTGAGCATCTGGAGGACAGTGCTCCTCTCCCTGGGAGGGAGGGGACCAGCGTTTGAAGTTAGCCTGACCCCTAGCAGAAGCTAAGGGTTGGCACACTGATGCTGCCAACATGGGAGATGGAGGCGAGGCAGACACCTGGCATGCCATGCATGGGAGCATGCACAGCACTGCCATTGGCATCATTGTATGCCTTGTCTCCGCACTGGCAGGGAAGAAAAATGGAAAAACTTTGCCGACTGGTAGGGTGACACCAGTCTACTGCAGGTTATGCACCCAGCCAGCTGGACACCTCCGAGCAGCATGAGGTTAGTTCCTGTAAATGCTGGGGTGACTGTGCTGGGGGGACTGGTGGAAGTGGACCGAACAGCAGGGAGGAGCATAAATAGATTAAAACAAACAAAAAAAGAAAATGGTAGCTGTCTCAACTGTTTTTTCCCTCGCAGCAAGAAAATCTTGCAAATAATCACTTGTGATGTGTTTTTTACCTTTCACAATCTGTATTTCTCTGCACACAAACAGCAAATCACAACCTGTTAACACCTGCCAATTTTTTTTTTATTGATTGAACTTGAACATTATCCCAAAAATCATCATAATTCAAAAACTGTTTACTATTTTTTCACCAAACCATCCAAAGGCACACACTTGGCCCAGACCCCATCATCCCTGAAAATTTCATGAAGAAATTTCATACCATCAAAATCTATAAAAACAATTTAACAAAACTGAAGCATCAAATACTTCTATCACCTGACTCATAGAAAGCTAGCTAGGTGAAACAATGATGTTTATCGTTTGTGTCAACTGAATAATCCAAAGCTTATCCAGGGTAAGAGTTAAACCATTACACCTAAAAATAGAAATCGAAATTGTCCCGCAGATTTGGGTACCACTAGGAATAGATGGTGGTGAGGGGCACTAAGCACGCAGCAAGAAAATTGGAAATGAACAGGGGCATCCAATGTGAGTAGCCCAAGTATGATGGCAACTGGCACATCCATATATGCCCTGGCAAGTGTGAATATTGCATAGCAATGTGGGGTTACATATTGCAATTCATAAATGTGGTGCTAGTTGGAAGCAGTCATTAAAACTTGGGTCTCTCATGGTCCCTAATGTAAACTGCCAAAACTCTCACATTGCTGCTATAGTCTGTCAACATTATCCCCTCCAGTCGGGGGGGGGGGCAGGATTTTCTCCAATCCCTGAAACATGAAAACATGTTGGGGTCCTTTTTATCTGGCATGGACTGCCAGAGCATTGTTTTCGTCATGATTTTCTTTTGTCTTTATGGCCTTGTTTGCACTGGGGCTCTTGAAACTGTTCATGTGCCTTAATTTGTTTCAAGAGCCCCGTAGCACGGATTGCACTCGCACTGTACACGGATCCAGACACGGTTTAAAGAACCATGCTTAAGTCCTGGTGGGACGTAGGCTTGAACATGATTGGAAAACCGTTTTTCGAATCAATGCATGTTTACCTGTGGTGTGAACAGCTCCTGAATCGTTTAGGTCTGTCTTGCGAGTTGTCTGCCACAATGCCGCAATGCATGATGGTAAGCAGTTCCTCATAAAACAGTACTAGACAAGAGCAGAGATGGCATGTTTACCCAGACAGTGCGAATGCACTAAAAACGGATCATAAACCGTTTCTGAACATACTTTCAGTAGTGCGGAAGCTTAAGCACCGTAAGTGCTGAAACTATTTTAAAAATGGATCAAAAAACATTTTAAAAATTGTCTGTAGTGTGAACGGGGCCAATGTGTTCCCAAAACCTTAGTTTAAACTTACATGTGGTTTTCCCCACATAAAGGCATTTGCAAGTACATACTGCCTGTAATGTGATGTGGAGGAATGGGACTGTATTTTCAAAGCTTTACTAACAGCCAGCCTAAGTGCACACTCTAACAGCCTATTTGAATCTGGCAGGTTATAGCCTGCCAACCACTATTTATATTAAGGTTCAAAAGCTGTGATGTTATGTGGGGCATGCGTCATTAATATTCATAACATTCATTAATAATCATATCTTCACATCTCCCCCTTAAGAACACTTTTTTAGCCATTACTGAATTTAGAACCTTTAAAAAAAGGGGGTTATTTTTTAGGCCAAGTTCTTTTAACTCCTGTATCAAGCAGGCACTTTTATTGGGCCCCCCACTGACTCTGATGTACTGAGTGGGGCTTGCTGAAATGTGGCACAGGTGTGTTGGAGAAGTTGCCGTCACTGGTGGTGGTTCCTCATTGGTGTCCTGGGATAGCTGTGCAACTACTGTCACTGTGCTCACTGCTGTCGCTGTTGTTTCTCCTGCCATTTTCACAGTCATGTCTGTCACTCCCTCTGAGTGACTCTCCTCTTTGAGTTCTATCTCTATCTCTCCCTCCTCACAAGATGAGGGGGTCGGTTCTCTATGCTAGCTGGACTGTGATGCTGGAGGTCCCAGAATGTCTTGATAATTATGCAGATAGTGCTTTTCATTGGCAGAAACAACAATGGACTGGAGGTTTGGGTAGTCAATACTACAACAACAGGGGTCCATTCATGCTGGTCAGTGCGAATGTGCACCTGCTGTCCTGGAACCAACTAAGGCAAGAAATGTGCATTTCTGTTATAATAATACTGTTGCTTCCACTAAGCAGTCTCTAGCATAGCACGAACTCTTGATTCTGGTATCTTAGGCTTCAAAAGGTTCATGTCTTGTCGGAAGCAGTGTTTTGGTACGTTAGCCCATTAACAACTTAGCAGGGGACCCTACGCCATGGATAGGCATGTTTCTGAGATGAAGCAGAGCAATATATGGGTCTTTGTGTTATCTTTCTTGACTTTCTTAAATTAATTCTTGATTGTTTGTACCGCTATCGCAACCATTCCATTACTCTGGGGGTATCTGGATGAGGAGGTGATATGCTTGTACAGTATTTATACTGTTTAACAAAAGCCTTAAACTCAGCACTGATAAACTGAGGCCCATTGTCAGTAATGAGAATATCTGGGATTATGTGCATATTGTGATTTTATATTGTTAATCACAGTCTCAGTTGGGTATTTTATAATCTGGACATCTCAATAAATTTTGAATAATAATCTACCATCAGCAAGTATGTTTCTCTGTTAAAGTCAAATAGATCATCTCCCACCGTTTGCCAAGGATGCTTCGGTATTTTGTGGGGGTTCAGTGGTTCTTTAGGTTTAATTTTCCTGTAGGTGGCACAAATGCCACAGTTGGCAACCAAATCACTGATCTGACTATTCATTCCTGGCCAAAACAAAATATCGTTGGCTCTTCTGTACTTTTCTATACCCAGATGGCTGCTATGTATTTTCATAAGCATTTCTTTTTACAGCGAAACTATGTACTGTTCAGAAGAGACAAAGGTGCAAAAGGGGGGGGGGTGGAGTGGCCCTGTATGTCAATGAAAATATCAAAGCTACAGAAATTCAGAATACACATAAGGAGCCAGAAGAACTGTGCATCACTCTGGAAACAGGAAATGGGACAGCCATAAGAACTGAGGTTGTCTACAGGCCCTCAGACCAGGGGGAGGACATAGACACATTACTGTTAGAAGATATACAAAACATGACAGCTAAAGGGGAGGTTCTGATAATGGGAGACTTCAACATGCCAGAAACAGATTGGTCAATACCAGCAGGAACATCTGCCAGAACTAGACACATGGTGGATTCCCTGCAGGGGGAGAGCCTCAAACAACTGGTACAACAACCCAAAAGAGACAGGTATATCCTATATCTAGTACTGACTAACAGGGAAGGGATCACAGATCTCCAGGTAGAAGGTCACCTGGGGGCCAGTGACCATCACATGGTATGGTTCAATTTGGCCACTACAACGAAATCATCCCATTCCAAGGCAAAAATATGGGACTTCAGAGGAGCTGATTTTGATAAGATGGCCAACAGAGTTAAGCTAGCCCTGGCAAAAAGAAATACAGGTGAGGAGGTATAGGCAAACTGGGCAAGCTTTAAGGATGCAATACTTGAAACAACATCCCATTGTGTTAGACAGAAAAGGAAGTGCAAAAGAAGCAGGAAACCACTTTGGTTCTCAAATACAGTAGTAGAAAAGGTCAGAGTCAAAAGGCTGGCCTTCAGGAAATATAAGGGAACACCACGGGATGAAGATAAGGAGGCATACCAAACTGCCCTAAGGGAAGCAGGGAAGGAAGTAAGGCAGGCAAAGTCCCAAACTGAGGAAACACTAGCACAAACAGTAAAAGAAGGTGACAAGACTTTTTATAGGTATATTAGTGAAAGGAGAAAGTCCAGAGGGGTTATTGCTAAGCTCAAAGGAGAAAAGGGTGTGTGTGTGAGGAGGAGGACCCTGTAAAAGCATCTATCCTAAATAGATACTTTTGCTCAGTATTTACTGAAGAGAAGGTAGGGCAGGGCCCACAGCTCAGCAACATGGACACAGGGGGGAGGGAGGGAGGTGAGCACTACTCCCTTCACAAAAGAAAGGGTCCTACAAGAGCTCGCTAAGCTCAGGGTGAACAAGGCAATAGGATCTGATGGCATACATCCCAGGGTACTAAAGGAGCTAAGGGTGGAACTAGCAGAGCCATTAGCAGAACTGTTTAGTGAGTCTCTGAGCACAGGAGAGGTCCCAGAAGACTGAAGAAGGGCTCATGTGATCCCGCTTCACAAGAGTGGTAGCAGGGAGGAGGCAGGGAACTACAGACCAGTCAGTCTTTCCTCAGTAGTGGGCAAGATTATGGAGGCACTCCTTAAAGAAAGGATAGTGCAACACCTGGAATCCATAGGGGCACAGGATCCAAGACAACACGGGTTTACAAAAGGATGGTCCTGTCAAACTAATCTCATAGATTTCTTTGACTGGGTAACCAGAGTGGTGGACCAAGGGGGAGCAGTTGATGTCGCCTACCTTGACTTCAGCAAAGCTTTTGACACTGTTCCACATAGAAGATTGATAAACAAGCTGGGTAGGCTTGGGGTGGGTCAGAAGTTGGTCAACTGGGTGGCAAACTGGTTGACAGGCAGAAAACAGAGAGTGGTGGTAAATGGTATGCAGTCAGAAGAGATGCAAGTCACAAGTGGGGTACCTCAGGGATCAGTCCTGGGGCCAGTCCTCTTCAATATCTTCAACAGTGACGTTGCAGATGGACTAGAGGGTAAGGCTTGTCTGTTTGCAGATGACACCAAGATCTGCAACAGATTAGATGATCCAGATGGGGTGGTCAGAATGAGAAGAGATCTGGATAAACTAGCAAAATGATCTGAAGAGTGGCAACTGAGATTTAATGCAAAGAAGTGCAAGATCATGCACATAGGGAAGACAAACCCTGAAGCCACCTATAGGCTGGGAGGGAAGTTGCTGGCAGTCACAAAGAGAAGATAGAGACTTTGGCATCATCATCACCGATGACCTGAAATCATCCAAGCAGACCTCTAAAGCAGTAGGTAAAGCTAGGGGGATGTTAGGGTGTATTAATAGGGGTATCACAAGTCGTAAGAGGGAGGTAATAATCCCTCTTTACAAGACACTGGTTAGGCTCCATCTGGAGTACTGCATGCAGTACTGGAGGCCACACCTTCACAAGGACATTAACCAAATTGAGGCAGTACAGAGAAGGGCAACCAAAATGGTGCAGGGACTGCATCAGAAGACATATGAGAACAGATTAACAGAGCTCAATATGTATACCCTACAGCAAAGGAGGGAGAGAGGTGATATGATCGAAACATTCAAACACCTTAAGTGCATTAACAAGGTGAAAGAGTCTAACATGTTTCAATATAAGAAAAATAGCAGGACAAGAGGACACAGCATGAGATTAGAGGGAGGCCGATTAAGGGGTAATGTGAGGAAGTTCTTTTTCACAGAAAGGGTGGTGGATGCATGGAACGGCCTACCTCAGGAAGTGGTGGCTATGAATACAGTGTAGGGCTTCAAACAGGCATGGGATAGGCATAAGGGAGCAATACAGATGAGTATGAATAGATAGGCCACTGACAGCAAAGGACAATGGCACATTTATAAGGTAGAAAAAGAAATTAGCAGACTGGATGGGCCTTTCGGTCCTTATCTGCCGTCAACTTCTATGTTTCTATGAAACAGGCACTACCAGTCTTCCATCTTGGAGGAGTAAGTCACTCTCAGTTGCGATTTCTTCTCGAATAGCCAATATAGTATAACGACTGAGTCAACTTGAGACCGTTCAGAGGGCCAATCTTGTAACACTGTCTCTTTTAGGTTTTGTAATTCTGAGTCTCATGCTGTTTCCTCTTGAAACTATTTCAGCAGTAACTGAAATTTAAGCAATCGTGTGCACTTCATATTTATCAATGTCATTCTAAGGGATTATTCCTTTTTGGACAACTCTATTGAGGGCGGCCGCAATGTCCAGCTCTATTCATGCATTTTATGTAACATGTAAATCATATTTCTGTTGTTTGACCATCATTCTCTGTATTAAAGGTGTAGAAGTGTGCAGGGGTTTCTTGAACAAGCTTTCTAGAGTCTTGTGATCAGTCTATGTGAGCATTTTCTGTCTACCCTAAATGTATTGATGAAATTTAGTACATCTGTACACAATAGCCAACATCTCTTTTTCTATTTGTGCATACTTTTTCTGTTTTGGTAACAGATCTTGAAGTGAATACAACAGGTTTATTGACTTGCAAAAGACATGCTCCCAGTCCTTCCGAGGAGGGATCAACAGACAGGACCACTGGCTTGTGCAGGTCATAAAAGGCTAGCACTGCACAAAGCATGATGAATCTCTTTAGTTTGTAAAAGACCTGTTCGTTGCTGGTGTCCCAATGTCATGCCATTTCCTTTCCCAATAATTCTCTTAATGGTTTATTCAGAGTTGACAAATTGGGAATGACTTTGGCTACATAGTTAACCATCCCCATAAACCTCTGTAATGGTGTGACTGTCTTGGGTGCAGCCATGTCCACCATAGCCTTCATTGTCTCTCGGTCTGCTACTAGCCAATGCTGGATCAATATATGCCCAATACAGGGAACTTCTTTCTGTCCAGTCTTTGATTTTTTTTAAATTTGGTGCTAGAAGGTGCTCTCGCAATCTCTGCAATGTCTTTGTTAATCTCGCATTATGTTCTTGTAAATCTGATCCCCAAATCAATATATCATCCATGTAAGTCTCTACACCTTCTATGCCTACACCTTCTATGCCCTTAACAGGGCACCCAACAGTGTGCAAGGGAGCAGGGCCTTGCAATTTAAAGAGGGATCAAGGGTTGGGGAGATGAGCAGGGGCAAGGTGCAGGGATGGAGGATGGTTCTGATTAACTCCAGGAGCATGGGAAATAAGATGCCTGAGCTTCAGGTGATGCTAACTGTTAAGCACCCCTTCCACCCTGCTGGGGGAGAAGGCCAAGTCCTCCCTTAGTATGCCTGCCAGAAGCAGCCTCAAGCTCCATCCCTCCCCCTTCACAAGTTTAAACCCCACCTAGCTTTGATGAACTGGGCCAGATGGCCTTTAAGTTTCAAAACCTCCTTCTCCCCAAATGGTGGTATGTGTTGTTGGCAGCAGTCACCAAAACTTGTGCCACTCCTTGGCACAACTGGGACCTAAACCTGATGGGGTACACTGTGTTCAGTAAGGACAGGGTTGTGGGCAGGGGAGGAGGGGTGGCACTCATCATTAGGAATGGCATCAATATGTGGAGGGTGGAGGGGGCAGATGAAAAAGTGGAGGTGTTATGGTTTACCTTGCAGGTGTCTGGGGGAATGAGAGTCAAACTGCGGGTGGTTTAAAGGCTGTCCATGCAGGCTGAGAAATTTGAGGAGTGCCTGGTGGTGAATCTAAGGGATCATTGTGGTCAGGGGTAGGGTAAAACTGTGGTGATTTGTGACCGTAAGGCCAGAAAGCTGTGTGCTGGTGGACCAGAGAGGACCAGGAGGTGGTAAGGGACAAAAGAGCTGCTTAAAGAAGATATAAGCATTCACAAGGGGATGGAGACAAGGTGGAGTACGATAGGTTAACTAAAAAGGTAACCAGGGTGGTGAGATTGGCCATGGTGAGGATGGAGCAGAGACTGGCACAGGGGATCAACAACAGGGGAAAAGGGTTCTTTAGGTACATTATGGAAAGGAGGAAAGTGAAGGGGCAGGTTAGCAAACTGAGGTCAGGGAGTGGGTGGGCCAAGGAGGCCAGGGAGCATGATAAGGTTCTTAACAAACACTTTGCCTCGGTCTTCACAAGAGATGATGGGGGGACATCACCAGACAGGGGGATGCGAGCTAGGAATGAAGGGGGGGGGTGCTCTCTAATGTTGATATTCCTGTTGGTAGAGTGTGGGAGGCCCTTAAGTCCCTGAGAATGGATAAGGCACTGGGTCCAGATGGCCTTCATCCCAGGGTGCTGAAGGAGATTGTGGACATCCTTGCTGCACCTCTGGTGGACCTTTTTTAACTCCTCCCTACAGACAGGATGGGTGCCTCAGGACTGGAGGATGGCTCATGTTGTATCTATCCACAAACATGGCTCAAGGGAGGAGCTGGGTAACTACAGGCCTGTCAGTCTGAGGTTGGTGGTTGGCAAGATGATTGAGGCCTTCTTGAAAGAGAGGCTGGAGGTGTTCCTGGAGACATGGGGCCATCTGGATGATCACCAACATGGCTTCACTCAGGGCAGATTTTGTCAGACTAACCTTGTGTCAAAGGGTCTGAAAATTATTATATTTCTAAAGAGGTACTATAGTTGTGTTGTGACTAGCCCCCCCCCTTATGTATCTGCCCTATATGTGTATTGTGCATGTGCTGTCTTTTCTGTGCATAGACTGGCCACCTATGAATTTTATTTTTTATTTGTCTGTCTGTCTTTAATTTTTTGCAACCCCCATCCTATCTAGTCATTAATCGGAACTCCAGCAAGTAGTACCTGTTAGAAAATAAATGCGGTCTTCCTTTGCATTCAGTCCTCACTTGAAGTTGCAATGGCCCCTTTAAATAAAAAGAAAAACACTTTAAACTGTTCGTAAAACGAATATTCTTAAAACTGTCCCCTTTGTGGCTAAAACATCATGAGAATGCCTCCCTTTTCTAGAAGAGTATCAGTTGGTTTAATTTTAGTCAAGAGATGAGCATAATTTCGAGGCAGCTCCGTCTCGGCATTCTTCTGACTGCAGATATGCTTTACTGTCGCACAACTAAGTAAGGCAGTAAAATCACAGGAACAGCTTTTCTTTGCCAAAATACTTGTGGGTTGTTTCAAGCATTACCCCCTTTTGCGCTAAAGAGCTTTTCAGCTTGCCTTCTTCAGCTGTTTGTGACTGAGCTGTTTCAATATCCACAGCTCAACAGGCAGCATGAAAAACGGTTTGCTGTGAGTTTGTAAATATTCCCAGTACAATAAGAGCCCCTCAAGTGAGAACAGAATTAATATAATAATAAAAAGAACCAGAGGGAAATGGTTTACCTGCTATAAGATTGAAGGGCTCTCTGTGTGGTGGATTCTCTCCCTAAGGGCCAGCCAGCCATATTGTTAAACATTATATAGAGAATGGAAAACAAGAGGTGGGGCTTATCCCTTGAAATCTGAGGTTTTAGACCCAGAATTGAAATAAATGATTGTGAAGCATGCAGATAAAAGAAATACTTCTGTAAAACATTATATAGGCCCTTTTGAGATAAAAATATTTACTTTTATGTAAAAATTGTTTCATGTAAGCTGAGTGATAGGAACTCTAGCCAATCAGGAATAGTCTCGTTATATATATAGCTGCTGTCTTAAGAGAGAAGTCAGATGTGTTCCAGGGTGCTGAAGCATATACACCCTAGCTAGTGCTCTAGTGACTATGGATTATTATGCACAAGACTTTGATATTTTTCGTTGGTTGCTGTATTGCTGCTGTTAGTGCTATGCTCCTTAAATGTATGTTATTTTTATTATTTTGATGAAATCAGTCTGTCTTTTTATTTTGATTTTCTTACTTCACATCGGAGTTTCCCAATAAAAGAAACTGTTGGGAGTGACTTCCAGAGAAAATCACCTGTATTTGAGTCCTTCTGTATCCCTAGCCTCTTACACTGGTGTTAGAAGTGGGGATACTGGTTGGAACTACACCCAACTGGGATAGTCTGCTCGAGACTCCAGTGGACTTTATCTATATATGCAGGAAGAAAAGGCGGAACCAGGATCCTATCCAGGGGTAGCTACTCGATCAGTTACAGCGGCTTATCAACTACCTATTTTATCTGGACTGGAGCCAGTTGTAAGGAGAAAGGAAGGAAATCCTGTGACAAAGATGGAAGCAGAACCTGAACTACAAGCATCTGGTGGTGTAATAGAAGAAGAAGTGCCCCCCTCTAGAGACTCATGAACTGGTAAGATGGTTATGTATGCACCAGATGGAATTGGAAAGACAGAGGGAGAGGGATAAAAAGGAATATGAAGCCAGATGGTCAGATACTTTAAGGGCCATACAAGCCCTGGGTGTTAACAGGCCTCCAGATCAGCCGCCTGGTAGTCACAAGGACATTAAGTTGGTTAAACTTGCAGAAAGTGATGACATAGAAGCATATATTACTACCTTTGAGAGAGTGGCAACAGCATGCGAATGGCCCAGAGACCAGTGGGTGATTCGCTTAGCACCTTATCTTACTGGGAAGGCACAGCTTTCGTAGTCACATAGAGGTTGCCCATGCAAACAATTATGATCAGGTCAAAGCTGCTATTTTGAAACGCTATCACATAAATACTGAAACATATCGTCAACGGTTCCGGACTTATAAGTACCAGGCTGCCGATAACCTATAGGATGCCTACATCCGCTTAAAGGACTTATGCCTATAATGGTTACAACCTACTACTCAGACACTTGACCAGATTCTGGAAACCATTGTGATGGAACAATTCATAAAGATTTTACCCCGGGATGTCCAACTTTGGGTAAAGGAGCACCGATCCGAGACTTCAGATGCAGCAATCCGCCTGACAGAGGACTTCATGGCAGCTCATCCCTCACAACCTAAGGGAGCCATGTTAGATGGACACCAAGCCTCTATTTCCAGACAAGGTAGTTCAACTGTGGCTCCTATGCTCCCTCCAACAGGCACTAAAGTTTTTCCAAGACCACTTAAAATCTATAACCCAGATATTATCTGCCGAGAGTGTGGAGGGAAAGGCCATGTTGCAAGATTTTGCCCCAAGAGAAAGACTGAAAACTCCCATTTAGCATTGGCCAACTGGGGTCAATATATGTTGCCTGTTCAAACTGTTAAGCACACGGTGTGTGGCCTCCTCGATTCGGGCAGCAGACAGACTCTAGTACAAACTGCCCTACTGGATCCAAGGTCTGACCATACGCCACAGAAGACTGAGGTAGTTTGTATTCACGGAGATACCCATCATTACCCTCTCTATGATTTGGACATAACTATACAGGGACATACACATTCTGTCCGGGTAGGTGCTGTTCCTCATCTACCTGTTCCTATACTTATTGGGCATGATCATCCTGATTTTCAGACCCTACTAACTGGCAATGTTGTGGCCATGGTTACTAGATCTCAAACTAAAGATAAGTTGGGTCAGGAATTCCCTTTTTCTGATGATATATTTGGAGAGTCCAAGAAGAAAATAAAATCAAAGGCCCAGAAAAGAAAAGAAAAGCGGGAATGGACTCAAAATGTCAAAAGGGAAAGTAAGACTGACACAGACTCTGTTGTTTCAACAATAGACTTTAGAATTGCTCAGCAACATGATCCCAGTTTACAAAATTGTTTTTCCCATGTGGCTGATGTTACAAAAGGGTCTGAGAATTATAAAATGAATAATGGTTTATTACATAAGAGATGTGTTAATCCAAAAAGTGGGGGAGTTGTAGACCAGTTGATAGTACCCCAAGAATATAGGCAACAACTCTTAGAGTTAGCCCACAACATACCGTTAGCTGGACACCTGGGTAGGGATCGTACGTTAAGGCGCCTGTTATACCGGTTCCTTTGGCCTGGTATTCATGAACAGGTGACAGAATTCTGTAGGAGTTGTCCAGAGTGCCAAAAAGTAGCCAAGTTGGGGAAGAAGGATAAGGTACCCTTAATGCCCTTGCCTTTGATAACCACTCCTTTTGAGCGGATAGCTATGGATGTGGTGGGCCCCCTTCCTAAAAGCATGAAGGGTAACCAATACATATTAGTAATCTGTGACTACACTACTAAATACCCAGAAGCAATACCCCTAAGCAATGTTACTGCACCAAAAATAGCAGAGGAACTTGGTAAACTATTCAGTAGAATTGGTATACCTAAGGAATCTGACAGACAGGGTAGCAATTTTGCTCAGTGTTATTAAAACGACTATATGATATTCTGGGTATCACTGCCATACATACCACCCCCTACCATCCACAAACTGATGGCCTGGTTGAACGATTCTACCAGACCCTCAAAAAAATGTTACAAAAGTTGTGTCAGGAAGAAGGCCGTAGATGGGACATACTATTACCATACTTAATGTTTGCATATAGGGAGGTGCCCCAAGCTTCCACCGGTTTCTCACCTTTTGAACTACTTTATGGACGTAATCCATGAGGCCCATTGGATCTTATGAAAGAGAAGTGAGAAGAAGGGCAAGTATCCCCGGGTCAGGCCCCAACGATTATATTTGCCATCTTAGGAATAAGATAGCTAAATATATAGGAATTGCCCACCAGACTAATGTTAAACAACAAGGTATTCAAAAATACATTATGATAAGGGCACGGGAACCAAAGAATTCCAAGAAGGGGACAAGGTATTATTATTATTACCATCTTCAGATAATAAATTGTATATGACATGGCAAGGACCATATACTATATCTAAACGGACAGGACCTGTAACCTATCAAGTGGTCTTGCCAGATAAAAAAAAAATAATAATGTTTACCATGTTAATCTGTTAAAGAAATGGGTTGAAAGAAAAGACTGCTTTGTGGGTTACATACACCCTGAAACCCCAACCAGTGAACTAGATCTAGTATACCAGCAGTTAGAATCAAAACTAGAAGGGGTCAATGAGTTAAGAATAAATCCCCAGCTTACCAGTCAACAGGTAGCTGAGCTTTATACTGTATTACAGCCATTTTCAGAATTTTTTACAGGAAAACCTGGGAAGGTAATGGGTGTGGTACATAAAATCAACACCACCCAGATAACACATGTAAGGCAAAGACCGTATAGAATACATGAACGCGTAAGATGCGAGGTGGAACAGGAACTGGGCAAAATGCAGCAGTTAGGAATCATAAAGCCATCCCACAGTGAGTGGAACTTCCCTATTGTTGTGGTCGGAAAAAAGAAAGGTGGGGTTCAGATTTGTTTAGATTTTAGGAAATTAAACGAAATATCTAAATTTGACAGCTATCCAATGCCTCGCATTGATGATATCCTTGACCACTTAGGAAAAGCCCAATACATTACAACCCTTGACCTGACCAAAGGTTACTGGCAGATTCCTTTAGATACTGGTGACAAAGAAAAAACTGCCTTTAGTACCCCAGTTGGTTTATTCCACTTTACTGTTATGCCATTTGGGCTCCATGGAGCCCCAGCGACCTTTCAGCAACTTATGGACAAGCTCCTCCTACCTCATGCTACCTTTAGTGCCTCCTACATGGATGACGTAGTAATTTTCAGTAACACATGGTCTGACCATTTAAACCACCTAACCACAGTATTAAGTACTATAACTTCTGCAAGCCTCACTATCAATCCATCCAAATGCTCAGTAGCTATGCAAGAGACAGAATATCTAGGATTTCAAATAGGAGGAGGTGTACTAAAACCTGTTAAGTCTAAAATTGAAGCTATAGCTAATAGCCCGCATCCAATAACCAAATAAGACATGAGATCCTTTTTAGGGCTCGCTAGTTACTATAGGAGATTTATACCAAATTTTGCTATAATAGCTAACGCTCTTACTGACTTAACAAAAAAACGACAACCTGAAAAAGTGATTTGGACTCAGGCCTGTGAGGAAGCATTTTCCACAACTAAAGCATTATTATGCTCTTCTCCAGTGTTACGCAACCCTGACTTTACACTTCCCTTTATCCTCCAAACAGATGCATCAAACTGTGGCATAGGGGCGGTATTGTCACAGGTAATTAAGGGTGAAGAACATCCTATAATATACATCAGTAGGAAGTTACATGAAAGGGAGACTAGATATTCTACCATTGAAAAAGAATGCCTAGCAATACGCTGGGCTATCGAAGCTCTGCAATTTTATTTATGGGGCACAGAGTTCGAATTATGGACAGACCATAACCCACTGTGTTGGCTCAATGTTATGAAGGATAAAAACCCTCGCATAATGCGATGGTACTTGACATTGCAGCCATACTGTTTCAAAATAAAACATAGAAAAGGAACAGAACATAAAAATGCAGACTTCTTATCCAGATATGGCTATGACAATAGCTAAGCTGTATCTTATATGACAGACCTCGGGGTATAGTAAAGAAATAATTAAACAAATTGTAAGAGCTAAAGTATTTTTTTTATTTATTATGACCTTTTGTACAATAGTGAACAAAAGATAGTGTTCACTGAGGTAAAAAGGGAATTGTGTTTGGGACCCCGAGGTGGAGCCTGAGGAGTGGTTGGGCTTTGGCTCCATCTCTTACCTGTAAGAGATCTGTACTTCATCTTTAAAAAAAAAAAAAGTATATACAGTACATGTTTGTATTCAGACAAAATGTTCTGAACAATTTTTTTTCGTGAGCGGGTAGGAGAATGTCAAAGGGTCTGAAAATTATTATATTTCTAAAAAGGTATTATTGTTGTGTTTTGACTAGCCCCCCCCCCCCATGTATCTGCCCTATATGTGTATTGTGCATGTGCTGTCTTTTCTGTGCATAGACTGGCCACCTATGCATTTTATTTTTTATTTGTCTGTCTGTCTTTAATTTGTTGCAACCCCCATCCTATCTAGTCATTAATCGGAACTCCAGCAAGTAGTACCTGCTAGAAAATAAATGCGGTCTTCCTTTGTATTCAGTCCTCACTTGAAGTTGCAATGGCCCCTTTAAATAAAAAGAAAAACACTTTAAACTGTTCGTAAAATGAATATCCTTAAAACTGTCCACTTTGTCGCTAAAACATCATGAGAATGCCTCCCTTTTCTAGAAGAGTATCAGTTGGTTTAATTTTAGTCAAGAGACGAGCATAATTTTGAGATGCTCCGTCTCGGCGTTCTTTACGAGCTGCACGAATGTGCGCACTGTCGCGTAGCTCGTAAATGCAGTAAAATCACAGAAAAGCTTTTCTTTTGCCAAAATACTTGTGGGTTGTTTCAAGCATTACCCCCCTTTTTGCGCTAAAGCGCTTTTCAGCTTGCCTTCTTCAGCTGTTTGTGACTGAGCTGTGTTTCAATATCCACAGCTCAGCAGGCAGCATGAAAAATGGTTTGCTGTGAGTTTGTAAATATTCCCAGTACAATAAGAGCCCCTCAAGTGAGAACAGAATTAATATAATAATAAAAAGAACCAGAGGGAAATTGTTTACCTGCTATAAGATTGAAGGGCTCTGTGTGTGGTGGATTCTCTCCCTAAGGGTCAGCCGGCCATATTGTTAAACATTATATAGAGAATGGAAAACAAGAGGTGGGGCTTATCCCTTGAAATCTGAGGTTTTAGACCCAGAATTGAAATAAATGATTGTGAAGCATGCAGATAAAAGAAATACTTCTGTAAAACATTATATAGGCCCTTTGAGATAAAAATATTTACTTTTATGTAAAATTGTTTCATGTAAGCTGGTGACAGGAACTCTAGCCAATCAGGAATAGTCTCATTATATATATAGCTGCTGTCTTAAGAGAGAAGTCAGATGTGTTCCAGGGTGCTGAAGATATACACCTAGCTAGTGCTCTAGTGACTATGGATTATTATGCACAAGACTTTGATATTTTTCGTTGGTTGCTGTATTGCTGCTGTTAGCGCTATGCTCCTTAAATGTATGTTATTTTTATTATTTTGTCGAAATCAGTCCATCTTTTTATTTTAATTTTCTTACTTCACATCGGAGTTTCCCAATAAAAGAAACTGTTGGGAGTGACTTCCAGAGAAAATCACCTGTGTTTGAATCTTTCTGTATCCCTAGTCTCTTACACCTTGTGGAGTTCTACAATTGGGTGACAAAGGCACTGGACCAGGGGAGGCCAGTGGATGTCTTCTTTCTAGAGTTCAGCAAAGTGTTTGACTCAGTGCCACACCCGGGGTTGCTGGACAAGCTGGAAGGAATTGTGGTAGGGAACATGATAGGGAGGTGGATAGGGAACTGGCTAACTGGGAGGTTTCAAAGGGTAGTGATTGGGGGGTGGAGTTATCATCACCAAGGAAGGTCATTAGCGGAGTCCTGCAAGGGTCAGTGTTAGGCCCACTTCTGTTTAATGCTTACATCTCTAACATCAGGAATGGTATCAGGAGTGCAATGAGCCTCTTTGCTGGTAACTCAAACTGGGAGTGGTGGTGGACAGGGAGAAGGGTAGAAGAGTCCTGCAGGTCGTCCTGGAGACTCTGGAGAGGTGGTCACACACACTTGGAAATTGAGGTTTAATGCCAAGAAGTGTAGGGTTCTCCAGCTGGGGTTTAGGAACCTGTATCATGAGTTCCTTTTTTTTTGCGGGGGGAGGACTACAGGTTTTGGAGGGGGAAGGGATCTGAGGGTGGTCATAGATGCCAAAATGAATAACTCCGAACAGTGTCGGAGGGCTGCGGCTAAAGCAAATAAAATGCTCGAGTGCATTGCCAGGGGGATAACCTCAAGAAGACTAGAAGTGCTTCTCCCTCTGTATAACTGCCTGATTTGACCACACCTAGAGTACTGCATGCAGTTTTGGCACCCAACTTCTCCATGTTGTCCATCTCAGCCTTAACTTTATCTTTTAATGCAAATTGTTGTTTTTCTAGTCAGGTGTATCATGGGACTCATAGACTTGTCTACCTTTATATGGTGCTCTCCCTCGAGACACCCCAGCTCCTGAAAAACATCCATCAACTTGTCCATCAACAGTATCTCTTCCATTGAATCACTCTCTACATTCAATGAAAACATTTCTTGACAAGTTTCATCTCTAGATGTGTGGGCAATCCCAGAACAAGAATTACAGTGACATCAACTACTTGAAACATGACTGTGTAATACTGATTTTTGAATCCCACTGCCAGTACAACTTTCCCATATTCATTCATCTGATGGCCGGAATAAGAAACCAATCATGCTTTCAACTTTTGAATAGGCTCTCTTGACACAGTTTGATACATGCTCATAGGCATAACATTACACTGTGCTCCAGTGTCCAGTTTTAAAGTCACACCTTTTCCTTTACTGCTTAAGTGCACTTTCCAATAAGTGTCCTCAGCTGTGTCAGTTAGTGTTTCAACAGCAAAAACATTCTCACTTTCACTACCAGTCTCTTCATTGACTACTTGCACTTTTGCACCTTGCTCTGCAGTACACATCCTTGCAAAATGATTCAGTCTATGCATATTCGTCATCTTTGATCACACACAGGGCATCTGATTGGCTCATGCTTTCTCCCACATTTTCCACATCTACGAATTCTGGACTCTCTGGCAGGTACAGTCTCTCTCACATTTTGCACAATCACTCTGTTCCCCCCTTTTTTGAAAACAGTCACATTCACAGCAGTTGCTTCAATGGGGGGTCACTCATGGTTCTGATTTGCTCCCTCACTTAATTCAGCTGCTCTGCACGTGTCAAAAGTCTTGTCTAGAGTCAAATCTACTTCAATCAATCAATCAATTAATCAAAATCTTTATTTATCCAGGTGAACATCATTGAGCAAGCTCAATTACAAGATGGACCTGGTTAGCTCTGGGTCAAATGGTACAGTGCATACAGAGATATTTACAAGAGAGCCAAATAACACAAGTGAAAAACAATTAATGCAATTAATGGAAATAAGTACTCAATGTTACATCAGTCATATCAGTTCAGAGTACTTCTGTAATATTTAAGGAGGACATAAGATGAGGCTTAGTAGGAGCTTCAGTAGGGAGAAGTGATTGGCCGCTTGTGTATGGAGCTGACGCAAGCACAGAATTTAAAAAGTAGTGTACAGTAACAGAGCAGTCAGCACTGCACATGGTCATTTATAATCCCACAAATAATTCTGTCTCTGATCAATGAATCAATCAAATTGCCAAACTCGCAAGACTTGGCTCTCAGCCTCAATTCTGTAGCGTAAGCATCAATAGTTTCACCTGGTTTTTGGTTTTGAATGTTGAACAGATGCCTTTCATATATGAGGTTCTTCCATGGGTTGCAATATCTCTCGAACTGCACCATGATCTGGGTCAAATTCACTTTGTCTTCCTCTCTCGCCCAGTTGAATGTGTTATAGACCTCCAGGGCAGCAGGACTAGCCACACACAGGAACATCATGACTTGAATTTTTGGGGATTTTTCAGCGACTCCCAATGCCAAAAAAAAAATCTAAACTTGCTGTTTGAAGTGGTGCCAGTTCCCTGCACTGTTGCCAGTGAAGACCAGAGCGGGTGGCGGCAACAGCTGCTCCATCTTCTGACACCATATAATGGGATGCAGAGGTAAGGAACTGTGTTTTTAAAGCTTTACTAACATCCAGTGTAAGTGAACACTCTAACAGCCAATTTGAATCTGGGGGGTTATAGCCCACCAATCACTATTTATATTAAGGTTCAAAAGCTGTGATGTCACATTGGGTGTACATCATTAATATTCATAACATCCATTAATAATCATATCCTCACACAACCCTGTATACAACATCCTCTGTATTACAGTTAATGAAAGCATTAATTTTATAACTCTTAGTGCAAAAATCCCAGAATTTATCCCTAGTGTGATATACTTGCAAAAAAAAAAACATGAATCACATCTAAAATTACACTTAGGAAGTGGTTTCCTCTGTGAGGGGTTTGTTGAGGTGAAGTGGCTTTTCACAACTCTATCAGCAATATTTTGGCCCCTTCCTGTATGTGACCCTCGGTAGTGCATCTACCTATTCCTTCAGTTTTGCCTCTGCCTGAAGTACATCCTAATATCTCTGTAAGATTTCAGTTATTCTAAAATTCTGAGGTGTAAACATTGTAACAAAATTCATGTGCTTCTTGCTTACATTGTCACTACCCTTCTTATGTGCAGTGAGTAACACAGCCCTCTGTATATTGTTAACCCTCTTGCTTGCCTTGCGCAGACACCTGTCATTATAACCACTCCTGTTAAATCTTGTAAGCATAGTGTCCATCCCCTGCTGATATACATAGTTTTCAGAACAGTTTCTCTTTAATCTAAGAAATTGTTCCATAGGGATTTTCTCCATGGTGTGTTTGGGATTGCAACTTGTATATAGTGCAGAATGGAGTTTCTGTCAGTTGATTCCTGAAAAACCTCATGTGTACCCTCCCCATGCCATTGTTTATAATATGTAAATCTAAGAAATATATCTCTGTTTTGCTGGCTATCAAAGAGAATTTGGGGTTACTATTAATGGATTCCAGCGATTTTCCAAAGTCATACAGCTCATCCTGTGTACCCTTCCATACAATTAAGAGATTGTTGATGTACTTCCTGTAGAAGTCCAATTTTTTCTCTCTATGGATTGCTTTCCTCAGGGTACACATATTTCTGTTCCCATTGTGCTACTTAAATATTGGCATAGGTTGGTGCAAATACTGCAGCCATTGCAATGCCTTTTACCTGCAAGTAGAACTGATCTTCAAAGAAAAAAGCATTACTAGTTAGAACCTTTTCTGTCAGATTCAAAAAAATTCCACATGGAATGAGTCATATTCTGTATGTGTATATAGAACCTGTAACAAAAACAGCCTCGCATCATTCCTGAGTATGGATTTAGAATCAGAGTTCCAGACCAAACAGTGTGAAAAAAAAGTTTAACAATTTAAAATACCTTAAAAAGATGTACATACTGAAATCACAATAAAATAAGTGCCACCCCACCAAAAAACAGCTGTTCAGAGTTAAGCCATTTCACCCAAAAATAGAGATCAAAACTGTTCCCCAAATGTTGATGCCATCAGGAATAGGTGGTGGGAGGGACCTAAACACATAGCAAGAAAATTGGGAATGAACATGTGAGCAGGGGTATTCTATGTCAGTAGCCCAAGTATGATGGCAACTGGCCCATCCATATAAGCCATGGTAAGGCTGAATATTGCATAGATGATGCAACCATAACTATAGGGGTGCTACTGTGCCCTGTAATATATACCTTTTAAAAGTAGAATCCATGATTGTTCTGGCTCTTCGTTAGAACTCGAAGCCCTGGGTTCAAAAATGGTTCTATACTTTCTAGATATAGTTCTCAGAACCCTTCTAGTTTCCTATGCATGTGATGCTTGGTAAACCTTACATCTTATTTACTTTAGAAAGATGATATAAAGGTAAATACATATGCTGTATAACGGATTACTGATATGACATCTTATATCTGTGTAGTATACACTAATATTTTCCTCCTAAAATGCTTCAATAATATATAGTAATTAAATAGGTCAATCAGTCTATTTGTATGCTAGTTGAAAAGGTTTCTGTCAGCATGATCTTTTTTCCCCTTAAATGTTATATGCCACTAGATCCGAAGGGTGGCAGTTTAGCCCTGTCCCTGCTGTCATGGCCCAGCACCAAGCTTCCCAGCACTCACCTGTTGGTTGTAATTTTTCTTCCATGAATCCCCCATTGTGGAGGGGCCAGAGAGGGAAGGGCCATCTTCCCCCACAGTATAGAAATCCAGAGCAGACCAGTGGTGAGTGCTGGGTGGCAAACCAGACCCAGGACCTGTGGGCAGGGTGTCATTAAGCTACCTGACCACCATTTTCCACATTTCTTCCCTAGCCACGGTGACGTAGGATACACTTATGCATGGAGGCACACATGCATCCCGGAACCATGGCTCGCCTCACCCCAGACCACAGTCAGTTGCTCATGCATCGGTGCTACCACTAGATCACCACGTGATGGCAGACAACAGCTGAGTTAACTCACCACCCCAATCCAGGAGAAGAGAACTGCCAAGTGGCAACTAAAGTCTCTCTCAGTCAACCCCTCACCAAACCCCCATAAACCAAGCTTGTTCCTGGACTCAGGTCACTGGAGAGGAGAGCTGAAGTGCTGGGCACATCAGCTCTCAGCACCAAAGAGCCAGCTAGGTCTGCATGCCATTTTTGATGAAAGATGGTTTGCTTTACAATATATATTGTGAGGAGTAATCTCTGAGGCACTCCAAACCTTTACAAACTGGGTTTATGATCACCTGTTAGGCTGTCAATGCGCATTTGACTTCAAAGATGGAATTCCTTACCCCCTATTTCCCAGCCTTGGGCTACCTGAGCTCATTTATTTATGTGCATCTGACTAGGCTGGATCACAGGATCAAGCTCCTGCTAATTTCAAAAAAAGATTAACTTTTTCAAGAGAGCTAAACATTAATCCAAAGTAACCTTTCAATTTATTATTTGGCTACTTTTCCCACTACTGCTAGAATCAGGCTGGCTATCAGTTCTATAGTTATTTCTTACTAGTTCCCTTTCTGCTGACTCCCCATTCCTAGCTGGATCCAGTCACCTGTTTGTCTGTCAGATTTATGGATAGCTTTTTAAGATCCAAGATGAGATATATTTGCTTGCACTTTCCTCCCAATGAACATACAGTTTCCACAGTTTTAAATTCTGTTCCCAGCTGTTTTTCCTGGCAATCCACCAAGACTACCATGTTTCCTAGCATGCCTCCTTGTGGCAGAGACCATAGGCTGTGCTTGTGTTCGACAAACTCCAGAGCACTCCCCTACCAGTGAGTTGCTCTAGTATCAGAATGCACAATTGGTGTCCCCTGCAGCCCCTGACAGCAGCCGCAGGATGGTTCACCTGGCTCCCACCTATGCCAACTCAACAGGGAGGAGGTAGAGCAGTTGTTTCTCTTGGAGGACTGGCAATGCCTTAAGAGTAAAGGGACCTACTACAGATGGGATATGCTGGAGGAGAAGAGTTGTGCTGTGCTTACAGTTCAAAAAGCCATTAGGTCCCGAGCCTTGGATTAATCTGCATGACCTACAGCCAGTCGTGTGAATTGATCCAATCCCTCCACACACACACACACACACACACACAGGTATGGTTTTGGACTGCATGCCAACAGGGCCTCCTGGCACAGCATATTAGTTTTGGACTTTCCTCTGGGTGAAACTGCCAAAATGCTTGAAAGAAAAGAAGATCAATTTCAGCTTCAGTGTCTCTCCACTCCTCTCCTGATGCACCCATTATGAAGGGCCACTGGCAGTAAAAGCACCATCATTTTCATCCCATCCCCCCCCTTCTCCAATCCTTTTGCAGGCTTCCACTTCATGGGAGCATCCCTCCGGCTGGCACTCAGGGATGATGATGCTGCCTATCCTGCACATGCAGCGTCACCTGGTGATAAATTGGGCATGGCATCTCATACCACCACCACTCAGCTACCCACCTGCCACAAGTGACCCTGTCCCTCCACCAATGAGTCCTTTGTCATGGTGACTCTCCTGTTATCTAAGCAGATAATATGGGGTGACTATCACCCATCCACATCAAAGAGTCTCCACCAGCTGTGCACCCTGCAGGAAGTGAACCAACTGCCACTACTTCTGGAGGCCAATTGGGAAGTCTGCCTAAATCTATTTCCCATAGTGGCCCCAGGACACAAATAGAAAGGGTACATATCCCCCCCCCCACCAGCGGATCCTCCCTCAAAGCATACTACCATGGGTTACAGCCAGTACAGGATCCTATACACCACGGGGAAAAGTAGATCCACTTCATAACCCCATGTGACCCAATGTGCATCACTTCTGGTGGCCATCTCTGAAGTTCTGGCTCTACCATAATAGAAAATAAAGCCCCTGCATACCTCAGATGACTGACTCTTGTCACTTCCAGTTGCCATCTTGGAAGTCTTGCTTACAATATGTCACACCTAGAACTTATTAGTAACTAATACAATAATAGGCCTTAAGGAATCAGTACAGTATATGGCCATTAATACTTGCTTTCTCATTTTGTCTCCCCAGGCAGCCAACATGGTAAAAGTGAAGATGTGCTGGTCCTGCCATGTTCCCCTACTGCTTTTCAGTCCAGGCCAACTGTTCCCAGCTGCCTGTCAGAAGAGCTGTCAGAGCACTCTGATCAGTTGAAACACAAGCAAGCTACTTCCCCTCAGGGGATTATCCCCAGTAACACCTCAAACAAGGAAAACTCACTGCAGTCACTGACACAACCACCCTACTCTTCCAGAACAGACAGATTACAAATGCACTGATTCAGGCACAGCAGCAATTCATAATGGCCAGTAAGTGGAGGCTGGCGGAGATGGCCAACCACTGGGCACAAAGCAACCCACAACTGACACCATACAAACCCCCAGTAGACCCTAACCCAGCTTACCCACACCTGAATAACCAGCACTACTCTGGTGAGGATTCATGGAAAGAATCAGAAGGTGAAAGAGAGTCAATGGAGCAGGACCCTCAAATACTGCTTCCTGGACCAAATCCCTAATCTGGTTAAAGCAATAAAGTCCATTGTGGGATTTGAAGAAGCACCACTGATACCAGATTCCAAGCTTGTGCCCTAACCAAAGACATCAGCCAAAGTCTCAGACACCTTTTCAGTATGTGAATTTGTTGATGAGGTGGTCTTCAAGAAATGGAGTGCTACCCAACTCACCAGAATCCCAGAGCAAAAGACCTGGGACAAGATACACCCTCTCCAAGACAGCAAGCTCAAGCTATGGTGGTCTGCACCTTGTAGTCCCACAGATCGTATCTCTCAATAAAAAGACAGTGCTCCTCACAGAGTGGGCCACCACACTGAAAGACTTCATAGATAAAAAAGTGGGAGAACTTCTCAAAAAAAATTTTGAGCTGGTGGGTTAGGTATCAGGGCCACCACCATGGCCATATGCACCACCCAGGCACAAATACTCTGAATGCAAGATGTCCAGAAGACACTGACCTCTAAAATGTCAGAGGCTACATTGATGGAACAGGCCATCCAACTAACCAAGTACCTGGCAGATATGGCAGTAGATTCCCTTTGATTCAATGCCAGGTCAGCAGTCATGATCCGGCCAAAAAGAAACATCTGGCTAAAAATATGGGATCCCAACCTAGAGTTTAAAGCCATGCTACTGAAATTACCCTTTCCAGGGCTCACTGTTATTTGGGGAAGGACTAGATAAATACCTTAAAGGAAAAAGAGATGGCAAAGTGATGACTAAGGATAAGGACCCTGGCAACACCTATCTACCATCCAGAGCAAAATCCAGAAAGAAACATAATTTTCATGACAGGATTTTCATGACAGGCATGCCAACTTAAATGCCAGTAGAAACCACAATTTCCAACCTCAAATTAACATAAACTCCCAATATATGCACTGTAACAGATACCGGTCCAACAAAGGCTGACCAAACAATTCTTTCAAACCGAAACAAATATCACAGTGACTACACACAAGGGACCAAGAGAATGCGCTACCACCACCCCCCCGCCTCCTACAATTCATGGACGCCTAGAGGAGAACAGTGGGGGGACAAGTGGGTCAGAGAAATAATACAAAAAGGGCACTCTATAGAACTGATGGCGATCCCACAAAGGAACCACCTAATAATGTTACCAATATCTTGAAATAAAGCAACTCCACAACGGGTCCAAAGGATCCTAGATGACCTACTCGCAAGAGCTATTGTGCAGGTCCCACAGCACGAACAAGGGACTGGGATCTATTCCATATTCTTTATGGTCCCAAAGAAAATAGGTGACCTTCACCCTGTACTAGATTTTAAAATCTTAAATTGTTTTGTAAAGCCAAATTGGTTCAAAATGGTCAACTGTCAACTGTCAGATCTATAAGGCAAGGCAAGGCAAATGTTATTTATCTTGTCTCCTTTCCAATGGCTCAGAGTGCCAGACAACAATAAAAGAAAACAAATATAAATTCTAATATGATAATAAAGAAACAGCAAAAAAAATACATTAAAATACAAATAAAATAATAACTTAGATGGAAACATCTAAAGTTAATTAATAATCTAGAAAGGCTTGTCTAAATAAATATGTTTTTAATCTGTGCTTAAAGGTATCTACAGTTGGGGCACAGATTACTAAATCTGGGAAAGAGTTCCATAGTAAAGGGGCTGTAAAAAGACCAAGGGATTACCTAACATCCATAAAGCTAAAGGACACCTACCTGCACATTCTAAAATGGCCATCCCACCAAAAATACCTACACCTTCACCACACCGGGTCATAATGTCATACACTTAATAGTGTACGGCATTATGGCGAATCCCAGACCTGTGCGCACTCAGAGATGGATCCCCCACGGAGTTGGAATCTTTAGTGGGGGGGTCTGGGGGCACAGCCCCTCACAGAACAATAAGTAAAACAAAATTGTGCAATGCGATTCTGCCGCACGGTATTCTGCCATGTGACATTATGACACCATGCCCGCATTCACATATTAGGGCTAATAAGCTACACTGCCCTTCAACCTAGCATCAGCCCCATGGGTGTTCTCCAAGATCTCAGTAGTCCTAGCAATAAAGATGTGAGAGCAATGGATCTAGGTGATCCTGTACCAGGATGACAGGCTGATATGGACCAAGACCATATCCCAAGCCCACAGGGAGACAGATGTAATATTTCAGAGTTTGGAAAGCCATGGATGGGTGACAGAGAAAAATGTAGCCTATAACCCAGCCAAATTATCGAGCACCTGGGATCTCTCATAAATGCCAACACTGGCCTGGTGAGACCATCAGACAAATGGGACAAATCCATGACAAGCTAAGCTGAAATACTAGTGACTGATCCCAGACAAATAATACAATAGGTATCTCAAGTTCTAGGCCTCATGTATCAAGATGGTGCCATGGGCAGGGTGGAATATGAGATCTCTGCTCCTGTCCTACGTTCACAGGGAGCACGACCTCTTGACAACATTCAACATGAGCAAACCAATGAGGAACTTGTTGGCATGGTTGAAGAATCAGAACAACTTCACATGTATCCATGTTATTCAATAGAAATGCATTTAAAAAAAAAAACTCACCAAAGACGTACCTCTGGATCCCATGAATGACATAACTATAGAGACAGATGTCAGACTACTGAAATAGTGCGTGTTCACTGGGAGGCAGATAGCACAGGGTAAATGGACCACATCAGAGACAAAACTCCCCATAAACATCCTTGAGATGCAGGCAGTGTACAATGCACTGATCAGGTTCAAGACACTAGTACAGCACAATAACTTACTACAAATAGACAACTGTGTTACAGTAGCATATACTGCAAAGCAGGGAGGTGCAAAAAGCAGAGCAATGCAACAAGAGGTGTCCAAGGTGCTGAAGTGGGCACAGGCCAACCTAATACAACTCATGGCAATACACTTGGCATTAAAATTCAATACAACAGTGGACTGGCTGAGCAGACAGCAAATCTACCAATAGGAATGACAGCTCATCAAATCTACAAGCAAATAAACAGAAGATGGGCCCAGTGGAGATAGACCTCATGGCAACCAGCAAAAATACACATGTCAAGAAGTTCTACTTTGGATTCAAGGAGACACAGTCAATGAGAGTGGAAGCACTTCCCATGTACTGGTTATTTACAGTGGCATATATTTTTCCCTAATTCCCCTCATACTGCAGGTACTGAAGAAAGTATGTCAAGCCAGTGCCAGGGTCATACTAATAAATCCATACTGGTCATGCTGATCATGGCTCATGACAGTGGTGGCCATGGCCTTGAACCACCCTTAGAAACTATCTACAAGACCAGATATCATACATCAGGGACCAGTGCTCCATCCTAGGCCCCCACAACTTGCAGCTAACAGCCTGGCTCCTGAAAGGGAGACACTGTTAAAGGCTGCATACCAGCAATGCACAGCTACAAGAGGACAATGGAACTTGTTCACAAAATGGTGTGCACTCAAAGGCATTACACCAGCCAAAGCACCCATACCCGACCTCCTTCTCTTTCTGAAGGAAGGCCTGGACAAAGGTCTCTTCCTGTCCTCTATGAGGGTGCAAAGGGTGGCCATCAGGGTAGCATGAGGCTAAGCAGGAAATTCCTCACTTGGGGCACTCCTGGACATAATGAGATTCCTAAAAATAGCAACCAACTTAACACCAAAGAAGAAACCCATCACCACACCATGGGACCTCATCCTGGTACTCAAGGCATTGACAGCAGCACTATTCGAACCCCTGCACTCAGTAGAACTGTAATGGTTGATCCTAAAGACTGCCATCCTGGATGCTATATGCTCAGACAGACAAACATGCAAACTTCACACTCTGGCCCACAAGGAACCATTCATAGTTTTTCACCCGTACTGAGTCACTCTCAAAACTCTCCCCTCCTTTACACCAAAAGTAAGTTCCGATTTCCACATATCCTAATCCATCACATTACCAGCCACACTATCCAAAGTGGACTCCACAGTGCAACTCGAATATTACACCGTTGGGATGAAAAGACTCCTAATAACTTATATTAACAGGATCAAGGACTTTGTAGGTACAACAGACATTTCATACTGGTGCAAGGAAAAAAGAAAGGGCAGCCTGCCTCAAAGTCAACAATCACAGCATGGATAAAGAGCGCCATCCAAGAATCCTACAAGGCCATCGGCATACTGTCACAAAAGGACATAAAAGCTCACTTGACCAGAGCAGTGGCAACTCTGTGGGCAGAACACAACTTGGCCATAACTGAAGAGATATGTGCTGTAGCCACATGGTCTACTATCCACACCTTCATCATACATTATCAGTTGGACATGCTGTTGACACTTAAATAAAACTTCAATTGAGCAGTCCTCAAAGCAACAACAGAACCTCCACACAGTCACACGCATTCTTCCCCACCCACATAATATTATGGTACTGCTTTTCATAGACAAAGCCTGTACAGGTTTGGAGTGCTCAGAGATTACTCCTCACAATGGTAGTTTACTCACCTGGTAAAGGTGATTTGGGGAGTATATCTCTGAGGAACTCCAGGACCACCCAACCCAGGCAGGAGACAGTCTATGACATCAACAGAGGACAAACTATTACACAACAATAAACATTTTAATATGCTACTGGCATGCTGTACAGGTCACCTATTATTGACAGTGTACACAACAGGAACTAAATGAGAGTTCCCCTACTGCACTACTGAAGTATGCCTTGATTCTTTAGCGTAACATTGGAGACACTAACAGTACTTCAAGTATTCAGGTACTGTTATGGAATATATCTAACTGAGCTCAGATAGCCCAAAATGGGGTAATAGAGATGATAGGACTTCTTTGAAGTAACATGTGCATTGGCAGCCTATCAGGTGAGCATAAACCCACTCTGTAATGGTTTGGAGTGCCTCAGAGATGTACTCCCACAATCATCTTTACCAGATGAGTAAACTACCATTTCTCTATTAGTCTGCTAAGCTAACAACTAGATGGTATAATTTGTTCATCACAGGTTTTATCCAAAGAGGCTATGAAGTTGAAAAAATCGTGAAAATACGTTTTGCACTCTTTAAATGTGTTAACTAAGTGCATAAGATAGGGTGTGTGCTATTGAGAGATAATGGCATTTCTTTTGAATTGAGGCACAATGCAGAGACTAATGTTTTACGAACCTGAGAAATATTGTTATTCCACAGACGCACACATTCTGTAGTGTCCAACTGTGATTACAAAATGAGATCCTGAATTTAATTTTTAAAATTGAGCTATGTAGTACAGAAAGTTAGGTATTTCTGACCTGTGCTGATGTGCTAGAATAATACAGGTCCATGTGAATAAATTCTACCAATTACACTGCAGGATTATTCCAACCTGTAAGCAATACGACACAATACAGGGGCAGTTTTTGGCAGTACCCTACCACCTAGGAGCATAGTGAAGTCCAATGCTGCAGGCAGGGAGCCTTTCTGGTCCCTGGAAAGGCAGGTATAACCCAACACCGCCCACTGTCTTATTACACTTAGAAAATGGGCAAAACTGCAGCTCCATTTTTTTCACATAAAAAAATCACTTTACTTTGTTCACATTTAACTTGTTCTTCTGCAGTTTGCATTTTGCAAGTGAGTGGATGCATGACTTGTCTGTTGCTATGGCTACTACTTGTCACTCAGAACATCTCTGTTCCTGATAGAGTGAATGAGATGGGGAGGGGGGGTGAGTTGCAATCAGGAAGGATTGGTCAGAAACATCTGTTTTGACCAGTGAAATAGGGTTATGTGGTGGTGATCACAGTACATAAACAAATGTGGCTGTGAGGTGAGCAGATGCAGCAAAATGAATAGCAGGGCAGGCAAATGTTTTTGCATGCAATGGAAAAGAAAAAATCTGATGGCTATCCGAAACATGATCAGGGATTGGGAGGACTGATACTGTTTTAAAGGATGTTAGATTGGCACCAGATCTTTTTTTTTTTTTTTTTGACAGGGCTTAGTTGGCACATAAATGTATAGCATTGAAATACCAACAGCCAGTCATAGTCCAGTATTTTTTCTCAATTTTCTAATGACCAAATAGGACACCATCTAAACTTGTTCAGTAAATCTTCTTCATCTGCTAGGAGACTCATCACTCTCCTCAGTGATGAAGTCATACTGCCGCTTTTAACATATTAATAGTGAGGCCATTGTTTTGAATAATAAGAGTAATGGAAGACCAAATAAATTTGTATAGTGTATCTTACATATCAGTACATGTTCTTATACATTAATATCATACTTCAGCTCTAGAACCGAGTACAGTATAGTGCAGTAAAGAGGTCTGCTAAATGACATGCCATTTTTATGTTGATTGCACGCATGCACAAGAAGCATATTGCGGCAGCTTGCCAGGATCAGGTTGTGGAGGCACAGCACTGTTGTGGCCAATGCTTCCACAGCCTTTAAAGACTTGCCCATTTTTCCCAATGGTGTGGCACGCTGCTGCTGCTGACACTAGTTCAGCCAGCATGTCACCACCTTGAAACATTTCAGCCGCTGCAATCAGGGGCTGCCTCATCACTGCAGTGTCAACCATTCTGCTGCAATGAAGGAGTGACCTGTCATTGCTGGGTGGAATGTTGGCACTGTAATATTTTTTGCGAACATGGCGGCAGCTTGCTGCCATGTTCACAAACAATATTAGTGAGACCCCAGTGCCGAGGGGGTGCCCAATCCCCCTCAGCAGCATGTGGCCCCCCCAACAGTGTGTGTGTTTGCCGACGGGAGCCGCAATCCCCATTAGCTGCAGTCCCTGTGTGAGTTTAGGTTGCCGATGGGGGAGCCCACTCCCTGTTGGCATAATGGTCCCCCCTGCCAAAATGGTTGGCTTATGCCGAAGGGTGCCCAATCCCCCTTGGCTCTAGTCCCCCTCAGCACCTGAATATATACTGAAGGGGGTGCCCAATCCCCTGTCATCTACAGCTCCCCCAAATATTCAGGTGGCATGCTGGGAGCCCACACTAGCATGCCCAATTCCTCTTGTGCCGACGGTGGTGCCCAGTCCCCCGTCAGCCACAGCGCCCCCCCCAAACATTCAGGTGGCATGCTGGGAGCCCACCCCAGCATGCCCAATGCCCCTGTAAAGAAAAAAAGACCCACAATGTTTGTTTTTTTTTTCTAGTTTAAACCTGTAAAAAAGAAAACGGTCCCTCACGGTCTCCCTGGCCTCCTCCCACAACCCACGCCCAACCACTGTGCACCCTGCCTCCCCACACCCCCCTAACCCCATACTTACCTCTGGAGTCCAGTGCAACAATCTTCGGTGGACCAGGAACACGTCTGCACTCTTCAAAGCTGTCTGCGAACTGAGGAAATGCCGATAAGCTGTATAATGGCATAAATATGTTTTTTTCAACTTTTTTGCATATCTCAGACATTTTGGGGAATTTTGGCACCAAATTTTCAACATGGGGTTATTGTGCCCCCTCCTCATGAAATCAGCCACTGCCATGGTGTTAATCAGTCCCAAAAGGTGATTTTGTGGTTTCTGCACAGAATCACCTTTTGGGACCGATTAACGAAACAACAGTGCCAGTGTTCATGAGATGGGGTCTCAAAAAGTGCATGTTGCAAATCTGGAATGAAAAATAAAAAAATGACTGTTTTACAAGCTGCAGTATTGGTGAAAGTTACAAGATGCTTTAACTTCCCAATTTGCAATATTTTCACCCAGATTTTCAACATTGCCATTTTACACACCTCCTTCTGAACAGTACAGCTGTCATTTTTCACATCCGGGCCAAAATGGGTTTTTGCAGTTCCAGCGCAGAATTTATTTATTTATTTATTTATTAAAATTGATAACTGGGAAAGGCACACTGAGCTGAAGCTTGTTTCCAGGCGCGACCTGGGTACAGAGCATACACAGAAGTGAGAAGAGTTTCACAAGGTAAATTCAAAAGATACAGTATACACAACCATGTTTCATATAGTACACAAAATTATTACATTCATAAAGGAGTCAGCCAGAATATGGAAATAATGTTCAGGACTACTGCAAAAAATATATCTTAAGGTGGTGGGACTTAAGAGGCGTTCTGGGAAATATTTGGGCAATTGGTGCAGGGTGGGGTGGGGAGGAGCCTGAGGAGTTTTTTTATGGCTGAAAGAGAGGAGGCCTGGTGCAGGTCAGGGGGAAGGCTGTTCCAAAGAAGGGGGAGCCAGTGCGAAAAGGCAGCTTTGCCGGAGACACTTTGTGGGTGAGGGATGTGAAAGGAGTGCAAGTTCCTGTGTCGGAGAGGGTAATCAAGGGAGTTAGCTGGGGTCAGGTGGGAAGTGAGGTGCGGGGAAGGGAACCAAACCAGAATTTTGCTATGAGGGAGATACTGTGGATGGTTCTTCTGTGGGAGAGCGGGGCAAGGGATAGTGGAGCATAAAAGGTACAGTGATGAGAGTGTGTGGGGGGAGGCAGTGGCAAAGTGGCAGAAAGAGTTGAGTAGAATTGCATGGTTGTTGTGGGAAATCAGTGTTCAGGACATATTATGAAAATCACAGTGACAGTGCTCATGAACAGAGGTCCTAAAATGCCTATGTTGAAAATTTTGTGACAAAAGTCCATAAAATGAGTCTGTTACGAGCATGCATTGCACAGGTTCCATGCATGCTTGTAACTTTGCAACTTTGCAATATTTTCACTCCAGATTTTCAACATTGCCATTTTTCCGCACCTCCTTATGAACAGTGCTGCTGCCATTTTTCACATCCTGACCGAAATGTCTTTTCACTCTTCCGGCGCAGAATAGCGTGGTCGCTGAGGGAAATCAGTGTTCGGAACACATTAAGAAAATCACAGTGACAGTGCTCATGAACAGAGGTCCTAAAATGCCTATGTTGAAAATTTTGTGATGAAATTCCATAAAATTACTGTGTTATGAGCGTGCATTTTGCAGTTCCACGCACCATTGTATCTTCACAAATTAGTAATATTTTCACGCCAGATTTTCAACACTGGCAATTTTTCACACCTCTTTATGAACAGTACAGTCATAATTTTTCACATCCTGGCCGAAACGTGTTTTTGCGCTTCCAGCGCAGAATACTACAGTCGCTGTCAGAAATCAGTGTTTGGGACAGATTAGGATTAAGCGAGTGAGAGGGGGGAGTGGCTGAGCTCAACTGGGCTCTGTCGGGACTGCTGCAGATTTCTTTGTGGGTGGGGAAAGGTGTGAATGCAGGCAGAAGCCCAGTACAAAAGGCCAGCCTGCAGCGCTGGGAGACACAGAACGAGCGAGTGAGGAAGGGGGAGTGAGTGAGCTCAACTGAGCTCTGTTGGGACTGCTGCGGATTTCTCTGTGGGCAGAAAAAGGCAGCAATTTTTTTTTATTTATTTTTTGTTGACTGGGTAAGTACACTAGACAAATCCTACCTATTTTCCAGCACGACCAGGGGGAGGGGGATACAGATGAATGCCAACTGACCTTGACCAGATTAAGCTGTTGGTTATATTTTTAGTGAATGAGGGAAATTTGGCCACGACACCAGGGAAATTCCCCTACTCTTTTCGATAAGTGCCATGGGATCTTTAACTACCATCTGAACTACCACCAATCCAGGCAGATGGGACCTCGGTTTAACGTCCCATCTGAAAGACGGCACCTCAGAAGTGCAGTACCCCTCTCATGCTGCACTACAGTGTCAGTATTGGGATATTAACCCCAAGTGCCAGATGTGGGAACTGAATCCACAGCCCTCTGATCTCCCAGCCTCAGAGGTGAGTGTGCTACCTACTGAGCCACTGAGCCACTGACACTGAATGCATGCAGGGGCTCAGTACAAAAGGGCAGCCTGTAGTGGTGGGAGAAACAGAACAAGCGAGTGAGAGAGAGGGAGTGGAGGAGCTCAATGGAGCTCTATCATGGCTGCTGTGGATTTCTTTGTGGGTAGAAAAAGGTGGCAACGCAAGCAGGAGCCCAGTACAAAATGCCAGCCTGCAGCACCAGCAGAAACGGAATGAGTGAGTGAGAGAGAAGGAGTGAGTGAGCTCAATGGAGCTGTGTCAGGACTGCTGCAGATTTCTTTGTGGGCAGAAAAAGCCACCAACAGAGGCAGGAGCCCAGTACAAAAGGGCAGCCCCCAGCGCCAGGAGAAACAGAATGAGCGAGTGGAGGGGGGCAGTGAACCACCTCAATAGAACTCTGTTGGGACAGCTGTGGATTTCTTTGTGGACAAAAACAGGTGCCAACACAGGCAGAAGCCCTGTACAAAAGGGCAGCCTGCAGCACCAGGAGAAAAAGAATGAGCGAGTGACAGAGGGGCAGTGAGTGAGCTCAATGGGCCAAAGCAATCAACATTCAGCATTGACAAATGCATGTTATTTATGTCACACACCTTTCATTGCTGCAAATTTTTTTTGCAGTTTATTACTGACCCAGGATCATACAGCAAGTATGCAACATCTACTCTTAACTGGGTGTACTGAAGCATAGGGAGGTTAAGTTAATTAATTGCTCATGGTCATATATTGGTTAAGTGATTCTGCATGAGAATGTAAAAGGCACATACCCAATGCTTTAACACAATTCACTTGTTGAGACTATATGGGCCCCACTGAAATGGAAGCTGGACAGAGTATTAATTTAATAGCCAAAATGGATATGTAAGGGCCGGGACCCCCGGTGTCTAGGGATATATTGTGGCATCTCCTCAGAGGATCACCCACATTAAACCATAGAAACTAGTGCCTTCTTCTTTACCTTTTTCCACCTCGGAACGGGGGTAATTGGACTAGGGACACCTTCTCCATACTATGGGGCACTATTAACATGTGACCACACAGAGTTCTAAACATTGAACTGGGATCAAGCTGGTGTATTTATTAAGCTGCCAGGTGGCACACAGCATAAGGGCATCTCATTTGCCACTTCAATTTTCTTTTCAATTCACCATACTCACTGCATTACACTGAACCATGTCATGTTACTGGGGTCCAGAGCTCTACCCTCCACAGTCTTCACAGGGCCTATCTACCCTGCACTAGTTCCCATGATAACTGACAGGTTACCTCCCTTGATCTGAGGGGCACTGCTGCTAACATTTCACTGGCTCTATGTCCAACTGCATAGTTCAGTTTTCACACACAGTCCTTAACCTCCCTTTCAGGGTCCCTGTAGCCCTGGTGCTCCCAAGACCATTCATGCAGTGGCACTCTCCCAGGAAGGGCAAGCACTTTTCTGGGGGCATATAATGCCTGCACAAGTCTCACTGTGCCCACAAGGGACACCATTATGAAATGCAAGTTAGACTATGACATTACTGCTAAATGTAAATGGAGAGTTGATTTGGCCATGCCTGTCTCCCTCTGTCAGTTCAGCAGATAGCCTTAGTGGCCCAAAGAACAGGCTGCCATGCCTGACCCTATCTCAAGAACTTACCATCCCCAACTTTTGCCAGATCCCTTCCTCCGATGCACCATTAGTTTGATTTCTATCCCAGGGAGAGGGGATCTACTCTAATGCACCTGGGATTTTAATTCACTACAGAACATCTTTAATGCAAGGATGACTTACAACTGCACCCTCTTTCATACTGTACTCTCTTAAACTATGCTCTATTTCAAGTGGTTCTGTGGTGGGAGTGGTTCTTCACAGATTCTGGTGACCACCCATGAGGGGTGGTCTTTCACAGCTCCCAGTCGTGGCATGTTTGCCCTGATCATTTGGCTCCTCAAGGCAAACCCTAGGATCCTCCATCCTCCTGGCTGTGACTTAATGGAGTTCCTGCAGAGAATTTTCATGGGGGCCAGTGCTGTTTGGTGCAAGGGACCCTGCCACCATCCCTGGACCTGCAGAGTCACCAGCTCAGTCACAGCCTCAGAGCTGGGCTTCCTCTGTTGATCTACCCTTCTCTGGGGCCTCTCTCAATTTCCTTGATTTGTTGGTTGTCTCCCCATCTTATAGGCAACCGGGGAAGGCCAGCACAATGCATATTCTCCAAACAATATCCCCCCAGAGAACAACTCTCAGGGTGTGGCCTAACCCTTCAAGATCCCACTAGTAACAGGCTTTGAGCTGAGTGACGAGAGAGGCTGATTACAGATAGATGGATGTCTTGAGGTCACAACATGCTATACGATAAAACACTTTTATTCATGACAGATACCCAAATGATCTCTACTGCTTATTATGGATATCACTACATGCCATGACAATAGACAATATTGTCAACATTGTCTATACATATTTTATTCACTACTGCAGTTGCAAATATGTCTAAACTTGAACCTTTTTATGATGTGTCCTGTATCTACTGTAGATGTACTCGCATATGTGTGCACCTTTAGATCTACAAGAAAACAAATATAAGTGACTCTAGTGTTATTTGAATTGGGCCCATCTGTTTCAAATGCATTTGCTTCAACTGCTTGGATATTCTGCTTCCTAAAATGTTTTCTTTTTTCTGTCTGTTAATTTGTGCTTATCCGTATTTCAGCCTACTGAAACTCTGGTAGGATAGCAATCCCCAGATATTCTTGACCATTTGCAATATTGATTCTACTTATTGCTATTCTGTGTGAGTTGTAGCATCAAAGGACATTACTGCTATGTAATGTCTATTCTAGCTGTACTGTAGGTCACACAGATGTTACTAATTAATAATCCTTGTGAACTTTTGCTATACACTGGGTATATTCCAAATCCATCTTTGCCAAGAGGGCCTGTCTTTACACATGACAGAATACTGGTACAAACTAAAAGCATGAGCTTTCTCATTACATGGCCATTATTCCAGGATAGAGGGGTGTGAGCTGGGTAATATGAGCTTTTATTTCAGTGACTTCCAAGATAGGTAACTTAGCCATTAATTTGTAGTCATCTGTCCATATAGTGATGTTACTGACACCACACAGCATAAAAATTAGGTTTAGGTTGTTGATGCTTACCCAGCAGAAGAAGAAGCCTTTTTCACAGTCATGTCTAGTCCTGGCAACAGTAGAGGTGTTTGACAGGGCAGGAACATTGTGGCTGTTTGCAAGTGGAGGCTATAACCCAGGCCAAACCAGGGCAACTGCACTGGCAAAAATAAAATGCTGTGCCCCAATTGCTGCCTAATGTAGTGCAGAGCTACCCACACAGCAAGGCAAGGCAGGTTTATTTTAGGCACTCTCCCAGAGGCTCCGGGCATAGTACATAGTGAATAATGCATGGGCAACCATGCATAATGAGGCTGTGATTCCATATAGGGATTGAGATGACATCACATGGGCCACGAGAGAAAAGCTCATGAGGTCCATTATGTCATCTCAATCCTGAGATGGAAACATGAGTTGAGTTGCATATGGTTAGCATTCAGTGAAGTCAAGCCGAGATATCATGGTAGAGTGGATGGGTCTGAAGCCAAACTGCTGAGTAGAAAGCCAATGGCGCTGGGTGGAAACAGTGAATTCCAAATTCAAGAAAATGTTTGAAATGCTGTAAACTTGGCAACATTTTCAAAAATTCCATCTTTGGCAAGATCCAAATCCTCCAAATGTGTTTGGTCAATTTTTGTTCCATTCAATAACATTTTCAGGGCTGAATTGCAAAATGATACACATGAACTGCAGAATGTCAGTTCTGCAGAATTGTATTCCTCAGTTTAATGCACCAATCTGCAATACGTGCAATCATTCTGCAGTTCCATGATCAGTTTTGTGGAATTTCTTTCCACAGTTTATTACATTATTCTGCAATTCATACATTCATTCCCATGTTCTAAGTAAAAATTTCACAAAAGTAACCAGAAGGGGAAGGGATCAGATCAGTTCCAGTACAGTAGCTTCTTCTTGCTGCTTTTACATTGTTTCTTGTGGATTTTACTTGGTAGAAGGTTAATTCCTTTTTTTCTTACTACTTCTAAGGGTCTAGCAGGGTATTGTTTTGGGGCAGTTGGAATTTTGAAACCTATTTTGGTGACTATAAGTGGGCTCATTTGTTTGATGTTTCACTGTGTAGCAGGCTGCGTTTGTGGAGGCCTATTTCTTCTCATTTAAAACCTAATGGTGTGATTTTATAGGGACTGTTTCTTTGAATTGGAGACCTATATCTTCTAATTTCAAGCCTATTTTGATGTGTTGTTGGTGAGGCTGTTTGAATTGGAGACCTGTTTCTTTTGGTAGCAAACCTATTTTTTGTGCTTTCAGTGGAATCGTGATTGCTTTTTGCTGGCTTCACTAGCTACAAAGTTTAGTGCATAGTGGGGGAAGGGTGCTAATGGTCTGACCAGGGGCTTCAGCTTCCTGATTGTTTCTGGAAGGCACGGGCTGGTCCCACCCTCCCTGCCCCTCTCCCTACTCACCTCAGGTCCATGATTTCCTTTATACCAGGGGTTCTGACATCACTTCCCCAAACGGGCAAAGGACATGCACCTGTCATAGCAGAAGCAGACATCCAGGAAAGGAACAGCAGCGAGTGAAGTGGTGACCACTATCTCAGTGGAAGGGAAGTAACTGCAAATCAAGGAGCTTTCATTGTTACTTCTTTGCATAGCTATTTGCATTGCGGAAAGGAGGAGTAGGAGTTTGAAGAAGGTTGTGCAATAGTTACTTAAAGTCTCTTTTTGGGTGTGGACAGGAAGGATAGGAATGTAAAAAGCAGTTGCTCAATCTAGCTAGACGTGTATGACAAAGGGGGTAAGGAAATTAAGAAAATGAGAAGAATGTTTTGCACTGATAGGGGAGGGAGACTTGGGGCAGTGTTTGGTATCCTGCATCTGGAAGTGTGGGGGGTTGCTGGTGGGCAACGAGAGCAATGGGTAGGGTGGTAGGCTGCAGCAACTGCGGTGCACCAATCCTTTAGAAAAATGCCTGGAGGGTGGGGGAATGTTTAGTGTGCAACCACATACAGAAACTTAGAAAGGAGATTGAGGGTCTGCAGGAGAAACTAAGACAGGCAAGGCAGACTGGAGGTGGGTTTAGCCCAATACAGGAGAGAGGGAGGAGGGAGATGAGGGAGGGCAATTTGAGTCAACAGTGGTGAGAAGAGGGTCAGAAGAAGGGAAATAGAGACAAAGGGGCCCAGGCCAGGAAGAAAGACTGCCAGGGAAACCAGGTCAGGAGACAAAAGACAAATGGAAGGAGGAGACAGGGACTTGTGAGGGGAGGAGAAGTGGCAACAGTCATGGAGTGGAAAGGAGGGAACAGGTTACTATAAAGAGAGAGGAAGTGGACATTTGTGAAGGGTCTTCAGAAAATTGTTTTGCACTGCTAGAGGGGAAGAAGGAGGAGGGAGGTGATGCAAGTGGAGGAGTAATTGATAAATGCCTGGACCAAACTGGAGCAGGGGGAAGTTCTGCTGAGAGAATTGCAACAGGGGCAAAAGGGGGAAATAAAGTGCAGGAGGAAGAAGAGGAGCTGGGAATGAGAGGTGGAGATGAATGGAAGCAAGCAGGGAGTAAGAGGGGTGGAATCTTAGTGCTGGGGGACTCAATACTAAGAGGAGTCAGGTGGGGTAGCAAGGGGGAGAGGCATAGTTGCATTTGGGTGGAAGCCATGTCAGGAATGACAGCAGAAAGGGTGGGACAATCTGTTCTGAAATATGCTAGAAGGGGTAGGGACAAGCCTCATTTAATTATACATCTTGGGATGAATGCTCTGGCTGACAAGACAGTAGATATAGTCCAGAGGATGTTTGAGGAATTAGGACAATTATGTGAAGGGGCAGGAAGATCAGTAACTTTTTCAGAGATACTTCCAGTGACCAAGGCAAGCACAACAAGAAAGCTGAGAATAGAGGAATTTAATGGATTGCTAAGAACCTGGTGGCATGCTAAAGGGTATGGGCTGTTACGGGGGGGGGGCGGTGGGGAAGACCTGGGAGGACAATAGTCTCTATGCCAAGGGCAGACTATGCTTGAGTGAGGAGGGAAAGAAAGTGTTGAAACAGAGGATGGCGGAGCACATAGAGGAAGTTGGGAATTTAAACTAGGAGCGGGGGGATCTGTTATTACTGGACAAGGGAGCTAGGTATCCCTGAGGACCCTGATCTATGGAGGAAACTCTGGCTATCAATGTACAAATTCATAAAACAAGATAGGCTCAGATTAGTCCATTTCAATATTATGCATAACATTTACCTCATGCCAGTTCAACTGTTTAAGTGTGGGACGTTGGATGCACCACTGTGTGGTAAATGTAAGAAGGATAATGGTACACTATTTCACATGTTATGGTTATGTCCCCTGGTACAGGCCTTTTGGCAGTCTATTAATAATATTTTAGACCCTATCCTTGGCTTAGAAGCTCTGTTTACCCCTGAAACTTGTCTAATAAACTATTTCCCAGGTGGCGTTACCAAAGTTAAGAGGGCACATATGATGCTTATCTCTGCAATAGCTAAATTGATAATCATGAGGCATTGGGCCGGAGATAAGCTTCCCACTATAATGGAGTGGTACAGAGAGAGCATCCTGGCGTTGCAATTGGAAAGGCACATAGCTTCCATGCAAGGCAGAGTTAAGGCCTACTCATCTCTCTGGAGTACCCTTGAGACGCTCCTGATAGCCTGGAAGCCTTGATGACTGAATCTGCCCCAGGAGTGGTGAACTAATTGCAAACAAAGTGTGTAGTCGGGGGGGGGGGATAGAGCTTGTTGTTTTGATTACTTGAGTTAATGTACTTTGTACTTGACATCTATGTGATTGTTCGGTATTGTCTCACTTATTGTTAAACTAATAAAACTGGTTTAATTAAAAAAACTAGGAGCGGGGGGGGTGGCAAGTGGACAAGAGACATGCAGAGACCACAGGTTGGGAAACCATATGAGCTTACCCCCATAACAGTGACAAAGGACAAATGGCAAGTAGTATTGGTGATGCTAGTAAAGGAGGGAAGGATGGGAGGGGGTGGAAGGTGGTTACCCTTAATGCTAGGAGCCTTGAGAGGAAAACTACAGAGTAACAGGTGCTCATGACAAAGGGACAGGTGGACATTGCAGCCATCACAGAAACATGGACCACCCAATATAATGACTGGGATGTGTCTGTACCAGTGTACAGGTTATTTCATAGGGACAGGGTGATTGGGAATGGAGTGGTGGCACTATATGTGAAGGAAGGACTGAAGTGTGTAAGGGAGGAAAGGGAGGAGGGTAGTATGGAGTCACTTTGAATGAAAATCCAGGATTCCAAGAATAAGATTCTCAGAATGGGAGTGGTGTACAGGCCGCCCTGTCAGATGGAGGAGTTAGACAGAGAACTAGTGGGACAGATCAGGAGAACCTGCGAGAAAGGTAGTGTGGTGATTGTGGGGGACTTCAACATGCCAGGAGTGGACTAGAGTACCCCAACAACCAGGAATAGAAGGGAGCAGGTACTGCTGGATGCCTTCCAGGACAGCCTCCTGCTGCAAATGGTCAGTGAAACAACCCGGTTAGAGAATACCCTTGACTTTGTGCTGGCAAATGGGGACTGTGTGAGAGAACTTACGGTGGAAGAACTGCTGTCAGGGAGTGACCATCACTTAGTGTGGTTCACATTGGATATGGGTAAGGAAGGAGTGGAATCTGGCACAAGAGTGCTGGACTTCAGGAGGGCCGACTTTGGGAGGATGGGAGAAGTGGTAAAAGGGTACCTGGCCAGAATTCAACCTAGTATGGGCACTAACCAGAGGTGGGAGCTCATAAAGCTGGGGATAATGGAGGCAACCAAAACCTGCTGCATGACCCAGAGCAAGAAGGCTAGGGCTAAGAAGCCGAGCTGGTTGAGCAAGGAGGTCATGGAAAAGGTAAGGAGGAAAAGAGATGCTTTTAGGAGGTACAAGAAAACAGGAAGGGGGGGGGAGAGGGAGGAGTACCTGATGGAATCGAAGGAGCTGACACGGGCAGTAAGGGGAGCAAAGGCATCTATGGAGCTCAGGCTGGCACAAGTCATTAAGAAGGGGAGAAGGACTTCTTTAGGTAAATCAGGGAGAAAAGGAGCTGTAAGTAAGTAAGGATTAGGAAGGTGGGGTTGGGTGGAAGCAGGGTGCGATAAGGCATAAGTGCTAAATGTTTACTTCTGCTCAGTATTTACTAAGGAGAAGAGGGCGTGATACCCAAGGGGGAGGAATGGCAGAAATGGGGGACAGATGGGGAAATCATGGTGGGAAGAGTTCGGGAGGGTTTGAAGGGACTGAGTGTGGACAAGGGGCCAGGCCCAGATGGCATCCACCCCAGGGTACTGAAGGAGCTGGCAGAGATCCTTGTGATCTCACTACACTCAGGGTGTGTACCTCAGGACTGGCGGATGGCTCATGTGGTGTGCCTCCACAAGAGTGGCCCCAAGGATGAACTGGGGAACTACAGACTGGTGAGCCTCACATCCATCATGGGTAAGCTGATGGAGACTGTCCTGAAGGAGAGGCTGGTGGCCTTCCTAGAGGCCAAAGGACTACAGGACAGCAGACAGCATGACTTCATACTTGGCAGATCCTGCCAAACCAACCTGGTGAAGTTCTATGACTGGGTAACAAGGCAACTGGACAGGGGCCAAGCAGCTGATGTCCTGTATCTGGACTTCAGTAAGGCATTCGACTCAATGCAGCATGGGAGGCTGGGAACGAAGTTAGAAGGCACAGGGGTGAGTGCAAAGCTGGTGAGATGGGTAGGGAACTGGCTTCAGGAAAGGCAACAGAGGGTGGTGGTGGAGGGGAGCTCTCACACCCAAGGGTAGTGATAAGAGGTGTCCCCCAGGGCTCGGTGTTGGGACCAGTGTTGTTTGGGACATTCATTGCAGACATATCACTGGACATCAAGAGCAAGATCATTGTGTTTGCTGATGATACCATGATGGGAGCAGTGGTGGAAGACCTAGGGGGGTGGCAGGGGTTGCAGGATGATCTGGCAAAGCTTGAAACCTGGTCAGACACCTAGTAACTGGGGTTTAATGCCAAAAAGTGCAAGGTGCTGCAATTTGGGGTGAAGAACCCAAGGAGGAGTTACCAGCTGAGGGGAGTGCAGCTAGCCCAGATAGAGGAGGAGAAGGATCTGGGGGTGCCCATTACAGGGTCAATGAACAACTCGGCACAATGTAGGAAGGCATCTTCAAAGGCCAACAAAATGATGGGTTGCATTGCAAGGGGTATATCCTCGAGGAGGGAGGAGGTGATTCTGCCACTGTATAGGTCATTAGTTAGACCACACAAGGAGTACTGCATGCAGTACTGGTGCCCGTATCGGAAGAGGGACATTAAGTTACTGGAGAGGGTTCAGAGCAGGGCAACACAGATGATCAAGGGGCTGGGGGACTTATCATACAAGAGAAGGCTGAGGGAGTTGAACATGTACTCGCTGGAGGAGAAGAGGGACGGGGGAACATGATTGAAACCTTTAAGTACATGAAATGAATAAACAAGACATGTACAGAGAGGCTGTTCAAAGTAATGGAGGGGAGGGACACCAGGGGCCATGATATGAGACTGGAGGGAGGAAGGTTCAGGATGGAGATGAGGAGACACTTTTTTACAGAGAGTGTGGTAGCTGGGTGGAATGCATTACCTGCAGAAGTGGTATCCAGTAGAACAGTGGACTGTTTCAAAATGGGATGGGTCAGGACAGAAGGAGGGTCAATGGAGGCAAAGGGTATAATGGAGGGCAGCTGCAGAATAAGGGGTGCTAGCTGTACATTCGAGTAGACTTGATAGACCTGTAGGCCTTTGCTGGCAAATTTTGTGTGTTTGTATGTTCGTAAAAGTTGCCAAAGTGGAAGTAAAATTCTGACTTTTGAGATAATTCCACTGGCAGAATTTTATTTTTGCACAGCACTAACAGAGACTCATATTGTGACAAATAAACATAAAGCTGTTGATGGATTTCCCTTTCATGAATCTCAGAAATACACAGACACATAGATACATGGACAGTGTCGGCAGATATGAGCCTATGCCCACCCGGTCTGCCCTTTTGAGCTTGTAAGTTCACTTCATGGTTTCCTAGAAGTCTGTTGCCCCTTACCCCTGACCTCCAGAATTCCTTTATGTCTATCCCATGCATTCTTAAATCCTGTGATTGCTTCAGCCCCCATCACTTCCTCTGGCAGGGTGTTCCACTTGTCCACTACCCGTTCTATGAAGAAATTCTTCCTCATGTTTCCTCTGAATTGTCCTCCCTCCAACTTCATCCCATGCCCTCTAGTCCTGGAACATCTTTTTCTCTTAAAAATAGTGTATTCCTGCACCCTATTCCTCCCTGTAAGATACTTGTATGTCTCTATCATATCCCCTCTCTCCCTCCTCTCCTCTGGGGAGTACATATTCAAGTCCTTCAACCTGTCCTCATAGGACTTGTGATGCAATTCATGTACCATCTTTGTTGCCCTCCTCTGAACCTTCTCTACCCTGTCTATGTTTTTACGTAGGTAAGGTCTCCTGAACTGTACACTGTACTCCAGGTGGGGCCTCACTAGTGTCTTGTATGGTAAAATTATGACCTCCCTTTTCCTGCTGGTGATGCCCCTGCCTATGCATCCCAGCATCCTGTTTGCTTTACCTGCTGCCTGGCTGCACTGTTTCCCTACCTTGAGGTCATCAGAGATGATAATCCCAAGATCTCTTTCCTGCTTGGTTCATGCTATATCCTCACCCTCAACTGATATATTGTGCCAAGGTTTTTGTGCCCTATATGCATTATCTTGCACTTCTTTGCATTGAATTTCAACTGCCAAACCCTTGACCATGCTTCAAGTTTCTGCAGGTCCCCTCTCATTCTGTTTGCACCCTCTGGTGTGTCTACTCTATTACAGAGCTTTGTGTCATCAGCGAACAGGGAAATTTTGCCTCCTAGGTCCTGCGCAATGTCACTGATGAAGATGTTGAATAGGACTGGTCCCAGCACTGATCCCTGTGGTACTCCACTGGTCACTCTTCCCTCTGTGGAGTGACAGCCATTTACCACCAGCGTCTGTGTCCTGCTGCCCAGCCAGTTACCTACCCACCACACTACTGTCCTGCCCACACTCAATCAAAGGCAGTAGGTCAAATGGTCTGTATTTGTTTGCTAAACTGGTGTCTCGTCCTTTGTAGATAGGAGACACCCTTGCTGTCTTCCAAATACTGGGGAGTGAGCCACTGCATAGACTTTAATTTAAAAGTTTTGTAGTGTGGTGTCCCTCAGCAGTCTGGCCCCTAACCTATCTACAACACCAGCTTTGATTATCCAGAGGGTTTTTAGTTACTTCCTAATTTCCACTGTGGAAAGTTTTAAAATGTGAACAATGGATAATGTTCCCCTATCCTTCCTTCAATATTAGGAGCCAAACTGCTGTTTGATACATATACTGGATGAATTTCAGGCAGACTAGTAAAAAATGAATTTAATGCATCTGCCATATTCCTTGGGTTTGTCACTAAGTTACCATTCAAGTTCAGGAAACCCATTAATCTGGAGGTTATGGGGATTCCGATTCCTTTATTAATTCAGAAAGTCCATATGTTTATTTGTAGTTTGAAATTTTGTTTTTTAATATTGAGATTTGCTAATTTTGTCATTTGTTTGCATTTATTTCTAATCAATTTGAAAGCACTCCTGTTGCTATCCCAGTTTGCCTTCCAGGACTTCTTCCACAAACAATCCCCGATTCCTGATGTGTTTTAAGATTTTTACATTTATCCATGGCATGCCACCTGTTTGTTTGCCTAACTGTAATAAAGGGATATGATGATTACATACTTTGAAGAACTCACTATTGAAAAAAGCCACCACATCATCCAAATCTGGGATCAGGTTGTTGCTGTCCCAATTCAAATTTTAACACATAACCCAGGAAAGCTACCTGATCAAATTTTTAAAGGGCCCAGTTTTGTTGACAGCGGATACATTTAAACCCAGATATGACTCCAAGCCAGACATACACCTAATTTCACAGTGGTTGCTCGATAAGAGTGGAGCAACATCACAATGTGTTACATGAACATCTGGGGATAAAAACAAATTAGGTTTATGATTGTTCTGGTCTTACTGTTATTTCTGATACATGCTGGATAGTCCACTTTTAGAATTAATGTTTAGAATTTCAAAAGATTAATTTATTCCTTTAATTTCAGCCCTATAGGTCCTACCAAATTTGTATTAAAAGCCCCAATTAAAACAATACTTCCCTCCACTATATTCCTATCCATAAAATGTGGCCAGCTACTGTGCCCTCCACCACCCTGCCCTTGTAGGCAAGACAGGCTAGAGATGCCTCTTCTGTTTGGATAATCCCTGTGGAGAAGAATCAGAAGTTATTGTTTTACTGTGGTATACACACATGCTTACACCATTCACATACCTTTACCTCCTCACTCTTTTTAACAACAGAACACTTTTCATTGTGTTAATGTCCAAAATCAGCTGCTCACTGGAGATAAATGTGGCTTTTGCTGCGGTAAAAATTCCAACCACAGTTTTCTACAATCTCAGTCTAAAACAGCTTTCAGGGTGGTGGCCATGCTAGTATTCATGAGTTCCCCACAAACATCTGCTCACTGAAGCACTCACAATGCATGCAATAATACATGTGGTCACATGCACACGCGCGCACACACACACACACACACACACACACACACACACACACACACATGCACACACACTCATACACACACAAATACAGATAGAACTAGCAAGATTCCTGCTGTAACAATTGCTTAAACATCTGGCACTAGCATTCGGACATGACAACATTTTAGAAGGTGTCATCAGAAAATATCAAGCCATACTACCCTTACAGAAATAATTGTATGAAATGTTTCCATGCTGCACACATAAAACTATCCAAATGATACGTGTGCTGCAAGTATGATTTAAGTGTTGAATTGGAACTGACTGCATGCATATGGCATGTATGCAGCAACCAAGTGTGAAAACCATGATTCTTATGTTAAGTTGGGAAAGACTGCATGCATGTGGCATGCATGCAAAAACGTAAGTGGTCACTGATAACTGCATATGTAAAATGTAAGTAACTTGCTCAAGATCACACTATACACAAGTGGGAGTTGATAAGATTCAAACCCAGGTCTTCATGCCTCCAAATCTCCTGACTTATAGTTTGGTGCTTTTAACCACTAAGCCATACTGTCTGCACAGATGTGGTTTGCTTGTACTTAAATACATACTGTATCTGAATACATCTGCATGCATGCGGCATGCTTGTAGCCAGAGTATGCATTTCAGTTTTGTTCTCTCCCTCATCTCATTTTCGCAGTTGAACTGTAACACACATACCAATGGAAACACATGTTTTTCCTACCCCCAATACACAAACTTACCCACAAAATCACTTAATTACTTCTGTCTGATCTGTACTCCTACTATTTTTTTCTCCATAGTTTTGAAAGCTTACACACAAACAGACTTTAAGATGCAAACACAAACATAGCAATAACTTGACACACACACACACACACACACACACACACACACACACACACACACACAGCCAGATCAAGCCCCCTCATGCACACACACTATAGTGGGTATGGCCATGCTGGTACAGACAACCCACCAAGTATAGATATAAGTAAAATGTCTCTTACTTGAGTACTAGGGAGCCAGAGGCAGGTGTCTTTAAGAGATGATGTCCATGGGTCAGAGTGCTGGGGTGTACCCCCTTGAAATGAGTGGAGTTATTTTTTATTACTATTTTATACATTATGACAGTGAGTTGGAGAATAATGAAGGTCACTGTTCTACTGACAAGGCCCTTGTTTGTTGAGTGTTGGCCTTCATCATTCTCCAACTCTCCACCAATGATGTAAAAAATAGCAATTAAAAAATACCCCCATTTATTTCAATGCTGCACACCCCTGCAGTCTCCTTTGCCCTTTGTCATAATGTGCCTAAGCATGGGGATGTGAAGGTCAGCTTCATGTTGGGGGTGGGCATAAGCCTGACTCTGACTATTGTGGGGCTCCAGTAGTCTGTGCATACCATACCGCTTAACTATCCATGAATGCAAGGGTCAGCTCTAGAATGTTTATAACATCTCTAAAAGGTATAACTTATTTAGTTTGACTGAAATGTGATAAGCAAATCAGGAAAAATTCAAATGTATAAGATTCATCTGTATATACCCCAGAGCAGTGCATCAGATTTGGGCTTAAACCCACCCAGTTACTAATCAAATTTTTTCCTGGCTGAAGTTTGCACCCCCCCCTTCAAAAAAAAGAACTTTGTCCCAATTTTTCTCCTTGTCTCCATTCCATTCAATACCCATTCCCTATGGGTTATGAAGCCACCCAAAGTTGAAGAAACATGAAAAACACATCAATATTTCAGTCCTTCCTCCTTCCTCAATCCTCCTGTAAAAAAAATTATTTACTTTTACTTACCCGGCTATATGGCCAGAACCTGCAGCCTAGTATAGTGTGCCAGCAGCCCGGTTTTTAGTTTGATCCCCCTCTCTCCTTCACCAGAAGCCAGATGTTAGAACCGACCATCACAGGTCCCCAACGTGGTCTGCGACCAAGTCACCTCACCATACGAATCCACCAACCTGTATTTCTTCCTTCTTGCTTGGTTGCTGCTGTGGCTGCTGCCACACTGCACTGATCAAGGCCTTTGAAGGCTCCCCACACCATTGTCACCACTGCTACTAAGCCTATCTTGCTGCCGTGGGGGTCTGTGCTGTTTTTTTTGTAAGGAAGCCTAGTAGAGTAAGTAGGTAGCCTAGTCATGAGTGATCTTCTAGCTCACCCTCTGCCCCTTCAGCCACCAGTGGAGATGGAGACTGGCTAAGAGTAGAACAACAAAAATATTCTGCCACAACACTGCTTTTGAGAGTTCAGTGTTCACTGACTCCTGTAAGCTGTAGTGTTCAGCCTGTCTACTCTGTGGTTGGAAATATAGTGTCACACTTGCAAGGCTCATGGGATCTTTCTTGGCTGGAGCTCATCTAAATCACATGTGATTGTGCTGCCGCTAATAAGTGGAGAGAGTGGACAACACAGTACAGACACAGTCAAGTCTGGAGAGTACCTGCAGCATGAGCACACACAGGCCAGATGGGCACTTATTGTGCAAAAGATTAAATCCAAATTTAAAACCATTACTGCCACACCATAAGAACAACCTAGGCACAAATATGGGGGAGGGGGGGCAACTGTGCCTCTCTGCCCTACTTAAATGGCACCCCTGCTTAATGGTACAAATTCATTCTCAGGTGCTAATACAATGATCTACACTGTGTTCTGAGGTACCGTATTTCCATCTTTCATGATGTGCCCTGATCATCATGTGGGTTAGTGTCCCTCTTTGTCCCTCATTTTCATTATCCATCTCCCTCATTTCAGTCACAAAATGTGAGGTATGGTGCATGCTTCCAGGACCCTACTCAGCACAAAGAGTGCTGAGCATGGCCGTAGTGTATATGCTCAATACAGAATGACAAAGGGAAAGTAAGTGAGATAAAACAGTCATGGAGAAATACATTTGTAGCACTAAATATGCATAAGGGATTTGCATGGTCCAAAACAAAAAGGATAGGCTTCATAACACAGAGGCCCCACTTCGTACATCTGGAATGTGAGATGTTGACTGGCTATATCCTAGGCATTTAATGCAATGAGCAAACAACACTTTACAGATTAATGGTGATTTAATGACAAAAATCAAAAGCCATTAAACAACTTGCAATAGGATCAGAATTAATGAGTTTACATAATTTTTATGGGAATTCAAATAAAATGTATTTTAATGACTAATTGCTAGCAGTAGTATAAGAAATAGAAACTGATGTGTTTTTTTAGATGAGATTTACATCAACTTAGCTGCTGCACACATGGCAAGCATGCGGCATGTGAACCTGATGTGATGTTTAAATTATATTCATACTAGCTTAACTGATGCACTCATGTCAAGTGTGCAACACGTGAACCTGATGTAATTTTTAGAAGATGTTCACGCCAGCTTACCTGCTGTGCACATGTCAAGCTTGCAGCATACAAGCCTGATTTGCCTCTTAAACCTGGTTCACATAACTTCACTTGGTGTATGTGGACCACATGCAAACATTGCACAATTAAGCACATGGCATGCATTCTGCATATACACAACACACCTATATTTCTATAAGGGTAGGTAGGGAATGTACCTATCAGATCCAAATGAGTTCAATGACATCTTCAATCATTTCTGCAACTTCCAGAGCTCTCTCCCTATTTCCTCATTGTCTCTTCTCCACTTCCTGTCCATCCTATATCACCCAAAATGTTTCCACCCACCCACCCTCTACCCCAACATCTTTTTCTTCATTCCCAGTGTCCTCTGAGACCATGCTAGCTGCCTCTGTTTGTTAACCCAACTAAAAGACACAGTCATGTTGGGTTGGATTGTAATCTTCTTCATCTCTCTCTCTCTGCATCGATTATTTCTGCCCCACTTGCTGTCCTTTTCAATGTTTCTATCAAACTTACATCCATCTTCCTGTGCTTAAAGCATGCTAAAGTCCTTCCCTTGCACAAAGGGATTGACATTCCCCAGGTAGTTACTGACCTATATTCCTCCTCCCTGTCCTGTGTAAGGTACAGTAAAAACATTTTCTCTTATAACTGTCTACATATTTTGATTCCTTTTCTTTTCTCTCCCCCTTTACAATCTAGCTTATACAAGCAACATTCCACCATATTCTTCATTCTCCAGATCACTAACTCTGTTTTGAAGGACCAGGGTCTGTTCACTGTGGCCATTTTCATAGAATTAGTGAAGGCTTTCAGTACTGTAGCCTACTCACTTACTCTTGGTTAAGTTAGATGCTATGGACCTATTTGACTTGATAGTCCAGTCGGTCTGCTTCTATCTCTCATATTGACACCATTTTGGGAGTCACTGGGAGTACCAGCAAAAGGGAGCCAGTGGGCTGAGGTATTCTGTTGTTTATTAGTCATGATTTTTGTTTGATACATTGTTTAAAAAAATTAGTACCATACTTTTTGTTGTTGTTGGGAAGCAAGATTTTAACAGAATGTCCTGAAGCATACAGAGACCTTTTGGGTGGCAATGACATGTACGCTTGACCTGTTAGCTGTGTGGAGTTCTCAGTTGTGTACCTATCATAATGGTACCTTTGGAAAAAAAAAACATTGCATAACTCTGTTGCTGACATTGGCAAATTGCAGGTATTTTGCATGTTGTGGTTTTATTTTTAAAAAGTTAGGGTATGTATTGGGGTGCTGCTTAGGGCCAGGTGTTACCATTCCTAATATTTTTTCTGTCTTGCCATATGGTTTGTTTTTAAGTTTTTTTATGGACTGCTATCTGGTGATGTGGAACTCAAACCAGGGCCCCGATATGTTGCAAACATATTTCAACATAAGTCCCAGAGCTTAATGATTTGTAACATAAACATGTGCAGTCTTCCTTTGGAATACATGCACAAGATATACAGGCTGTTAGTGAAACCTGGCTGTGCTCATCAATAACAAATTCAGAAGTAGTTTTCTCTAATTATGTTCACATTGCAAAATACTTGTGGAAAAAGGGTGGTGAAATGTCTTACATTTATGGGAATTTATATGTTATTGCATTAATAACTGCAATGGATTTCAAGATAAATTGTGAATGACAAATAACCCACATTACTCTAGGCAAATCAATAAAACTTAATATAATATGTGTTTATAATCCTTCCAAGGTCACTCTAGAAGGGTTGGAAAAATTTGTTGAATTTGTGCACTGTTTTGGGGCCCAAGGAATAACTGGCACTAGGTGATATTAACTTGAACTGGGTGGGTGATTTGGTTAATATTTATAAAGGTTTGTTAGCAGTGGCTAATTTGTACCATCTAATTTGGCATCCCATATGCTTCAAGAATATCTTTTATGCCCTTTCCAAACTGTCCCCCAAAACACAGAATGGACCCTTCCTTCCCACTTCGTGGTTTAAAGCCAATTTGAACAAATCAAAGACAACGCTCAACTAACAATGGACTTGTTAGTTCAGCAGTGATTTTGATTTGTTCATATCAGCCATTTAAAAGACATAAAATGTAATTCAAATACAAGCCCTGTACAGGTCTATTGAGTGCACCTTCAATATCCCAAATATTACATCACAAAATATGCTAGCTTAGGGGTGTGGCTACAGATCAGAAAGTGGAAGGAATCTTTAAGGCCTCAGCTCTATGGAGCCACACTAAAATCCCTTCCTTCTTGCAAATCATGGAGTTAATAATTTTAATGTTCTCATCAAGGAACTTTTGGGTAGGTAAGGATCCATTTTGTGCAATCTCTATTAGGCCATGAAACATGCTTTTTAAGCTTAAAATCTAAAAACCATTCATTAATTGATTGGGTCCTGGCTCAAAGAACTGATAGAATAAAAGTTGTGTAACAGTTATTAGATTCATCAAATGATCATCAGCTGATATATTGTACTTGGTACAATAGTTAAGGAATAAGGTACCTATTCAAGTAATAGAGTATTGCAGCTTCAAACACTGTAATGTTTTATCTTATCAAAGAGTATGTCACAAATCAATTGGTCATACCGCTATACAGTACTAGATGTCAAGCTGGCATTGCAGTATTTCCTTGTCAGATTTACAAAAGTCATTGATAAACAAGCAAGCATTGTTAATACATTTTGTGGCAAAGATTTAAGGTGTCTTACACATATTTTTTTGCCTGAATGACCAGATGAGATAAGGGCTTGGAAATAATTTGAGATTTGTCACACAACAATGATTAAAACATATAGATAATCATATCATCTGTGCAAATCTAAAATTAAACCAGACAAAGCTGACTACCTCAAACATAAACAAACTGACAATTTAGCAATTCCTAAAAATGTTTGGGAATGCATAAAAAATATGCTTTGTCCAGAAAAGATAAAACCCTAAACTACTGTATATGCCATAACAGAGTTGCAGTTACTTCTTCACATGATAGTACCAATGCCTTCAGTGATAAATTTACTAATTTTGACAAGCATTGGGTATATTCTGTGATTACTAATGACATTATTGACAATGAATCTTCTAAATCTATTACTAGACCATATGTTTTTCTCAAGGCAATTATACATGTGGAGATCTTTAATAATTAAGGTCACTAGATGGTGAAAAGTCCCCTAGCCTTGATGGCATGGCACCATAACAAATTCAGTGTGCTGCCTATTATAGTTCAGAGCCACTATCTGAACTGTATAATCTCTTCTTTTGCACTGCTCAAGTACACAAGCTTTGGAAAAAGTCCTGTGTGGTGCCTATTCATAAAGGGCAACCACCATCCCTGCTGAACCATTACATATCCATCTCTATGCTATCTGTCCTGGCTAAAGTACAAGAAAGATTGATTGAAATGTAAATTGTGGAGTAACTTGAGAAACACAACATTCTGAGTACAAATCTGTGTGGTGTCAAAAAGGGGCATAGGCTGTATACTACCTTGGTCAGGTTCATGGATGATATATATGATTCTATAAAGTCAGACGGATTAATGGGTGCAGTCTTCAAGGACCTGACTGAAGCAATCGATCATTCTGCTCTGATTGCCAGATTGAAAGCACTGGGGATGTAATGTTTTTTTTTTTTTTTTTTTTAACTGCATCTCAAATTATTTCTTTTAGAGAATACAAACTGTAAAAACTGATGGGCTATTGTCCAGTGAAAATCTGGTGAATTGTGGCGTACCACAGGATCAATTCTTGGACCCTTTTCTGTTGTTGTTTTTATAGACTACTTCTCAAAAATATTTAAAAATCCCAAATTAGTATTATGTGTGGATAATGCTGCGCTTCATTTTAATTCTGCATGTACAGACTCCATCAACATTAGTTTAGAAGAAGATTTTGTTAGATTACAACATTGGATGCTGCTTAACAACCTGATCTCAGAGTTGGTACCAGCAGTGAGAGTAGGGGAGCCACTTGAGAGCAGTGAACATAACTCCAATTAGTTGAGACTGGAAAGCCCCAAATGAGAGCTACACATCTTGCTTTTATGAGGGTGGACTTTAGCAGGTGAAGAGAACTGATCAGGGAAAGGTTAGTCAGGGTAGACAATTTAGATGGCGTGGAAGAGAGATGGGGGTAATAAAAGGGGCCATTCTCGAGGTATCCAAGTGATTCAATAGAATGGTAACCAAAAGAAATAAGTTAAAGAGACCATCATGGTTCTCAGTAAAAGTCAGGAAAATGTTGGGGTTTATGAAAAAAGCCATCTAAAAGTACAAAGAAAAGCAGTGGGAGGAAGAACAGTGAGAATATTCACTGAGAAATAAGGAGGCAAAGAGGGTGCCCATACAAAAAAATAGGTCTAATGCTCAACTGCCTCAAATTACTAACAATTCATAAATGTTCAACTAATCTTCAGTTTTGCTTTGGTTGAGATTTTCACATGCAAAGGAGTTAGCTGCTAACCCCTTCCAGTTCAACCTATCGCTAACTAATTCTCAACAGTTTCAGCAGTTAGTCATCTATTGAACTGTTGCCTAAGAATTAACTGATCCCCATGAATAGAGCATTAGTTCAGCATTCATGAATTACTAGATGAGCTTATGTAATAAATAATTTAATTATAATCAATGTTCAAATTGTTGAGCATTAGCTGATAATTAGCTGTACACCACATATAATGCATAGTTATTAGTTAAGAATAACTAATCATTTACGAACACTCAACTTGTTGAACATCAGCTAATAATTAACTGTATACCACATGTGTAAAGCATAGTTATTAGTTAAGAATAATCAATTCCTAGCGAGCTGGTTGACACAGTGGTATTGCTAGCAACTGGGAGGCCAGCTGGTGTAGGTAAGCTGCAGGACGACATCCACCCCTTATTGCAGGGGCCTCACACCCGACTGAGGTACCCCCCTCTGAAGCACAGAGTCTCTGTCTGGGGTAGAGCCACCACCCTATGGTTCTGCCCTGGAGGGTAAGCCATGGTGTCACTAGGAAGGCAGCGGTAAGTCCCAGGGTGGGCAAGGTGGATATGCTTGTGTAAGAGTAGTGCAAGGTAAGCTTGTTTGTGAGAGCACAATGATTTGGTTGTGTATGACAAACAGCCAGATACAGAAACCTAGAATTTGATGGCAGATAAGGGCCACTTGGGCCCATCTAATCTGCCAATGTCCCTTACCTACAGTCACACCACAGACCCTACTTGGTCTCTGGCTTTAACGCCTCCCCTTCCTTGCATTGAAGTTACCCTTATAACCGTCTCATGCCTTCTTGAATCCCTTTAGCTTCTGCTTCCACCACTTCCTAGGGGTGGCTATTCAAGGCATCCGTCACCCCTTCAGGGAAGAAGTGTTTCCTTCCATTTCCCCTGATTCTATCCCCTCCAGCTTCATGGCATGACCCCTTGATCTTGTGCATCCTTTTCTCTGAAAAAGGCTTCCCTCTTGAACCTTATTTATATGAGAGCAGGATGTTTAACAAAAGGAGAAGTAGATTGAAAAATGTATCTACATAGTATGTGATAAAAATATGCTTACTTATTGGCTATGTCTCAAAGTGCCCTCACCATTCTTTAATGTGTGCATCTGAAAAGCAAGTGGAGAACATTTGAAAAACTTGCATCTTAAACAAAACATCCTAAATCACAGAGTTAAGCTCAGGTTGGTTCTAATATCAGCTGACAGAACACAGGGTAGCATTCTGGGGGCCTGGGTTCTAGTTCCAGTTAGGTCTCATTATTTGACCCAAGTAATGCTAGCTGATAGTGAACCACATTACAATGTGGGAGACCCAGGACCAGCTCCTGATTCAGATTCCCATCCATCGGGTCGGGGGTGGGCACTGCAGTATATGAAGGTAATGTGCTGTGACTCTGGAAAAGGAGGGTGTTGGAAGCTTGTTCTATTGGTGAAACGGCACCGCTGGATTATGGCATTGTATGTGATGAGGGTGCAGTCAGTCTTCTCTTCTGGCAACACCTATAGCACAAATGGAGTATGGCATTGGTGTTTACAATGGGTCCTATATTTAAAGTGGAGTGCAAAAATTTGCGCTCTGCACTGCAATAGCTTGGGTGCCCAAAGATGCTATATTCAGTGGAATACCTCACCGGTGCTATTCAACTGAATACAGGGTCATGTCGGCCCAGTGCTAAGCCACTTAGTGTTGCCCTGACATGGCTCCTGAAGTATGTCACCAAAATGGTTTGCGCCGAAGTGCAACTCACAGTATTTAAAATGGACCCATGCAAGTGAGCCCATTGGGCATGCAAGGTGCCAAGGGTCCATTTGCATGGGTAGCTGGGTGATTTTTTTCAGCCCCCACCCAATTGCCCGGTCCCAGATGGCGAGCTATGCCTGGTGCTAGTGGCCCCCCACCCAATCCCTTGCCTGGCACGTACAATTTCCATGGTGTACAGTGGTCCCTTCCCCACCCAACCCCATGCCTGATGTTTGAAACTAGTTTCCATTGTGTCCAGCATTCCTCCCTCCACCCTATCCCATGTCCAATGTGTGAATCCCATTTCCCTGGTGTGCAGTGGTCCCTCTGGCCACCTGCATTCATGCCCAACATACACACAAACACACACACACACACGCACACACACACACACACAGACACACACACACACACACACACACACACACACACACACACAAGTTCCCTGGTGTCCAGTGGTCCTTCCTCCTCCTGATCCCATGATACTGAAAATCCCTGTCCCTGGTATCCGGAGGTCCCTCACCCTGAGTATCCCCATCCCCCAAGAAACCACTGTGATGGCCCAAAGGCCATTCATATGTACTCCCCAAAGGTTGCCATGGCAGGCATACTGAGGTGAAGTGGCTCCTCAACCGATCTGCAACTGGTACTGGTAGTGCCATCTTCACCTTCCAGGAACCCCCCCCCACCCAATAATCCCCATCCCCATTTCGGCAGCCACAGCCTGTCACATGTTAAAGGGTGCTGACTAGGAACTGGAGAGGTGACACAGTGAAGTATTCAGTTACCAGTCAAAAGAAATCCTCCCCCCCAGTACACCACAGGTCATGGTCCAGGTTCCTGGTGTGTAGTGCCCCCCCGTGGCATGAAACATCCAACTCCTGACCCATTTGTCTCCCAAACACAAGTGCCATGGTCCATGGATGGTCAGCGACACAGCCCTTCACACCCAACTTTGGCTGCCCACCATCTGACATCAGCAGGGAATGTGCTGCTTATTTATAGGGTAAGGATACCATGCCATGCCCTATAACTAAGCAGCACACTCCCTGCTTCTACCAGACAGTGGGCAGCTGAGGTGGTGTGTGGAAGATCATGTCACTATTCGCCTACTGACTGTGGCACCGATGTTTGGGGGATGGGGATGGGTGGGATGAGAAGTGTTGGATGTTTGGTGCTGCAGTGGAGAGGGAGGGTTCTTGTGACTGCTAACTGAATACTCCACTCTTTGGCACCACAACAATCACTGGTCCTCTGCACCCTGTAGCAGGATCAGGTTGTGTCTGCTGAAACAGGAACGCAAATTGTTGCGTTGGTGGGGTGGTGGAGTTCCTGAAAGACAGGAGCACCACTACCGGTTGCCAACCAGCTTGGGGGGGGGGCACGTCTCCTCAGTATGCCTGCCTTGGAAACCTTTGGGGGGCTTTCGGTCCATCACAGTGGCTTTTTGGGAATGAGGATAATCAGAGGGAGGGATCACTGCCCCTCCACATCTCAACCATTTGCTGCTACCCGAGTGCAAGTGCCCCTCTGCTGTTCTCCACCTCTTACTTAATAGTGATTGGCACATTATTTATTATAACACGTATGCAAATGCAGTTGCCATGCCAGAAACAGCACATTACAAATTCACTGTTAAACTGAATAACTACAGTGACAGGTTGACAGCTGATGAGAACAGGAACTTTGTTTTTTGGAGCTGTTGCTTATTTGCTCTAGTAGTAGCTTGCGTAAGCTGATGAAAAAAACTTTAAAATAACAGGAGGAGGCAGAGTAAATGTAAAATCTCATCCATTTGCTGCTGCTGCATCTCTATGTCCACAATACCCATCCACTCCTCCACAACACTCCACCTCATTTGTTTGCTTCTGTTCTGGCTGCTGCTTTGCACTTTCCGGACCAGGGCTGAGGCCTGATGGCTGTGTTGTCCCTCCCAGCCAATTCCCTTTCCCACTCAGTCAGTCTCCAGTTCAGCCCAATCTGACCTATCACCTCCTGGTTGGCTGCATTCATTTGTGAGCTGCAAATTTGCTGGAGCCGGAGGGTTGGGACCAGTCTCCCGGAGGGAGACTGATGTGCTACTACCTATCTAGTAGGGCCTAGCAGCATACAAGAGCAGCCCAACCAGGCAGCACCATGCAATGTTGGGTCATCGACAGTTGTGCTTGCTACTGCCAGATACTAATCACAAATTGTTGGGAGGAGCCACAGCCTAGTAAGATGCTAAATACATTTTTTCCATGCACCATATTGCCTGGCGCCGCTACACTCTCTGAGCCACCTCCATCCCATATGGACTGACCACCCACTGGGACTTCTGTCCCTAACCAGTGCATGGTGGCTGTTGGACTCAGGCTCAGGGTTCATGAATTAGAACCCTGAGCATTTGAAATTAAAATAAAAAACAAACAGTTTTTGCAGGCAGTTCAGTTTTGGAGAGGATCAGACGGAGTGCAGTGAAGACCATAGGGCTTACCTGCAGTTGGTTGAAGATGGTCAGCTGACTCCATCTCCTTTCTTTAGTCTCTGTGGGCCATCCTGGTGTTGCAAGTTCTGTTTGGCCCTTTTTTTTTTTGTAATTAAAATTGCTCCAGTCCCTCGGCGGTGGCGTGGTAAGAGCCACTTCTTACTGTGCAGATATGTGCAACCATTTGAAGCCCAGCAAGGATGCTAGTGAAGACCTCCCATTGCCTGTTGCCCAGGAGGATGTATCCTTAACCCTTCCCTCTTCCAGCAGACCTTTCAGCACCTCAGTCTTTACACTGGACTGTGGGCAATGAGTCGGCAGCAGCACCAGCAGCCAGGTGCTGACCGCCAGAATTGATTATTTTAATTTAATAAAAAAAAAAAATAGTTGCTCTAGCACCAAACAGAGCAGCAAGGGATGGTTGTGGTGGTTAGGGGTTAGGGAAAGAGCTCAGCAATAAGAGACCACCCAAAGGCGGATTCATTTAAATTCATTTAAATAGACTCCTGCAAAGGAGCAGAGGCAATAGGCCCGATTTCAATAAATTAATATTCATTGCGGCTAGCAACACCTAGGGGAGGAGTTAAGGGCAATAAGGCCCTATGGTGAAAACTTAATATTTATATTTGAGACCCCGAGGTCAGAGCTAAGGGCATCAGGCACTGCTAATGCATGGAATAAATATATTTTGCTAATTTATTCCTTGTTAACCCAGTAAGGCCACCTGGACACAATTGTTTGTTTTCCAAGACACCCAGGAGACAGTCACACATTGTGGAAGTGAAGGTCGTGGGAATCAAACCCCAGTCTACTGAATGTACCATGTTTAGTCACTGCTCATTACTCTGACCTCCCGGCTATGCTGCCAGCATATTTAAAGCAGCAGTGTAACAAACAGTCTTCAAAAATAAAATCTGTGTCTTTACCTGTGTGTTTGATTTGTTCAGTCTTTCAACTGCTGCACAATATAATACTTTTCCATAGAAAGTACTAAATAAATAGTAATTTATGAAAAAGCCATATTAATTTGAGGCAGTATAGCACTGTGGTTTAGGGCACTGAGCTGCAAACCTGGAGACCTGGGTCTGAATCTCATAGCCCCCACTAATTTCTTGACCACCTAGGTCACACCTGGAAACAAGCTTTGGCTTAGTGTGCCTTTTCTGGTTAAACAAGTTCACCTTTCCTTAATTCACACAAAATAAATCTCTATCTGACTTGTTTGTTTTCCTAACCTAATTCCCATAATGCATTTGTTTGTTTGCAGTGTTGTTCATGTGTGCGGATTCCCATATAACGTGTGAAAAATCGAGTCTGTCACACGAAAGCTTTCCTACATAAAGTACATTGAAGCTCACCAGGATGAAGCCCAACTCAGCAGAATTCTGCTGTAGAGTTATTGCAGCAAACAATGCAATTTCAGTGGGAGTTACTGCAATCTCTTTTGTTATGCAGGAAACCTGTGGCACTGCGCTTCATCCTTTGTGTTTTTTGTAGACCTTTTCCACACTTGTGAATGAGTATTCATTTAGATTTGGCTCCTATATCGTATTGAAATGTAAGTAAATGACAGTTAAGTCAGGGGACGTGTTGTAACGGAGTTTGCACACAAGGAAGGGCTGCATACAAGAGCTCATGGGCCCGATATTCAAATCTGGGCAAAGCAGAGGGCAAAACTTTGCGCTGCCCCTTGCAGTTGCCCAGGCGATCAAAACTGCTATATTTAGTGGACTGGCGCAGCAGCACTATTCAACTGAATATAGCGCCACTGAAACCCAGATTTAAGCCACTTAGCACAGGGCAGATATGGCCCCCGAAATAGGGCAGTACAATGGCTTGCCCCCATCCTACATATCACATATTCAAATAGACTTCTGCAAATGAGCAGATTGGGCATGCAAGACATTAATGGGCCATTAGCATGCCTATTATGGGCTAATTTGCATAGGGAGCGAGGCTGCGCTGCTCAGTGCCACTCTTCAATTGCCCATTCCCTGAGAGCCATCCCTTCTGCTAGTGGTGCACCACCCAGCAGATCGCCACCCCGATGTGAAAAAGTAAAATTTTCTTGCTGCTAGTGGCACCCCCCCCACCAACTGATTGCTGCCCACTGTTGAAACAACTCATTCCCTTGTGGCTAGCAGTCCTTCCTCCAACCAATCACCATCCTGATGCAATATATCATTGGTCCCTGGTGGCTAGTGGTCCTCCTCCCCCACTGATTGCTGTCCTGAACTTCTAATGGAAAACTTTTCTGGTGGCTAGCGGTCCCTCCTCCCACCTGCAACTCATGCTCAAAAGTATTCCCTGGGGCTGGCCGACCCCACCCCCGCAGCAGATAGTGCCCCACCACCATGCTTCCCAACTCAAGCCAGGAACCAGCACAGCCCTCCACTCAGCACCATGGGTGGCTGCTGACTGAGCTGTCACTAAGTGCGTACTGTATACAGTACACACTCAGTGATCGCTCAGTCTGTGGCCAGCCAAGGTGGTGAGTGGGTGGCTGTACCAGTTGCCAGCTTCGAAGAGTGGGGCGGTGGGGCACTACCTGTCAGGGCGGGGGATCTGCTAGACACCAGGAAATACTTTTGAACACTTTGAGAATGGGTTCAGGTGTGGGGGGGGGATGACTAGCCACTGGGGAATACTTTTGACCACTACAGGCATAGGTACAGGTGGAGGGGGGAAACCACTAGCCACCAGGCAATAAATGTGAATACAATGGGCATGGGTGTGAGTGGGGGGAGGGACCACAAGCCACCAGGAAAGTTTGCCATTCAAACTTTGGGATGGCAGTCAGTGGGGAGGGGCTTCTTGCACCAGGAAATTTCTCCATTAGAACTTCGGGACAGCGATCAGCAGTGGGGGGGGTCCACTGGACACCAGGGAACCTTACTACTTTACATCGGGCTGGTGATCGATGAGGTGGGACCACTAGATGCCATGGACTACTGTATTTTGTGGTGGGGGGGTGCCTCCACACTTCCTCCAACAATCGCTAGGGCTGTGCAGGAGAAACCTGTGGTTTCGATCGGCGGTATGTGCATTGCTCATGGGAACTGAGCAAAACAGACTTACCTGGTGCACATACACTGAATACTGAACAGAACCAGTGTTCAGATCCCTGGCCCTTCATTTACATTGCACCCCCTCTGACTATTGCCCGGGTGTAAACTGTGTTTGCCCGCACTAACCGGGCTTTTCAATATTGCTGATCTGCGCAAAACTAAGTTTGCATAGGCAAACATGGTTTGCACTTGGGAAAAGTTTTGAATATTCAGTCTTATATGTCTTTCAACTCTAAGTACTCTAAGATTTGCATGTCATAAATGCAATTTTTACTACAGATTTTATAATTCAGCAAATGTGTAACTAAGATCCCCCCCAACACTCATGGTGTTAGAAACATTGGGTGAGAAATAACTGCGACGAATGCTGGCCGACTGATATATTTTTTTTAATTCTGTTATACTGAGTTGATAGATTTTCATTGATCAGTTAAAGTATTGTACTACCCCCATCACCACCACTACCACACACACACCTCTCTTTGTCTGTGGTGCTTCTTGTTTGAAACACCCCAAAATGTATCAGGCAGAACTTCCTTGACTGCTGTTATAAGAAAGGCATCCCCTTCTGTTGAACGACTTGCTTCTACCAACACATGTGAAAGCATGGCAGCAGCACCCGAAACACAGCTAGACAGATGTGAAATATGGTGAAACTAGGAATAAAAAACATGCAAAAGGTTTAGAGTAATTTTAAGGTATATTATAAATATTATTAAGATTCAAGATTACATTTAAGGTACATGAACAAAATGATAACGTTTTAGAAGTAACACTGAAGTAAAAGGAAAACTGAGTCATAGAATTCACAGGATGTAAATTGGTCATAAGTATTAGCCATTTTTCACCTGCACCATTTATATACTGAGTCAGAAGCAGTGTGCCTTACAATATTTATCCAATGCGTGCTTAAACTGATTAATACTATTGTTAGATACTAAAGAAGCTGGTAGGGCATTCCTCTCTGTAATCACTCACTGTGAGAACCAATTCCCTTGCTTATTTTTGCTAAAAGATCTCCCCTTAATTGTTATTGATGGCACCTATTCTTTGTCATGTCCGATCTGCTACTTAGTCCCACACATTCCCAAAGCTCTCTATTACTCACTGCCTTGACTATGAGACACATGTCCCATCTATACCTTCTGTACTGTAAAGAATACAGCCCCAATGTTATAAGTCTTTCCTGATAGGTCTTGCCCTACATCCCATCCACCATCCTCGTTGCCCATCTCTGCACCCCCTCAATTCTTCTCACATCACCCTTCAAGTGTGGCACCCAAAACTGTGCACAATACTCCACACGAGGGTGCACCAGGGACATATACAGTGGCATTAACACTTCACTGGCCATACTCTTAATATTTCTACTGATGGATGCCAATATTTCATATCCCTTCCTTGTTATCTCTGCACAGTGTCTAGAGAAACAAAAGTCACTACTAATTTGTATTCCCAAATCCTTCTCTTAGTCAGTTGGTAACAATCTAATTCCTTCTATATGGTATTGGAATACACCATTCTTTCTACTCAGATGCATAATCCTACATTTACCAAAGTTAAATCTAAGTTTCTTTTTAACTACTATATCTTCTATGATATCTGTATTCTCCTGGAACAGTTTAGCATCCTGTTCATTTGAGACCAGTGCCCCCATTTTGTTATCATCTGCAAATTTTGCTATCCATACTTTTTTGTTACAAGCTATTGTAAGAGGTCTGAGCCTCACCTTCAGGTTCTTGGCAATATTGGGAATGCAAATAATCACAAACAAGTTGCATTCGAGTAATAAACAAGTTTATTACTACAAAAGGAATAAATCACAGTTGCCCTAAGCAGTTCTTACCAATACGAACCGGGAGCCAGTGCTAAGCGTTCCCTACACCTCGAGGTTTCTCTGTAGTCTTTTGGGATCTCTCGGGTCTCCGAGGTGTAAAGCCTGTGCATAACATTATATACCTATGATAATTACTATGGTTACTAAAAGATAGAAACATTTCTAGTTACAGAGATGAGCCCTATTGGCTAAGTTAGAGGTGGCTCCACGGTCCAAGATAACATTATATAATTCTGTAAAGTCATCAGTTTTAGAATAAAGACACTCTTATACAGAGTCTTACATAACAAGGTGAAGTGGTGCACATCACCAAAGGATGGCAATGTTGCCTTACATATTACAATTACTTCAAGGACAGGTGTCTTGGCATCTGACAAGTAAGAAATAGACAGAAAATACATAGCATAATATGTGTGCATTAGCAAGCAAAGTGGGTTACAATAATATGTATTCATATCCTGACATCTACTCTTGTACGGTAGATGCCCTTAGCCCTATGTATTAGTATAGCCTATGCCTAAACATTAGCTGTCTACGGTGTACCCCTGAGGGTATCAATTAGGGTGCAGGGACCTCGTGTAACACTATAGACGCCACCAAAATGTTAAAAAGGGTAGGTCTCAGCACCGATCCCTGCGGCACCCCACTAGTCACGGGGGCACTATCAAAGAAATATCCCTTGATAATCACATGTTGTTTCCTATTTGCCAACCATGCAGAAACCCATCTAATAATATTTTCATTTAGGTTAACTTCCTTTACTGACTTAATCAATTGATGGTGGGAAACACAATCACAGGCCTTTTCAAAGTCCAAGTAGAATATATCTACCAGTATATCTCTATCCAATGCCTCACTGACAGGCCCCAAAAAATGAAGCAAGTTAGTTAGGCATGATCTTTCCTTCCTAAACCCATGTTGGTCGGTATCAAGATGACCCTTACTTTTAATATGATTGTCAATAGCTTCCTTTATGAAGCCTTCAGCTATCTTACCAATAATGCTAGTCAGGCTAATTGGCCGGTAATTACAACAAAGGGACTTTGGTCCCTTTTTATGAATCAGAACTGTATTGGCAGTGAGCCAATCATCTGGTATTACTCCACATTGACAAACCTAACAAATATAGCATGAATAGGGTCACATAAGACAGGTGTGAGCTCTTTAAGTTGTCTCGGGTGCAAGTCATCTGGTCCAGCTGACTTGGTGGGGTGAAGTTTCTCCAGCCTGTCTCTAACCATAGTGGGAGTCATTACTATATTGCCATCCACATTTCCTACATTATCATAATCCTGGATATCCTCTGCCTGATACACGCTGTCAAAGTATTTATTGAATTGCTCTGTCGTAACTTGGCAGTCAGTGATAATAGTATCACCTTGTTTGAGTTGACCTAGTTGGTTATTATTGTTCTTAAGGCTTACAACATAGTTAAAGAATGTCTTTTTGTTGTTACCCAACTTTTCAACTAACTTCAGCTCCATTTCTCTTTTAGGTTTTTTCAATTTCACCTTTCAACTTTTTAACTTTTTCCTTAAACAAATCTTTATATTTAACAGTCTCCCTCCCTTTTTGCTCTTTTGTATGCTCTATTTTTGCTATTGATTAATTTAGTTATTTTGGGGCTAAACCACAGTGGGATCCTTCCCTTATGATTATACTTCTTTTTGATTGGGACATTTTGGTCTACCAGGTCATGGAGAAATGCTTTAAGGACATTCCACATTTGCTTTACATCAAGTCCCTGAAATTTTTCCTCCCAATCCCATTTTGTTGCCATAGTTCTCAGCATATTAAAATCTGCTAAGTTATATCTCCTTATTTTACTGGTCGCATAATGAGTTTCAGTATCCGTTCTGATGAGAAACTCCACCATATTGTGATCACTCCCCAGGAATGGTTCCCTGACATGACATTCCTCAAGTATTTCCCCTAAATTACTTATAATTAAACTGAGGTTGTTGTTATCCCTAGTATTCCTGAGGACATGATTTATTACACTAATAGTATCCAGTGTTTCCAAGAATTAATTTTCAACTAGTGATGATGAGGTCCAGTCTTCCCAGTGTATCCCTGGGAAGTTAAAGTCCCCTAAGATAAGTAGGTTTTTCCCTGGATCCTGGTCTCTAATATGCTTAATAAACTCCATTGTCTTAGAGCCTGTTAGGGATGGGGGTCTATAACACACTCCTATGGTAAGCTGTTTCTCATGTGGAAGGGTTACCTGCACCCATAATTGTTCAATATCAGGTTCAAGTGATGTTTATATTTCATGAGCCCCAATGTCATTCCTAACAAACAGCACCACTTCCCCGCCATTCCTATCTTCTCTATCACTCCTAAATAGCTGGTAGCCTTCAGTTTGCACCCCCCATGTGTTCTTTTTCCACCACCTCTGTTATAGAACATAAAGCTATGTCTTCTGTTTTTAAAATTATCTCCAATTCAAATCACAATTGTTTAAGGTTTTATAGTACATTAGAGGTACAGAACATGATTCACTGAGGTAATCTTGAGGTAAGATGAAATTCAGCCTTTTGTTTGCAGTAATTTTGGAGTTATGCAGTAACTCTGAATTAGGTACTCTAAAATTACTGAAAATAAGGTAAGGGACTCCAGTTTGGAAAGGGATAGAACCCATCCAGAGCCTGTTTACCTGTCCGAATCAGCAAGGGGACCCACAAGACCAGGCTTCCCCAGCTATGGCTCCCCTCTTCCCACACCTGGACTTCCCAGGAGACCCACATACTAGATTCCCCCAGCTTTTTCACTGTCTTCTACCAATTGAACCACCAAGGCGACCACCCAAACCATGCTTCTCCCACCAAGGACATTGATTGGGGGGGGGTCGAAGCCTATGGTGAACATTGGGAACAGTCAGGAACCAGATGACATGGCTATCTGGGCTGAGAAGCCTGAAGCTGGGCATGGGGTACAAGATCCTGCTGCTAGGGCTACGAGGGGTACAATAGGGAATATGACACCATGGCTTGGGGGAAGGGGGCTCAAGAGCTAGTGGCCCCATCTTTGGCAGAACCACCTATCCTGTCATGGAACTTCCCTTCCTTACCCTATGTCAGCCTCTCAGCTGACTTGCCTCCCTGCATTTGAACCCCCTTCCCATCCACAGACCAGCCTTGTCTTCACCAGCTGACAACTCCCCTGCAGCTGGACCACACCCAGGTGCTGGACCAGCTTCACAATCACAGCTGACTCCCCTATCTGTAGATGGACAACCCTTCTAGCCATAGACCAGACTCTTACCCAAATTAAGTATCATCCTTGCTGCAGTATGATCACACCCTAAGCCCCCATACTAGATCATCCACATAAGGCAACTCTCCCTAAAGCTGGTCTCCCTAAGCCTGCCTACCAGATCACCCAAGCAAACCTATTTATGCTGTAGAAGGGAAATCCCTTACTATTCTGTTTAGCACTTCTAAATTTTACATACAGTATTCTTAGTTTTGTCTTTTATTTTACTGGTTTGGTCCCTCCCAGAATTATTATACATTTGTTCTGTAGTTGTTCATTATGGATTCTTTGTGACCCCTTTTAACTTGTTTAATTTTAGGGCTCTTTAAGAGAAAGATGTCAAAGTGGGCCATCATCAAGTAGTTAGTGACTGCAAAAAATCCTAATTTAAAATCTCAAGTAATTAATAACTGAGAAATGTTCTAGGTTTTACATTTCATGTAATTAACAATTGGAACATTTTCTAAGTCATAAAAACAACTGACTCACAAGATGAATTCTGTTTGAGTTGAACATTTCAATCAATTCCTAACTACAATATTTTTCAAGGTCTTATTTCTCAACAAATGCACAAGTAGACAGAAACATTCTAAACTAATTGCTAGATAGCACTGATTATACATTAGTTGAATAAAATACCTCAACCAATGGTCAAGCTTAATGCTCAGCTTTTTAGTTAGGAATTATTTAATGAAAATGGAAACATTAGTTATTTGCTAACTTATTTTTTTTTGTATGGGTGGTTACAGAGGCAAAACAGACAAAAAGTTGCATATTGCAAAAGGGTACTGCATATTGCAGAAGAGGTCAAGGGTGGCAAAAAACATTTTTACTGCCAGAGTATGGAAAAAAGAAAGAAAGGAGTGAGAATTGTTAGGCTAGCGGAGGGAGGTAGGGTGACAGAAGAGGATGGGCAAAAGGTTGCCATCCCTAATGATTATTTTTGTTCAGTTTTCATCAGGAAGGAAGGCAGACCCTTGCTTGTGAGTGTTAGTAAAGAAGCCAGTAAGTAGGTCCCAAAGATAAGGTAGTCAATATTTATAAGTGAGAGGGTCAAGAAAGGGCTTGAGGCCCTCAAGAGAGATAATGCCATAGGCTGCATCCAAAGATACTCAGGGAACTGGCAGTAGAGTTGGCTAAACCCCTGGTAGGACTGTTCAGTGACTCACTGTGGATGGGGGTAGTTCTGAAACACTGAAGGATGACAAACACCATTCTGCTCCATAAAGGGGGAGGACAAGGAACAAGAGGGAACTACAGACCTGTCAATCTGACCTTCATCGTAGGAAAGCTGATGGATTCATTGATCACAGAAGAACTCGTGGACTACCTGGAAGATGGAAAACAGCATAAGTTAAAGGCAGGAAGGTCTTGTCAGACAGTCCTGATAGTTATTTTTGTTTTGGTGATTAGGGAATTGGATGGGGTATGTGCCATGGATTTGCTCTATTTTGCATTCAGCACAACTTTTGACTAGGTGCCCCACAAATCCTCGCTGAAGAAAATGGAGGATCTGGGTGTGGCAAAGGACATAGCTAACTGGGTCAGAAACTGGCTATCGGGTAGGCTACAGAGGGTTGTGGTCAATGGTTCAAATTGAAGAGAGGGAGGTCCCAAGCAGGGTGCCACAGGGATCTGTTCTGGACCTGGTCCTCTTCAATATATTCATCAGTGACGGAGAAGATATCTGGGGCAGGTTGTCTCTCTTTGCAGAAGACACTAAGCTCTGTTGGAGAGTGGATAGCAATGAAGGACACAGGGAAGTGCAGAATGACTTACAAAAGCTAGTGAGATGGTCTAAGGTGTAGCAGTTGGCATTCAACACCAAAAAGGGCAAAATGATGCACTAGACAATAGGAATCCCATGACAGACTACTGGATGGGTGGGGTAAGACATTGCACTACTGCTAAGGAATGTGACCTAGGAGTTATCATCAGTGACACTCTCAAGCAATTATGCCAGGGCAACAATGCCTATTGTAAGACAAGTAGGACACTGGTGTGTATAGGGAGGGGTATTTGTAGTAAGGAAGAAGGAGGAAAGAGGCAATACTACCCCTTTATAGAGCTTTAGTAAGACCACACCTGGAGTACTGTGCCCATTTTTGGAACCCTCACCTCAGGAAGGACAGGGCAGGCTGGAGATGGTGCAGCACAGGGTAACAAAAATGTTTTGGGTCTAACAGGGCAGGTCCTATGAGGAGTGCCTCAAAGCTCTGATCATGTACTTGCTGTGGACCAGAAAGGAGAGGGGAGATATGATAGAGACCTTCAGGTTGCTTAGAGGATAAAATAAGGTGAACTGCGAGGAACTATTTAGCATGAATTATATTTCGAGGTCATGAAGGCATGATTAAAAACTGATAGGAGGAGGAGGTTCAGGGGACACAAGAGGAAGTATTAGTTTATAGAAAGAGTGGTAGATCTGTGGAACAGTCTATCATTTGAAGTCTTGGAAGCTAAAAACAGTTGATGGTTTAAAGCAAAGTTGGTACAGAGTGAAGGATATAGTGGTCACTTAGAGTGACAGAATGAGGAAATAGAATAGAGGGGGAGGGCTAGGACCCTGAATGGACAGTAGGTCCTAGGTTTAGATAGGGCAGGCTGGATGGACCATTAGTCTTTTTCTGTTGTCATTGCCTACATTTCTATGTTTCTAGGATCTTAAATAAATAAAAGCACAGTGCCTTGCTGTACAAAACATTGGCTTGACTACACAGGAAAAAATCTGCCCTTTTAATTACTGTCCTTAATACCCAAGTCTTGGATATTGTATCATCCATAGAATGTCTGGATATCCACATGGATGCTACATTAAGTTTTAAAAATAATTTAGATTGCAGAACTTCAAAAATACATCGCCAGCTAGAATAGTTATATAGGCTAAGCAATTTGGTCTGATGATACAAGGAAAGCAATCACTGAACAGATTTTGTTACCAAATTTGAATGATGGAGGTTCATAGTTAACGGGGCACCCACTATAATCTCAAACAAAAAAATCTTGCTTTTCAACCAAATACTGTAGGTAGGTTTGCCTTAATGCGGCCATCACATACTCATCACTGTCTAGCTTTAAATAACTTGGATTGGTTATCAATTTAACAAAATTCTGTACTCATACAGCTTAATTTACTGAGCCATATTTTACACACAGTTAAGCCAGTTTCCTTATCCATGGAGCCTTCCTTTACAAACAGCAGTATCAGACATAGACCATTGAGTATCTTACTGTAGCAATACAGTGAACTACTCAAATGGACATTTACTGGCCAGAGGTCTTTTAATTACAGTGCAGTTAAGTCCGAGAACAAACTGCCTTTTAAACTGAAAGAAATTACCAATCATAACTCCTTTGCTGCTGCTTTGAAAATGTATTTGAAAAAACAATGCAAATGTTCTTATTACACTTAACTGCTACTTGTATCCATGATAAGTTATTTATCGTACCTTATATGTGTTGTATACTGATATATTTTGTTTTATCTTATGATCCCTGCTTATACTGAAGGGGTTCAGGTCCTCTCCCCTCTCTCCTCTCCTCTCCCCTTGTTCTATCCTCCCACTCTCTAATCACGATATCCTTGCAGGGTTCATTGCATCCTGAAATGGTTTAGGTTCTGTTAGCTAGACTGCCTCTCTCCTCCATCCTTCTCCCTTCCCCTCCCACTTTCTAATCCACTGCCTGCCCCCTCCCTCCCTCCTCTTTCCCCTTTCTGCCCTCCCTTCCCTCCCCTGCCCCCACTTTCCCAACTCCCCAATTGCCCCTTCTTTCTCCACTGCTTGATCCTATTTCCCCTTGCAGGATTCCTCAGCATACTGGAGGGGATTAGGATCCAGGCTGCCTCCACTTTCCTGTTCCCTCTCTCCACCATCATACCATTGCCCTCCCTATTTCCCCACTTTGTCTAAATATGCCCTCCCATAGGTCTAATTAAGCACTTCTCATCTCATTCTCAGCCTACTCCCACAGCACTTCAACTGTGTCTGCCTCCTGTAACCCCATACCCTGCTGGTTGCAATGCCTGTTCCTTTCCATGTAGGTTTGTTCCTCAGCAGGATGGTCTGGGTCATTCTGCTCCATACTGGTACCACTCTGTTATGGTATGTTTTTAATTTGTGCTTGTAATGTATTGCTCTGTATCTTTCATGTGTTTGTTTGTTATCCCAACATTGTAACCCCCTTCCCACCAGGACATTTCTGGAAACAAGCTGTTTACAGCTCATGATATATTTTCCTGGTGAAACATTTTCCAAATAAAGAAATAAAAAAATATACTTCTAAATGGAGCTCACTTTAGTGTACTTACCCATCAATAAATGAAACAAACATGTGTCTCCTCACACATCTGCATATATACAAATGACACAGTTTTTTTTTTTCTTCTTGTGCTTTAGCTGCTGAGCTGGAATCATTACTCCAGTGTATCTCTGACAACATCCAACAATGGTTTCACTCAAGCTACCTCTTACTAGTTGCCAAAAAACACTGTTTCATGACTTTTAGCCATAGACAGAGACTAGCAAGGTTCCAGCATACCTCTGTCTTCAAGACTCAAAATTGCAAGATGCTGGATGTGGTAGTTCACTTTAAATCTTCAGGTATGTACTGTATGATTGTAGCTAGACCAGGGCCTCAGCTTTACCACCTACTAACAACATTGTACATAAGAAACTCCACCCTTCGTTTGTTGAGGTGTACCACAACAAATCTTGACTTTGTCTCCTGATCTTCCACAAAATCATCTTGAAAATGATCTTGCCTGAGTTTGACTCCATGGCTGCATTCTAGAAGGCTGCTTCAAAGTCATCACGTGTCAGGCTGGAGTTCTTTTTCAATCCTTCAGCTCCATCTCACTTAGTACTCCATCTCTCACCCATCACTGCTCTATCTGTGCAAACCTCACCCCTTCCCCTTCTTGAGGTCTGGTGTCTGTTACACCAGTCCTCCTTCCTGGAATACTGGCTTGCTAATGTTTCTGCTTAATGCTCCTCTGTCCTTCTCCCTGCCATACCATCCTCATACTCCCTCTGAATCATCTGAGGTATATTCCTTTCCTATTCCTCTTTATAAATATGTTGCAGACCAGTCAGATTTATCTAACCACCTGCCAGCACTGCGGAACAACTTTACTGTCTACATCCATTTGTCATCCTTCCTGCACTCTCTCAAACCACTCTTACAAGCAAGCACACTTCTCAAAAGCTGCACTTACAGTTAGCAATTTTTCAATTGTCTAGTAGTACAACTCATGTCCTCTTCATCATGTCCATTGTTATCCATTCTGAAGCATCCTAATGTGTACAGTAGTTTAAAAAAACAGTGTACTGTGTAATGTGGAAAAATGAGCGCACTATGATTCTGTTAAAAATATCTTGCCATATGTAGATTGTATACCCCTCAAGCTCTCATCCATGCTACTGTTAGATGGCAGGAGTCTAGACCTGCTGTCAAAACTTGACACAGAAGCCCAGATGTCACAGAGAAAAGTTTAGTGTAGAAACTACAGAAAAAAACAGCATACCTGCTGGGAGTTCAGAAATCTCCTAACACCATAGCATCATCATGCAAACTCAGTGAAAAACAGTCTTACAGACATTCTTATACTATAGATAACAAAGTACATTACTAGGTAACAGACTCCCAAAAAGGCAAAATAACTGAATAAGGCAATTCTATTGGTGAGCAGTTAGCACCTAGGACAGGTAGATCATTACTTGTTTTGTACACACACACTGATAAGAGTAATACTGATTGATGCTAGTTTGGGTAACAATACAGTGATTCATAAGAGGTGCTGACCATTGCAACAAGGCAAAAAGCTGTAGGTGGTACACAAGCACTACCAAATAATCATGCTGGATAACAGTTCCTAAGTACATAATAACAAGTGTAAAAGAAATACAAATTGTGCCTTATGCCACAATAATGGGTGTTGTAGCATACATGGGGGCATATGGTTATTGTGGTGTCCATGTCTACAAATTCCCCCCTTGTTGCCTGATGAAAGGCAACACCAAAGTGATAGCACTGCAGGCTAAAGCTTGATGGATTGGGTGGCATAAAGAAAGCATAGTTGTGCACAGTGTTGTTGGAGAGTGAAGTGTAAGCAGCATAAAGTAAAACTAAGGAAAATAATCAATAGGCTTGAATAATAACAAAACCTTTAAATGTAACTTCTAACCAGGGGTTCAATAATGCAGTACTTAAATTAGCATCATGAAATAGATCATTAAGAAAATTACCAGCTTTAGTAATATTATTACTAATATGAATCTGGGACCCAATTCTAGAAAGGGCAGATACACCATACGTAAGTTACGCAAGTACACAAGTTACACCAACACAGATGGAACATGCGGGTTAAGCAGTATTCTAGAAGACATGCCAGTTGTGACTAAGCGCATGTCACGGCCAGCACCCATGACATGCATCATATAAAAGTGCTCATGTTGTGGAGAAAGATGGATGGAGAAACTGTAACACTGTGGTGGACAGATGAACATGAAGAGAAAGGGAGGAGATGGTGCAAGCAGCAACAGGGCGCCAGCGGAGAAAGAAAACTTCACCCAGGAGGAAGCAAGTATCCTGATAGAAGAGGTGCATGCCAAAGCATCCCTACTGCTCAGCAGGGGTGGAAAGAAAACCACAAGGGACAAGAGAAAGCATGCCTGGGACAGGGTGGCCAGAAAAGTAAATGCAGTGGCCACCCAGAAGTGCACAGTCTGGGACCTCCAAAAGAAATATAATCATGTCAAAAGGGTTGCGAAGCAGAAGCTCACCCACAATAGATGTTGTGCCCAGGCTGCTGGGGGTGGGCCAACTCAGGAGCAGACCCTTTCAGTCACAGAGCGGATGGTAGACACCTTCCTGAATGAATACAGCATCAGTGATGACACCAGCCTTGACACCTTCAGGATGCAAGCCAACAGAGGTAAGTGAAGGGGTGGAAACACACCCAACATCCATTAGCATGGATACACACCCCACAACCCCTGGCCACATACACTGGGGACAAGGAAGAGAGCAATCAGGGACAAATACCCAAACCCAGGGACACATCCCACAGTCTGACGATAGCCCCCCCCGAGGATTGGTAGGATGAGGGAAATAGTGTCAGATGCACCTCCTGATGAACAGGATGGCTATAACTGTCATGTGTCACATACTGATGTGCGTACAAACCCCACTGTCCCATCACAGAAACACAACTGTGATGAGGGACAGATGAAGGGGTATACGCAGAAGCAGGGACATACCTGATAAACAGGGACAGCTGAGAGGTATGCATGGACATGTGGCCATCCATGTGTGTGACCACTGTATGGACTGCACAGAGGTAACATCCATCGGTGCACAGCTGATGACACACAGGCAGATGCAACAGGGATATGGGGAAAAGATAGCAAAGTGCAGTGCCAACCCACACAGGCATGTGAAGCATATGAGTCCTGCATGTGGGAGGTGGCCATACAAATGGCACTGGAGGTGGGTGGCAACAATGTGTAGGGGGGCCACCCATACCAGAGGGAGGGTGGATGTACAGCACACACAGTGGCACCCACATGGAGCAGTAGGACATGAACTGTGGCAGTCAAAATACCTGTGCCATGAAGACAGGAGGGATGGAAAGGTGGGCTGGAAGACCAGGGTGCCCTAGAGGGCCACACAGTGGCCACAGAGATAGGGTGAGTACTGTGTGTGGCCATGTGACTGATTATGCTGCATTGTACCTCAGGAACCACAGGCCAGTTGGGAACAAGCTGACAGCAGAATGACCAGGAGGACACTGATGGAGAGGCCACCAGCAGTGGGACAAGCAGTCCTGCGACCCCTGAGGACCATGATATAAGCAATGGCACTGAGGGGGACACAGAGGCCCCAATGGAGTCTACTGAGGAGGGTGCAGAGGAAGAGGAGGGTGATGAGCAGAAGGAGGAGGTGGAGGATGCCAAGGAAGACCATGAGGACACACAGGGGTCCGCACAAGGGCGTGATGGGGACACCATCAACACAGAGGCCATGGAGGACAGACAAGGTGGGACAAATGGCACAAGGGATACAGTGTACACCCAAACATACACGACAACATTGCCAATGAGCTGAGTCCCACCACCGTGGAAGACCTAGAGGCCCAACTTAAGCAGGCCATGAGGACACTGCAGCAAGGCACCACAACCCCAGAGTACTTTGGGGAGTATTGCAGCACTGTTGTAAACAAGCAGGATGAGCTAACAAGGAAGGTATCTGCTCTGTGTACCAGCCCTGAGACACACCAGCACTGGGTGGAGGGGCACATGTTGGACATCATCACCGCCATGCAGACAGAGTCCCGAGACAGCAACACAGCCATGGCGGACATTGTTCTGGCCCTGCATGGACTTATAAACCAGTCACAGCAGCAGATGGATTCATTGCAGTGGTGCACCACTGTGCTAGAGTGGTCCATAGTGCTCCAACAACAGCACACAGAGGCCATCGCTACAGCCCTGCATTCCATCGCAGCCACGCTGCATGCCAGATGGCAACAGAATGACATACCTCCATGGCCAACACCAGTCATGCAGCAATCACCACATGCACGGTTGTGCCCAACTTGCAAGACCATCCCACAGAGGACAGTGCCACCATCCCTGCCACCACAACAAACCGGCACACATCAAGGTACATCCATGCACCCAGACAGCACACAAGTGCAAGAGGGTGACACCACAGTGCCAGTCATGGGGGAACAGTGGCCCACACCCGGTTCAACCACCACAACCATCAGAGCCACACTCTCCAGCACAGCCCCTGACCCCACTGCTGAGTGCCACACCAGAGTGCAACAGCCTACAACAGCACAGATAGCTGCCTGCATGAGTGGGCAGTACTCATACACAGCCATGCCACCTGGCACAAGTGGGCAGGATTACACCACCCATAGGGCACAACAGAAGATCCTTGAGAGTGTAACACAGACTGGGAAGAGCACCAGGAAATGCCACAACACAACCAGCATGGGGAATGCACCCGAATCACAACCTGGTGTTCCTGCGGAGGCAAGGGAAGGGGCCATAGGCGTAGTGCAAGGGGACAACAGACATAGCAGCAAGCAGCCACCAATCGGTGTGGCATATGTACACGTGGCAGACAATCCTGCACACAGGACAGTATGGGTGAATTACAACATGCACGACCTGGGTACACACCGTGATCTGCCATGGTAGACTGACACACTGTTGTCTGGGTGCAGGGGCACCACCATGGTGGAACGGATACATCACAGTGGGGACTGAAGTGGGCCTACAGCCAGGGACACAACTGGTGACATGTAGGGGGGATGGGGTGGGCAGACACAGGGATTCACCCTGTCACATGCACATTGTTTGACTGCACTGTAACGTGAGGGGGGATGCACATGTTCTGTCACTGTCACATCCGAGAAGTAAACAAATACAAACACATGTCCTGTTGTCTGTGAGTGCATATCCTGTGACTGTCATGGGCTAGCAAGGGTGCACCATGCGCATATGGAGAACCGCACATACAGATGTGGGCAATGCTGCATGGCTGGGGTATGTGTGCACAGGTGTGCCAGACATGCGGCACAGCAATGACCACCGTGCCGGCCAGGACATGTGAGTGTGTGTGTGTGTGTATGTGTGTGTCCTGTATCCATGAGTGTCACTGTCCCTGTGTCTGTGTACTGCATACCATGCAACACGCCGGAACAGGACAGGGTCCAAGGTGGGGTTCAGTGACATGGCCACGTGTGTGTATGGTGCATCACACAGTCAGCGGTGCACATGCCAGCTGTGATGCTGAGCATTGTAGAGCTTCTCTAGTTGCAGTGCCATGCTTGCCTATGCAGGTGACTGTGTGCAACACATCACCTCAACATGTACAGGCCAGCCATTGTGGTGGTTGGGTAGGCATGTCACTGTGGTCGCACAACGCAGTACTATAGATGTACTGCACTCATACTGTACATCTATGACATGCCCGACTACCCACAGAGGCTGCCCTGTGGCAGCACCACATTATACATTGCCTCCCCTGCTGGCTGTAGTCACCACCAGGTACCACTCACTGGACATGGCCACCCAGTGATATGTACAGTGACGCCATGATGGGTGAGAAGCACTGGGCAGCATGTCACAAACATGGGTGGGGGTGTTTGTGTCGGCCATGTGCTAAGGACACTGGTGCCACCTCTAGTTGTATTTGCAACACAGGTGGTGTGAGTGACCATCAAACCACTCCTGGCACAATGTGTGGCCCTGGACAGTGTGAGGTGTCCCGCAGCCACTGCGGATGCATTCTGATGTGCCTGTTGCAAGTGTGTTTGGGGCCATATTGCTGCTGTGCAGACCTGCCGCACAGTGGCTTGACATGGTCCACATTGCAGCAGTGTGCCGCATATGTCCCCATTAGTCATGTGTACACACACAGCAGAGCATAATAGAGCCAACTGTGCATTCTGCTGTATCACACATGGCCCACCATTCCTGGACCAGCACACCATCCATGCACAGAAATGATGGTGACACAACTGTGTGTATGAACAGAGTAGAGGTTTATTGACAAATAAAACTGTGATAGGCAACAAGTAGCAGCCTACACACCCCGCCCCAATGGGTAATAACAGAAATACCAAGACAGCTATACAGAACATGTATCAAAGAAGCCCACCAGCTACCCACCCACCCAACCCCAACAGGTAACGCAGAAAAATATAGTTAGATATACATAAGTTGAATCATAGAAGCCCACAGCCACCCCATCCAAACAAGTAACACAGCTATGAGTGAACATTTGTGCAACAACTTGTACCGTAGAACACCCGCCAACACCACCCCAATCACAACCCATCTGTCACAACAGCTATGGATGACACAGCATTATGTGGCACTCAGTAATACCACCAGTGCAGAGTGCATGATACACACCTGTTGGGACACAACACACCCCAGCAGGTGTTGTCATGGATCCTGGAGTGAATCTATGAACCTGTGCAGTGATCCCTGCAACCATGCCATATCCATGAGTATGTCCTGCACCATGCTAGCCAACTTCTGGTCCCTAGTTGGTTGTATAATGGGTGTTTACTCACCTGGTAAAGGTGATTGTGTTGGTTGGCATCCATGGCACTCCAGACATTACCTCATGGGTTTTAGCCCACCTGATAGGCTAGTGATGCACATGACCCAGATCAAATTTCCAGCATATCCAGGTCCCAGAAACCCCTGCTTTCCAGTTCGAATCTTCCATAGCTGAAATAAGGTTAATTAGTACACGAGAAAAAAACATACAGTGCAGTTACAGCCAAGAGAGAAGTACTAAGAGAGATGAACAGAGACACAAAGGAATTTGACCACGACGTAGTAGCGATGGCCCTGGGGCCTGTTCTTTATTCCTCTATTATTTACAGTCTAGTCCCGGACCCGAGGGTCCGACTTGTCATTTATCATTAGAAACAATCACGCTGTCTGTTCCCCTCTGAGTCTACATGGATGAGGACCCCCTAGTCCGGAACCGGTCACTCTGAGCACTCTGAGGGAGGGCCTTGGAGTGCCATGGATGCCAACCAACACAATCACCTTTACCAGGTGAGTAAACACCCATTGTGATTGGTTGGCATCCATGGCACTCCAGACATTACCTCATGGGTAGATAAGAAGCAGTGAGAAACCCGGGTGGGAACCGAGTGGCTAAGGGTGACAGGTTGAGGTTGCTGCCGCCAGGACCTGGGTGGTGAAGGTGGGCCGTATGGCCTGTAATTGTTCCAGCCTGTAGTGTCTGGTGAACGTGTGTATGGAGCTTCATGTGGCTGCCCTACAAATGTCCTCTGAGGATACGCTGGCTCTCTCCGCCCAGGAAGTGGCGACAGCTCTGGTGGAATGAGCCTTGATCCCCTGGGTTGGAGTCATCCGGTTTGCTGTGTAGGCATTCTGGATGACTCATCTTAGCCACCCGGTGATGGTGGTTTTGGAGGCGGCATTACCCTGCCTCTGCCCCTTCGAGATGACAAACAACCTCTCTGTCTTGCGAATGGGGCAGGTTCTGGCTAAGTACACATAGAGGATTGATCCCACATCGAGGTGGTGAGGGGGCCCGCTCGGGCCCTGTGGGGGACCGCTTGGGAAAGTGGGCAGCTCGATGGGTTGCTCTCTGTGAAAGCTGGTGGAGACCTTTGGTTGAAAGGCTGGGACTGTTCTCAGACTGACCCCTAGTGGGGTGAACACTGTGTAGGGTTCAGCGCAGGATGGGGTGCCAAGTTCCCCGATCCTCCTAGCCGAGCAGATGGCCACCAAGAAGCATGTCTTGAGGCCAACCCAGAACAGGTCCATCTCTCGGAGGGGTTCATAAGGTGCCGATTTGAGGGACTCAAGGGCCATTGGGAGGTCCCACGGGTTGATGGTCGGTCGAGTCCTCGGTCGGAGGATCTCTGCTGCCCTCAGGAAGCGTATGGTGTCGGGATGAGCACCTGGGGAGTATCCCTCAATGAGGCCTATGGCCGCCCCTATGGCTGACAGTTGCACCCTGAGGGAAGAGTGCGCTAGTCCCTTGTCCAGTTCTTGCTGGAGGAATAGTAGGATGGTGGCCATGTTGGTCTGCTCGGGCACTTTCCCCCATTCCCGGCACCACCGAGTGAAGATGGCCCATTGCCTCCCGTATGTGGAAGTGGTGGAAGCCCATCTGGACTGAAGTAGGGTGCTGATGACCGACTCATGATACCCCATTGCCCTCAGTCTCCTCCTCTCAGGAGCCAGGCCATGAGTTTCAGGGTCCGCGGGGTCGGGTGGAACACTGGCCCCTGCGAGAGCATGTCCGAGCAGTAGGGTATCCTGAAGCTGGCTAGCGACATCTCTTGGACTGCTGCGAACCAAGCCCTGCATGGTCAGTAAGGGGCCACCAGGATAACCGTGTGGCCTGACTCCCGAATCTTGGCTAGGACCTGGGGAATCAGGGGAAGTGGTGGGAAGACGTTGGAGTTCCTCTGTCTCCAGGTTTGCGACAGGGCGTCCGTTCCCTGGGAGAGGCTGTCCCTGAACCACGAATAGTACTCCCCGACCTGGGCATTGTCCCGTGATGCCATGAGATCCATGGACATGGGCCCCCATGTCGCCTGGATCATCTGGAATAGGGCTGGGTGTAATTGCCATTCCCCCGGGTGTACCTGTTGTCTGCTGAGCCAGTCTGCGTGGACGTTCAGCTTCCCTGCAAGGTGGACCGTGCCCAGATGGGTGAGGTGTGCCTGGGCCCAGTTGAAGTCTGTCGTTGCCTCCCTCATCTTGGCTCTGCTCCTGGTCCCGCCTTGCTTTGCTATGTAGGCCACCGTCACATGATTGTCGGAACGGATCAGAACCGATCGACCGAGTATTTGGCACTTGAATGCCTTCAGGGCATGGGACACGGCTCTCATCTCCAAGATGTTGATGGAGAGCTTTGCCTTCGCTGGTGACCATAGGCCCTGTGCCGTTGTGTCTCCCAGGCAAGCTCCCCAGCCAGAGAGGCTCGCATCTGTCTCTATGGAGACTGGGCGTGGGGGCTCCAGAGGGACTCCCCTGGTCAGATTCCCCTCCATTGTCCACCATGTCAAAGAGGATCTCACTGCCTGGGGTAGTGGTACCATGCACTGTAGATTGTGTTCGCTCGGTGCCCCCAGTGACAGGACGTAATTTTGGAGTGGATGCAAGTGCCACCTGGCCCAGGGCACGAGGTCTATGCAAGAGATCATACAGCCCAACAACTGAGCTATCCTCCCCATTGTTGTGTGGTGGCGGGCCCTCATCTGGCTTGCCAGCTCCATCAAATTGTGAACTCGCGGTGGGGACGGTTTGGCCCACCCCTCAGCCGAGTTGATGAGTGCTCCCAGATGCTCGATCTGTTGAGTGGGGCTGAGATGGCTCTTTTCTCGATTTACCACCCAACCGTGGTCTTCGAGTGCCTGCATGGCAGATTCCGTATGTATCCGTGCCTGGTTTTCAGACCGTGCACAGATGAGCCAGTTTTCCAGATACGGGATGATGTCCAGTCCCTGTTCCCTGAGTCTGGCCACCAGGGTTATGGAGACCTTGGTGAAGACTCTCGGGGCTGACGACAGGCCGAAGGGCAGCGCCTTGTACTGGAAGTGGTGGCCTAGGATGTGGAAGTGGAGGAATTGCCTGTGTTTCCGGTTGATGGGGATATGGAGATAGGCGTCCTTTAGGTCTATAGATGTCAGGAAATCACCTACCTGGATGCATCATAGGGTGGATCGGATGGTCTCCATCTTGAATCGGTGGGAGACTACATGCCGGTTTAGATGTTTCAGGTCTAGGATGGGCCTGAGTTCCCCCAATTTTTTGGGTACCAGGAAGAATATGGAGTAAATCCCCAGCCCCTGCTCTGGTACTGGTACGGGCTGAATGGCCCTGTTCTGAATTAGCTCTGACAAGATTTGTTGGACCTGATGTGGGGACGCCTTCTCCTGGCTACGGGGAGGAGACGAACCTGTGGAATATGGGCATGGATAGCTCTATGGAGTACCCTGGCCACCACGCCTTGTACCCATCTGTCCGATGTCATGTTGATCCAACGGTGGTGAAGAGAGTTAGCCTTGCCCCACCGGTGGGTCGGGTCCTGGCTTTGTGCTTTTGGGAAGGGCAGTCACTGTTGCTTTCCCTGAAACCTCTACCTCGACCTCCGGTTCTTTGGCCCCAGGGTCTGAAGGATGAGGGCTGATAGTTCTGGAGATACGGGCCACGGAAGCTGGGGGAGGAGCCTCTGCCTCAAAAGGAGTGGCCCTGTTGATGTGTATCCCTGCGGGGTTGGTATGGTTTGTTCCCCCCTCCGAAACCTCCGTCTCGAGGAGGGTAGATAGGGGAACTTGGCCTTATTCTTGAGGAGGTCCCTGCCCTCCTCCTTTTGCTTCAAGTAATCCTGCAGTCCCTCCCCAAAAACATGCTTTCCCTGAAGCGGTAAGTTTTGTAACAATGTCTTTGACTCATGGTCTGCGTCCCACAGTTTCAGCCACAGTGCCCTACCGGCACTGTTGGTGATGGCGGTGGCCCTTGCCTGAAGGCGCAGGGTGTCTACCGCCATATCAGCTAGGTATTTGGCTGCATCCAAGGTGCACTCCAACAGTTCTGCCTCCCTAGACTTAGGGATGGCCTGCTCCTGGAGCTCCTCGAGCCAGCGGGTCTGTGCCCGGGTCGTGTAGATGGCTGTGGTGGTCGCCTTAGCAGCGGTGCCTCAATCTCAAATGCCCTCTTGAGCATGTCTTCGACCTTTTGTCTGTAGGGTCCTTGAGGCGATTATGCCGCATGAGCACGGTCTTTTGCTGAGGGCCGCCACTTGGGGGTCGATGGTGAGCCTTGCACCAGGCATCTGATTTTTCCCTTTGTACTGGGTACATTCTGTCAGATTCTTGCGATTTGACATCCTGCCCGGTTGGGGGATTGCCATTCTGTACTGAAGATGTCCTCAATCGCGGACATACAGGAAAAGTCTCTGTGGTTGAAGGTCTAAGCTGAATCATTGGGTCGAGCTTCGACTCGGGCCTGCTCTCTTCGGTGTCTTCGGTGTCGAAACCCATGGTGGCCTTGATGATCTTCATGAGCCCCGGGATCGTGTCAAATGAGCATAACTTCGAAGTCAGCGAAGGGGTCGTTTGCAGCTCCATATCCTCTGCATTCGAGTCTGCCTCATCCTCTTCCTCTGCATCATCCCTCTCCCCGTCCTCATTCACGCTGTCACGCGGAATGTCTGGAAAGGCGTCCTCAGGGTTTGGAAGTTCCTCTGGTTGCCCCCTCTGTCTTGTCGGGTTCTGAGTTTGGTGGCTTTGCCCTGTTTTGGGTGAGGGATTCCAGCTTCTCCATGATTTTGAGCATAAAGTTCTGTTGGATCTCCATCATGGCAACCGCGGCCTGCTGGTTGTGGATCAGAAGGGAGCCCGGATCCATCCACGTAGGGTTGCTGGGTCCGGGGTTGTTGGGGGCCAGGGGCGGGGTTCACTCCAGGGATGAATCAGCATTGTTCAGGAGGCATGCTGCACAGAGGGGGCCCGGAGTTTGGGGGAGGAGATTGGCGCTGCACAAGGAGCATTTCTTTGCTTTCACCATCTGGAAGGAGAGAAGGTATACTTAGAAACGGAGCTGGTATGGTGCCCCGCAGTTCCCCCACATTTTTTTTTTTAAACGTTGTACCCACAAACCCTGGGTTAGGAGACTAGTGTCTTAACCGAGTGGCTGAGACAGAAAGGCTCTTGCCTCTCCAGAAGAGCTCCTGAGGTTGAGGGGTGCTATGTGAGGACCCCCGCAATGACGGACAGTGGTCTGGTGCTACGGCTCGCTATGGGAGGGAGCCGTGGTGACCGGGGAGGAGACCAGAAGAATCAGGTACCTACTTGGGTCGCTATGGGAGGGACCCGAGTGGTAGGGGTAGGATTGGGGCCCCTGGGAAGCAACAGGAGCAGGAGGCTTGGGAGGAGTGGTGGGGGCCACCGGAGGGTCGCTATGGGAGGGACCCACAGGAAAACACGGAGGAAAATCCACGGATCTTCCCCTTCACCTCGAGAGGCCAGGGGATAGACTGGTTAGTGCTTCCACGCTCCCCGTGAGAGAAGGGGGGCAGAACCAGGTAGGGAGCGTGGTTACCCTGCCACTGCCCCTTAATCTCATACCCTATGCCATTGGGGTCCTGTGAGATTCAAACCCAGATCCTCGGATGTGTAGCTCAGGCTTTAAACCACTGTGCCAATTGGAGATGGTCCTTGCTGTGGTGCCTTGCTGTGGTGCCTTGCTGTGGTGGGAGCACGAGGAGGGTCTCCCTACATCCCCCAGGTGACACAGCCCGTGGTGGTGGTGGGGGGGCCGAGAGAAGGCTAGAAGATTCCCCCCCCGCCCAGACAAATCGCGAGGGCGGAGTTCCCCCTCGAGCCAGCGGGTCTAGCTGCAGTCCTGGGGAGTGGAGGACGGTTGGTCGGGCTGCGGTAGGCCCAACAGACCTATGGAGAAAGCCCTCCGCCCCCCACTGCCGCTCGACCGTCCTTCCAGTGGAAGCGAGTGCCCGCGGCTGGTTCCGCTCCCGGTGGGGCGGGCGCCGGAGCCTCCTGCGTCGTGGAGGTGAGGGGAGGAGGGGTGCTTGCCTTCCACGCTCCCGGATGGGAGCGACAGAGTCAGGAGGCGCCACGTGGTCGGCGCCTGGCCGGAGCAGGCGTCTGGACCTCCCGCGGCCTCCTTGAGGCCTGTAACAGTAGAAATGGGAGGAAATGGAGCACTAGGCCACCAGGCAAGTGAGCGCTGTAGCGGGCGGACATTTGCTCGCGAGGAGGGGTTCAAGGGGCAAGGAAGGAGTAGCCCTTCTGCTAGTTTAGGCCCGAGAAGGGGCCTGCCCATAGGGCCATCACACATGTTTGAACATTGCAACATAAATTGCTGGCATCACACAATCAGCTGCATTTTTAGGAATAACCTGCCAGAATACATGCACAAGGGGTTCTATTTCCTTCAGATAAGTTCCCCTTTTGCCTACTATGATCCACATATTGTTAGTAAACCTTTGGTGCTAAGGCAGGGACTAACTTAGGTTACTGCACCTGGAAAATCCAGGGAAATCAATATCAAGAAGAGAACTGCTGTAACTGCCTTCTGAATTAGTCTGAAGAAAACAATTTTTGTGATATAAATCCTTGATTCAAGGTCTTACCTTCTAGGAGCAGACAGGGATTCCTGGTGTGCTTCTTGCCTGATCAGATGCACGATTCGAAACTGGAGAGCAGGGGTTTCTGGGACCTGGATATGCTGGAAATTTGATCTGGGTCATGTGCATCACTAGCCTATCAGGTGGGCTAAAACCCATGAGGTAATGTCTAGAGTGCCATGGATGCCAACCAATCACAACAGGTGTTTGCACCAGAGTACTGGCATCCATGTCCAGCCATCTGGTCATGTCCGTTGCATCCTCAGGGCCAACAGCAATGGTGTCATGTTCCACACCATCCACATTCCTGTCCTCCGCAGCCATTACAGACTGTATCTGTGTGCCATCTGTCATCTGCATTACAGGCTCCATTTCTTGTTCCTCTGCAACATCCATATCATGTAGCTGTACCAAGGGCGATGTGCTCCAAACAGCACCCACACCAGCAGCCACTGTAGCACCATCCACCTCCGTGTGGCTGCTCTGTCAGATGGACATCACTTTTGTGTCGCTCTCTGCAGATCCCACCATGTCGACTGAGCTGCGGTTGTGTTCACCAACAACAGTGTCCACACATCCACCCTGTGTAACAGGCGATATTGGCTGGCTGTATTCTGGCCCAGAGACCCCATTGCTAGTCTTGTCCCCCTTTGTGGTGGGTGATGTGGTGTGGCTGTGGTGTACCTGTGCTTCACCACTGTTGGTTGTTCCATCCTGGCTGGTGGGTGTATGTGGGTGGCTGGTGTCCTGTACATCCTCCACATTGCCAGCTGTGTCCTCATGGCCGGTGGATGCAGTGTTTTGCTGGTCATCACCGTCTACCTCACTGGTGTCAGGGGCCAGTCGTTTCACCCTTCGTTGACATGCCCTTGTGTGATGGACATATGCCTTTGCATCCCACCTCTTCTGCCTCCTCATTGCCATCAACAGGTCCTGGAATCATGGGCGTTCCTCCTGTGCACCAGCATGGTGTGGGACACCTGTGGAATGGAGGCTGGACACAATTACAGGGCACATGTAGGGCACTGGCTGTGTAGCAGTGGCATGGGTGTGGGTTAGTGTCTGCACAATGCCACATCCACGTGACTGCATCACCATTGTGTGGGCTGCATGGTGACAGCCACTGTGCTCACTGGCCCTGTACCTACAGTGGTCCCACCCCCACCACACTGGACGCCACTTGTACTATAGGCAACCCATGACATACATCCCCACCCTGCAGGGCTGCACATGTGGGTGGAGTCAGGCTGTGTTCCATGCATCCTGCACAGACTGCACCATTGTGGCATTGTCCAGTGCAGTACTGTGGGACATGTCTCTGCCTGCCACACATGCAGACATAGATTGGGATGGTACACAGAAAGTGTCAGTCACTTACCTCAATTGTCCACGTCTGCCGCTGCTGCCATGCCTGCTGGCTGGTCCGCCGGTCCTCCATTTTGTGATCCATCACGGGCTGTGCATCTGTGACCTGTGGAGACATGAGGGAAACACATGTGTGACTGTGTTGGGCACAAGGATCTGTTGAACATGCAGTGGGGCAATTGCAGAGCAGAGTGACAGCAACATTGCACTATGTACCTTCTGATGGTCTCTGGCAAGTTCTCATGGCCACATCACTCTCCCTGGCCATGTCCAGCATGTGTTGTAGGATCCAGCAGGCCTGTCTGGCCATGTTCTGCCACAGGTGCTTGAGCTGGCATATTGTACACTGAACACCAGTGATGCACTGCAGGCGCTCAGCTATTTGCTGCCAGACACCATCCCTCTGACCGGGGGTGTCGCCTGCAGCCTGGTGGCAGCAATGTCCTGCCCCATTGCTGCACCATATTGACAAGCTATGCAGCCTCCTGGGGTGGGAAATTGGGTGCCCTGCCACCTAGGGTCAACATTGACTTGTGTGACATTGGGTGAATTGCAGCCTACATTGAACAGCGGTGGTTAACTTGCAGTTCTGTGGCCTGTGATGTCATACGATGTGCTCAGCACATGTTGCTCTACACGGCACATGCTCAAACACGCATATTGCACCTGTGGAAATAACTTCCCAGGGGCCGCATGTACATCACAGCTCTGTCATGCACCTGTGTCTTGTCCCCCTGGCATTGTGTGGATGCACAGTTTGCTGATTATCTATTGCTGGACATGTAGTAGCGTATGTCACACTGATGTGGAGGTGTTAGGGTGGACTGTGTTGTTCCCATGTCTGGAGGTGCATGGGTGGGTGGGATGCTGTGCTGCAGCCGGTGATGTCGTGCAGTGTGCTCAGCACGTGTTACTGTACACGGCACATGCACATGCATGCATATTGGAATTGCAGCATGTTCTTTCTGTAGCCCATATGTTTGTCACAGCTCTGTCATGCACCTGCGTTTTGTTCCTCCCACATAATGTAGCTGCACGGGTCACTGTGTAACTGCCACTACACTATATCACATGGCTGTTGGACTGTTAGAGGGGACTATGTGGGTTGGGGCGGCAGTGTGGGTTGGGGGAACAGTGTGGGTTGGGGCCAGGGGGTTCGTGCATGCCATACACACATGCATCACACATGACAGCAGTGAGCGTCACCACCAGCCATAGGCTGCAATTGCACTGTGCCGACATCCATGCAACTGCAGCATGCTATCACACAGTGTTCTATTGTGTGTGCCATCAACTGGGTGCTAAACAGGTGTGCATGTCATGTATACTGCAGTGGCAGCCTGTATCACGGGTTGGGGTGTACAGCATATGTGCACCACATTGCAGGGGCGTGGCACATCCATTTCAGAGGGTGGCTGGCATGATGACTATGGATTGATCATGCCTTCCCGTCCATTGTTCCTGGATGGTTGGTCTGTCCACCAGCTGCTGGGCGCAGGGTAGGGGCATTGGCAGATGTGTATGGTGTCACCCTCTCATGTGCCCAGCACTGGGCAGCAGGTCAGACTGCTGTTGTGCTGTCACAGGTCTGGTACCATACTGCTGCCAGTGCACTTTGCTTGATATTGCTGGCCTTATGTAAAGTGTTGCTCGATCAGGTCACGTCTGGCACATTGTCCTGCCTGGCACAGTGCAGCATGGGCCTGTGGCTGCCTCACAGGCCGGTCTTGCTGGTGTCCATCCACGTCATGGTCCATGTCATCCATGTCTTGCAGTGGTATATTGTTGCTCAGTGCAAGGTTATGCAGGATGCAGCACATGAGGAATATCTTGCAGACCATCTCAGGGCTGTACTGGAGTGCTCCACCTGACTGGTCCAGGCACTGGATCCATGCCTGCAGGATCCCAAAGGTATGTTCTATCACTGCCCTTGTTGCTGTATGTGTGTCATTATACTGGTGCTCAGCTGCAGTGTGTGGATGTCGGAGGAGTGTCATGACCCATGGCAGCTGTGGATATCCACAGTCACCTGTTGGGTTTGAAGGTACATTGTCACTGCACTGCTGTGTTTTACTGCCTCACCTGTGTGGTCATGTTTACCCTGTGTGCCAGTTGTACCTGCCAATGAGCCAGCTGACTCTGATGTGTCCAGACTCAAATGCCTCTTGCAGGCCACAGTTACACAGAATGAATGAGTCATGGCAGGAACCAGGGTACTGCGCCACTACATCAAGGATCTGGCACTGGGAATCGTACATAACCTGCACGGTCATTGAGTGGAACCCCTTTCTGTTCATGTAGAGCTCTGCCTCACCTGGCGGTGCCCTGATGGCGACATGTGTGCAGTCAATTGCACCTAACACCTGAGGGAACTGGGCCACTTCATAAAAGGCCTGCTTGAGCACCCACTGCTGCTGTTCATCCCACGGGAACTGGATGTACTTGTCCACATGCAGCAGCAGTGCATCCAGGAACTGTCTGACGCAATGTGACATGGCAGGCTGCAAGATGCCCACTGTGTCATCAATGGGGGTTTGGAAGGTCCCTGTGGCTAGGCAGCACAGTGCTGCAGAGACGTTAACCTCCACAGGGATGGGGTACCCCTATGGGTGGCACTCTGGAGCTCTTCTCTTAGGTCATATCACAGCTCTGCTATGATGGCACTTGGCAGGTGGTAGCGTGCAATACACTGCTCCTCTGTGCGGTCTAGATATGACTTTCTGGGCCAATATACCCATGGTGCATGGTGTTTGACCCTTCTTGGCTGCTGTTTCAGCTGCCTGTTCCCCTAGTTCCTGATGTCACACATCCTCTGCTGCCAGGGGTATGCCCATTAGAGCTAATGGGGCTGCCATTCTTCTCTCGCTCACGTCCTGTATCTGTGTGTCCACTGCTTGCTCAACAGTGTCTCTCTCCTGTGTGTCTCCTTGGGAACCTTTTACACTCTACTTAGTTACACCTGCTAACCCCTGATGTAACTTCTGCCTGTTGCTATTGGCCTATCTTGTCCTTCCGTAGCTTCTAGAATCATACTTCGGTCCTATCAGCTACTTTGTTTGGCGCATCTCGCACTACACATATGCGTATTTCGGGATATGTCACTAATGCAGCATAGATTGCCTTTGGCATAATGGGTTCCACTATGTTGCACTTGCGTGTTGTAGAATACCATTTGTCATAACTGCATGTGTAATTTGCCACTTGCAACATTCTTTTTTGAGATAACTTAGTTACAATTGGTGTTTCATTTCGAGAATCAGGCCCAAGATGTGTATCCTTTCTGTCTAAAAAGGATTTGAGATTCAGGGTGAGTGGATTAATACGCACATTGAAAACTGATAAATACTGTTCTATAGAATTGACTTAGTTATGGTCACTATCAATGTAATCATGTTCTGGGGTGGGAACAGGAGTGATAGCAGTATGGGCAATAATAATGTGCTCATGTGGCACAAAACAGAAGTTGAGCATGTATAAGACTAACTTCTGGTCTACAGAGAGCAAGAGATTTTATAGTTTCTTGTGAAAGGTTTGTCCCCAGACATCTCTTTCTTTGTTTCTTTGGAGAGGTACTGATATACCTCTTTTTATTTCAGGATCTGCCATTTGTGCTGTGACCAGATCCAGTGGGTCTTCCTGGGTCCTCTTCTATGTGGCCACCATGTGGGCTCCATTTTGCCGGGTTACTCATGAAGCCTACCTGGTGCAGAAGTGTTCAGTACAGTTTAGTTTTATTGTTTGAAAAGTTAAAATTGTCATTACAATGAATACAAATAATATGTATACAATAAATAAGAAAGAGGAATGCAACCCTCACTTTTACAGTACATATCATAAACATTTGTTAAAAGCAATCTCTATTATGTTCCTCTTGAATTATACACTCTTGTTGATTTCATTATACATATGTATTACCCTCAAATAATATTTAGACTTATGGGGTCCTCACATTTCAAGTTTTTCCCAAGTTCAGCTTATCAGTAGCTATGTACAATTGTTTCCTCTCTATGGTTCTACAGAACCTTGCAATTTTCTCCAATGCATTTTTATGATTGATTTTTAACAAATAGTTGACTTGATAACCAGGTTCCGTACCCAAGATTGCTACGGTATCTCCCAATAATAATTTCCTCTCATATTTATACAAGGGACAGAATATAAGTAGATGTGTTAAATTATCTTCTCCAAGTTGCAGGCACATAAACTTGAGTTTGTCCTTCCATAGAATTTCCTTAGTGTTTGGCTATCTACATACCCAAATCTAAATTTAGTAATAAACTTCCTTTTTCTTGTTTTTTTTCAAGATATTGTTCCATTCCAAGTTCTCTTTTCTTGTTGATGGCCAACCAGTAACTTAATTTACAGTTTTTGCCAAGCTCATTTCCCTTTGGGTATTAATAGCCCGTATCCTGAGTCTAATTTGCTCTTCTATAATATTTAATGGTGTCCTGCAGCTTTCGGTTAGACAATCCAACAGTACATATGGTTTAATTATTTAATTAAGTATATCAATACTGGGGTAAACAATACCTGCTTGATGGTAAGACAAAGCTTCCTCCAAGCATACTCTAGGCAATCTATCACTATGCATGTTACATACTTTGAACCAGTACAAGGCTAGTCTCTGTTTGATGTTGCATCTAATCGGCATTTGCCCTAATTCCAATCTGGTCAGACTAAATGATGCTCCATTGGGTAACCCCAATAACCTTTTATAAAATCTATTCATGTTATTTTCCAGTATATCAATGTTATCCTGTCTCCTTATTTATGCCTCATATAGGATCTGGCTCTTAATTTTAGCATTTAGGGCTCTGAGTGATCCTTTTACTGATTGCCCTCCATATTTGTATGCAAACCTCTCTATTGATGGAGTAAATCTTTTAACCTATTGTGTAATGGATTTAATGTGCTCATGTCACTTTACATTATATGTGAATACAATCCCTAAATAACAAACTTTTTTTACATATTCAATTTTATATTTATTGCACATCAAGGAACATATTTTCCCCAATTTTACCAAGTGACTATTGCAAATCATATATTTTGTTTTCTCAGAATTTAACTCTAGAAAGACCCTTTCACAGCCTCCATAAAACTTGCTTAAGCTTCTCTTGATACCAAGATAGCTAGTTGAAATTAAAACAACATTGTCACCATATGCCAGGTAAGGGCACCATCCTGGTACAGAAGTGCAAGGAGCTCCTCTAGGACTGTTGATTTTTTACAAGTCTGCATGGCCAAAAGATGATCACACATGTATTGCAGAAGGCAGTCTGGTAAAGAAAAGCCCTGTAGGGTGTCTTTTATGTGAATAAGAAAGAGGAAGGGGCTATTATGAAATCCCTGTGGGAGGTTGATCCACGTGCACTGATGCCACTCAATGGTGAAGACAAACTTTTATTGGCTCTCAGGGGCCTATGGCAGTGATCAAAAGCCATTGAAAATGTTCAGGGAACTGCACCATATATGTTTGAGTTTCAGGAGTTTAAATACATCCAGAGCAGATGCCATAGTAGGTGCAAAACTTGGGATTTGCTTGAGTAACCTTTCTGCAGTCACTGGTCAATCTTCAGCTATTGTTGGGCTTCTTTGCAGGGCAAATTAGGGAATTGGCTGTGGAGACACAAGGCCTAATGAACCTTTGTTTAAGGATGGATTTAATTGTGTCCTTTATAGAGGAGATTGCCTTGACTAGAAAGGTGTATTGCTTTTGGCGCGGTGGATCTGCACCAGTTACCCATATGAGGGTGTTCATTCTGCCACAGTCATGCTTGTTTTTGGTGAAGGCCTTTTGTTGTTTTTACAAAATAGGCCTCAATTGATCTAAAAGAAGATGTTGCTGAAACATGAGGATGACATCATATTCTGTGTCATTCATCTTCACTGCCGCTATGATGTGTGAGTCAGAAATGAAAAGCAGATGATTAAGGCTCGGTGCCTGAAGTAATAGCCTATTGGCTAAATTCAACATGCACCAAACATAGAGAGATAACATTGACAGCCAGGATGCTCTGATGGTGAGAGAGAATCATGAGGTCACTACAGTGCTTCCCTTCCAAAGTATCAATGCTGATTGGTATTGGTTTGGACTGGTTGGTCATACTCAAGGGACCCTCAAAGGTCTGGGCAGAAGTTGCCTTCCCCATAGACCAGCAAGAATTTTTCAAATCATCCTGATGTAACACTAAAATGGCAGCATCCCTATCCAGATGTAGTTCAAGCTGGTGGCCCCCAACCAACCGCTTCTACACACAGGCAACCAGAGTCATCGGTAACAAAAGAAGTGAGTATTTGAACTGGAGCCTGACACCATCAGTATGATTCCATACAAGCTTGCAAGGTATCATAGAGCATTGGATCCAAGTCATGGAGCATCTGTCTCACTTCAGCATATGGATATAATGACTGCCCCCCCAATCCTGTGCTGTAGTGGAGGCAGGATCTGCTCCAGGGATGGCTATTATGACCTGTTCTGATTCCATTTTGGCCTCGTTCACCTGAAGCCATTTCACTTTTGCTGCCAAATCCTTATACAAAGGTCCAGACTGCTGTTTTGTCCATTATTCTCTTTTGCATATTTCATTTTGTACTTGTTTTTGTTTTGCTGAGGGTCCTTATATTTCCCCTCTACCTCATACTGAGTAAAAGAATCTCCACTTTGCTGTATTGCAGCCAGTTTGGGCTTTTGGCCCAAGCCAAGGACCTTTGCATACCTGGTACACACACTCCATGATAGCAGACAGGCATTCCCATCTAGGGAATACAGTGGCTTTCACCTTTTCACAGATGGTTGGCTGGAGGTTTCTCAGAAATAGGGCTTTGCACTCAACTGAACCCCTGTTGGGATGCTTGCTAGCCAAATCTTTGCCAGTGTTGTATGCAAGCCAAAAGCAGCTCTCATGTTGGGATGGGGTCTTATTAGCATGTTGCTTCACCTGGGTACCTAGCATTACACTGAACACGTTGGGGTCATGCGCCACCAGGAGGTGAGCCATGACTCTGTCAAAAGGGGCTATGATATCATTACATACACCTTCCAGAAACTTTACCAACAAATTGGGGTCCACAGTTTCCTTCAAAATCTGTCCTTGGTACTCAGGCAAGAGGCTGAGAAATTTGGAAGTTTTACTGCACTTTTTCCAGGTGGCAGCTAAGATTTCCGGTAGGGGCCTTATGAATGATTCTGTCTGCATTGTTTTGGATGGCCTGTGCAAACTGCAGGGCACTAGAACCTGTTCCCTGTACAGCAATGGTTTTTGTTTGATAGTTTATTTTTCTAAGGTTATAACCATTGAGCCAAAGCTCATTTACAATGGTGACCTTAGTACAGTTTAAAATACAATATAAAACAGCATACAGACATAAAATACAAACTCATACAATAAATTACTTAAATAAAACAGCTACTGGGCTTTTGCAAAGATAATAAAGACTTTTTCAAAGTAGACATAGAGAGAGGTCTGTTGTATAAATTTCTAAACTCTAGTGGGAGACTATTACAATAACAAGGAATCAACTGACTAAAATAGTACATTGAACGCTTTGTTTTTGTATGCGGGACCATCATTTCTCTTAAGTGACTATTTCATAGTGAGGGTCTAGTGACCACCTCTCCAGCAGCAGTAGCCATGACCTGAAAGATCATCAGCTTTTCCACATCCCTCTTCAGTGTATCACTGACTGTTTGTTTCAGCACTTTGGCCTGTGCATCAGAGTTTCCAGCTTTTGAGATCAGCTTCAGATTCAGGCTTTCCACCTCTTTTTTGTCTTTCTTATTCAACTCAGCTACCAGAGGGTGAGGCCTCAACCCTGCAGAGTCCCAAGGATTATCTTCCTTGTCACTGTCATCACTGGAGGATGATGTCAATATGATAGGCAGGGCAAACAGCATAGCTCTCACATGACCATGTAGTACTTCCAATTGCTGACATTTTCATCATCTTAATTCTACACTTCAAATGATCCCCACTGCCTTTGACTTGTCCATTACTGACATGATCCTGCAAAGCTCTGTATGCAGCATTAACATCGTGAACTTCCCTCTGTTAGTTTTCCAATTCATTCTGGCATGTCTCGAACTCGTACTACAATTCCTCATACTCACTCTTCAGTGAATCATTCATACTTGTAAACAAACCATTCAACTCTAACACATGCATTTTATCTTGCTGAATTCTCTCATTCTCTTCCTGCAACCTAAGGATTTCTTTATCCTTTTCCTGCCTAACACATTCAAGTTTCTCCAATGTCTCTTTCTTAAGCTTTTCAGTATCTCATTCCAAATCTTTCTGGTGCTTGCCTGTATTCATGCATTTGGAACATAGCTCTTTACTCAGAGCTAAAACTTCAGATTCCATTGTCTGGAATAGAGCATACAGGGTGGCTACCGTAACACCTTTCTGGTCATGTTTCTTGATTGCAGACTCTGCATCCTTGTAGAGTCTGCCAACATACTGTACCAGATCAGTCTGCAGTTTTGCTTCCAGTGCAAAATCATGCCAACCTCCATGGGAAGTCAGAAAGTTCAAGACTTATAATTTGAGCTCTGTATTAATCACCATTGTTGGGGGTTTCCCTTTACTGTGCTAAATGAAAATCTAAGGCATGCTGCTTCACCTAGAATATTACAGCTAGACAGCTACATCTTCTTGATGCAGAGGTCACAACCAGATACCATCCACTAGTTGAACAAGGGGCGAAGACTCAAACACCTACCATGATTCCTAATCCGTTGACCTGTTATGCACCCTTTGATGTACTGGTTCATTTCTGTCCAAACAGGTCCTTCTGCAGTCACCAGTTGTTAGATGGCAGGAGTATAGATCCGCTGGGAAAACGTGATACAGAAGTCCAGATGTCGTAGAGGAAAGTTTTTTTCCAGAAACCATAGAAAAGCAGCATGCCTGCTGGGAGTTCACAAACCTCTGAACACCATGGTGTCACCATGCAAACTCAGTGAAAGCAGTCTTATAGATATTCTTTTTTTTATCATATTTTTCTTTATACTTCTCCTTAGCGGCATGGATTCCCGTAATCTCCAGCCACCAGCACTCATACCCCCCCCCCGGGTCTGGTCTGGTACCCCCACAGAGCCAGCCATTGTCACTCATGCACTCTGTAGCAGGATCCTCTCAGGAACCGGAAGCCATCGGGTGAGGCCATCAGCCGCTGAGATCATCGCTCCACCATGTTTCCAACGATTTTTCTCCCCTTGCAGAATGGATGTAGAAAGACGTATTGAGGCACAACATGCCAACATCTGACCACTTTGCCCCCCCTTGCTGCCATCACTCTGATAGTACCCCCGGTCATCATCAGGGGCTGCTACAGAGCGGTGGTTCCCTGGATCTCTCCCCGGGATAGGAGAGCAGTCCACCGGATGCTTGATCCTATCCCTTCTGTGCCAACCCCTGGCAGCCCAGGCTTGCATCTGAACCGGGGTCGCCAGTGTGACATGAGGTGTGGCATCCAGTGCCCCAACATTCGGCACCACTGGGCCAGCCTTATAGACATTCTTATACTATAGATAACAAAGTATGTTACTAGGTAATGGTCTCTCCCAAATAGAACTGAATAAAGCCATTCTATTGGCAGGCAGTTAGCACCTCAGACAGTTAGATCATTACCTGTTTTGCAATTACATACTGATAAGAGTAAAACTGACTAAGGCTAGTTTTGGTAACAATACAGTGATTCATAAGAGATGCTGATCATTGCAACAAGGCAAAAAACTTGAAGTGATGCACAAGCAGTAATCATGCACTACAACAGTTCCTAAGCACATAATAACAAGTACAAAAGAAATACAAATTGTACCTTATGCCTCAATAATGGGTCTTGTAGCATGCTGAGGGTATATGGGTATATGGGGTGTCCAGGTCTACACTACCAGTATAACTTATGTACTTTACATGCTTTTTTTCATTTTTTTTTTCTTTTTCTGGAATTTATTACTTGTACCCATCCTTTTATGTTGCATGTATATATGTGCTCATTGTTGTCATTATATTTGTTATTACTGTATTGCTCCCTGTAGTATTTCCTCCACTTTGTCATACCTAGAAATGGGCTCTGGCTCAGTGTGCCTATCCTGGTCACTAAATGTTACATAAATGAATAAATACTGTATCAAAGATTATAATTAAGGTTGTGCAGATATTGCACTACCAGATGTATCAAGATATCTGAAGGCATGGATAGTGCACTGTCTGAACATATCTGTTTCATTTTCTGTAACTGCACATGGGAAGTCATTGAAAATGTGTCATGTCTCAGTTGACAGTATCATATAATAAACAGTGCCTGCTGCCACTACTGCTACTACTACTACTACCAGTACACCTGGATAATGGATTTGGATAGTACACTGTTTGATCCTGATATGCAAAATAATTCACATGATCTGAATTATCTGACATTGAATGGATAGTACCCACAAAGTTCTTTTTAGAACCTGCTATCAAAAGCCCTATGAGGAGGAACTTAGGGATCACAATACATACACTTTGGAAGGGTGGTGGGGGGCATGGTGGAGATCTATAAGTACCTCACTGGGCTGAACAAGGTACAGGTGGGGAGTATTTTTCAGAAAAGAAGGTGCAGCAGGACATGAATGCATGCAGTGAAGCTAAAATAGGGGATGTTTAGGAGGGATGTGAGGAAGTACTTCTTCACTGAAAGAGTAGTGGACACCTGGAACAGTCTAATAGTGGAGGTGGGGGAGATGAAAACAGTGGTGGGCTTCAAGCACTCATGGGGTAGGCACAAAGCAATTTTAATAGGAAAGCAGTGGGAAGTAGTCGGGTATCACAGTGTATCTGTGATGACAGTATAGGAGAGCCAAACTGGACAGACTAAGTGATCCTTATCTGCCAACAAATTCTATGTTTCTATGTGTCTGTATCCTATAGATATGAAACAAGGTTGAATATATATATATATATATATATTTATATATATATATATATATATATATATATATATATATATATACAATAGGAGTGAGCAGATAACCATTTAGATAAAAACAGATATTCTCACTAGAGTGACAACTCTAGTTATCGCACTGTGATTACATCATCACAGTGCGATAACTCTAGATTATCACACCGATTGCATCATCACAGTGTGATAACTCCATCAAACAAAAAAACCATTACAAAACACACTCCTGTTGTATAAAACAGATACATGCTGGGCAGCTATGTGATAGCTGAAATATCAGCACTTGTTGCAGTTGAGCTCAGGGTTAAATCACTCATGGATCTTCTATGCAGAGCCACTCATGATAACTCTGAGCTCACTTGCCACTCATGTTGATATTTCACCTATCACATAACTGCCCATCACATATCCCCTTAATATATAAATATATACTGTATATATGTGTATATAGGGGATACATGATGGGCAGGAGTGGAATATGGAAAATATTCTCACTCCTGCAGAGTGAGACATGGATATCCCATGAGTGCTGAAGGCACGAGTGGGATAGCCATACCTCACGATGCAGGAGTGAGAATATTTTCCATATTCCACTCATGCCCATCATGTGTTCGATTTATACAATAGGCAACAACTGTTTCTGTATGGTTTTGCTATTTAAATATTGTGTCTGAGGTCTGTTTTGTTGTTGTTACTTTTTAAGTTGGTGTTATTACTCAGTGATTTGCCTGCTGCGTGTGTTAGTCTGCTCAACTGTGTGTTAGGGATTAGTGATGCTTTGGAATCCTCTGTTGTGGTTGGTTGATATGGTGTGTAGTTGTGTCTTGGATGTGCTGGTAGTGGATTCAGAGTTTCTCTTTTCATTGGTGCTATTAGGTGTGTGTTGGGGAATGAGTGATTTCATTGGTTTGCTAGCGTTTGTGGACGGGATGTGTGTGGTATGTTTACTTCCAGAGTGCTTCCATGACCATTGGTGAAATGGGACTGTTTATTGTTTTGGTGCAATGTGAATAACATTTATTTATCTATGAGATTTTATTTTATATTCTGTTGGTAGTGCTTAGTGTAACAGTAATTTAGTTCTTTAGCCCTGTGCATCACAGCTTCTGAGAAGGGATATCAACATTAATATATCGATGGAAGTGGAGATGTGGCACAAATATCCAAGGCTTACAGAGAAAAAACAGGTACATGTGGGACAGAGGAGCTTCACTGGTTATTCAGAGTCTGTGTCACTGGTGAGCTGCTTTGAATGCTTTCTGGGAGGAGACGTGTAGTGTCAATGTATGCAAAAGAAGGTAGAATATTTATTATTTGTTTCTTGACGGGTCTAGCAGTGGCCTTTATCCTACTTGAACTGAGAACAGCTCAAGAAAATCTCTTGTTCCAGGTTCATTGTTTTCAGTGGATGATGTAATTTTAGTTTTTTCATCCGTGGTGCTTCTCAATGTTTAGGAATTAATTTTGAAAAGCTCATTGTACAGAAATACTGTTTTTAGTAAAGTTTTTGTAATTTGTTTTCAGTGCTAAGTACTGCTCCAAGTGTACTGCTTTAAGCTGCTGGCTTTTTAGAAACTGCAAGTAAAAGTTTCACACTATGCAGGTTGTGTGTAATTAGGTAGATTGATGATTTCATTTTCAGTTTTAAAACAAGTTCCAGCTTGTAGTGCTTAACTGATGCCGCAGTGAGAATATCGGGTGATGACATAGCTACTATAGGTTTAAATGGATTTATTTTCACTTCAGCTATGTCATCACTCGATGCTTTTATTCTCAATGAATACACAGCACCCCTATTGTGTGTGTATATATATATATATATATATATATATATATATATATATATCCTGGAAGTCAATAGAAAGAGAGCACTAAGAAGATACAGAACCTCAGAAAGAAAGGAATAAGAGCAAGGTAAAGAGAACAGATGGGGAGAAACCTGGCCTTATGGGTAAAATCCTGGATAACCATCTATCTGATACATAATCCATTTACACCATTTAATTTCAAATGAGGGCATCTGGTTCATAATCTGGGCTGTCATCCTTTCCTGAGTATAAATTTTGAGTGTGATATCCCATTATTTGTTCTGTGTGGGAAGTTTCTAAGTATACCATAGCATTGTAATGGCTGTTTTGGCCATTAACATCAATAAAAGGACTAATGTTAAGGACATTTTACTCAGTGTGCAGTTAGCTGGTGGGATATCTGTAAGTATTAAAGAAGGAGTAATTGTACCAGGCAGTCAGATATGACCTTGATTTCTTGTATAACTGTGTTCTAGTATGACTGAAGATATGGACATGGTCAAAGGACGTGGGTTTGATCAGCCTGAAGGTAATCACATTTTTGACAACACTGCCCTGCAATTGGGCCTACGTATTTGGCTACCACTACTGGAGTATGGAAGTACCAGAGCTGGCACTTCCAGGAGTATTCCCTCCAATAGGGAGCAGAAGTTACTTTATGGGTCAGAATGGTATATCTGTGTCATACTGCTATAAAGTGGGCAGTGTCTAACTCATGGTTCAATCAGTGTAGGATGGAATTGCTAGAGACAGTAGAGAAGGCTTGTAGTGTCTTATACAGTTGACTGATAAGATGCACCCAGGTGTCTCAAACATATGAATGTATGAATTTGCCATCAGATACAGGCCTTGTGGTCTATCTAATCTGCTCAAGTGTGCAGTACACCAGTCCCTTAGACTGCAGCTGCCCCCCCCCCACCCTCAATTACCATCTTCCCCCCTCCATGTCCCCTCTTGGGTTGTACTCTCCCCTAGAATCTGTCCCATCCCTTCTTAAAGCTGCCCACTGTCTGCAATGATACAGACTCCTCTGGCAGTGTATTCCACCCTACCACCACCCTTTCTATAAAATAGTGTCTCCTCATTTCCCTCCTGAATCTGCTCCCCTCCAATTTCAGAGAATGCACTCTGTTTACCCTACCACTCTTGAGAGTGAACACACCTCTGTTGTCCACTCTGTTCATCCCCTTCAGGTACTTGAAGGTCTTAATCATATCCCCTCTCTCCCTTCTACCCTCCAGGGTATACATATTGAGCTCTCTTAGTCTTTCTTCATAAAGTCTATCCCCCCAACCTCAGAATCATCTTTGTTGCTCTGCACTGCACTGCCTTCAGCAGTTTGATGTCCCTTTTCATCTATGGGTGCCAGAACTGCATGCAGTACTCCAAGTGCAGTCTCACCAGTGACCTATATAGGGGTAGTATAACCTCGCTACTTCTGGAAGTAATCCCCCTTGCTATGCACCCCAGCATCCTGTATGCCTTGGCTGCTGCCTTTCTGCACTGTACCGAGTGGTTCATTTCCCCAATCACCAGCACCCCCAGATCCTTCTCATCCTTGGATGTGGTTAATTGGACACCCCCAACCAGTAACTGTATTCCTGGGTTCCTCGCCCCCAAGTGTATCACTTTACAATTCTTGGGATTGAACCTGAGCTGCCAGTTATGTGACCATTCCTACAATTTTGCCAAATCCTCCTAAAGTACCTGGCCCCCCTCACCCCCATCTACCTCAGCACAGATCTTGGTGTCATCTGCAAAGAGGCTGATCTTATTTTTGATCCCTACTGCTATGTCTGCAATGAAAATGTTAAACAGGACTGGTCCTAGTACCGAGCCCTGTAGGACACCACTTGTCACTGCACTGGGCTCTGATGCCCCCCCACTACCCTCTGTTGTCTATCCCACAGCCAGTTATCAGCCCATATGCCTAGTTTCCTCCCTACCCCATTCTCTCCAGCTTGCAGATCAGCCTACCGTGTGATACTGAATTGAATGCCTTGCTGAAATCCAGGTAGAGAACATCCACCACATGGCCCATGTCCAGTGCCCTCATGACCCAGCTGTAAAAATCAATCAAGTTTGTCTGACAGGATTTACCAAACTCATGCTGCCTGTCATCCTGCAGGCCATTGTCCTCCAGACATTACACCAGCCTTTCTTTGAGGATAGTCTCCATCATTTTTTCCAAAAACTGAGGTAAGGCTCACTGGTCTGTAGTTCCCCAGCTTGTCCTTGGGCACACACTTATGGAAAGGTACCACATGCACCTCCCTCTTATCCCTGGATACACAACCTGTATTTAGAGAGGTGCCGAACAGGACTGCCAATGGTAGTGCCTGGACCTTTGCCAGTTCCCTCAGCACCCTGAGATGAACTCCGTATGGCCCCGGTGCCTTGTCCACCCTCAGCAACCTGAGGCCCTCCAGCACCCTTTCTACTATGATAACCCCATCTGTGGTTACCTCACCTCCCTCTTCTGCCCCACTTTTCCCTTCAGAAATCGTCCCGTCCCTCTTCCATGTGAATACTGAGCAGAAGTACTCGTTGAGTACTTCTGCCATCTCATTCCCCTTATCTATCCACCCACTACCTGTCCTGATCCTAATGATTTGGTCCTTTCACTTCCTCTTCTCCCTGATATATCTAAATAAATCCTTTTCCCCTTCTTTTATCCCCTGTCCTAATCTCCTTTCCCCGGTCGCCTTTGTAGCCCTTACTGTTCTGCTCACTTCTCTTGATTTCCTCATGTAATCTTCTCTGTCCTCTGCCCTATTGGTTCTCTTGAAGGTTCAAAAAGCCTTTCTCTTCTCCTTCTCTTTCACCTTCACCACTACCTCCCTAATCATCCAGCTTGTTTTTTTGGTCATGGATTTCTTACACCTGCTCTTGATACAGGCTTTAGTGGCTTCTGTAAGTCCCAGTTTGATGATCACCCATTTCTGTTCTGTGTCCATGTCTGGGTGGATGCTGTCTGTGTGTTTACTTAGTATACGACCCATTCTGCCAAAGTCTGCCCTTCTGAAGTCCTTAATTTTTATGGCTGTGGGTGAAGTATACAGCCATCTTGCTGTCTGTAGCTGGAAAATGGAGTATCGTGGAACATATGTTTTGAACTTTTCAATGTATCCCTCCATGCAAACTGATATAACGTATTCCCCTTCTTTCTGTTAAGAATGTTGAAGACATAACTCCAAGCTGTTTATTAGATGCCATTAGGAAACTAAAACAGCTTGTTAAATATTTGTTAAATAATTGGTTGCCTATTAAACTGGAGATTTGCTTACCACCTTCAGAATGCAACAAACTCCACATTTAAATGTTTAGCATTTAAACAGCTTCTTAATACTAGTTTCACTTGGGAATGTATTGTCTTTCAAGAAAGATTCATACCTCATAAATGTCACCCTTTACCAGAAAATTCATGATTTTCACTGTTTTTTAACCCCTACAAATGTTATCTAATGAGCCATGTCTTCAGTGAACTGCTAAAGACTAAATATGTAGCAATCAGAAGCCATTTTCTACTATGCTTTTTGGGAAAAAATATATTGAGCAACAGCAAACACACACAAAACTGTACACACCAGCCTCATGGCCACAAGATTCAAAATAAATATTGCATTCTAATATGTTATAAAGAAACTGTCATGTCAGTAAACATAGTGAAGTTCAGTTTAGAACAGATTTCCTTTAAATATTTCTTAGCCTATATTTTGTACGCACGCACACACACACGCATGCACGCACACACACACGCACACACACTACACACCATCTTTATGGCCACAATACTGCTGGGTGGCCTGGGATCAAGCCCAAGCTAAGGCATTTATTCTTTCTCACCTCTGTTTGTTTGTGTTCCATAAAATATGCACAGCACACTCCTGTGTGATTGTTACAAGTAAATATTTGTGTTGCCATTGGGTTGTGCATTCGAGAAAGAGTAATGTGCTTGAGGATGGCCCAGGTTCTAGTTGTCTCAGTGGTGCAGCTGGCTAGGGCAATCGGAACAGTACTCTGGGTGGCCTGGGTTCAAGTCCCAGCTGAGGCACTTATTCTTTTTCACTTCTGTTTGTATGTGTTCCATAAAATATGCACACCACACTCCTGTGTGATTGTTACAAGTAAATATTTGTGTTGCCATTTGGTTGTGCATTTGAGAAGGAGTAATGTCCTTGAGGATGGCCAAGGTTCCAGTTTTCTCAGCAGTGCAGCTGGTTAGCAAGACCAGAAAAGTATTCTGGGTGGCCTGGGCTCAAGTCCCAGCTGAGGCACTTATTCTTTTTCACCTCTGTTTGTATGTGTTCCATAAAATATGTACACCACACTCCTGTGTGATTGTTACAAGTAAATATGTGTGTTGCCATTGGGTTCTGCATTTAAGAAAGAGTAATGTGCTTGGGGTGGGGACAGCCCAGGTTCCAGTTGTCTCAGTGGTGCAGCTGGTTAACGCAATCAGAATGGTATTCCGGGCAGTCTGTATTCAAGTCCCAGATGAGGCACTTATTCTTTCTCATCTCTGATTGTATGTGTTCCATAAAATATACACACCATACTGCTGTGTGATTGTTACAATAAAGAAACTGTTTGTTTATGTCAGTGACCACAGTGAAGTTCAGTTTAGAGTAGATTTCTTTTAAATATTTCTTAACCTATATTTTGTATCCTGGATAGCACAGAGGAGATGCTACATCTCAATGTCATAGGGATCTTCATTTACACATTTTTGCACTGTATTTACTTAGGCTGTCCCAGATTAGATGCAATATCTTGTTTTCAGTGGTGTCATACTTTTCCCATTTTGATAATGTTTTTCTTCAGGGTAGCCTAGTCCAGGGCCCCCATATTCAAAGGAGATGCACTGCGCATCCTGGTGAAAAAGGCAGATGTGCCATGCAACTCCAACAATGCACCGCAGCATCATATTCAAATGTGTGGGATGCGCCTGCCACAAGGGGATGGGCCAGGGTGCACACAAATAGTATGCAGTGCAAGTCGAAGGTGCATTCCCATGCATATGCTGTGCTGCAGCATACTCAGTGGGAATGTGCCCCTTACAGCCCAGAGCAGCGTTGCCCACAGCTAGGCCATGGATAGCTGGCCTAACCCAGCCAGCCACCCACAGACAGGCTGCAGAAGTGCACCCAGGTGCACAGCAGCCTGGCAGCCCTGGTGGATTAGCGGTACCCCCTCCCATTCCCGATCGATCCAACTCCGTCCCAGAAGAGCTCCATAGTGTTGGGCCCCCTGGATCCAGTCACCCCAAAGGCAACCACAATCCATATCCATAGACTAGAGGACCCCCCCACTGTCTTGGTACATAGACAACCCCACTCCCCCCCATACGCAACATGTTGTGGAGACTGGCACTGCCCTCCACACCCTGCCACAGCCAGCTGCCAACTTGCATTGGACCCGGGCTGGGGATCTGCACTCCACAATGACCCAAGTGGCTATATTATACATTTGGGCACTACATAAGCTGCAGACCCACCAGTGTATGCAGCTGTGTGTATGTCCCTGACAAATTATATGAGGGAACTGAGATACCTCTAATGCATGCCTTGTTGATGCTATATCTTCCTGCTGTCATACACTCTCTCTCGTTTCCCAGTGTAACATGCCACCCTACAGACAGCTGAGGTATCCTGGGTGCCATGGAGTGCGGTATCCTGCAATGCCATTTGTAGTGTATGCTCCAGGCTACAGAAGTGCATTCGCGGTTCCCCAATTGTACAGACAAATGGGAGGCTGGCTGTAACATGCCTGTTCCAGGACCTGTGTGAGTGAGTACAGCATAAGCTTTCACACGCACTGAACAGTTCAATGGCACTGGGATGATGAATCCACGTGCAAGTGCCTGAGGTGAATTGCCACTGGCCGTTATCGCCCGCACACAGCTCTTACCTATATATGACACATTCCAGCATCCTACTGCTAGTGCTCTGCCACCCAAAAATAAGATGCCATTTCTTCTGTGAATTATCCAGGCTAAATATATAGCACTCAGCAGGCATATTCTAGGAAAATACATTGTAAAATGTGTAAAAGGAAGACCACATTGAAACTGCCTCTCAGCAGATCTGTATTGTGCAAATTCATTAGAAATAATAGGTAAAGGCATCCCAAAAGCTCTCCACAGCCATATCGGCTCTGGCCAGAGTTTGTTGTATTGGTGGCTTCCCTACCCAAGTGGATTGAGAACCACACTGTGTGGTGATCACTACCCGCCAGGGGTTCTTCCACCTGAACATCCCTGACATATTTCCCATCATCCAACAACAGGTCATGAATGTTCTCCTTACTTGTTGGCACTGTTACCATTTGGGTCAGGAAGCTATCCTGTAATGCTTCCAGGAGGATCAGCTCCCTGGCACATGTGGTAGCTGGGATGCTCCAATCTACCCCTGGTAGATTAAATTCTCCCACCACCACAGTGCTCCCTTTGCTACTGAGTCTCCTTAGCTGCTCCTCCAGTTCCCTGTCTGTGTCCCCTTTCTGGATTTGGGGCCTATAAACAGCCCCCAATCGGACCTTAGCTCCCATCTGGGCATGAAGCTACAGTCAAATGACTTCTGACTGCTCTCCTCCCTCTCTTCCCTAATAAATCTGGTTTCTTTTCTAACATAAACTGCTACTGCCTCTATCTCTAAAATCAAACAAAAGGTCAGAGGACACTGCAGAGCAGGACACTGCAGCACAGAAGCTAGTGCTACAAAACCAACCTAAAACAGGGACCAAAACAAAAAAAGCAAAAAAAGGAAATCCAAAACACTTCTGGTCACAGGAGACTCCATGATTTGGGGAGTTGATATCTACCTCTGGCTGGGGATAATGGTCAGATTTCTCCCAGGTACATCAGCATGGAGAGACACTGACTGCATTGCTATAATAGTGCAGGAAGCAGGAGAAAACATCGATGTCCTGGTACACATAGGGACTAACAATCTTGCCAGCTGATCAGTTGTGGAGACAAAGGAACACCTGACCAGGCTGAGAGACAAACTGTCATCCATTTCATCCTGCATCTCCTTCTCTAAGATCCTGCTGGTCTGAGAGAGGGGGCAGATGGATGGAAGGTCAGAGAAGGGGAGTTAGGGGAGCTAAACATGTGTATCAAGGCCTGTGCAAGGAAAAAGGCAACAGTTTGGGGAGTGAAAGTTCTTTAAATTCAATGGACTGCATTTGATTAAGGAGGCAGTCAGTGCACTGGGGCAGAAGTTTAGTATATTTGTAGAATATTTAAACTAGCAAATGGGGAGAGGGATGTAGCACCAGGTACATTGAATGGTAAGAACACCCCTCCCCCCTCAGCTAGTGATCAAACAGGAGTTCAGCATGTTTGTAGTTCATTTGCATCATCAGGTTAGGAAAAAGGTCCAGCTTCCCTTACAATGCGAAGGGGAAATGCCAGATCTCACCCGACAACTAACACACCGAAATCTGGCCAATGGAAAATCATGTACACAAATGCCTGCGGTCTGGGAAATGAGATCCCAAACCTGGAGGCATCAATGACAGAGGCTAAACTGGACATAGTAACCATTAACTAGACATGGTTCACCACTAACCACACTTGGGAAACTTCAGTACCCAGCTATGTACTGTTCAGAAGAGACTGAGGGGCAAAAGGTGGGAGGGGGAGTGTTCCTTTATGTCAATGGAAATATCAAAGCTACAGAAATTCAGAATACACATAAGGAGCCAGAAGAACTGTGGACCACCTTGGAAACAGGAAATGGGACAGCCATATGAACTGGGCTTGTCTACAGGCCTCCAGATCAGGGGGAGGACATAGGCACATTACTGTTAGAAGATATGCAAAACATGACAGCTAAAGGGAAGGTTCTGATAATGGGAGACTTCAACATGCCAGATACAGATTGGTCAATACCAGCAGGAACATCTGCCAGAACTATACACATAGTGGAGTCCCTGCAGGGGAGGACCTCAAACAACTGGTACAACAACCCACAAGAGACAGGGCTATCCTAGATCTAGTACTGACTAACGGGGAAAGGATCACAGATCTCAAGGTAGAAGGTCACCTGAGGGCAAGTGACCATAACATGGTATGGTTCAATTTGGCCACTAGAACTAAATCATCCCATTCCAAGGCAAACATATGGGACTTCAGAGGGGCTGACTTTGATAAGATGGCCAACAGAGTTAAGCTAGTCCTGGAAAGAAGAAATACAGGTGAGGGGGTACAGGCAAAGTGGGCAAGCATTAAGGATGCAATACTTGAAGCAACATCTCATTGTGTTAGGGAGAAAAGCAAGAGCAAAAGAAGGAGGAAACCACTTTGGTTCTCAAAAACAGTAGCAGAAAAGATCAAAGCCAAAAGGCTGGCCTGCAGGAAATATAAGGGAACACAGCAGGACGAAGATAGGGAGGCAAACCAAACTTTCCTAAGGGAAGCAGGGAAGGCAGTTAGGCAGGCAAAGGCCCAAACCGAGGAAACTAGCACAAACAGTAAAAGAAGTGGACAAGACTTTCTATAGATACATTAGTGAAAGGAGAAAGTCCTGAGGGGGTATTTATTTATTTATTTAAAAGTTTTACCAGGAAAGACATACTGAGCAGACTATCGCTCGATTCCAGATGCGTCCTGGGGGTAGAGGGAACGGGATAAGTACATTTCAAGTAAATAATACAGAAATTAGAGAACAGCAAAAGTTTACATAGGTTACATATAGTAGTACAAGGTTTTATAATTTACAGTAATAAAAATCTAGAGGTGGTATGTACAGGAGGCAAGAAACAGAGAGTGCGCAGCATAATATTAGGCAGAATATGTAGAGAAGGAAATGGCAAACAAAATTTGGTGGTTAAGCATTAGCATGGGCAGCATAGATTGCATTTGGGGATTGGCCCTTTACATTGTGCACACCAATTGACAAGGCCCATGCTAGTGCACATCAAGTTGACATGAGCAGCTAGTGGGGACTTGCCCTTTTAGAAGGGATATCTGTTGCTGAGCGGAGGGGGAGAGCCGGATGACAGCCGGCAGAGAGTTCCAAAGTTTTGGTAGACGGACTTTGAAAGCTGACTGTCCAGCAGAGGTAGCCATGTGTGGGATTTGTAGTAGACGGGAGTCAAAACTTCTGAGTGAGTATGCTGATGGTGTTTGAGCTGTTAGGGTAGAGGCTAGGTAGGAGGGCAGTAACTGGGTCCAGAATTTGGCTGTAAGTCTGTTACAGTGGTAAAAGCACCTACTGGTGGGGGAGGGTAGGTTAAGGTAGCTGTAGAGGTCACAGTGATGAGTGGAGGGAGGACAATCCAGAGCAAAGCAGCAGAAGGAGTTAAAAAGAAAATCCAGTCTAGCCAGGGTGGATTTAGGGGCAGAACTATAGACTACATCCCCATAGTTGAAAATAGGGAGGATCATTTTCTGTAGTATCTCTTTGCGGGCAGGCAAAGGGATGCAGATGTGGTTCCGGTATAGCGCCCCCAGCCTAGGGTGTGGTTTTTTGTGAGTTGCTTCGATGTATGTAGAAAAGTCAAGGTGTTGATCCAGCCAGACCCCAAGGTATTTGAAAGAGGTGCAGACTTCTAGAGGGGTCCCATCAAGTGTTTTGAGAGTGGGGAAAGCAGGAAGGCGGGAGAGTCTTTGTCTCGTGCCAAAGGTCACAGAGATCATTTTTTTGGCATTTAGGATAAGTTGATTTCTGCAAAGCCAGTACTGGACTTCTGTGAAGTCTTGCTGCATCTTGGATGCAACTTCCAGTGGGGAGTGTCCTGAGGCATACAGGACTGTATCATCTGCATACATGTGGATGTCAGCATGCAGGCAGGTCCATGAAAGGTCATTGAGAAAAATGGAGAATAAGATAGGGCCGAGGACAGAGCCTTGGGGGACACCAATGGAGACTGGAAGGGGGCTTGAGGTGGAGGCGCCAATTTTTACCGATTGGGACCTGTCACCCAGGTATGAGTTAAACCAGTGTGTAGCCGCACTGGAGAGGCCTGCCTTAGAGAGTTTCGACAGGAGGAGGGTATGTGAGACTGTGTCAAATGTCTTGGCTAGGTAGATGAAAATGGCAGATGCGATATGGCTTTTATCCATACCTGTGAGGATGGAATCTGTGAGTCTGAGGAGGGACATGACAGTAGAGTGGGATTTTCTAAAGCCAGACTGGTAAGGGGTGAAGAAGGAGGAGGAGTCAAGGAAGGTGGTGAGTTGCGAGAGGACGAGGTGTTCTTGAATCTTGGCTAGGGTGGATAGGAGGGAGATTTGACGGTAATTGCTGGGGGAGGATGGGTCTCCACTTTTCAGCAGGGGGATGACAATGGCATGCTTCCATTTTGAAGGAATAAGGGCAGAGGTGAAGGAGAGGTTGAAAAGAGACACTAAAGGCATGGTGATAGCAGGTGCAGAGAGGTAGAGCATTTTGGCATCCATGCCTGTGGTGCATCTACCCTTGGAGGGATTTAGGGCAAGCAGGGCTTTGAGTACTTTTTGTGGGGTAACCAGGGAGAAGGAGAAGGTCGGGTGAGGGGTTGGCATGGGTGTGGAAGAGGAAGACACTTTGTGTGTAGCAGGTGGGGGGTTTGAGAAAGGAGGGGACCTGCTGCTAGTAAACACAGTGTTGAAGGCTGAGGCAACTGCTAGTGGTTCAGTTATGATGGAGCCACCCACATCTAGGGCAGGAGTGGGTGGCTGGGCGGAAGGGGAGAAAAGTGATTTTATAGACCTCCAGAATTTGGCTGGATGGTTTAAGTTTTTTTGGAGGGATAAAGTGAAGTAGTGGGCTTTAGCCTGGCAGATAAGCCTGGTGCAGGCATTCCTAAGTATTCAATAGTGTAGGTGATCGACGTGCATCCCCGATGTCCTATAGGTTTTCCATGCCTGATCTCTGACACAGAGGTGCTCCATGAGGTCGGCAGTGATCCAAGGCAGATGAGCTCCCCTGACTCTAACCTTTCTGGGTGGAGCATAGTAGTCCCAGACCGCGAGAAATTTTGACTTGAAGAAGTCAAGGGCGTGATCCATGGAAGGGGCCCTGGGTATGTAGGACCAATCCAAGTTTGCTAGGTCAAGTAGGAGACCATCTAGGTTAAGGGATTTATATGATCTAATAAGGAGAGTTTTCGGAGGCGGTGACTTAGCTTTGAAAATTTTACGTATTATATATATATCATATGGTGATCGCTCAGAGAGTCTGGTAGGAGGCCTGAGGTTATAATCCTGTGTGGGTGAGAAGTGAGGGCTAAGTCGAGCAGGGAGTGGTTTTGAGTTTTGTGGTTTAGCCGCGTGGGCTCAGAGATGAGTTGAGTCAGATTTAAACTAGCTACATGGTGTCGGAGTTTGGTGCTAGCACTGGTGAGCCAGTTTAAATTGAAATCACTGAGGATGTGGAGCTCTCCACCAGAGGTAATGGATTTTAGGGTATCTAGGTGAGTTGCTACGGAGTTTAAAAGGGAGTCAAGGGAACAGTAGGTTCCTGCTATAAAGATAGGGATGGAATAGGGTAAGACAATTTTTATTAGTGCGGAGTCGATGTTTACCGGGAAGGCAGGTAGCGAGACAGGTGAGAATTGTACCTGGGAGGATACGTAAATGGCTGTGCCACTGCCTCTCTTAGTACCTGGGCAGTTCTGGTGAATGATGGAGTATCCAGATAGAGCTACTTCAGCATCTGGGTTGTGTGGTTTCAGCCAGGTCTCGGTGATAATTAGGACATCAGGGCATAGTGTTAGTACTAGTGTTTCTAGTAGGGGCATTTTTAGTAGGAGGCTGCATATGTTTAGGTGGGCTAATTTTAGGCTTCTGGGTTGCTGGCCAGTGGAGGGGAGGGTTTGGCTATTGTTGGAGGCTGGTCTGGGATTTAGCTCAATGTCTCCGGCGAGTAGGAGTACTAAGGTTAGTACCAATTGTAGGTTCGGCAGTATTTTTATAGGCTTGCGGTGGGGTAAGGGAGACTGGGGATGCTGTGCAAAAAAGCCTGAGGTGTGTAGTTTCAATATGGCCAGTCCAGGGTGGAGTGATGGGGGTATAATGGATGGGCCAGGAATCCAGGGACAGTGTGATCCCAGGGGGGGATTTGCCATTTATAGTGCTGGAGCTGTGACTAGGGTGGCAGTAGAAAGGGGAGAGGTTTGGGGGGCCAGCTGGGGATTAGGGTGGAGTGTGGGTGGTAGGGATGCTAGTGTAGCAAGGAGAGCTAACCCTAGCATTGATTTAAAAGCTACGTATGGCATGACATTTCAGGAGTGGAATTAATGCAGAACAAAGAGATTGTTGTAGCAGCCACTAGTGGTGAGCCCTGATAATCTGAGGGTGGAAAAGTTGGCTGGTAGGCTAAAGACTGTCACCTGATGATCACTATATAAAGGAATGCTCACCAAGGGTGGTGGTGGGGGCGGTTGAGCAGCTGACGTGAAGTGTCAGCGGGAAACCAACAGTCAAGTAATGTAGCCGAGCAGCGTGGATGCTCTGCCGTCAGTTGCAGTGCCTGTGCTTCGTAGCCGTGGGTATCCTCGGGGGGAGGGCAGTTCCATGCACTCTCGCGACCACCAACGTCGCAAACTCCGTGGGGCTGCAGAAGAAGAAACCAAAAGACACAGGTATTTATAGAGAATGATTGAGGGGGGGTTGGGTTTCAAGCAATCAGGTAATGCGCAATCAGTTGCGAGTACAGGATAGCTTAAATTATTTTCCTGTTTGCCTCGTGGTGTATTTGTAGTTACTGGTATCACCACCTTGTAGGGTACTACGAGAGTTTAGACTCGGGACAAATTATTTTCCTGTAGTTTTGCCTTTCCTGTAGCTTTGCCTCGTGGTGTATTTGTAGTTAAGTTTGATTTGCTGGTAACACCACCTAGTAGGGCACTGCGAGAGTTTTGACTCGGGACAATAAGGACTCAGGGGACATTTACAAAATGGAAGACTGGTGAAATGGTTGCTTCCACCCAAAGGCTACACCCCCTCTTTAACCCAGGCAATCTTACTGAAGACTGGGGCTTGGGACACTTTAAACTTTAACTAATTTCAGGGCTACCTTCGCAGTTTCTAGACAACAGAGTACTGATGCATTTAAGAGATACTTTTGTCCCCTGCTACACTAAGCATACGTGTTTAAAAGTCCCCTACTGCTACAAGAAATCACAGTTACAGTACAGGTAATTACAGTGTTGTGGGGCTTAGCTGTCATACAGGAACACAGTTATTTCCTTAAGGTAACATCTCAGTAGCAGCTAGAAAGCCAAAAAGTTCACAAACAAAATGCACACAAAAACTATCAGCATTCGTGTGGGGTAAAAAGAGAAAGGTCTTTAAGGCAACATTGCTAAGATCAAAGGGAATAAGGGGAAGTGTGTGGAGTAGGACCAAGGAAAAGCATCTGTCCTAAATAGATACTTCTGCTCAGTATTTACTGAGGAGAAGGTAGGGCAGGGCCCACAGCTCAGCACCATGGACACAAGGGGGATAGAGGTGTGCACAAGTCCCTTCACAAAAGAAAGGGTCCTACAAGAGCTCACTAAGCTTAGGGTGGACAAGGCAATAGGACCTGATGGTATACATCCCAGGGTACTAAAGGAGCTAAGGGTGTAACTAGCAAAGCCATTATCAGAACTGTTTAGTGAGTCTCTGAGCACAGGAGAGGTCCCAGAAGACTGGAGAAGGGCTCATGTGATCCTGCTCCACAAGAGTGGCAGCAGGGAGGAGGCAGGGAACTACAGAGCAGTCAGTCTTACCCCAGTAGTGGGCAAGATTATGGAGGCACTCCTTAAGGAGAGGATAGTACAACACCTGGAATCCATAGATGCACAGGATCTAAGACAGCATGGGTTTACAACAGGAATGTCCTGTCAAACTAATCTCATATATTTCTTTAACTGGGTAACCAGAGTGGTGGACCAAGGGAGTGCAGTTGATGTTGCCTACCTTGACTTCACAAAGCTTTCGATATTGTTACACATAGAAGATTGATTAATAAGCTGGGTAGGCTTGGGGTGGGTCAGAGGTTGGTGAACTGGGTGGCAAACTGGTTGGTGGGCAGGAAACAGAGAGTGGTGGTAAATGGTATACAGTCAGAAGAGATGCAACTCACAAGTGAGGTACCTCAGGGATCAATCCTGGGGCCAGTCCTCTTCAATATCTTCATCAGTGACACTGCAGATGGACTGGAGGGTAAGGTTTGTCTGTTTGCAGATGACACCAAGAGCCACAACAGAGTAGATGTCCCAGATGGGGTGGGCAGAATGAAAAGGGATCTGGATAAACTGGCAAAATTATCGGAAGAGTGGCAACTGGGGTTTAACGCAAAGAAGTGCAAGATCATGCACATAGGGAAGAGAAACCCTGAAGCTACCTATAAGTTGGGAAGGGAGTTGCTGGCAATCACAAGGGAAGAAAGAGGCTTGGGCATCATCATCACAGATGACCTGAAATCATCCAAGCAGACCACTAAAGCAGTAGGTAAGGCTAGAGGGATGCTGGGGTGCATTAGTAGGTGTATCACAAGTTGTAAGAGGAAGATAATAATCCCTTTTTACAAGACACTGGTTAGACCCCATCTGGAGTACTGCATGCAGTACTGGAGGCCACACCTGAACAAGGACATTAACAAAATGGAGGCAGTCCAGAGAAGGGAAACCAAAATGGTGCAGAGATTGCACCAGAAAACATGAGAACAGATTCATGTGGCTCAATATGTATACCCTACAGCAAAGGACGGAGAGATGTGATATGATTGAAACATTCAAACATCTTAAGGGCATTAACAAGGTGAAAGAGTGTAACATGTTTCAACATAAGAAAAATAGCAGTACAAGAGGACACAGCATTAGATTAGAGGGAGGTCGATTAAGGGGTAATATGAGGAAGTTATTTTTCACAGAAAGTGTGGTGGATGCATGGAACACCCTACCTCAGGAAGTGGTGGATATGAATACAGTGTAGGGCTTCAAACAGGCATGGGATAGCCACAAGGAAGCAATACAAATGACTATGAATAGATAGGCCATTGACAGAGCAAAGGCCTATGGCACATTCATAAGGTAGAAAAAATAGGCAGACTGTATGGGCCTTGCGGTCCTTATCTGCCGTCAACTTCTATGTTTCTATGTTAGTCTCCCTACTTTCCCTTTTTCTCTGTCCCTCCTAAATAACATAAATCCTGGGATGGCCAAGTCCCAGTCTTGGTTGTGAGTTGCCCATGTCTCTGTAATGGCAGCTATGTCTACCTCCCCTTCTGCCATCAATGCCTGCAACTCAGACATCTTGTTCCCCAGGCTCCTAGTATTTAGTGATAGCACCTTCCACCCTTTGTATCTCCCTGCTGCCTCCTTACCCTCCCCTCCTCTCCCAACCCTAGTCAAATTTGGCTCTATTCTTGCTGTGGGGGGAGGTCCCCTGGACTCCCTTTCCTGGTTCAGTCCTCCTCTGTAGCCCCCCCCCCAGCTAGTTTAAATTGTATCTTTCACTGATAAATTCCCCTAGTTTCTGATTTAACACCTGTGACCCTTGCTTACTGAGATGTAGCCTATCCCTTGCATACCAATCCATGCTCTCCCATGTGCTACCCCACTCTCCCATCAATCCATACCCCATGGACTTACACCATTCCCTCAGCCACTTGTTGAAGTCTATGATTCTGCACTTCCTATCTGTACTTGCTCGTGGCACTGGCAGGACTTCTAAGAATGTTACTCTCCTTCCCCCTTGCTGCATAGCTCCCCCACTACCCTGAAGTTATCCTGAACCTCCTCTACCATTCTTCCCTCCAGATCATTTGTTCCCAGGTGCACAATGATGTGTGGTTCCCCCCCACTTTCCTTACACATCTACCAATATGCTGACCCACCCTTTCTGATGTTATGCCAGGCATGCACTCCACCCAGATGCTGCTTTTTATGGTGCTCCTACCACCCCATCTTACCACCTTCAGTATTGAGTCCAACAGAATTACACACCTGTGATGATCTTCCCCATGCTGCTTGGCACTTTCCTGTTCCCCAGCTGGATCCCTTCACCCATTCCCTCAGTTTCACCCCCCCCGTATCCTCCCCATTCTATTCCCTAATTTCCTATCTTCACCCCTTTCAACTATGGCTGGTGAATACGCCCACTTCAAGACCAATCTCTTTGTGCTCCCCCACCCCTTCCCTTTGTAGACCACCCTCCACCCTGCCTCCCCCTCCACTACCGTTCCCTTGTACCATCCATGTGTTGCAATTTCCCCTTACTTTTGTTCCTCTCCCCACCCCTGCTCCCATCAAGACCAGGTCACCTGTAGTTTTCCACTCCTCAATATCTCCTTGCTCATCTAACCCCACTGGCATTACTGCATCTCCCCATCCTGTTGCCCCTTGCCTGTATGGCTACTTGGGCTAACTCTAGCACCTACTGGGTCTGTGCTGCAACCTTTTTCTCCTGGGGTGGCCTCCTTCTTAACTGGCTCAGTGGCTTCACAACTCTCCTCTTCCTGCTTCTTCAGACTAGCTAAAACTTGGAATCTGTGCAGGTAGTCCCCCTTACCTCGTTGTGCCTGGTCCCCCCTCCATGGGGCTTATAACCCGGCCCTTGCCCTGCTGCAGTCTTGCTCTATCACCTGACCCACATCCAGTCTTCGGTTCCTGCCCATGACTGCATGTGATTTTGTGGCCCACCTCTTGCTACCAGTAGTTTTTCCATTTGCTGGCCTGTTGCTGGTTGTAATAGATGACTCATTGGATACCCCTCGTGCCTGCCTACCTCCCTAACCAGTGTGCCCCATGCCTGTAGCTCCCTCTTCAGCCACTGAGTCTCCTTTCTAAGCTGATCCATCTGCCAGCTCACCATGCAGCCCCCTGCCCTCCATTCCATTCCCAGAAAAATGTCTGCTCCACATCCTTGGCAGCATACCACCCTCTTTAGCCCCTGCCCTGGCTGACTGCCTCTTGCCATTCTCCCTACCCATGGATTAGTGCTGTCCCACTCCCTGTTATCTTTTCCTCAGGTTGCACTTCCCCTGTCCATGCTACCTGTACTAGCCTCCTTACTAATCAGGCTCCAGACCCCCACCCTGTGTGGCCCTTGGGAAGTGTAATGCAGCTGCGACCTCCCTACTAGATGCTCCAGACATGTGACCTCTGATGTCCCCTGGGCCCCCTTAGCATCTCTCATCAATCAACCACCCTCTACCCTGTTCCACACACTATGGTCCCAAAGGATCCCAGCCAAACATTAGAACATTACTTGTATCTGCAGTGCACACCTTAGTTTAGTGTACCCCAATGGTGGCCTCTCCAAAAACAAACAAATCACACCTAACAGTGTTACCCTTTGTATGCTACTGTTGAAGGCCTAAAGGTGAGATTACCCTATCAAATGCTGTGCATACCCTCCTGTGGATTTAACCACTGGCCAGGGATTACAAATGGTCTGCACCTGGCAGGCCCGTCCACCAATCAGGGGGCAGCTCACCCCCTATAAATGTGCAGTACAGCGGGAAGTGAGGCCCAACCTTGGCTCTCACTGCAGTGTATCAGCCCTACCACTGCTCCACACTGTGACCTCCTATCCCTTCTCCAGGCCTCCTATCAGGACTCCAGCTGACCTCCTTGCCTCTCTGCAAGTTGTGTCCCTGCCAGACAAAAGGTAGGAGAAGCCCTTACCAAAGGTACGGTTTGAAATGTGGTAAACTTGACCCACAAAGCAGATGATTAAGCTATCCAGCAATCAGCCCCCTTCTGCTTTGATTGCCATGCTTGTGGATAATAGGCAATGTAGTCAAAACAGAATGCCTATCACACTCTGCCCATATACAACTAATAAAATAGAAAGCACTTGCCTGTTACCTGTTCCTGAACTTTCTAGCTGCAGCAACCTCAGTGCTGGATTCCATCACCGTTCCCCACTACTCACTGTGCACTTCCACCTCGATCCATACAATGAACACACACTGAACTTCCTTGTGCAGCAACTGTGCCACCACAGCACCTGATTTCTTCCCTGTTCCCCGCGACTTGCAGTACACGTCCACCTTGCCCCCCCCCCCGCTTTACACAACAAACACGGATCCCTTTCACTGGCAATTTAAAGCTCCCATTACTTTGTATCAAATAGGACTTTATCAGGTGAACAAGTGGGGATGGTTTCTCTGTGGTCCGAAACAGGGCTTTTTCCATAAGAAATAAAGTTGCAAATTTTTATGAAAGTCCATTGTAGGGAGGTGATGTGATGCTTGAAGGTTACAAATGGTAGGATCCCTGTTGGACTGATAAGTTGTAATACATATCTGATTCCTTATCTATGCCATCTCTGGAAAGCGTCATTGAGTCTATGAGGGGGGGAAGTCCATGTCATATGCTATGGCTTGGAGATACAACCAGTCAAGTGAAGTAAAAAAAATGTTGTTGTACCAATAACCATTGATGGTAGGCTTCAGACAGATATTGGTGAAACTTACTTAAGGGAGTACAAGCGGGTGGATTGACAAAGAGGTAGAAAGCATGAGCATGCATGTCATTTAGTATTAGTTCAAACTGTTTTCAATATAAATGGTAAGAAAGAGTAAGCCAGAGGCAGACTGTTCTGATACAGGATGCCAATGCATACCCACCTAGATTGGCTAGGTTAACCCCTCCTTTTTATGTTGGCTTGCACATGTGCAGCCAACATATTGCGGTAGTAGCAGATTTGGAGGCGCGGTCACTGTTGGGCGAATGCAGGGCACGCATCAGTAGGTGCATCCCTCATTCCCCAATCAGCCTGCATGCCGGCGGCACATCTTGCATGTTTATTGTGGCAATCACATCAAATGAGAGGTCCGCTGCAATGCGAGCAAAGCTCGTCATATGTAGCAGACCTCCCGAAGTGCTTTCCCCGGTGAAACAAGTACGTAACATGGCAGCACACTGCCTGCCATAATGCCAACTTCGGGGGTGCCAATACCCCTGTCGGCATGCCCTGTTACAATGTATGTGCTGACAGGGGAGCCCGCTCACCGTCAGCATCATGCACCCCCTCTCCCATTTGTTATGTGCTCAGGGAGTGCCCATTCCCTCGGGGTTCTTGCCCCTGTTGCTGTTTGCCAGTGGGGTGCCCAATCCCCATCAGCTACAGCATCACCCCCAAACATAGGTAGCATGCTGGGAGCCCAACCCAGCATGCCAAATCCCCTGAAAAATAAAACATCCCACAAGGTTTTTTTTTCTTTAAACATGTGAAAAAAAGAAACGTCCTCGCAGTCTCCCTCCCACCTCCCACAACCCACGCCCACCCTCTGCGCACACTGCCTCCCACACACACCCTCACCCCATACTTACCTCCGGAGTCCAGCACGATGATCTTCGGTGGACCGGGAACTCGTCTGCACTCTTCAAAACCAACCATGAACTTGGAAGAAATGCCGGTAAGCTGTATAATGGCAAGAATAGGGTTTTTTCAACTTTGATGCAAATCTCGGGCATTTTTTGGAATTTTTGCACCAGATTTTCAATTTAGGATTATTGGGACCCCTCCTTATGAATTCTGTCACTGTCATGGTGTTACTCATTCCTGAAAGGTGATTTCGTGGTCACTGTGCGGAATCACCTTTCGAGACCAAGTAATGAAATGACAGTGCCACTGTTCATGAAGGGGGCTCTCAAAAAGTCTGTGTTGCAAATTTGGTGAAACAAATCCAAAAAATGGCTGTTTTACGAGCATGCATTGTACTGTTTTCACGTATGCTCGTCACTTTGTGAATTTGTAATATTTTCACTCCAGATTTTCAAACTTGACATTTTTCCACACCTCTTGATGAACAGTACAGTTGTCATTTTACATATCTTGGCCAAAATGTGTTTTCGCTCGTTCAGCGCAGAATAGCGTGGTCGCTGTGCAAAATCAGTTTTCGGGACAGTTTGAGGAAATGACGGTGACAATGTTCATGAGCAGAGGTCCTAAAATGCCTATGTTGAAAATTTGGTGCCGAAAGTTCATAAAATCACTGTGTTAGAAGTATGTGTTGCACAGTTTCCACGCACCCTTGTAACTTCACAAATTTGCAATATTTCCATGCCAGATTTTCAACACTGGCATTTTTTCACACCTCCTTATAAACAGTACAGCTGTCATTTTTCACATCCTGCCCAAAATGTGTTTCTGTACCTGTGGTGCACAATGGCGTGGTCGCTGTGGGAAATCAACTTTTGAGACAGATTAACAAAATCACAGTGCCACTGTTCATGAGGAGAGGCCCCAAAATGCCTATGTAAAAAATGTGGCTAACAAACTCCCAAAAATAATTGGGTTACGGATGTGTGTTGAGCAGTTTCTATGCATGCTCATGACTTCACCAATTTTTCATATTTTCACACCAGATTTTCAAGGTTGCCATTTTTTTATGCCTTCTCATGAACAATACAGTTGTCATTTTCCACATCCTGCCCAAAATCTGTTTTCATCCCTGTGTTGCCAAATGGCATAGCCACTGTGCAAAACCACCTTTCAGCTAACAAACTGATTGTGCCACTTTTCATGAGGTGGGCTCACAAAAAGCCCATGTTGAAAATGGGGAGTGAAAATACCAACATACGCCTACAGTGTTAGGGTTTCCAACTGTAGCACCCCACCCTGTAGAGACTAACAGGCATCAGGGGTGTGACTTGGGATCATAGGCTGAAATGCTCACGCCATTCCACCCCCACCCCCACCCTGCAGCCAGTGACAGACATCATGGTGTGCCTTGCACTGTTCAGCCACAAAGTTCACCCCATTCTCCTATACTGCACCTACCTCAGCGAATTTCCTTCTGAAATGATGTAAGTATAATGCCCAAAGACCCCAAAACACACCACAACACTTGTCAGTGTCTACAGGGTAGGGTGAGGTACAATGCCATGAGCATTATAGCTGATGACCCAAAGGCACACCCACATGCCTGTCGGTCTCCACAGGCTGGGGGTGGGGTTGGCATCACTTCAGTACTTCACTGCCAATCCTATGTGTCTCTAACTCCAGCACTACCAATGTCAATGCCAGCGAGACAACATTCGGCACTGACAAATGCTTGTTCTCTATTAAGCTGCAGAATTGAGAAATGAATTCGGGGAGGGGGACTTTCCCTGCATATAAAGTGAGATGTTACCTTATTCCAGGCCCTAAAGTAACTTTTAACTAGCATAAGTGGGAGTGTTTGGAAGAAGTAGAATACCCTAGGAAGAATGTATTGATGAATTGCCTCTACCTGGTTAAAGAGGCCGATAGTGATATATTTTCAGCTTTAGAGGTCTTCGTTAATTTGCTGAGTGAAAGACTCATAGCTGAGTAATTCTAAATGCGCTAAATATTTGGTAAGTTTGATCCCTTGGTATTGGCTGGCCATTTTTTTCTATATATAGATTTTTGTAGATTTTTTCTCCCCGTAGCCCTTCCTGAACCTTGGACACAAGTGCACATGTGGAGGCACATGCACGCCATGTCTAGAGGTGCCCTTCCACTATGTGTCATCACCTACACTGACCACTGGACCTCCACCCTGGATTACGGGGATGGGGGGTGAGTTAACCACCCCGAGAGAGGAGAGCTGCCTTCCAGCTGCTCGATCCTGCTCCTACACCCCCCCCCCCAGTGTGGCTCCCGATGACCCAAGTCCATTTCTGAATCCTGGTTGCTGGCCTGGAGTGAGGTAAGGCATTCAGCACCTCAGTCCTCTGCACCATCGGGCCAACTTTGGATGGCCATTTTATGCCATTTTAAAGGATATACATGTTTTAGTTGCATAGGGAAAGTATGTCTCTTTGCAGATGACACAAAGATCTGCAACAGGGTTGATACACAAGGTGGGGTGGAAAGGATGAAAAGGGACTTGGCAAGGTTGGAGGAATGGTCAAATGTATGGCAGCTCAGATTCAATGCAAAGAAGTGCAAAGTAATGCACCTGGGAAACAAAAACCACACAATGGGGGGGTGAGATACTGACAACAACAAAAATGGAAAGGGTCCTGGGGGATAGTCATATCAGATGACCTAAAGGTGGGCCAGTAATGTGAGAAGGCAGTAAGGAGGGCTGGGGGGATACTTGGATGCATAGGGAGAGGCATCACCAGTAGAAAACAGAAAGTTGTTGGCCCTCTGTACAGAGAGTTGGTAAGACCACATCTGGAGTACTGTGTACAGTTCTGGAGACCCCATCTCTGCAAAGACATAGATAGGGTGTAGTCTGTAAAGAGGAGGGCAACCAAAATGATGCAGGGTCTGCATCAGAAGACATATGAAGAAAGATTAAAGGAACTAAATATGTATAGCCTCGAGGAAAGGAGGGAGAGGGGGGGCATGATAGAAACTTTCAAATACCTCAAGGGAATCAACAAAGTCCAAGAGGGTAGCATCTTTCAGGAAAAAGAGATGTGCAAAAACAAGGGGGCACAATTTGAAGATAGAGGGGGACAGTTCAGAGTTAATGTGAGGAAGTATTTCTTCACAGAGAGGGTTGTGGATACATGGAACAGCCTTCCTGAGGAGGTCGTAGAGTCGAAAACAGTGGGGGAATTCAAGAATGCATGGGACAGACATAAGGCAATTCTAGTGGGGGTAGGAGGAAGTACTCTGTTGGTAAACTAGGATCTGCAGCTTATCCGTTAGGTAGGGAAATGAGCAGACTAGGTGGGTCAAGCGGTCCTTATCTGCAGTCAAATTCTATGTTTCTATGTTTCATAGAGGGTGTGTATTTATATAGAAGTACCTCTGTCTTAAGGGTGTTTAATTTATATCCTGCTAATGTACTATTGTCTTAAAGGAGCTCCCAGACTGTCAGAATGGATTCCTCTGGTGGAGGTCAATGTTAACAACATTGTCTGCAAACGATGAGACTTTAAACAGTCTTCCCCCAAGGGAATCCCCTCCACCCCAGGATTTCTGCAAACGGCAGCTGCTAGGGGCTATAAGTGAAGACTGAAAAGGAGTGGGGACAGTGGTAAACCTGCCAGATGCCTCTGGTTAGGGGGAATAACTGGGATAAGGAGCCATCTAACTTGAGGTAGGCCTGGGTCATATATGGCCTGCAGTGTGTGTACGAACTCATCTGGGATTCCAAAATTGGAAAGAGTGCACCAGCGGTAAGGCCACCCTGTCAAATGCTTTTTCACCATCCAGCCTTAACAGTGTGAGGGGGATCTGACATGTTGCTGCATAGTCTATTAAAAGTAGGTTATGCCTCACACTGTCATGTGCCTGCCGGTTCCTAACAAAGCCTACTTGGTCAGGGTCTATCAAATTGAGTAGGAGATGTTCTAGCCGATGGGCCATGTTGGACATGTAGATACTGTAGTCACAGTTGAGCATGGAGATGGGCTGGTATGAGGAAGGGTAATGAGGGTCTTTCTGAGGTTTTAATATCACTGAGATGACCGCATACTTCCAGAAGGGAGGAGGAGTCTTGTCCTGTTGCAGTGCCTGAAAAGCTGAGATTAAAAGAGGGATATGGGGTTCCCAAAATGTTTTATAAAATAAAGCTGGATAGCTGTCTAGGCCTAGTGCCTTTTGGGTCTTTGAGTCACAGAGAACAGCTTTGAGTTCATGTACTGTTATTGTGGTTAGCAGGCCCTGGGTTTGCTTCTCCAACAGCTTAGGTAGTCATAAAGTTTGGAGATATGTCCACATTTGATCGAAGAAGACTTGGTCATCTGCAGTATAAAGCTGCTGACAGCACTTGGCTAGAACTGTCCAGATGTCCATTGGACATTTTAGCAGACAGCCTGTTTCCAGATCAAAGAGGTGTGAGGCATGGGTCTGGGCACAGTGTGTGTGCAATGTTTATGGGCCATTTTCCATACTCATCTAGGTCCCCCCCGCCATAGTGACAATGTTTCAAATAAAGTAGCTGTTGCTTGATTTTCTGATCTAATATTTTTTGAAGCTCCTGCTTGACATGTTGAATTTGAAAATGTTCTGAATGGTCTCCCAGGTGCAAAAAGCACTGGAGGGTTTGTAGGATACTGTGGAGTCCCTGCAGGCAAGCTTCCCTCTCCATTTTTTTTCCTGCATCAAATAAGGAATGAGTTCCCCTCAAAGGACAGCCTTGATGGTGTCCCACAGTATGGATGGAGTTGTCACTGGGGTATTATTGTCACTCTGAAATTGTAAGATTTTATCCTCAGCCAGTTGCTTAAATTCAGGGTCACAGAAAAGCATGAGATTCAATCTCCAGTGTGTTGTCCGGATAGGTTCTCCTAAAAGGAAAGTAGCATATACTGGGGAATGGTCACAAAAGAAAGGGTCCTACAAGAGCTTGCTAAGCTCAGGGTGGATAAAGCAATGGGACCTGATGGCATACATCCCAGGGTACTTAAGAAGCTAAAGGTGGAACTAGCAGAGCCATTAGCAGAACTGTTTAGTGAGTCTCTGAGCACAGGAGAGGTCCCAGGAGACTGGAGAAGGGCTCATGTGATCCCACTCCACAAGAGTGGTAGCAGGGAGGAGGCAGGGAACTACAGACCAGTCAGTCTTACCTCAGTAGTGAGCAAGATTATGGAGGCACTCCTTAAGGAAAGGATAGTGCAACACCTGGAATCCATAGGGGCACAGGATCCAAGACAGCATGGGTTTACAAAGGAAGGTCTGTCAAACTAATCTCATAGATTTCTTTGACTGGGTAACCAAAGTGGTGGACCAAGGGGAGCAGTTGATGTTGCCTACCTTGACTTCAGCAAAGCTTTTGACACTGTTCCACATAGAAGATTGATAAATAAGCTGGCAGGCTCGGGTGGGTCAGAAGTTGGTCAACTGGGTGGTAAACTGGTTGACGGGCAGAAAACAGAGAGTGGTGGTAAATGGTATACAGTCAGAAGAGATGCAAGTCACAAGTGGGTACCTAGGATCAGTCCTGGGGCCAGTCCTCTTCAACATCTTCATTAGTGACATTGCAGATGGACTAGAGGGTAAGGCTTGTCTGTTTGCAGATGACACCAAGATCTGCAACAGAGAAGATGATCCAGATGGGGTGGGCAGAATGAGAAGAGATCTGGATAAACTAGCAAAATGGTAGAAGAGTGGCAACTGGGATTTAATGCAAAGAAGTGCAAGATCATGCACATAGGGAAGAGAAACCCTGAAGCCACCTATAGGCTGGGAAGGGAGTTGCTAGCAGTCACAAAGGAAGAAAGAGACTTGGGCATCATCATCACTGATGACCTGAAATCATCCAAGCAGACCTCTAAAGCAGTAGGTAAGGCTAGGGGGGTGTTAGGATGTATTAGTAGGGGTATCATAAGTCGTAAGAGGGAGGTAATAATCCCTCTTTACAAGACACTGGTTAGGCCCCATCTGGAGTATTGCGTGCAGTATTGGAGGCCACACCTTCACAAGGACATTAACCAAATTGAGGCAGTCCAGAGAAGGGCAACCAAAATGGTGCAGGGACTGCATCAGAAGACATATGAGGACAGATTAACAGAGCTCAATATGTATACTCTTGAGCAAAGGAGGGAGAGAGGTGATATGATCGAGGCATTCAAACACCTTAAGGGCATTAACAAGGTGAAAGAGTCTAACATGTTTAAATATAAGAAAACTAGCAGGACAAGAGGACACAGCATGAGATTAGAGGGGGGCCGATTAAGGGGGAATGTGAGGAAATTCTTTTTCACAGAAAGGGTGGTGGATGCATGGAATGGCTTACCTCAAGAAGTGGTGGCTATGAATACAGTGCAGGGCTTCAAACAGGCATGGGATAGGCATAAGGGAGCAATACAAATGAGTATGAATAGATAGGCCACTGACAGAGCAAAGGCCGATGGCACATTTATAAGGTAGAAAAAGAAATGGGCAGACTGGATGGGCCTTGCGGTCCTTATCTGCCGTCAACTTCTATGTTTCTATGTTTCTATGTAGTGAAGTACCATGGTGGAGGTCGCAAGCTGAAACTAGATGCTCTGCCATAGTAAAAATATAGTTGAGTTGGGACGAGGTGCCCTTTCGAGGGGCATATTGTGTGAACTCCTTACCTATCAGAAAAAAATTCCTCCAAAGATCTATGATACCCCAGATGGGCTAAGGTATGACATACAGTAAGTACTTCTGAATGGGTGAGGCACAATTTACTGCAGGGCCGGAGGTGTCTAAGTTAGGTGATAATGAGACATTAGGATCCCCCCCCAACTGGCCCCACAAGGCTGGTAGTAATTTATAGAATTGTTGGGCAGCAGCTTTCTTAGATCCCAGGGATAGATGCAGGAAAACTAGGGTGACGGGAATTGTACAATTGACCTGTCACAATGACAAAGTGACCCTTAGAGTCAATTATCTGATCTTGCAGGGTGTAAGGTACAACTCTGGGGATTAAGATACTCACTCCTCTTCTCCGTCTAGAGCAATGTGAGGAGGCTACCACCATTTGGCAGCCCAGGGATGTTAATTTTGCATGTTCCAAGTCAGGGAGATGGGTCTCCTGAAGGAGCACAACATGTAGTCTGTTCCTCTTAAGTTGTTGCAGAAGTCGGTACCTCTTAACTGAACTATGGATCCCTTTTATATTATAGGAGATAACTATGGAAGTTGTGGCCATCAGGTATAGTGTAATGGGTAACTGGAGCTGGAATGGGTTAAGCCTTTCCACCTCTTGAGCATAATATGGTCAGGAGGAAAGAGCAAAAGTAGAATAGAAAGAGTTAGCGGAGATACAGGAAGATGCAAGAAGCACATTGGCAAGTAGCCAGAAGTATATAACATCAATGGAAAATAATCCAGTTGCCAACAGGGCAAAAAGTTCAACTGAGTGCTGGGCCAAGGAATCTGGCCACATCTGGTGTACCAGCCCCCAGCACCGAGGGTGATGGAAGGATCCTCTAAACAGAACTTCTAGAGGGGGGAGAGAAAAAATAACTCTCCTACATGGGAGTTGATCGGCACTCCCTATGTGGACAATTCACAGAGATACTGTGGGTACCCATAGCAAATAAAGTGCTACCAAGGAGGCTGTGGAAAAGGGCAGCACTGGCTTCCACTGAGCCAGCAGTCTGCATCCAATCTCAAATGGGAGAAAAGCGATGGTAACCTAGCTCCAGGTAGAGCCCTTCCCTCTCTGATATGGGGATAACATGTTACAAGAGTGGACATAGTATGATCTCTGGCAATCCAGATCAACTGGAGCATGGTATAACGGGGAGCAGGCTATCTGGGGGTAGGAACATTCAAGTAAATAACCTATCTCAAAGCAGAGGAGGAAAAACAGAGATTCAAAACAAATTTCCATGGACCCATGTGGCTACCTGAGAAGCAGGAGAACAAAGGTAGAGCCAGATAACCAGATATCCAGAGCCTGATTTAATGCTGACCAATGGTGAGGAGGTGCTAGAGATCACAGCAGGTGGATCAGGTGCTCCCCTATAGCCTGACTTCCCTGTGCCCCAGGAGGGACACCACCCACCCTGCAGCTCCTAGCCAGCCTAGTCCACAGTGCCACATTCAGCTGCATTGGAAGGCATGTCCCCTTTATCTAGTTAAGGGTGATGGCAAAACCTGTCATAAGTCAGAATGTAGTAGAGAAGGGAACATTAATCAGCCCCACCTGCCCTCCCTTGTGGCTGTTGCATGTTAACAACTAGTGCTGATAGTGTGAGAACAATAAATGTGTAATATTCTGGGAGAGGAGCGCAGACGTGAGTATGCTAGGCTGAAGAAAGAAGGGAAGCTCTTTGTATAGAAGCTGAACAGAAGAGGAGGCTGAGGAGTGATGGAAGGGAACATGCGACTGTAGAATCTTATGCCTCTCAGGGGATATAAGGACTCCTAGACCGGCTGCACAGCAACATGGCAAGGTTCAGGGCCACCACCAATGAGGTCTCCCCAGGGAGCACAGGGCCCCACCACAGGGGAGTTCCACCCCCCCCAACCAGCCCCCTCTCCCCTGTGTAATCAAGATGAGGGCAGAGCACCAAGAAGAGCCACATGGTTCTATGAATTCCAGCAGCTCCTCAATGAGAGAACCCCATTGGTTTACAAAAGTACTGAAAGAATGCCACTACCTCTGCTTCAGCCTCGACAAGGAGGGTACACATTGCAAGGGGCTAATAATCTTCCAGCTATTAGGGAGGAGTTCCCCTACCTCGCCAAGGGTAGGACGTACAAAAATTAAGCTGTCAGGTCTCCCCCTGACAAAGTGTTGCAATCCCTTAGTGCAAAGCAATCACAAAGACATAAATATGCTTCAGACTGGATTTATGTACAGTACTCCCCCCAACAGATGGATCCTAAAATACAGTAGGTCCACTTTAAATAGAAAAATATTCATGTCCCAATGGGTATGCCTAGTCCTACTGCCACACTTTAAGAGAGAAAACCTGCAAGCAGTTCACTCAGGGATAGGACGCTGAAAACTCTGCAGTGATTCTTCAGTGTCCTGTAGTTTGGAGAGCATCTGTTGTTTCCATGTCAATTTCACCGTTGCTGTCTCCTATGTTGAATCTTGGAGTGCATGTTGATCTGCAGATGTCGGCACTCTACGAGGAGAGGGAATGTCAATACCTTTGGTTTTGAGCACACGGATGGCTTCCTCAGGCATTGAAAAACTTTGAGAGCCCTCAGGAAACATAACGAGGCAGACTGGGTACAGTGTTTGAAATTTCAGTTGCTTGGTTTTTAGGGCTTGGAGGATGGGGCATACGCTCTTCTACATGCGACTACCACAGATGAGTTAGTTGTCATAGTCTAGGTAGATGCGGGCATTTTTATAGTGTAAAGTCTGCAGGCAGCAAGCACAGAGGAGAATGTGCTGTTTCATTGAGAAGCTTAAAAATTTTAATACAATGGAGCGTGGCTTCTCATCTTGACTCTGTGGTTTGGGCATGAGTGCTCTGTGGGCCCTTTCAATGTCTAATGGAAAATTAGGGTATAATTGCAGGAGCTCACTGAGCAGCTCATCTAAAAAAGGTTCCCATGTAGAGGCCTTCCTCATCCTCGGGTACCTTGTAGATCTTGATTTTATTACTTATCAATCTATTTACTAGATCATAACATTTGGTGAGTAAATAGAAACATAGAAACATAGAATTTGACAGCAGATAAGGACTGTTTGGCCCACCTAGTCTGCCCATTTCCCTACCTAATGGACAAGCTGCAGATCCTAGTTAACCAACAGCCTACTTCTTCCTACCCCCCACTAGAATTGCCTTATGTCTGTCCCATGCATTCTTGAATTCCCCCACTGTTTTTCACTCTATGATCTCCACAGGAAGGATGTTCCATGTATCTACAACCCTCTCTGTGAAGAAATACTTCCTCACATTACCTCTGAGCCATCCCCTCTCTATCTTCAAATTGTGCCCCTTTGCTTTTGCACCTCTTTTTCTGAAAGATGCTACCCTCTTGGACTTTGTTGATTCCCTTGAGGTATTTGAAAGTTTCTATCATGTCCCCCCCTCCCTCCTTTCCTCAAGGCTATACATCTTTAGTTCCTTTAGTCTTTCTTCATATGTCTTCTGATGCAGACCCTGCATTATTTTGGTTGCCCTCCTCTGGACAGCCTCCGCCCTATGTCATTACAGAGATGGGGTCTCCAGAACTGTACACAGTACTCCAGATGTGGTCTTAACAACTGTCTGCACAGAGGGCCAACAACTTCCTGTTTTCTCCTGGTGATGCCCCTCTCTATGCATCCCAGTATCCCCCCAGCCCTCCTTACTGCCTTCTCATATTGCTGGCCCACCTTTAGGTCATCTGATATGACTACCCCCAGGTCCCTTTCCATTTTTGTTGTTGTCAGTATCTCACCCCCCATTGTGTACTCTTCCCCTAGGTTTTTGTTTCCCAGGTGCATTACTTTGCACTTTATTTGCATTGAATCTCAGCTGCCATACATTTGACCATTCACCAACCTTGCCAAGTCCATTTTCATCCTTTCCACCCCACCTTGTGTATCAACCCTGTTGCAGATATCTGTGTCATCTGCAAAGAGACATACTTTCCCTTCCAGTCCCTCTGCAATGTCACTTATAAAGACATTAAAAAGGACCGGCCCCAGTACTGAACCCTACAGTACCCCACTAGTAACCCTCCTTTCTTCACTGTGGACTCCATTTATTATTACCTTCGTGTCCTGTTGTCCAACAAGTGTTTTACCCAGGCTACCACCCTGGGACCCACTCCCAGGCTAGCTAATTTGTTTATTAATCTTTTGTGCGGGTCTGTGTCAAATGCCTTGCTAAAGTCTAGGTAGGCCATGTCGACAGCCCCTCCCTGGTCTACCGCTTTGGTCACCTAGTCAAAGAAATCAATTAGATTTGTCTGACATGACCTTCCTGTTGTGAATCCATGCTGCCTTAGGTCCCGTGCCCCACTGGCCTCTAGGTACTCAACAGTTCTTTCCTTCAGAAGTGATTCCATCATTTTCCCTAGCACTGAGGTCAAACTGACAGGTCCGTAGTTTCCTGCCTCTATCTAGCTCCCACTTTTGTGAAGGGGAATCACATCTGCCCTCCTCCAGTCCTCAGGTACCACACCATCCTCCCATGATTTATTAAAAAGGGTAGTCAGTGGTGTTACTAGTTCTTTCCTTAGTTCGTTTAGAATTCTGGGGTGAATCCCATCAGGCCCCATTGCTTTATCCACCTTCATTTTTAAGAGTTCTTTCAGAACCCTTTCTTCTGTGAAAGGACTAATATCAACCCCCCTATCCATAGTGCTTCTATTGACCTGATTAGGTATTTCCCCCTGCTTTTCCATTGTGAATACTGGGCAGAAGTATTCATTAAGTATCTCTGCTTTTTCACTGTCGCTCTCTGCCCAACCACCTTCCGCTTTGTCCAGCCTCAGTATCCCTGCCTTAGTCTTTCTTTGCTCCCTAATGTACCTATAAAATGTTTTATCCCCCTTCTTAACCGAGTTGGCTATCTTTTCCTCAGTTTGGGCCTTTGCTTTTCTGACTGCCTTACCCACTTTCTTCTGTTTTAACTGGTGCAGTTCTCTGTTCTGCTCCTTCTGTGTTTCCTTATACTTCTTGAATGCTATATTTTTCTCCTTTACCTTCTCCGCCATTTCTTTTGAGAACCATAGTGTTTTTTCCTTACGTTTTGACTTGTTTATTTGCTTCACACAAAGGCTTGTTGCCTCTGTGATGGCAGTTTTGATGTTTCCCCATTGTTGCTCCACCCCACCTTCTTGCCTGTTTGCTAGTGCTTTTCTGATACACTCTCCCATTTTGACAAAATCAACCCTCCTGAAGTCCAGTGCCTTCACTTTTGTGTGGCTTGACTCCACAGCTAAGTTTATCTTGAACCACACTGTTTGGTGGTCGCTTGTTCCCAGATGGCTACCCACTTCAAGATCACAGATCCTCTCTCTGTCCCCATTTGAGAGTACCAGGTCTAAGATTGGTCTTTCCTGAGTGGGTTCCAAAACTAGCTGTCTGAGGCATGCCCCCTGCAGGGCATCGAGAATGGCCCTGCTCTTGGATGTGGCTGCAGCAAAGCTGCTCCAGTCAACATCTGGCATATTCAAGTCCCCCATCAGCAATATCTCCCCTTTCTCTTAAATCCCAGTGCTCCTTCATTAACTGATTGACGAACCTTTCTAACCAATCCGTATGGAATCCAGTTTGTTGTGGTGGGCTTCCAGATTCGTGACATTGTGATCTGTTTTGAAGATTTCAAACATCAATTCAGAGTGGAAGATACAAGCCTCCATCCAAAAGTCCTGGAGCTCTACCAGAATGGTTGCATTGTTAGGCTGAGCGGGAGGTGTCGGAGCCTCTGCAATGTTTGTGATGTTGGACTAGGGCTTGCTGCTTGCCTGTAGAGGATCTTTGAGAATCTGACACTGGTGCTACAGGATTTTCCTTTTTCCTGCCATCCATCAGAGGTGAAGGCTCCTTGTTGTGGATAAAAGCAGTTTTTAGGTGGTATAGCTATGATTTAGGAGCTTTAGGGGAGGTGATTGCAGGAGCTCCAAAATCAGTGCTCTATCTCCTAAGATGATGTCACTGAAAGTCCATTCTGAGCCATAACCTTATTGCTGTATTTTTCCTGGCTAATTTGTCTTTCTCCTTCATACTCAGTTCCCTCCACCTCTTCTCCTACTCTTCCCTGTTCTTCTCACTCTTTTTCATCCAGAAGTCCCTTGTTTAATTTCTGTAACTTTACCCAGTCTCCCTGGTTACACTTGGAAGCCCTCAGGCATCTTCTCCCACCAACCCTGTCCTTCCCCACCTCTCCTATCTACCATTTCCTTGCCAGCTAAAGGGTTCCCACAAGCTCATTATCTCCATTATCCATCTAGTTGCAGGTGATACTGAGCTTAATTCTGTCTCCATCCTCCCATTCCCTTCCTTCCCCCCAAAGAGATGTAGACACCCACTTTTTTTAATGTATTTGTTTCTTTCAAATGTTTTACTGGGAAAGACAGTCTGAGTTGGTATCAGCTCATTTCCAGATGTGTCATCAGAGGAGGGGGAAGAGGAGGGAACAGTGCAAATACATAGTTTAAAAGTGCAATAATATGGAAATGAAGATAGCAAAATGAGCAATTACAGGCAATACTTCTGAGCAGGAATTATGCAATACAATAAATTACAGAAGAAAAACAGGAAGAACAATATATACAGTAGTTAACAAGAATGCAACAATACAGTAAGAGGGGTGGAGGTAATGGCTGAAAACTGGGGAAGAGGGGACTATACTAATGAAAGTGCAAGGTGGAGGGCAGCAGACAAAGTACAAGACCTGGTGTCAGAGGCAACTGAAGGAGTAAGTAGTGAAATCCTGTAGGACAAATTTCAAAGTTTAAAGGGAAGGAGAAGAGTGAATGTAAAGGGGAGAGAGTTCCAGAGTTTAGGAAATTGGAAATAGAAAGCAGCCTTTTCAGGACAGGATTTCATTGGGGATGGGGGGAGTGAGAGTGCAAGAGTCAGAGCTGTGAAGGGAGTAAGAGGTAGATTTGAGGGGAGATGGAGATGAGGAAAGCAAGATAAGAAAAGAGGGAGAAAACCAAAATTTGTAGATAAATGAGGCACAGTGGGCAAGGCACCTGGCATCAATGGAGAGGAGGGAGAGGGAATTGTATAAAGAACAAAGTGTATATGAGTTTGTTGAAAAGTGAAAGAAGGGGTCCAGTCTGACAATGGTGGACTTCTGAGCAGCACTAGAAACAATGTTACCACTGTAAAAAATGGGGACGATCACCTTTGAGAGGATCTCTCTACTAGCAAGAAGTGGAATGCTCAATTTATTTCTGTGACAAGCACCAAGTTTGGGGTGGAGCTTCTTATGGATTGTATGCACATGACCAGACAAATTGAGGTGATGGTCCTGCTAGATCCTGAGGTACTTGAAGGAGGAGACACCTTAAATCACTACACCATCAAGGGCACTTTGCACAGAGAAGCAGGCAGTGGGGAGGTCATTTAAAGAATGGTGAAAAGAATTGGGCCAAGGACAGACCATTGGTGGATGCCAGAGCAGAGGAGGGGAAGAGGGAGTCTTCAAAAGGGAGCTTGAGATCTGCCCTCAGAGTAGGAGCAGAGCCACTCATTTTACAAGGCAGAGCATCTAGCTGCCTTACGCTTGTCCAGGAGAATGGTGCTGAAAGCTTTAGCCAAGACAATAAAGATGGCGGAGGTGGCTAGGCCCTGATCTATGCCAGAGAGGACGATATCTGTCAGCTGGAAGAGAGAGGTGGAGATGAAGTGGGACTTGCTGAAGTCAGACTGGAAAGTAGTGAAGAAGGCACTTAAATCAAGAAAAAAGGAGAGTTGGAAGAGGACAAGATGTTCGTGGAAATTAGCCAGAGTAGGAAGAAGAGAGAAAGGACAGTAGTTTCTAAAGTAACGGTCACCCCCTTTGGGAAATGGGGTAACTGTAGCAAGCTTCCATGAACTGAGGACAGAGGAGAAGGAGAGGTTGAGGGGGTTGGTGATAGGGAAGTTAATGGCATGAGTAGAGAGATACAGGAGTTTGGAGTCAAAACAATCAGGGCTACCACACTTGTGGGAGTTTAGAGCCAAGAAGGCCTTAAGAGAAGCCAAAAGGGTAGTGGAAGAGAAGGGGAAAAGGGAGTATGGTGGTCACTAGGCAGAGTAGAGGAGAAAGGTGAAAGTGTAGAGGAAAAGAATGAGGAGGTTGGCAAGAGGAAATGAGGAGGCAGTAGGCACAGAAGGTGAAATGGAGTTGAAGGAAGAGCTGACTACAGCAGAGTCAGAGATACGGGGGTCACTCACCTTGAGAAAAGGGAGAGGGGACTGTGCTGGAGGGGATGAGATTACATGGATTACCTTCCAGAACTTAGATGGGTGATTAAGGTTGTTCTGGAGTGTGGATGCAAAGTTTTCAGATTTCACAAGTCTAGTAGCTCTAGTACAGGCATTATGAAGTGTACAGAAATGAGTAAAGTCAGAAAAAGAACAAGTGGATTTGTAGATCCTCCAGGCAAGGTCATCTATGTGGTGACAAGCCAGCAGCTCTACTGAGATCGATGGTAGGTGAGATCCTGGGACCCTGGTTCTTCTAAGGGAGTCATGATGATCCCTGACAGAAATGAGACAATGGGGCATGGAGTACAGCCTAGAGGTTACAGTGACTGGCAGTATAGCCTATAGGCTAGAGTAACAAGTTGTGAATGAACTTGCTATACCCAGCAAGCTGTGAATGAGCGTACTACATCCAGAAGACCTGGGTTTGATTCCCACAACCTCCACTTGAAATCTGTATGACTATGAGCAAGTCAAAAAACCTCTCCATTGCTCCCAGGTCACCCATGAAAACAGGCCTTACCCATTTACCAAACAACAAAAAAAACATACATTTGGAGATGAAGAATTTGAGAGAATTGTCAACATTCACAGCTGTAGGGATAGGTGACCAGTTGGTGGCTACCAGGTCACCATGGAGAAGGGTCAAGTCAAGCAACCAGAAGGACCTGATCTGCATGCATATAGGGGGAGCTTTGGGACAATAACTCTTACACACACATTTGATCGTATGGTAGTCACTGAGGGCATCAGGAAGGGTACCAGCATCCAAGGTATGATGCTGATGGAAGGAGAGGACACAGTCCAAGAGGGGGTGGTTTAAAGATTTGATATTATGATGAGTGGGGTCAGAGATGAGTTGATATAGTAAGAGGGACTTAACATTCTGGCAAAGTTTATGTAGAGGTGGGACCCAATTGAGGTTGAAATCACCTAAGATAATTAGCTCACCAAAGGAGGCATGGGAGAACATGGCGGGGAGTTGCTTGATAACTAACGATGGGGATGAGCCAGGACAGCTGTAGACACCGGTAATAAATATGGGGACAGAAAAGCGGAAGGAGAATTTGAGAAGAAAAATCTCATAGGCATATTGGACAGCGGTAGGGCTGGGTGAAAGTTGCAAATTTCGCTTCAGCAGAACTTTTGCAGAATTTCACAACTTTCTCAGAATTTTCTGAACTTTCACTTTTGGCGGAATCAGAAAACTTCTGAAAGTGTTTGGCAAATGTTTGCCATGTTCTGTGGAATTTTTTTGCTGAACTGCTGAATAAAACAAATAAACTGTGGAACTAATACATTAATCCATATAAGAAAAAAAAACCTTACCTGGTGTTTAGTGGCACCCTTCATCCTCTGATCAGCTTGCCTTCAATTTATTCCCCTCATGTCTAGAGGCACCCTCCAATCGCTCATCCCCACCCTATGATTTCTCACCCCACAGCCCGTATTCACATTTGCCTAATGTCCAGTAGCAATTCCATCTGCCCATCTCTCACCTTGCTGCTGTATTTATGTTTTCCTGGTGTCTAGTGGTGACACTCATCCTTCCATCACTTGCTCCACTCCTATTTATGTTTCCCTGGTGTCTAGTGGCACCCCCACCCTCTGATCGCTCGCCTCACTGCCTCTATTTATGTTTCCCTAGTGTGTAGTGGCACCTCCACCCTCTGATTACTCACCTTGCTGCCTGTATTTTTATTTCCTTGCTGTCTAGTGGCACCCACCCACCCTCCAATCACTCGCCCCATTCATATTTATGTTTCCCTAGTGTCTAGTGTCACCCCCACACCCTCTGATAGCTCACTTTGCCATTTGTGTCCCTAAGTCTCAGAGTCACCAAGGCTCAGAGATCACCAACACATCTGGCCTGTGGTTATCCATGAGTGGTTGCAACTGGTCAGTCTTAGGGGAAAAAGCTGTGGATGTTGACATGGACCACTCGCAAACATTTAGGGAGAGGGGATGACAGGGCAAGACTGGGGTTGAGTTCAACATCACCTTCAACTATAAACAGCTGGAGATAAGAATCTTGACAGAGCCTTTGAGATGGTTATGGAAGAGAAAGGAGGAGGAAGAAGGATAAGGGAGCTAGGATGGACAGAAGGGCCTGAGTGTTTCAAGGTAAAGCCAAGGAGATGATTGGAAGCTGTGACCAGGATGCCTGAGAGAGTGGGATAAGACAGGGATGCTGGAGGAGGGGAAAGTGGGTACAGAGGAAGGGAAGGTGAGATAGAAGGGGGAAGACTGGGATAGGTGGAAATGGAGAGAGGTGAGGGTAAGCAAGAAGGGGAGGAGGAAATAGGGTAGGAGTAACATAGTAGAGAGTAATAAAGTCATATTTCACTCTGCAGTTTACACCGAATAAAGTACAATAGAGGAAAGCTTTGCCCAAAAGGAGATAATGTTGAGTAAGGGGAATGTGGGCTTTACGCAGAAAGGGAGGAAGTCAGAATTTAAATTTAAATTGAGAGGGAAAACAGGCTTCACCCTGGTAGGAAGAAAGGCAGTATAAAAACAAAATGGGTGAAATGGGCTTCACTCAGATAAGAACGAGGCCAGAATTTAAACATTTACAAATGGGAAGGAAATAATTGGCTACATCCTGGTATGGAAGAAGTTAGTAACAACAAAATGGGAGAATTTGGGCTTCACTCAGATGGGGGGGGGGCAGAAATTTGAATTTAGAAAAGAAAGGGAATATAAGCTTCACCCTGGAAGGGGGGGGGGTGCTACAATAAAAAAAATGGGCAATATGGGCTTCATCCAGATAGGAAGGCCACAATGGCAGACCTGTATCAGGTTACTACACATGGAGAATCACAGCAAAATAATTCAGACAAATTAGGCAGTAGAAGTAAATGCAGGTAACAAGTGGGTAGAGCCATTTTAAACACAAATGCAAAGTAAAACTCAAACTGGTGCAGTACATACAGTACACGGATTGTTAAACAAGTATATATGGAGTGGAATCAAGACAAAACTATGAAAATATCAGTTGCAGTACTGCAGCCAAGTAAAATAGCTGTAATGGCAACAAAAACTTAATGTTGTTGGGGCATTATATTACAAGGAAAACCAGAGTTCTTGCTGAGGGCTGGAGCAGGTGCACATTGAATGGTCAGGGTGACTGACCAATGGCTGACTTCCCAGCCAAATCCCCAATGTAACACCATTATGCTCTGGCTCTTTGGCTCTGGATCACAGAGCAGGACCGTTAGAGGCTACAGAACAAAAAAGGCTGAGTCAGCTCTGTTCCCACAGATAGCATCTGCCTCCCAACTGGAGGATGGTGGTCTACCAGGAAATAGGGCCACCAGTCCATGTCAGCCCCAACATAAAATGCAGGTATCACAAAATAATTTAAAGTTTCAAGTCACAGGAGCCCAACTGGCTGCACAGATAACACAGTCCCTGCTGCAACTGGAACTCCTGACTCCCAAACAGTTGATGAACTACACAGTGGGTGGCTTTCAAGTATGGCTACAAACAGCTGAGTTGGCTCCGCCATCAAGACAGGATCTGCATTCCAACTGGAGGATAGGGGTCTACCAGAAAACAGGGCCACCTATCCAAGTCAGCACCAGCTGGAAATGCAGGCAAACATTATTTAAAGTTCCAAGCCACAGAAGCCCAACTTTTTTTAAACTTTATTTTTATTATTTTCATCAGTTACTAATACAATAACAATTCCATATCCAAGACATACCATATTATATAATACATCCTAAAGAGCGAGAACTAATCCACCTCTTAATCACAGGATTGTTGCATCTCAGTATTGTGATGCCACATCAGGGGGAGATCTAAAATTATATACTAGCAAGTACAAGCACAGTAAAAGCTGTGTTAAACAAGACCATGAACAGTGCGACTACTTTGATATACTAAAGTCCTTGTTATTAAAAGTCCCAAATGAAATGCACCCCATACAGGGGCTAATGGCGTTGCACTTTTTACCTCAAGTTAAAGTCCTGTTCCTTAAAAAAGGAAAATAGTACAGGCAGCATTTATCCAACTTGCTTCACAGACAACACAGTCCCTGCTTTGACTGCTAAAGTACTTAAACATCTGTACTCTCTTCCCCAAGTTGGATCAGCTACAGTAAATCTTTTGTTGTTGAACCTCCAGCTGGATGTTCTGGTCACCTTTGAATCGTGGTTCTCCTCCAAGATTAGAAGTTTGAACATAACTCTCCATAACTATTCAGTGACCAAACAAGATCAAGGCAAGTGTGTGTGTGTGTGTGTGTGTGTGTGTGTGGTAAATGTACAAAATGTACACCTCTACCCATCTTCCGTTTGAGGTTGTAATCTGCTCCTCTGTCTGTTCTTCACACAAGGTTCTGCTTATTAAGCTCATGCTCCCTTTCTGTATTCCTGTCTTCATTGTTGGAATCCATTGCTGCCCTGACTCCAGTCCTAGGTTTATTATTGAACTCCTCTCCTCCATCGCCTCACTGGTTTCTACACTGGAATTCAGGTTCTGGGTGACATACAATCCAACTGGCTATCCCCACTGACAAAGAAACCAAGTTAAAATAGCAAATTACTATAGCTAAGCCAGCTCATCTCTGAGCCCACGCAGTACAACCACTCATCCTCTAACCACTTCCTCATTGTCTGGGTCCTCTACTCTACTCCCAACCACCACCCCTACTATATCATGGAAGTCGGGACACTCCCTGATGAGTTTAGTGATCTCTGTATAGTCTAATGTGTGCATAAGGTCCATCATCCCAACGCCCCCAACCACAGGATTATCCAGGTTGAATCTGTCAGGTCCCTTGATCTGCCAACTCTGCAGGCTAACCTGTTACACAATGACTAGACTTTAATCTTTATGCCCACTAACATAAATGCTGCCCTCCCAAAATTCTTAATAATTTTACTGCTGTCTGGGATTCCTAAACTCCTCTTAGAAACACCAGGATTAAAGGATCACACCTTCTCTGGATAACAGTTGAGCTATTAGCTTGTCTCATAGTAAGGAATTCTGACTGGTATGTTAATAAGGCCTCTGACTCACTAGTCACCTTTGTAAATTATTGGACTTTATGCAATGCCTGCAGCAAAGCTACCAGGCTTGCAAAATCAGAGTACTTTGCTTCAACCATCAAAAACTACATCAATTCTTAGAGTATGTATGAGAACCACATACTGAAGGTGAGCAGTCCTCGTACCCCAAAGAATATTTTAATATTTTTTTATTTAGTTGTTTAACCAGGAGTAGCACACTAAGCTGAAAGCTTTTTTACAGATGTGACCTGGGAGCACAGGGAAGTTAAGTGACTTTCTTAGGGTCACACAGTATGCAAGTGGAAGCTGTGGGATTCAAACCAGGTCTGGTCTGCTGGATGTCACCAGATTTGCAGCTCAGAGCCTTAAACCACTGTGCTATACTGCCTTAAAGAACCTAAGAGTGGGTTCAGCAGTTGTATTAATACGTTATTGATTGAGCTTGATCAATAACATTGAAATGTTTTTTAAAAAACAAACCTGAACATGCCAGTTTCTATGACAGCTGAAAGGAGCACTCTGATTAGTTGAGAGAGCTCCCTCAATCTATAATGACCACCCCTCTAAATTCTGGAAAGTCATTTATGCCCTTTTCAACCCTTCTCCCCATCTTCTGCACCAGTCTTCAGACTAGGGAGTATGACTATGACTGACCCTGCTGATGTCCTTTCCCCTTTTAACAATTTTGTCATTACCTCTGCACATTTGCCACTCTTTTGCACTAACCTCCCCCCACCTACTGCCCCATCCCCCCCCCTCACCTTCACCATATCATCTCTAACTGTTCTTCTAAAGGTTCTCATATATTTTAATCCTCACAAAAGTCACAGCCCTAATGAATTTACCAAAAACTTTTTTTTATCAATCTGTCCCTGCTATAGCATCCCCTTTCTCTGGCACTCTAGGTAACTCCTTCCTCCTGGGTACTGTTCCTGATGCTTGAAGAAGACCTGTGTTACCCATCTCCCAAAACTGGGTGACCAAAGCTTGTCCAGGAATCTATCACCCTATCTCTCTCTCTCTCTACTGCCAGCCTTGGCCAAATTCCAAGAGCACCTGGTTCTTACTGTCAACCCCCCCCCCCAAGATTCTTCCTCATTCTTTTCTCTCCCTTTCAGTATGTGTTCAGGAAATCTTACTCTACTGTCTCCTCCCTCCTCTGGTTCATTGATTTATTCCGGAAGAATATGGAACACAGCCTTATCCCCTATGCCATCTTTGTCAACCTGGCCAAAGTCTTCAGCACTATCACCCATTCCATTCCATTCTCCTGCACAAACATAAGCATGCTGAACTCTCTGATCACTCAGTTAGATGGCTCCATGCCTACCTAGATGGTAGGTTTGAAGCTGTCAACATTATTAAAGCCCTCTTAATCAGTTCAGGTGTACTCCAAGTTTCTGTACTTGATCCTATCCTGTTTTCAGTTTTTCTGAATCTTATTTCCAAAGCACGTGTATCTTTGAATATACATGTATCTTCTGATGGCACTACTTTTTCCCCTCAGGCCATTCTGCCTTTAATCTGGTGATTCTGCTCAAAATGGTTTCCATTACTGGTTTCCTTCTGATCAGATCACACTCAGTGGCAATAAAATGGTCTTTATGACTTACGGCACCCGGCAGTGGGTGGCCAGGCTCCATTCCCCACAGTTTCCAAGACTCTGGATTTTGTAAGGTTACTTCATTCAAGAACAACAGAGTTTTGTTGGGCCCCCTTCATTTTCACCTGTCATTTGGATGCCATTGCTTACGGGAATGTTATGTATAGTGCAGCAACCAAATCCACGCTCATCAGATGAGACCCCTTTTTCACACCTTCTGTCACTTTGCCCATGTCTGTCCCCCCTGACCTCACCGATGTGCCCTGTAATCCCCCCTCTCATTTTTCCCTTTTGATGGTAAACTCTTCACCCACTTTGCTTTGTTTATATCAGAAATCGGAAATGGTAACATCACCCATCCCAGCTCTTTATTCATCATCCCCTGTACCCCTACTTATTCCCTATTCAGTACTGGCACTCATTCCCTTCCACTCCCCCACATAAAATTATCATCAAGTCAGTGTGCCTTCTCTTTCAGATTTTCCCTGCTTTGGTTCAACCATCCTCCTGCTATTCACTTGGCTCTGCTTCTTCCACTGCAACTTTTAAAGCCCTCCAACTTAGCAATTGCTGCTGACACCACCAGTACATTATACTCTCATTAAACTCCAAATCGGCTCAGCCATCACAACCCTGACTTGAACACAACCCAACTACTTAGAATTTCTCATGTTGTACGCCAGCATTTGGGGATACCTTGTAAAAATAATTTAATGTTTTAGCACTGTTGCTCCTGACCTGAATTTGCTTATTGATTTCCTATGAGTTCCCTCTCCATTTTCCTTTTAAGTGCATGGAACGCTTGTTACCTTGTTTTGTATGCTATTGTATGGCAGTGTCATTGTTTGCAATGGTTCACTTCATCACTGCTGTTCTAAGTGTTCTATTCAATACCTGGTTGTATGGATGGTATTATTGCACTGTACCAGTCCTCTTTCCCCTCCCTAGGACATCTGGAGATGAGCTGCTATGAGCTTGATGTGCTTTTCTTGTTAAAACTTTTAATTTGGGATGGGTGAACCGGCTGTGATCCAGTTTTGATTCTGACTCAGAGTTTTTTCCAAAAGGTTCTGATTTACTCTGATGAATTGTAGACCTAATGAAAAACTTGGTTTTAAGTATTCCCTGGTGTCCATTTGTCCTTTCTCCACCCGATCAGCCACCTGACATCATGTAACAAGTTTCCCTGGTGTCCAGTGGGCCACTCATCCTGATCCCGTAGAAGTTACATACCATTCCCTGGTGTCTAGTGGACACCCCTCCCTATTCCCATTCCCCTGTAATAAAATAAGGTAACTAGTCCTCCATTCCCTGGTGTCAAGTGGATCCCACACACTGTTAGATAGTGCTCCCCAACCCCACTCCTCATCCCCCATCCTGGGCCTGAGCTGGCAACCGGAACAGCCCTCCACTCTCCACCATGGCCAGCCATTGACTCAGCTGTTAATGAAAGCGCGTATACTTGTACTAGCACATTCTCATTTATTGACAGGCCAGCTTGTGCTCATTCAGTGACAGCTCTCTCGGTGGCAGAGACAACAGCAGAGTGCTGTGCTAGTCATCAACTGGGGGTCAGGATGGGGGAATGGCATGTAAAATATTTAGAGACCCACCAGCCCATTTCCCCCCCATCCTGACTCACCACTGGTGGCCAGCACAGCCCTCCACTCATGACTCTGACCATCATAGCCAGCCGCTGACAGAGCTGTGATGTCAGTCAAAGAGTGTGTGCTTGAACAAGCATGCACTCTTTCACTGACAGCTCAATCAGTGGCCAGCCATGGTGGAGAGTGGAGAGCTGTGCTGGTCACTGGGTTTGGGGAAATGAGGTGGTGGGACACTACTTGTCAGGGTGGGAGGGTCTGCTAGAACCCTGGGAATGGACTAAAACCTCATTCTATTAAAAGGGAATGGGAATAGGGAGGAGTGTCCACTAGACAGCAGGGAATGATATACAACTTTAAGGGGATCAAGATGGGGGGACCACTGGACTCCAGGGAAACTTATTGTACTATATCAGGCGGGTAATTGGTAAGGGGTAGGGACCACTGGACACCAGCATGGAACAGTGGTAATGTGCTGGGCTGAACCAAACCATACTTCCAAACCAGGACAACTTGGCACCTGGGTTAAGCCACGAAAGGCCCAGTTCTCCTAGTCAGAGCCAAGTTGGCCTGGTCCAGGGAGGTTTGGAAGTACATGATAGCCAGTTCACCCATCCCTACTTTTAATGAATAAATACATGTATATGCACAAAAAGAAAGTGATAAAATATGTATCAAATATCATGATGGATTAGCACTCTGGAGTTATTTTTCCAACTATTGCATTTGTTCACAAAATGCTGAATTGCCTAGGCTCTGCACATTCAATATAACAGATCTAAACACAGTTATGAGAAACATAAGGCCTTTGCAAAAATTAGTTTTCAACTCAAACAAACAAAATAAATATATACATATAAAGACACTGTTGGCAGATAAGGGCCTATGGCCCACCCAGTCTGCCCATTTGAGCTTGTAAGTTCACTTTATGTTTTCCTAGAAATCTGTTGCCCCATACCCCCGACCTCCAGAATCCACTTATGTCTATCCCATGCATTCTTAAATCCTGTGTTGTTTCAGCCCCCACCACTTCCTCTGGCAGGGTGTTCCACTTGTCCACCACCCGTTCTGTGAAGAAATTATTCCTCACGTTTCCTCTGAATTGTCCTCCCTCCAACTTCATCCCATGCCCTCTAGTCCTGGAATATCTTTTTCACTGGAAAATAGTGTATTCCTGCACCCTGTTCCTCCCTGTAAGGTACTTGTATGTCTCTGTCATATCCCCTTAACCCTCATCTCCTCCAGGGAGTACATATTCAAGTCCTTTAACCTGTCCTTATAGGACTTGTGGTGCAATCCCTGTACCATCTTTCTGGCCCTCCTCTGAACATTCTCTACCCTGTCTATGTCCTTACATAGGTAAGGTCTCCCAAACTGTACACTGTACACCATGTGGGGTCTCACCTGTGTCTTGTATAGTGGAATTATGACCTCCCTTTTCCTGCTGGTGATGCCCCTACCTATGCATCCCAACATCCTATTTGCTTTACCTGCTGCTTTGTCGTACTGTTTCCCCTACCTTGAGGTCATCAGAGATGATAACCCCAAGGTCCCTTTCCTGCTTGGTGCATACCATATCCTCCCCCCCCCAACTGGTATGTTGTTCCAGGGTTTTTGTGCCCCATATGCATTATCTTGCACTTCTTTGCATTGAATTTCAACTGCCAAACCCTTTATCATTCATCAAGATTCTACAGGTCCCTCCTCATTCTGTCTACAACCTCTGGCATGTCTACTCTGTTACAGAACTTCATGTCACCAGTGAACAGGGAAATTCTGCCTTCTAGTTCCTGCGCAATGTCACTGACAAAGATGTTGAATAGGACCGGTTCCAGCACTGATCGTTTTGGTATCCCACTGGTCACTCTTCCCTCAGTGGAGTGACAGCCATTTACCACCACCTTCTGTGTCCTGCCACCCAGCCAATTACCTACCCACTGCACTACTGTCCTGCCCATTCCCATATTCCTCAGTTTGTTTCATTGCCTTCTATGTGGCACAGTGTCAAAGGCCTTGCTAAAGTCCAGATAGGCCTTGTCCACTGCCCTCCCCTGATCCACCTCCTTTGTTACCCATTCAAAAAATTCAATGAGTTTCATCTGGCATGACCTCCCCATGGTGAAACCATGCTGCCTTGGGTCCTGTAGTCCGTTAGCAACCAGATGTTCCACCAACCTCTCCTTTAGTAGTGCTTCTATGATCTTCCCCACTACTGAGGTCAGGCTGACTGGTCTGTAGTTCCCCACTTCCTCTTTGTTCCTGCTTTTGTATAAGGGGACTACATCTGCTGTCCTCCAGTTTTTGGGTACCTCTCCTGTTTCCAGTGATTGGCTAAACAGGATTGTCATATGTTCAGCCACCACATAACTTAGTTCCTTTAGTACCCTGGGATGCACTCCATCTGGCCTCATTGCTTTATCAACTCTTATTCCTTCCAGTTCCTTTAGGACCCTTTCCCATATAAAGGGACTTGTGTCCATTTCTGCACCATTCCCACCCCTTGCACTCCCTTAGGGCCCATTTCCCTCCTCTTCCTCAGTAAAGACTGAGGGAAATATCTGTTCAGTATGTCAGCTTTACTGTTGTCATCCTCCACATGGCCCCCATCCTCCCCCTTCAGTCTCAATATCCCTCCCTTTGCCTTTCTTTTTTCACTTATGTACCTATAAAAGGTTTTGTCCCCTCTACCCACTGATTTTGCAATGTGCTCTTCTGTCTAAGCTGTGGCTTCCCTTACTGACCTCCCTGCCTCCCTTTGCTTCTCCTGGTACGTCTCCCTATTCCCTTCTGCCTACGTCTTTCTGTATTGCCTGAATGCAATCTTTTTGGCTTTCACTTTCTCTGCTACCTCCTTGGAAAACCATAATGGCCTCCTCTTCCTTTTCCCCCTGCTAACCTGCTTAATGCATAATTCTGTTGCTCTTGTAATCCCCCATTTTAAACATTGCCTACTATTCCTGAACCCCTGAATCCTGCCACATTCCCATTAATGCCTCATTCAAGCATCTCCCCATTTTCCCAAAGTCTGCCCCTCCTAAAATCCAGGATACATGTTTTTGTGTGGTTTGGTTCTGTTCCTTCTGTGATTTCAAACCACAGTGACTGGTGGTCACTGTTCCCCAGGTGCTCCCCCACTGTTACTGTAAAAGGGTGTGGATGTAAAGATGGACGCTGACACCAAATTATAGAGAGGCAAGACTTAAAAGAAGCAGCCAAGCCTAAAAATATTTATTGAGACACAAACAAAACAAAATTAACTCATACTTCATACATGAAAAAGAAATTAAATCAAAAGGCACAAAAATAAACTTTTGTTCAAATAGGCAATAACAGCATCAGTCACATGGGAACATCAAGGGTACAGAGTCTGAAAAAAAGGTGCAGACTCCCCAGTAGATCAGTCCAGAGCTGATCCCAAAACGAATCTGACATGGTCCAGGCTAGGAGCTCCTTTTAACCCAAGATAACAGGATGTGACTATATCAGACTCCACCCACAACACTTTTAAACTTGAACTTTCTCTATTCAACATACAGGTCTTTTATAAACCTTTTAAAAATTATCTGGGTCTGTCTGTAGTCAGTATATGCTAATATACACAAAAAGAAATCAGTCCTTAACAAAAAGAAAATGTTATGCACTCTATGGCTCCTCTCATGAATGACCCAATGTATAAGTATGGAGAAGGGAGGGCCAGCTGACTCCGAAGGATCCATTCACAATGATCCCTGCAAGGAGACAACCTCTTCTAGAAGATTCCCCCTGCTTATACTTCAGTAAGACCTTCCATTTTTAAGCAACAAATAAACTAACTTTGGAATTGTATACATTCTTTTAACCAAAAGCTGAACGTTATCTTGAATTCTGTACATTTAGGTACAGAAGTTTCTTTTTTATATGTACAAATGTGCTGCAGCACAGGGAAACAGAGCTCTTAGAAGCATAGTGTTTCTTTTCTATGGCCATTATCATTCTTACTTTACGTTTATTCAACTGTAATACTTATGGAGATTCTGCAGAAAACATAAACATTAAAACCATGTTTTCTAGAAATCATTTCACAGGGTTACTAACAACAGAGATGAACTTCATATCATTCAGTGTTATGCTTGGATGCCTAGGCGTGAAGAAAACAAACAGAAAACTGTGTTTGTTTTGGTTTAGGTTTAAATATAGCTTCTTTCGAGGCAAACTCAACAATTTAACAAATACCTCCACATGGAGGTCTCTTTGGACATCTCACAAGTGTGGGGGGTTCACTTCTCACCAGCTTTAAACTGCTGCTTTACTGAGTATACTACGTGCAGGTTTCCAAATGAAACTAACAGGGCAAATGCCCATATGGCAAAAGCTCTCTGCAGAATGCACTGCGCATAGAAATTCTAGCACTGTCAAAGTGCCATAACGTTGCAATAATGGGACACAAGTGAAGATATATTAGTTACATTAGCTACCTGGTGGGGGTGAGAACATCAAGGCTCCAGAAGTGCAGAGAAAGAAGAAAAAAAAGACAAGCATTTATGAGACACCTGTATTTCCAGGTGGCCAGCCTGGAAAAAAGGGGGAAAATGAGAAACAGGAAAGAAGGCAACAGAGAAAGAATTAGCATCTTAGCACTACTGCAATAGTCTTTTGCTAGAGAAAGGAATGAACCTCTGGAGAGACTTGGACATTCTTTCACAGTTACCCCATCACACTGTCCCTGTTTTTGAGCAAGATGTTCAGTATTGCCTACTGCCGAGTTGATTCCATGATCAGTTGCTTGAGGAAGGCACCTTGAAGGGAGTCCAAAATAAATCTGCTCCTGGTTGTTGCTGCTGCTGCTGGGAGGCTGCAGTCCACATCTGGAATATTGAAGTCTCCAACCAGCACCACTTCACCCTTTTCTGGCTAGAATCAGCTTCCTATCTATTTCTTCCTCTTGGACTGGTGGTCTGTAGACCACCCCGTGTGGATGGCTGACCCCATTTTCCTTTCCAGCTTAACCCACAGTATATCTCCCCATTTTGTTCCTCCTGGATCTCTGTGGCCTTTATGCTACCTTTCGCATAAACTTCCTCTCCTCCTCCCTTCCTGCCTGCCCTGTCCCTTCTGAATATGTTGTAGCCAGGTTTGACCAGCTCCCAGTTGTGGTTATCATTACACCAGCTCTCTGTGATGGCTACAATGTCCAGGTCCGACTGCACCATGACAGCCTCCAGATCCTCCATCTTGTTGCTAAGGCTCCTGGCATTTGCACACATTGCTTTCCATGATTTGAACTCCCTGGACTGTTTAGCTGTTCTACTCCAGCCCCTTCCCTGGTTGTCCTTTATCCCTGTTTCTCCCTGCTGTCTGCCCTTCTGTTGAATTTTGCCCCCTTTCTGCCTATCCACCTCTTGGGTGCTTATCTCCATCTTTTTCACACTGCTTTGTAGAGCTATCCACTCCTCCTGTTCACTGGTTCCACTGCTAGCTGTGGGAGGTGGGCAATTAAGTACCCTCCTTGCTGGCCTGATACCCCCTTAAGGTAAACATAAAGAGCTTGGGGATAAATTTACCTGACAAAGTGCTAATGAATCTTTTCAGTACACTCCAGAGTTGTAATGATTCTGTAAAGAAATGCAAGATCATGCACATAGGGAAGAGAAACCCTGAAGCTACCTGTAGGTTGGGAGGGGAGTTGCTGGTAATCACAAGGAAAGAAAGAGAGCTGGGCATCATCACCATCACAGATGATCTGAAATCATCCAAGCAGGCCACTAAAGCAGTTGGTAAAGCTAGAGGGATGTTGGGGTGTATTAGTAAGGGTATCACAAGTCGTAAGAGGGAGGTAATAATCACTCTTTACAAGACACTGGTTAGGCCACACCTGGAGTACTGCGTGCAGTACTGGAGGCCATACCTGCACAAGGACATTAACAAAATGGAGGCAGCTGAGAGAAAGGCAACCAAAACCATGCAGGTACTGCGTCAGAAAACATATGAGGACAGATTAACGGAGCTTAATATGTATACCCTAGAGCAAAGGAGGGAGAGAGGTGATATGATCGAAACATTCAAACATCTTAAGGGCATCAGCAAGGTGAAAGAGTCTAACAAGTTCCAATATAAGAAAAATAGCAGGACAAGAGGACACAGCATGAGAATAGAGGGAGGCCGATTAAGGGGTAATGTGAGGAAGTTCTCTTCACAGAAAGGGTGGTGGATGCATGGAACAGCCTACCTCAGGAAGTGGTGGATATGAATACAGTGCAGGGCTTCAGACAGGCATGGGATAGCCATAAGGGAGCAATATAGATGAGTATCTATAGATAGGCCATTGACAAAGTAAAGGCCTATGGCACATTCATAAGGTAGAAAAAACGGGCAGACTGGACGGGCCTAGTGGTTTTTATCTGCCATCAACTTCTATGTTTCTATGTATGTTGAAAAGTTATTCAGATAGCAATATCATTAGGCTTGAAAGACTGCAGTGTAAATAATTAAAAGTGGACTCTGCTGATTTCCATTAATTATGTTTTATAATATTCTTGACATGAAGTCATATACATATGAATCTAAAAGGAATCTACATGTTTACCAACATCAATTTTTAATTCAAAGATGAACGCTGTTTTTCAATTATAATGACTCAGATTTATAGCTTGAAGTGTCATCATTCTTAATGTAAAATAATATCAAAATAATACCCCTGGTTAAACAATTGGGAACAAAAAAAAGTAAAGATAAAGATGGAGCTTGATATTAGCTCGGGGCAAGACAGACCTGTATGGTTCTCCTGAGTCATGTTCAGATTTTTTCTGTTTATCTGATCTTGAATTTTATTTTGCCAGACTCCTGTGGCATTACTACATAGTATCATACATTTGCCTTCCAGGAATATCAAGCAAATGGCACCTTAGGAAAATGATATTGACAAATAATAGTTAAGTAATTGTTTTAGAAAAATCGTGAATTTGTAAATTATGTGATAATAGGATGTAAAAGTTAAATGATAGTTACTTCACCAACAGAGGCTCACAAGCACTGTGTCTGTGCCACACTAACTGTACATCCCATGCTCCAGTAAAAGGCAATGTATCATGTGCCATATTGCAAGGCACAGTTAATACTGGGATACGCTGTTTGCATATGTGCTCTAAGTTGTGACTTGTGCCTGTGCAAAGGGATGATGTAGCATTGCATATGGGTGCACTGGTGTAGTCAACTATTTTCAGCAGTGATAAGAGGCTGGCAGCACTGTGGTAGTAAATGCTGTCAAACACCACATACAGTTGCACACATTCAACCCCCCAATGACATGTCCTGCTGTTGGTATGCTTTAATGTTTTTCACGTTAAATGTTTATATGTTTTCAGCTGGTTTCCATCTGTATCCCACCCCATCAAGGCTGAAAATAGGCAGAATTGCCTAGTCCTCCTTTCCTGGTCAATAAGAACTAAAATAAATCCCTGCTCATGAATAAGCCATGATTTTCTGGTGGCACCCCTATTCCTTTCCCTTTCTCCAGTGCTGTGGGTATATAATGAACAGAATACCCAGAAACAGCTGCTCTACAGTTCTTCAGAGTCTCAGACAAAATAGTCCTATGGGCACATCATCTATATCAGAAGCTTATGAGTGTGGGAAATGTGTCGAGGGGCATATGTCTAAGTAAACAGATGGCTTTTACTTTTGATAGAGCCGGGTTCAGGCTTAAATGGCACACTGTACTTCTGGGAGCATCAGCAGTCCTCATTAAAAACATTCATGAGGATTCAGTAAAAGGGGCAGTGAAAACAGACTTGGAGAAAGAAAAGGTCATCCAACAATTCATTACCTTGGCTGAATATACAGACTATAGACTCTGTAAGAGACAGTGTTGAAGTACAACTCAAAGATTTCAGCCTCAATTAAAACATGATGTGGCTGATTTTCAGCAGGGTGGAATTCTGAGTTGGAGCAGAGTAAGAGCAACACCACCAAGATATATAGAGAGAGTTGGTCCTCTGCCACTAGTGGGTCACAAACTGACAAGAGTTTTTTTTTCTTTAATTTTTTTGAGATTCAGATCCAGCTATTCAGTGTTGATACCTGGCGCAACAAAAACAATATCCCCCCCTGTGCTGCAGCCTGTGATTTACCCTGGCTTAGTTGTCCGAACATAGAGAAGGTGGAAAGCACAAAAAGAATAAGTGTTGGAGGCCACAAGCATTTTCAGAACATGAGGGAATACAACTAGACCCACAGCTACAGTAGATGATAAGTGGCATGTGGTAAATATCTTGACATAGAAACAGTCAGATCTTAAATTGCAAATTTTAAAGAAAGGACTTAATTTTGTCCCCACTCGGCAGATTAAGGATTTTGACACAATAGTAGATTTTCACAATTGTATTTAAGTACTGAATGAAGGTTTTCTTTTTCATCTCTGATGTAAATGGGACTGGTGTCATGAGATTGCTAGTAGATTGAGAGGACTCAGATGAATTCTATAAGAAATCTATCGTCATTCCACCAATGAGTACAACTCTGTTGTTATTCAAGAACTTATGTGAGCAGGAGTTTGGAAAACTGTTTGCAATTGAATGATGGCCCAGTTTTGTGAATTGCAGAGTCATGGAATTTCAGATGTTGTAGAAGCTCAGTAACAATACGAGACTATGGTAAAAAGAGCCAAATATGGCAGTTCCATTGTAGTAATGAATTCCAGCTATTAAGAGACTGATTTAATATAGCAACTTATGTGACTTCTACCATAACCTATTTTTGATCCAACAATGCCATTTAAGAAAGGGATTTATTTATGTCTGTCTGCACTGCACAATAATCACATTATTTTAAAGCAGATATATGATTACTTGATTGTGGTGGTGTAAGCTGCTTTTCCATTTCCTTTTTTAAACTTTAATTTTTATTAAAATGTTATTGCCTAGTACAGTGCCAATATAGAAAATGCACATTGACTGGAGTAACTTGTCAAGCTTGAGACATAGAAATCACTAATATTTGGAATTTTTCAGACAGCTGTTAAGAAAATTGTATATACACGTGCAACCCTCCTCTACACACTGGTGCCCCATACTCTGTGGTGTAAAAGTCCTCCCTGCACACACAGTTGGTCACCGCATCATATGCCAACCCCATCTAGGTACCCCGTTGAACCATCGGGGACCAGTGGACCCCAACCCTCTGCTGCACCGCCGACACCCCCCATTCGTAATCCCTTCCATTGGTGCCACAGCTCAGGATGACCTCTGGCTACTTGTCAGTGACCTCACCCCTCGGTGCACAGCATGGTGCAGGGTAGTCGGTGGCAGAGTTGCGGACCCAGGCAGGCATCCAGTCAGATGCTCATCCTTGGACCCAAAATGGATCCCTTGCACTGTAAGGCACAGGCCCAGGAGCATGAATAGCACATGCGGGCATCAGGACCCATGCAGCCATGCCTCCCCTGTCCAGTAGTATACTACAAATTACCCCCTTCCACCACACAGCAAGGTGCCGGCCCCAGAGAGGTGCAGTAACCCCCATTGCACAGCTGTGCCCCATCCCCATACCATCAGTAAGCCCCCAGTCCCCACATGGCAACAGCAGCACCCCACCCCAACATATGACTGCTCAGGTCCCTGGTGTAGTAGGTGCAACCCCCTTCCACAGACTGGTGTCCCGGTGCCTGTGGTGTACGAGTCCCCCCTCACATGCACAGTGGGTCCCTGCATCATATAATGACCTCATCCCGGTACCCCCACTGAACCACTGGGGGCCAGTGGACCCCCCCAACCACCCTGCAGCACAGTCAATTTCCCCCCTTCCCAATTCCTCCAGTTGGTGCTGTGGCTCGGGACGGCCGGTGGCAGAGCCCTCCTCACACCACCTCAGCCACTGGCCATCCAAGTGGTGCTGGGAGCACTGCTTGTATGTAGGGGCACACTCACAGCATCACTTGGACAGCCAGCAGCTTAGGAAGTGTGAGGAGGGTGGTGCCACTGGCCGACCTGAGCCGTGGACTGACATGCAGGTACCAGGGAGGGAGGGTGCTGTTGGTATCACAGAGGATGGTAGGACTACTGAACACCAATGGGTGAAAGTTCGGTGGGTTCAGGGACCGGTGGTGTTAGGGCCGAGGACGTAACCCACATGGCAATCAGATGTGGTGACCTGGTTGGGCACGCTGGGCTGCTGCCATGGCCAGGGCAGGGGTGGGGGGGACATTGCCCACCATAGGTGTTGCTGGGGTCCTGAGGTCATGGGTCAGGTCTGTGGGGCTGGGGCACCATTGGGTGTGCAGGGGGGGTTACTGTCACAGCGCACCTCGGATCAAGCTACAGGGGTGATGGGGCCACCATGTGGTGGTATGCAGGGGGAATGTGTGGCTCCTTCATGGACCTGTTGGATGGTCTCCTGGCATAGGTGCAGCACTGCACCACTGGGCACAGCTGCCATATGGTATAGTCACCCACACGATCAGCTGCCCCAGCCCTCACCAGCTGTCTACTGGGCTGGGGTGGGGTGGAGAGTCTTCATCAAGTCCCACTGTGACTGGCAGGATGCATCCATGGGGGTGCACAGTGGGTTATGGCAGGGTCCTCCATGCCATAACCTGCACCATCCTCCACACCTCTGCAGGCCGCATGACATGTCTTTGTGAATAGCTTATAGTGCAGGCGCACCCTTGGTCTGCCCCTGACATGTTGCTGTCCACATGGTCAGGGGATCAAGTGAATACCTGTTGTGCACCTGGTTGGTGAATGCTGTGAGGAACCCACTCCATGGCATTCAGGCTTACCAATGCCAACCCACCCAGTTTCTGTGGTGCATTGGCAATGTGCATAGGGCCCATTGTGAGTAATTTTCACCATCCTACACAATTCAATCATTATATCTTGTCATGCTTTGACTCTTGGGGTGATCACAGTTAACAGTTCTATATCATAACGGCGACTGCCGAAAGGTGATTGTTGTTAGGGTGAAGTCACATCACCGAAAATCAATTTTGGCGATGTGACTCCCCGGCGCACAGCAAAACTGTGCCAGGGACTTAGAATTTTACATTTTATGAGGGGGGCTGCACCCCCCTCGCCCCCCTACTTTAGGATTCTCAACTCCAGGGGGGTACATGTTGGGGGGCTGCAAATGACAAAAAAAAAATTGAGGCCAATCACAACAAAAACATATCTGCGCCCACACCTGAACCCAGCACCCTGGCCACCCAAGCCCTTCACCCACCCACAACACCACGGGGCCAGATCAGCAGCTCACCATGGCACCAACCCTCAAAAATCCTCCTCCTTCAATGAGCTTGCTCACTCCCCCCATGTACATATAGTGACATCCTGTTGTTATATGCGTGAACCCACCCCCATCCAGTCACCCTACCTCATCCATAGCCCCCATTACATGCGCCATGACTGAGTTGCAGTTTTTGTTTTTGCCCAATCATGGTTGCACATGTCACGGGCTACCCAGTCAACCACTGTTTAGTAATGGCTTTTATTGACATCACTATACAAATACTGCATTTGTTAGTTTTACAGTAGATCCTGGACGCAGGAATTGCACCAGTGCTAATTCCTGTTGTGCCCAGAATAATGCTAATTGTGGGCATGAACAGAAAATATGGGTATAGGTAGTAGAATTTTTTTCACAGTTTCTGCAACAGTTAGCATGACTTGGCATCAAGAATGTGCTGTAATAGCAGGTGAGCACACATATCTGATTTGGTTGTTTTTTCCAGTCAAACTCCCTCCAATGGGAGAGGACATTACAGAAAAGGCAACTGTAAGGATAATATTCCATAAGTCGGCTGAAAAGATTTCTGATGCCCCTTTCTAGGTTTTCATGACATGTGTCACCAATGAGTCCTGAGCATGCTGTTAGGTGATGTAGAGAATTAAGTGATATGTGAGTTCTTGTGTAAGAGTTTACATAGAAACATAGACTTTGACGGCAGATAAGGACCACTTGGCCCACCCAGTCTGCCCATTTCCCTACCTAATGGATAAGCTGCAGATCCTAGTTAACCAGCAGCCTACTTCTTCCTACCCCCACCCCCTAGAATTGCCTTATGACTGTCCCATGCATGCTTGAATTCCACCACTGTTTTTGACTCCACAACCTCCTCTGGAAGACCGTTCCATGCATCCACAACCCTCTCTGTGAAAAAATACTTCCTTAAATTACCTCTGAGCCACCCCCTCTATCTTCAAATTGTGCCTCCTTGTTCTTGCACACCTCTTTTTTTGAAAGATGCTACCCTCTTGGACTTTGTTGATTCCCTTGAGGTACTTGAAAGTTTCTATCATGTCCCCTCCTCCTTTCCTCGAGGCTATACATATTAAGCTCCTTAAGTCTCTTCATATGTCTTCCGGTGCAGACCCTGCACCATTTTAGTTGTCCTCCTCTGACAGCTTCCCATCCTGTCTATGTTTTATGGAGACTGGGTCTCCAGAACTGCACGTAGTACTCCAGATGGGGTCTCCACCAGCTGTCTGTACAGAGGGATAATAACTTCCTGTTTTCTACTGGTAATGCCTCCCTATGCATCCCAGTATCCCCCCAGCCCTCCTTGCTGCCCTCTCACATTGCTTGCCCACCTTTAGGTCATCTGATATGACTACCCCCAGGTCCCTTTCCATTTGTGTTGTTGTTAGTATCTCACCCCCCATTGTGTACTCTTCCCTGGTTTTTGTTTCCCAGGTGCATTACCTTGCACTTCTTAGCATTGAATCTAAGCTGCCATACATTTGACCATTCCTCTAACCTTGCCAAGTCCCTTTTCATCCTTTCCACCCCACCTTGGATCAACTCTGTTGCAGATCTTTGTGTCATCTGCAAAGAGACATTTTTCTGACAGTCCTCTGCAATGTCACTTATAAAGACATTGAAGAGGACCGGTCCTAATACTGAACCCTGTGGTACCCCACTAGTAACCCCCTTTCTTCAGAGTGGACTCCATTTACTATTAATCTCTGTGTCCTATTCTCCAGCCACCTTTACCCAGGCTGTCATCTTGGGACCCACTCCCAGGCTGGCTAACTTGTATATTAATCTTTTGTATGGGACTGTGCCAAATGCCTTGCTAAAGTCTAGGTAGGCCATGTCCACAGCCCCTCCCTGATCTTCTACTTTGGTCACCCAGTCAAAGAAATCTATCAGATTTGTCTGGCATGACCTTCCCACTGTGAATCCATGCTGCCTTGGGTCCTGTGCCCCTCTGATCTCTAGATACTTGACAATTCTTTCCTTCAGAAGTGATTCCATCATTTTCCCTACCACTGAGGTTAAACTAACAGGTCTGTAGTTTCCTGCTTCTGCCTTGGTCCCACTTTTGTGAAGGGGAATCACATCTGCCCTCCTCCAGTCCTTGGGTACCACCTCATCCTCCCATGATTTGTTAAAGAGGGTAGTCAGTGGTGTCACTAGTTCTACCCTTAGTTCTTTTAGAATTCTGGGATGAATCCCATCAGGCCCCATTGCTTTGTCCACCTTCAGTTTTAAGAGTTCTTTCAGAACCCTTTCTTCTGTAAATGGGCTGGTATCAACTCTGTATACAGAGTGTTTCTACTGTTTGTTTTAGGTACCTCCCCTCTTCCTCTTCCTTTGTAAATACTGAGCAAAATATTTGCTTAGTATCTCTGCCTTTTCACAGTCACCTCTGCCCACCCTCCCTCCCCTTTATTAAGCCTCACTATCCTCCCTTGGTCTTCCTTCACTCCTGATGTACCTATAAAAGGTTTTATCCCTTCTTAATTGAGTTGGCTATCTTTCCTTGGTTTGGGCCTTTGCTGTTCTGACTGCCTTCCCAGCTTCCTTTTGCTTTAACTGATACAGTTCTCTGTCCTGCTCCTTCTGTGATTTCTTGTACTTCATGAATGCTTTCTTTTTCTCTTGAACCTTCACTGCCACTTCCTTTGAGAACCATAGTGGTTTCTTACATCGTTTCATTTTGTTTATTTGCTTCACACAATGGCTTGTTACCTCTGTGATGGCAGTTTTTATTATTCCCCATTGTTCTTCCATCCCTCCTTCCTGCCCATATGCTAGCACATTCCTTGGGCACTCACCCATTTTGGCAACATCAGCCCTCCTAAAGTCCAGTACTTTTGCCTTTGTATGGCTTGACTCTATTGCTGTGTTTATTGTGAACCATACTGTTCGATGGTCGCTAGTTTCCAGATGGCTACCCACTTCAACATCTGTGATCCTCTCTTCATCTCCATTTGAGAGAACCAGGTCTAAGATTGCTCCCTCTTGAGTGGGCTCCAATACTAGTTGTCTAAGGCATGCCCCCTGTAGGGCATCTAGAATAACCCCACTCTTCGAAGTGGCTGCTGCAACTGCACTCCAGTTAACATCTGGCATATTCAGATCACCCATCAGCAATATCTCCCCTTTTTCTGCCATTCTAAGTATACTTTCTATCATTTCCTTGTCCATTTCCTCCCTCTGAGAAGGGGGTCTTTATACAACCCCTGTGCAGATTGTGGTGCCATTGCTGGTCTCCAAATTTGCCCACAGTGCTTCTTCTCCTCCCTGTTTTCCCTTTTGTTCTGTTGCTTTGATTCCTTCCCTTATGTAGAGAACTACTCCTCCTCCTCTTTTACCCTCCCTGTCCCTCCTGTAGATAATGTATCCTGGTATGTTTACATCCCAGTCATGGTTCTGTGTGTAGCATGTTTCTGTGACTGCCACGATATCCAGATGTTCCTCCTCCATCAAGGCCACTAATTCAGGAAGCTTGTTACCCAGACTACAGGCATTGGTACTCATTGCTTTCCATTTTTTGATGGCTTTACCTTCTGTTGCAGCATCCCCCACTGACCTTTCTACCTCAGTCTTTTTCTCCATTAGTACTAGGGGTAGCTTAGAAATGCCCTTACTTTGAAGTTAAGAAATGTATCCATAAGATGGAAATGATATTGCTGGGTTAGAGCTGGATTAGAGCTAGAGATGGGTGAAGTGGCCTCAATTCGCTCCGTGAAGTGGAACGCGGAGTGAAAGCGAATTCGCGGAGTGCTCCGCAACGCGAAGCGGAGTACTTCGCATTATTAATGAGTAATGCGAACTCCATTGAAAACAATGACTTCTCATTACTCTGCCTTCCCAAACCACTACTCTACTAATTCTTAAGGTGAAGTGCATTGAAAACTATGTACTTCGCCTTGTTTTTAAGCTCCAAAGGCAAATTTTGCAGTGATTCATGGGATTTCAGGTCACATGGTCTCTAGATTGTTCTGCACAGCCTCAGTTTGGGGTAGTGTGTGTATGAAGCTGTAGGAGACAATCTGCTCTGAGAGCTCTCTGTGATTCAAACCTTCTAAAAGCTGTTAAAAAAGCCTTTTTGAGTCTTTTTTTGCTGAAACTTTAGTTCATCAATTATAGGAAACCCTCCTGTGCTCATATCATTGAGCTTTTATTGTTTGAGTGTGTATTTTGAATGTTAATGTACAACATTCAGTCTGTGTACTGAGAGACAGTGGAAGCGTGCTTTGGGGGAGGGGCGTATCTGTGGTGTAGGTAGATTAATTTGGAGAAAAAGACAGTGCTTTCTGTTTTGGTGATATTTCTTTTATAACTGTGTTAATGTACACACAGTAATATTTTCAATAATTCTTGCCTTTTTTTGCTGATTGTTGTGGTGCAGCAGTGCATAATTTTAGTTTGTTTAAAATATGTGGTTATATTACTGAAGTTTTTAATTTGTTATGCATTACTTAGTGAGTGTGTGAGTATGTGTGTGATGCGTGTCATCAAATCAGGCACCTTTTATTGTGCCACATAATTTCAGCAATGTGAACCTGCTATCCACTGCAGCTATATAATTTTTTGTACTTCTTTGTGGTATCTTTACTGGTACTCGTACTAGTGACTCTTACTGCAACAGTGCATTACACTGCCCCCCCATGGCCCGCCCCAACCGGCAAAGATATTCTTTTCCAGATTTGAATTTCTGATGGTGAGCACTGGTTAGGTGTTGTGCCATTGCATCTGTATTTCTTCAGTGCGCAGCTCAATCTAATCTGTCTGTACATTTGCATCTCTTTAGGGCCCAATCTCCATCTCTAACTTAAGTCACAGTTGTTTCTTTGGCTTCCCTTCAGAGTACTGGACAGGTGTGGTGCATAATTCAGCATGAACATTGTACTCATTAATATGCGTTTTTAAGTCAGGACCATTATCAGGAGTCACTCGTGATACAAATCACGTTATTCATCATCACGGTCACAAATGCAGTCACAAATTATGATTTATGATCACATCATGAATCACAACAGTAATTTTTTTTACTAGTTACTTGGATGTATTGTAAGCCTGTTTTGTAGTATCTCTCCATGCTTCACCACCCCACCATTGTACTCATTAATGAGTGTTTTTAAGTCAGGGAGTTTTGTGCCACACCTCATTGGGGCCCGGGGAAGTACAGCTGTAGGCATTTGCATTTCTTTATCATCACGGTCACAAATGCAGTCACAAATCACGATTTACGATTATGTCATGAATCACAACATTAATATGTTTACTAGTTACTTGGATGTTGTAAGCCTGTTTTGTAGTATCTCTTCAGGCTTCACCACCCCACCATTGTACTCATTAATAAGTGTTTTTAAGTCAGGGAGTTGGACAGTGTCTACAGTATATACACAGACTGGAAAGAAAACTGCACCCATGCAGTTTAGCACAGTATACTTCCACTGCTCAGAATACATATGGAAGACAATGAAAAAAGGGTATAATTACATACAAGGGTCGGGGATGGTGGAGGAATACATTTTATAACACAGCAACGAAGGTGTGGGGGGGCACATGGTGTGAGGAAAAAAAAACTAATGTGGAATCCCATGGTGATCCAGCAGCAGTTCCAGCATGGACATAATTTGCAACTAATGTCCTTCTATGTAAGAAAAATAAAATTTACAGAAAGAACAAATTAAGTAAAAAAGAGTACAGACAGAAAAGACAAAAAAATGTAGCTTTTAAAAAAGCTGTTGGGCCTAAATCAAAGGTTAAGTCTCCTCCTCGTTCTGATCTCAAAGTATCAGCAGTCACAAAACACACTCCTCTCTCTCTCCATCTGCACAGGAGAAAGTAAACGTGTCTGCTTGTATGATTCACTTTCTTCCTGCCTAGCTAAAGAGCATGTGACTTACAGTACTGTAAGCCATGTGATGTGTGGGGGGGCTGCCAAATCTGAAACACCAAGTGGATCACTTAGAATAATAATGAAGAATGCGAAGTCCATTAAAAACAATGACTTCGCTTTACTTCACATTGCCATTCCACCTTAACGTGAAGTGGTAATGACAAGGCGGAGTGAGCACTTTGCATTGCGCAATGCGAAGTGCCCACTTCATGTTCACTTCGCCGGTGGAATTTAAAGTCTCTGCATCTCTAGTTAGAGCTGTAAACTATTTTACCATTCCCCCTTTGTAGAATGGAAAGGGAAAGTGTAGTCCCACATGTTCTCATTCCCCAAAGATATGGTCTGGTTTGACTGACATAAAAGTGGCATTACATGGAAAAGAACAAATTAAGATACATCCTGTTTTAAAAAATGTATTTGTAATCATGCTGGACTTCTGAGAAGATATTATTCAAGATGTTTTGGAGAGCGTTGAGGGATGGAGAATAGCATCTGTGAGAAGGGCGATGATCCTGAGCTAATTCTAAATATTTCCAAGTGGGAAAAATAATATACATCTGTCCAATAAAACCAGCACAGAGCTGTTTCCTTGTACAGGAAAAATGTCAATTTGGCAGGCTATGGCTTCCTCTAGCTTTAGGGACTTGAAGGACTGCATATAGCACCCGTGGATGTTTACCCTCCCACAGATACCTAGAAATAAGTCTTTACCATGTGTGGGATTGTGCCTAACAGAAAGTCCAAGGAACAGTCTGATAGAGATATGAGTCTTGGATGGGTGACCATCCTGATAGTATCTACTTTTGGTATCAATGACAATGGCAATAGTTTTCACCTACCTAAATCCTGGGTGATTGGTATTGCTATTGGGGAGTGAAGTAGTTTGCTTTAAGAAGGGAAGATAAGGACTCAGTTATATGACTCCCTAGCTATTTTAAGGAAGTGCTCATCCACCAGAAGGGAAATGTTTGCTGTAGTGTCAAAGTAGGAGAGAAATTTAATTGCAGAACCTCAGCCTTCAGCAAGTTTAATTTTTGCAATTAGAGTTTATTGAAGGTGTCTGGAAATACCCATAAGGGAAATAGAGATGAATGTGATTAAGTCAAATGAATCAACAAATCAGCATAAAAATTAATTTATGCTGTTTACTTAATACTAGCATTTTGTGAATCCTGTCATCATACCCATTACTTTTTGTCAAATCTTCTAAGTAGAGCACAAATAATAAGAGGGTCAAGGGGCACCCATGCCTGGTGCCCCTGGTTAAAAAAATGGGTGAGGAATGACGCCATTGATCGTCATATAAGCCTTGGGAGAGGCATATATATTTTGAAGGAGAAAGAGAGAAACGGAGGAAGAAAAACACATTTTTGAGAATCCAATAAAGCAACGCCTAGATGATGCTATCAAACACCTACTCCACATATAAGTTCAGAAGCAGAGAAGGTGTTTTAAGCCCTGTTTACGTTGACCAACTATTACACAGCAATGTAACTCACACCAGTGTCAGTCTGTACCTGGTTGTCTAAGAAGCTAGAGATGTACACCACTTGAGTATGCTAGCTTCAACACCATTGTCACACTAGTGTCTTGTGAACTGCATTGTGGGACCCATCCTGCGGGGAGTATCCTGTAGGTTGTGAGGCTAAATTACCCTCCATCAGTGACATGTGAAGCGGACACCATTTTCAGTACACTTGAAGACAGTTACACCAGTTCAGCTCCTCTGTCTGGGTGAGGAGCAGACAAGCCACACCAGTTTGATGCCTGCATAGTTTACACATGCAAATGTACACTAGCATGGCTCTCCAAACTACCTATACCTACAATAGAAATGGCCAGTGTAAACTGGGCTTTAGACTTCACAAGACATGATAAGATGTGAAGAGTCCTAATGTTGTCCAGGATCTGCCTACACATGACAAACCCAGTCTGGTTTGGTTCAGTCAGGAAAGGTAGTAAATGTTCTAATTGTTTAGTTAAACAGGAGAAAAATGTTTTATAGTCCAAATTCAGGACTGAGACTGGAAGATAAGAAGCAATTTCTGCATATCATCTCCAGGTTTAAGAATTAGTGATATGGTTGCATAATCTCTTATCCATGGGAGACCAACCCCTTCCTAGATAGAAACTAGAACACGGTGATATAGGGGGCAAAGTACTATATGTCTCACAAGGCATTAAGTGACTTCGAAGATTAACAGTCTGCACCCAGACATTTCCAATTTTTAACATGATATATTATTTTCAAGAGTTCTTTGTGGTTTGGGGGGGGGGGAGAAAATCCACCATCTGGGCTACTGTAACATCAGGAGAGTTAGCTTATGAAATCATTGTTATAAGCATCAATGGAAGGAGATGCTTCTTAGAAACAGAGAAACATAGAATTTGACTGCAGATAATGACCGCTTGGCCCACCTAGTCTGCCCATTTTCCTACCTGATGGATAAGCTGCAGATTCTAGTTAACCAACAGCCTACTTCCTCCTACCCGCCACTAGGACTGCCTTATGTCTGCCCCATGCATTCTTGAATTCCCCCACTGTTCTTGACTCCACAACCTCCTCAGGAAGGCTATTCCATGCATCCACAACCCTGTCTGTGAAAAAATACTTCCTCACTTTACCTGTGAGCCATTCCCCCTCTATCTTCAAATCGTGCCCCCTTGTTCTTGCACATCACTTTTTCTGAAAGATACTACCCTCTTGGACATTGTTGATTCCCTTGAGGTACTTGAAAGTTTCACAGAACATTCTTCTGTGTACAGATAGCTAGACAAACTTTCAAATGCATAAAGAAGGTGTTCTGTGTGAGTCTTGAGCAAGTTAGTGTTAGGATCCTTAACTTGGATGACTGATGCCTGGGAGATGTGACTGCACATTCATTGATACAAACATCTAGTGGCCCTATGGCCCTATCATACAGTATTTCTTTGCCTCAGATAACGAAGCACCATTTCTGTTTTACATTGATAAATCTCTTGCGCTTTCACTTTAAGTTTGGTAATTTCAGACTAGATGGAATCAGTTACTAAGCTGATGATGCTGCTTTTGCCCTGCAAGCTTTTCCAAGATATTTTTTAATAGAACTAGGTGAAAGTTGCAAATTCCACTTCTGTGGAACTTTTGCAAACTTTTGTACATTTTGCTAAATTATCTGCATTTCCACCATTGGTGAGATTGGAAACTTTCAAATGTGTTTGGTAGATTTTTACCATGTTCTGTGAAATTTTTTGGCTGAACTGTGGAATAATTCAAATGAACTGCAGAATGACAGTTCTGAGGAATTTTATTCTGCAGTTTAATGGATTATTTCTCAATACACATAATTATTCTGCAATTCAGTGATCAGTTCTGCAGGGGCTGTCAGTGAACTTTAAAATGCCATAATGTTTTCCTGTTAGCTGACTTCCTTATTCATGATATGCACTTTTCTCAGTAGTGCATGCTGCCCATTTTTTGACATTTTCAAATCAACAGCTGTCCATTTGTAATGCACTCACCTAAGTGAGTTGTAGATGAGTACTTTACTATTTATTCTGTTGGTTGCAGTTCACAATCAGGGCATAGAAAGGTAAACATTACAGGCTTGATTCTCAAAAGGCCCTTAGACTGATGCAAGCTGTGGCAAATGGCAGCTTGTGCCAATGCCCGGTGTGGCAGGGACACTGCACCCTATTTTCTATTGGGCAAAAGTCCTGGTGGCAAAGTACCATGGCTTGCAGCAACTGTGACTGGGTGCCAAACAGATGGTGCACTGGGAGGGCTTGTAGCAAGCTTCAGGGTGGCTGTGCACCCATTAGGAGTGGTCTAGAAGTCCCCCCATGTGTCTGTATAGATAAATGTGTATGAAACTCTATACCTGGTGGTCTAGTTCCCCCCTCCCCGATCTCTGATATTGCCCATATCCAGAAGTAATAATACTTCCTATCCCCTGGTGATCTAGTCCCCACTCACTGATCCCTGATGACGCCCATATTCAGAATTAATAAAAAAAAACCTTTCCATGGTGGTCTAGTCTGCCCTCCCCAATCCCCGATGTTGCTGGTATTCAGAATTAATACTAACCCCCTTTCCATGGTAGTCTAGGTGATCCCCACCCCAACCCCAGCAGGTAGTGTCTCCAACCCCACTCCTCCCATCCCAAAACATAGCTGGCAACCAGCACAGCCCACCTCTCACCTCCGTGGCTGGTCAATGACCGAACTCTCACTGAGTGCCTACTGTATAATGTACATGCTCCTTTAGCATATACACTATACAGTAGGTACTCAGCAAGACTTTAGTCAGTGACTAGCCATGGAGGCAGGCTGTGCTGGTCAAAGCTGTGTGTTCAGGATGAAGTAGGGTGCAATCAACCTGCTGGGGAGTGGATCACCTAGACTACCATGGAAAGGGGTATTATTAAGCCTGTATACTGACAACATCGGGGATTGGGGAGGAGGGGCACTAGACCACCTTGTAAATGGGGTTATTATTAATTCTGTATACCAGCAACATCAGGGATTGGGGCAGGAGGAATAGACCACCATGAAAAGGGAGTTATTATTAAGTTTGAATAACAGCAACATCAGGGATCGGGTGGGGGGACACTAGACCACAATGGAGAAGGGGTTATTATTAAATCAGAATACAGGCAACATTGGAGATTCAGGAGGGGGGCACTAGACCACCAGGAAGGGTTCTTTTCATAATTATTAATATAGGTGACATCAGGGCATGGGAGGGGAGACTGCAGCACATTGCCACAAACTGGTCAACTCTCCCAGTGGGAGCATTTTATAAGTACCCTTAGACCAACCCTGGCTGGTCTAAGGGTACTAAGAATTTCTCTCTCTGGAAGAGTTCTAAGAATACCACTTTCAGGGATGTGGCAGCTTGCATCTATCACATGCCCCCTTGTGCCAGTGCAGCCCATTTTTGCCCACACAGGTGGCGCAAGCCCTGTTTGTGGCAGGTAGACTGCAGTTGACACAGGCTGTCATTGTGAATCACTCCTGGTGCAGCATTTGGCTCAAGGGGCACTTTGCACCATTCTTTGTGGGGGTTGAGAATCAAGCCCCACTTGGGGATTGCATTGGTTGCACAGCTATCCATGATGAGTGACTAAGATATACATGACACTTTAAAAAAAAATGTTCATGAGACGTGAAGGTTTATTACTGTTGTGCATTTTAAGTGCTGTAGATATTTTTTTGGGGGGGAGAGGTAGTACACAGTTTTTTTTCAGTTTTATTATTTGGTAGGATTTTAGTTTGTCTGCTTCATTTACAGCTTGCAATACCCTCAACACAGGTACAGAAACAATACAATCATTTTAAAAAATCCAGTACTTCAATCATCACATCAGCATTGACATATATCTTATATGCATTCAAGTATTTCTATAAAATCAATGAGTCCTCAGATATACAAATAGTACCATCACATAAATGGTAGGGCTGTCTGAAAAGTGTAGTGGAAAAGCAGTAATGCTGCCTAGTTGTCACTTTAGCAGATACTGTAGTACAGCCATTATGCCTTATTTTTTCCCCTTGTTTACAGATGGAAATAATGAATGAATTGAATAGAAATATGCAAACTTCACTTGCAAAAAAAACAAAAAAAAAAACAGAATGAGATGTGAAAAAATAGTTCAAGGCAATATTTTTTATATTACTTTGCCACGTGTTTTCTTGAGGATTAGTGAGCATGTTGACCAAAGAGAAATCAAGTTTGAGAAATAAATAGATTATAATCATTACACCACCATGACTAGCATTCAATCCGGTAAGTTGAAATTATTTTCAGCCCCCCTTCCCCCCAAAAAAACCTAAACAAGCTATGCCAATCATCACGCTGTGAAACAGTACTGTCAGTCTCTTCGATGTCCTCCCTGGTCTTCCCTGTGCATGAACAGGGCTCAGAGACATACTAATGATTATGAACCAATGGTATTTTGTACAACAATGTGCTCTGACCCATCTCTTTCATCTGACATTTTGTGAAAACTCAAATAATAAAGATACTCGAAGTTAAAGGTGAGGTGACAGGTGAGGTAGAAAACGCTAATCAGAGTTCACGCCTGAAAGCAGGTGGACTCCATGACAACAGCTTATTCAAATTACCACCACCATTGATGCCTGCAGGAATATTTCTTTTGAACAACTTATGGAAACTCTGAGTATGATAGCATGGTGTTTCAAAATATCAATGCACAGCAAAGCAAATTAAATTACATATAGTAAGATCACAGATATAATGATGCTACGAAAATGTTAATTACATTCTAACAGAGTAAACAAAGTCACTATTCACTGAAAACATGACAAATATTTACCCATGATCTTTAAACAGCAGTTGAAGAGCAAACACAAAGTGTGAGTCTCTTGCAAAAGTCATCTGCTTCAAATGCCCACTTTGTATCTGTGATTGAGAGAATCCTCTCCTTCCTTTCCACCAAGAGGACTGATTCTAGCATGGATGTCCTGAATGCACTGAGTTTCCCCAGAAGAAGGAGCATTTGTGAGGCAATCTATGAAGCTTGAGTCATTTTCTGTAATTGAAGTCACAAAGACTCAGGTTTCACTATGCATCGGGGATTGAAGAAATAAAGGCATGTCTTCCACCTTCATCTCAGGAGCACAAGTGTACAGAAAGAACATCATACTGAGGGAATAAGTAATAAAGCAAATTTTATTAATCAATGGGATCAATTCAAATGAAATTACTAGTAACATTTAGTGGATACCTGCTCATTAGTCCCCGGTTCAAATATTCATTCTGCAGTTTAGTGACTTGTTTAACTGCAGAATGAATGTATGAATTACAGATTAATGTATTAAAGTGAAGAATGAAATACCACAGAACTGACCACTGACAGTGATCAGTTCTGTGGAATTTTTTGGCCTTAGTTTAATACAATAATCCGCAATTCATATATCTATTCAGCAGGTCTAAGTTGGAATTTCCACAAAAGTTGCTAATTTGTTTTCTGAACTTTCGTGGAAGCGAAAGTCCGACTTTCACAAAAATTCCACCAATGGAAGGTGTTTTTTTTTTTTTGACACAGCTCTATTTTTTTTTATATGAACATCTTTAATGATATTTGTAAAATATACAAAAAAGATCTAGAAGCACAACCATACAAACTCACAAACAGAAGGAATAATTACTTTCCCAAACTGGTATACAATACAGTTCAAGTAATAACATAAGAGTAATGTTAAGCCCTAAAAAGAGCAACAATAAAAATTAAAAGCCAACAACAAGAACAACTATACATAAAGATTGTCTACAATAGAGGCACCATTTACTACTGTATATACTGTACTAGTATACTGTACTAGAGGTCAAAATGAATCCAGTAGAAAAGACACTAAATAATAAATCTGTGATCTATAATATCAGTGAAAGACACAAAAAAGAAAACCCAAAGGCAGGACCAGGGGAACCACCAAAAGGGGCTATTCAAACCAAAATAAAAAAAAAAACCTCTAAGGAACAAAAGACTGGTCAACACGATCTTTATAAAGTACCCATTGCCTCCAGATCTCAATAAAAACAAATAAATGATTTAAGTAAGCATAACTACACCACTTCTGAATTTAAATAGTTTCAACAAGGGTCTCCCAATGGGACACCTGAGGGAGATGAAACTGGAGCCATAACCAAGTAATCTCTTTTTTAGCACATATCAATAGAATTAATAAGAGTTTAAACTGCCTACCCCTTTCTGGAAAATCACCTGTGGGGATAAGTAGCACAACTAGCTTGGGGGTTAATACAGAAGTAACATTAAATAAATAAATGCCTGACAAAAATAAGGCTAAACAAGGGCATGACCAAAAAATATGAACTTGGTCTGCATCAGGTTCACCACATTGTCTCCAACAGGCTCCAACAATGGGGTCTAAATAGGGAAGAGAAGAAACCAGAGTCCTAAAGAAGAGCATTCTGCACTTCCACGCAAACTCCTTAAGATAGTGTACCATTGATTACTTATACATGGGCAAAGCATATCTCTCCCATTGAGTGAAATCACACTCCATGTGAAGATCTGCCAATCATCACTGAAAAACCAAAACAGTAGATTCAGCAGTAGAAGAATTAAGGGCTAAATAAAAGGTGCCAGTCAAGTACTACTGCAAGTCCTCAAGTTGACAAGATGTAAGCAAAAGTAACAAAGGTGACCAAAGTGAGAGCCAGAAACAAAACTGGGACAGTGCAGGGAGGACCAAAGGCAAGCCCATAGTTGGAAATAATGATAATGATACATTGAAGGTAGATTGTATGCAGCCCAAAGCTCTGCAAAGGAACAAAGCCCTTTGGAGTCAAACATTTGATGGACAAATTGGAGTCCCAATCGAGCCCAGCATTGAAGAAAGAAATCAGAAAAACTCAAAGGGACAGAAGAGTTCCAAGCAAAAGTAATAATAAAAGGGGTGTCAGTATTCAGAACCCGAGAACAGATCCTATGCCACACAGTCAGTACTTCCCAAGTGAAACAAAAACAAATGTTAAATGAAGAAACTGTGGAGGTTGAAAATAAAGTATATGACTAATATCATGAAGGCAGTTAAAAGCTAACTCAGTGTCTTTCCAGTATGCCCAAAAAGAAGATGTCCAAAGGTATACTATACGTAGCTGACAAACAATAGCATACCTCCGAAGATTAGAAAAATGTAATCCCCCACAATCTACTGGTAAAGATAACAAAGCCGTTCAAAGGTGAGGTTTCCTCCCTTGCCAGAGAAAATTCAAAAACATTTGCTGCCAACTGCAGAAACAATACAAGGGATGATGAAGAAGAAGAAGAGTTTGCAAAAAAACCTATATATGAGGCAAAACATTAGCTCAAATTACCTCAACCCTCTGGAGAAAAGATAAGGAAATAATAGACCAAAGTAAAATCCTGAGCAAGTGTAACTGTTAAGGACGCATAATTAAGTAAAGCAAGAAGGTTCAAATTCCAAAGAATCATAACCCCCAAATACCACAAACAGTTTCTATTCAAACAAATAGGATAATATTCTCAAATAATATTTAGAGGAGCATAATTACAAGCCCAAACTTCTGTCTTATCTTTATTAAGATTGAAACCCACTAAGTTCTCAAAAGTAGGCAAAATATCACATATATGCAGAAAAGAGGAAGTAGGATCTGTAAGGGTCAAAAGGATATCACCTGAAAATAAAGCGATTTTTTATTCCCGACCACCCTTTGTTATCCAATGGACATCAGCCACCAAACAAACATGGGAAGCAAGAGGCTCAATATAAAGAGCAAATAATAAAGTGGAAAGTGTGTGCTGCTGAAACAGTCATGGTAATACCGTGAAGACCATTACAGAGACAAAACTGGCAGGTATTGCTATAATGGTCTGCAGAACACTGACACTGTTTTCTCCAGTGTGTACACCCCCTCCCTGAAACAACTCTGACTCAGAGTTGATAATCATAAATTGCAGGGAGTTGCTGTACTTGCAAACCGGATCTCTAGAATGCAGGCTTGTAGCGTTGCATCACTGCTCCCCCAGGCTGTCTGCAATGAACGTACTTCAGACTATAAGCTGCAAATTTACCCTCTCATGCCCTATGAAGGGCTAAGGTGTGAGCAATAATGGTATCCCGAAGGACCGCCTTCAATGTATCCCAAAGGATGTTAGGGGAGATATCGTCCTTATCATTTTCATGCAAAAATTGGGGGATTTTGTGAACTAACTTATCAATAAGAACCTGATCCTGCAAAAGGCTGGGATGAAGTTTCTAAAATAGAGGTCGAGAAGATTGGCCCAAAGACAATTACACTAAAATAGCAGCATGATCGGGTAAATGATGGGGGCCATGGTGAACCAAAGAAATGGTATCTAGGTGTTTTAAGGTAGCAAAAAAGTAATCAAGCCTCACATGGCCTCCGAAGCAGGGAGCATAATGAGTATACTCAAGCATCCTAGGATTCAAATGGTGCCAAACATCCACCTATCCTAAAGACTGCAAGTTTTTACTTAGGAAACGACTGGCAGCAGAAAAATGAAAAAATTACAGGTGTGAGGCATCCAAATCAGGTGACAAAGTAAGATTTAAATCCCTGCCCCAATGTAACAGCCCCTGCAAATATTCCAACAAAAGCGAAAAAAAAGGAAAAAACACTCTTATGCGTGCCTGGAGGGAAATAAGTATTAACAAGAGTAAGAAGTCTGACAAACAGACAGCCCATAACAATCAGGTGATGCCCTGTCCCATCTTTAATAGTCTGAGAAAGAACAAAAGGAATCCCCCGGCGACATAAAATGAGAACCCCCTCCACTGCCCTGACAGATGAGAACAAAAAAAAAACGTGCTTAAAACCCAATTTTTGGAATTTAGAATGCTCAATAGGAGACAAATGTGGCTCTTGTAAAAAACTATATCCACCCTCTGCTAATGGATATACTGGAGGAGACAGGTACATTTAACCGGGTTGTGAATATCGTTCACATTATAGAAAACTAATCATGTTGTAACAGCCATAGTGAAGAGAAGAAATCCATGCTAATAAATTAAACACCAAAACAGAAAACAAAGACGTATAATGTAGTCTCCATGTGCATGCCTCTACAAAGAAAAAACAGAGAAAAAGATCCCCAGCGTTCCACCGGGCTGCCACTGGGTAACACAAGAGACAAAAATCACAATGTAGTTGATATTTAAACTCAGAAAAGGTAACATCAAAATATTCCATTCGATCAGAAAAATACCAAGCCAGTATAAATAAAGAAGGGCCCAACAATAAACAACTACTTAAAAATAACTGAGAAGTCCAGAGAGGGCTATAACAACAATGAAGACCTAAAAAAAGTGTGCCAAAATAGAGATGATACCAAAACATATAAAAATGTAAAAAACAGGATTAATAGGTGGCATAGAAACCCGCAAACCAACCCATCCCACACAAGAACCTCAAACAATCCCCCCATCAATAAACATCCCCAACACAAAAATGTAAATAGAAAAGATAAGGAAAAGACTGGAACTATGTACAAGTAAAATAGAAAAAAAAAGAATCCCACACTGGATTAGAGATCCATTTAGTCTTCGAAAAGGAAAAAGAAAACAAAGTTCAATTCCCCGAAGCAAACTAAACCAGCCCAGCATGGCTGAAAAAGGAACAACCAAATGACTCCCAAAGGAGAGAGTGAGGGGGTAAAAATACTTCTAGTCAGTGCCCAAGAATTCCTAGGTGCCATGAGGGGTACTTCGGGAGGTACAGCTCTATTTTTTAAGCATGCCATCCTTTATTTTTTTAAGTGGTGAGACATCCACAATATCACTGTTTTGCAGCACCTGGGTTACTGTATACTATCCTTAACAAAATCCTGAAAATCTTAGTGATTTGCTAGACAAACATTAAACCTCCTGTGACAGCGGGCCACATCTGAAACCCAAATCAAATTTCAACAGAGTGGTTTGTTCTGAGAGGACGAAGAGATAAATCTCACAGTTCTGAAAATGCTGCATGTGCTCTTTGGAAAGATGCAGATAGTCAATTTGTTTGTAGGAGTTGTGTGTTGGGGAACATTTTGTATACTGTTTCAAATGAGGATGTCCTGTTTACCAGGCATCTAGACAACTGCACTGTTCTATAAATTAGTGGCACAACAGTTAAGTTTCTGTGTTACAGGAAGGGTTGGGGCTAGAGGTATCTAATAATAAATTAGAAACTAGATTTTAATCTCCTCCAAAAGTTAACATTCCTTTAGAAAATGTGAGCATCTCATTAAGGAGAAGAGAGAGAGATAGCTGAAGTGTTTGTGCCCAGAGGAAGATATCGGTTAACCAGTGTATGGTTCATCCCATATGGAGACTGTGTATCATTGCGGGTCTACCCATGTTATTACATTAATGCTGAGAGACTCTAAAAGGATTAGCTCTAAAGATGATCACTGCCACTGCTTTGTGCTTCCCTTCCATTGGAGGATGCAATAAACTCTGTGAATCCAAATGCAACTAATTTCTGACGTACTGTAGCACCTGAAAAAAATGTTTTCCCTCAATAATATGACATTGGGACTATGTTGCTGAAGAGATTTTATTACCTTATAGTGCTTAATTGTGTTATTATGACAACTGATGTTCTGTGAAAGTACAATTAGTTCCATTGATTTGAGCATTGGGGAGAGTTAACAGGTAGGTAATATGCATGGTATATAAGAAGAAAAAAAAGAAGTAGGGAAGGGGGAATTGTTAGGCTAACAAAGGGAGGCAGGGTAATAGAGGAAGATAATCAAAAAGCAACCATTCTGAATGACTACTTCTGCTCAGTATTCACTTGGGAGGACAGTGGGCAGTTGCCAGAGTGGCATAAAGGTTGCCAAAAGGTGGATCCAGGAAATAGGGCAGCAGGCATGTACTTGTGAAATAGAAAAGGGCTAGCAGCCCTGTAGATAAGGCTCCAAGACATGGATGTGATGCATCCAAGGGTGCACCAGGAGCTAGTGTCAGAATTAGCTGAATTTCTGTAAGGGCTATTCAATAACTCTATTTAGGCAGGAGAGGTTCCAAAAGACTGTATGGTAGCAGATGTAGTTCCACTGCACATTGGTGGTGACAAAGAATGGTCAGGTAACAACAGATCTGACAGTCTTGCCCACATTATGGGTAAACTGATGGAGACACTATCCAAAGAGGAACTACAGTTGTAGCCAAAGACATGGTCGGATATATCCAGATACTTCAGAATATTTCTAAAGAGATTCTCTCTGTTGCCCCTACTGTAGGACAGCAGAAAGCTGGAGATTTCTCTAGAAATATCACAGAAATTTCAAGAAGTATCTGACCATGTCTTTGGCTGTGACTGTAATGAACTGCTTGGAGAAAAACAGGCTCCAGTATGGTAAACAGCATGGGCTTATGTCAGGGAAGTCTTATCAGACCAACCTGATAGTACTGTATTTGTTGACTGGTTAACTAGGATAGTGGATAAGGATTATGCAAGGGATCTACTCTACTTTCACTTCAGCAAATGCATTTGAGTTGGTGCCTGACAGAAGGTTGCTGAAGAAACTAGAGGATCTGGGTGAGGCAAATGACTTAGTTTGATATGTGGGAAGCTGGCTGGAAGGGAGACCACAGAAAGTAGAGGAAAGGGAGTCAGATCTGAGGAGAAGGAGGTCACAAGGGGGTGCCAAAGGGAGAATTCCTGGGTCCAGTCCTTTTCGTTATGTTCATCAGCGACATAGGAGAAGGAATTCATGGCGAGATGAGTCTTTTCGTAGATAGCACTAAGCTCTGTGGTAGGTTAAACAGTGAGGAGCTTGCAAGGAAGATGCAAAGGTACCTGCAAAGGTTGGAGAGGTAGTCCAAGGATTGACAGCTTAAATTCAATGGCAAAAAGTGCAAGGTGATGCACATAGGGAATAAAACCCCAGAACAGAGTATTTGATGGTAGGTGTTAAGCTGGACACGAACTCTGAGGAAAGGAACTTAGAAGCCACCATAGCTGACTTATTTAAACAATCTGTCCAGTGTAACAATGCATATAGTAAGACAAACAGGGTGATGGGGTGTTCTGGGAAGGGTTTTGACAGCAGGAAGAAATAGGTATTACTGCCCCTCTGTCAATCACAGATGAGGCCACACCTGACGTACTGCACAGTTTTAGAGTGCTCACCTTAGGAAAGGCAAGCCCAGGCTAGAGATGGTGCAGCATATGATAACCAAAATGATTCAGGTCCAGCACAGTAGACCCTACATGGATTGGCTTAGGGCACCGAACATGTACTAGCTCGAGGCCAAACAACAGAGGGGCTATATGATAGAGACTTTCAAGTTCCTGAAAGGAAAGAACAAGTTGAACTACAAGGAACTATTCAACAGGAATAGCAAATCTAAACTATGAGGAAAAGAGTAGAAGCTGGGTGTGGTCATGAGGAAGGGATTTGAAAACATTTTATTTTACAGAGACAGTGGTTCAGCTATGGAACAGTCTGCCAGTGAAAGTGGTGGGCACCAAAATATTAATAGTTTCATGCATGACTGGAACAGAGTTAAGGGCTTAGCAGTTACTCAGGGATGTAGTAGTATGACAGGGAGCAAGCTGAGATAGTGTAGACAAAAACTCCATGTAGACAAAACACCACAGGGTTTGATAATGTGTTATAGGCAGACTGGCTAGGCTATTGATCTTTTTATGCTGTCATTGTCTATATTTCTATGGTAGCCGATTTTGGTCTGTCCCAGCCATTAGGCTGCATCTCTGGGATGGGTGCCTCCCCTCATCCAGCGATACCGAATAGTTGTAAGAAACATCCCACATTGTCAGTATCATGAGAACTTGTAGACATACAGTATAACTGTACTGTTAATGTATAACCAGAAAAAGAGAAACACAACCCCTCTCAGCTGCCCTAAAAACAAGGCCCACCATAGTAGTATTGGTCAAGGCATTCCTCGCTGGTCAAAATTCCCCTTACTCCTCTGGAGTGATCTTCCATCTAGTGAAACTCCTCCCTTAGTACAGCTGGTCATCCATTTCACTTGGCTACATTGGAATTTTAAGGTATTCAAATGAGTGTTGACCTCCTCTTGTCAGGGTCCACACATTTAGATTCTTTCAAGAGGCTCAGTGAACACTTAAAGTATCCTCAGGCAGGCTTTTGAAAGGTTCTGCAGCTCCAGAATTTACTCTCCTCTGGGATGCACAAAGGTCTGAATCAACCATCCAGGATATTAGTCTCCTATCTAACTCTCTGGTTAATAAACTCAAAAGCCGTTCTACACTATTACCATATACCATACCATCCAGGAAAGCATCATAGACCCCACTCTTAAGACTAAAACTGAAATGGGAATCCTCTCTGCAATGCTACATCTCCAACACAGAGTGATCACATTGGTGGAAGTTAACCTATAAGGCCTGTATAGATGGCTGCAGCCACTTTATACAGAATAAAGTTCCCCATTAATGGTACTGTACCCCACACAGTTGAAAGCTTTAGGCCTCCTTACTACTGATGAATGCTACTGCTGCTATAAAACACCTGAAAGGAGCTGTATCACATCCTGTGGGTTTGCCCCAAGCTTGACAGCTTCTACAAAGGGATACACCTCTCCTGTTCATCTGCCTTAGACCTCTGACTTCATTTCACTCCCTGTATGTTCCTTCTTGGTCTCCCTGAAGGAAATTCCTCCACCCCCAGAAGGCACTTCAGTGACGCTTAGCTGTTGGGGCGAGGCTAAGAGGCTTGTTCTCCACCGATGGAGGACACAAGAAATCTCTTCACTGTTCTAATGGACAACTGCGTTGAAACATCTAGTCATCCTAATTAGAATGTCCCACATGGCTAAGGGAACCCTAGCTGAATACAAGAAGATATGGGAACTTTACATGAAAAGTCCCATCTGTAAGATGAACCCTTGTCTCCAATAGGAAACAGGAAAGACCTGCAGAGACCACCCTGACTATCCCCTTGCCAAATTGGAGGTCCCTGCTCCCCCCAGGCTGATGACAACTCTGTACCTGGAAGTTAGTGCAGCATAAGACAGTAGAGGATTCTCCTTCCTTCCAGCTGCCACACCATATTTTAGTGGAACTGTATAGTGAGTAGAATGGCTGGTGAGACTCCTTGTCCTCAACTAGCTACATGTTTCCGACTACCCCTCTCTCCCCAAGGTATTATAAGGGACCCCCCTTACAATCATTCTTTTGATTTCACTCCCTAGGTACCTTCCCCAGCTGACCACAAGCTCTAATTGGACACTGACCCTTAACAGTCCAGGCCAGTGCCAGAGTTTTCAGTTATTTTACTTTCTATTATACCCTTTGCTAATCTTATTTCCAATTTAGATTCCTTTTGAAGTTGCTTGTACATTTCTGAAACACCTGCAAAATTATCACATTTTGCTAGTTTATAATCTCTTGCTTCTTTTTTTTCTTTCTTCTACAAGTTAACCAAGCTAGGATTTTACTCCTGTTGTTGGACTTAGTCTATGTGTGAATGGTACTTGTGCTCTTAATCCTGAATCATTTCTTTGAAAGATGCCCACATACTGTACCTTCTACATTAATATCCTTGAACCCATTATTCCAAATCTATTTGTACAATTTTCTTTTCAGTTGCTTCAAGTTGGCTATCTTAAAATTCTAGCATGTACTAATACCTTTTTTTGCTTATTTCATTTAATTTATGTGGTGTCAGGCTCCTGCCTTTCTTCCTTTTGGTAATGGTTATGGTGGAGTAACAGCCTTGTGCCTAGGTATAATAGCCCTTGCATTTGTGAAATAAACTTCCAGTGAGCTTTTGATGGAGGCAGGCGGCAGCTGTTCACATTTGTCAGCTCTTTCCTGACTTTGTGTTATATAACAGGCTTTAGCTTCAGTGCTTGATTACAAAGTCACCCCAGGTGACCTGCACCCCTCTGTCCTACCTCTGCTTGACATGTCTTGTGATAATGGTAAGACGCATGCCTGTAGTTCTGTGGGGGAAGAGCTCCTCCCCCGCATCCTACTTAAGTGAGCAAGCTACTGCTGCTCTGCTTAGAGCGAGTCACACTCGCTTTGCTTGCTGGAGTTCTGCTGGTCCATGGCTGCTCTCTTTGTTTCGTCCTCCTTTGCCCCCCTTTCTACTCCACTTCATTCCCCTTTGTTTCTGCTGTATCTCTGTTGGTTCTTTGCCCCCCCCCTTCTGTTTTTTTTCCCTCGTACCTCTGGTTTTCTCTTGGGGCTTCTCATGCTCTCTTCCACTGGCATCCTGCTTCTACACGTGGAGTCTGGTGCTTTGCCTTCGTTCCGCCGTCACTGCTCTTCTATTTAGCATTGCTCTTTGCTCTGCTAGTTTATGCTCCCTTGGCTTCTGTCCACCCTTTTCGAGCAGCTGCTGCTCCATGCAGCTGCTCCATGTATGTCGCCATAGGACTGCTACCACTCAACTTCCCCTCGCTGTTTCCTGGTTGCGTGCCATTGCACACTTGACTCCAGTGCTGCCTATCCAGCCTGCCTTGCTGCAATCACCGCATCTCTTTATGATCTATTTCGAAGCCTGTCCTGCAGCCGGTGATTCTGTCTGCTCCTCCTGCGGTGCTTCTTCTGCACCTCACTCCACTTCTGGACATATTAGTTTGTGGCTGCAACTCTCAGTGCTCTGGCTCCTGTGGAAGGTAGTACCACACTGGTGCTTCCTGTTCTTCCTGTGCTGCCTGCCTCCTTGGATACCCTCTGGGCTTGCACTGCTCCGGGACTTTATTCCTGGATATGCCTCACTGTGCTCTTCTGCATTCTGCACCTTCTTATGCTGCATTGGAGCTGCTCGACCATCTCCTTGCTGGTGCTGCTTGTTACCCCATATTGCCAACTGCCATCGCACTTGTCCTGCCCTGACTCCTAGTTTTTCCCATGGCATCTTAGAACCAACTCTATGAGCTCAAAATAGCAGGACCATGAGCGGATTCATCAATTTATTTGAACCTTATACAGATATTCCGTTGTTCGGATCAATGGCAGACAATGGTTTTACTCTTGTGTACCTGACTATTTACACTAACAAATCCTGTTCCATTACATTGCTGCCTCTACTGGACTCCTCTGCAGCTGGACCATGGGTTCCCCTACTGGTATTGCCTCATGCAAACTTTGGTGGCTGCTCCTTTCTTGGCTTCTACTCTTGTATGCCTGCTTCTCCTGCTGCTCCTCCTATCATCCACTCCCTGATCTGACCTGACTGCTGCGCTGCCACCTGCTCCTCTACTGCTTCTTTGCTACTGTGCTTGGCAGACCTATGTGGAGGTCCGATTATTGTTTTTCTGTTACTGCCTATGTCCAGGTCCCCTCTTGCTTACACAAGCTTGCAGCATGCCTGTTATCATTCCCTAAGCTTCAGCTTTTGGGAAGTCTGCTGCGCTGGGTGGCCCTCCATGGTGGCATTCCACCATGCCTAGCCTCTCCAGAGGTCTGGCTTGACTCACTCTCTCCCCTTTCCACCTGGCCTATGTGGAGTCTGGCCATACCACTGGCCACACTGGGGCCTCGCCTGGCAAGCTTTGCTGCTCCTTTGCTGCCCTGCATGAGTGTTGTGGTCTGCTAGCCTTCGTGGGGCCTAGCTGCCTCTCTCTTCCTTCCTCCCGCTGACCTACATGTGGTCCAGCCACTCATCCTACCCCACGTACAGGTCTAGCTGGTTCATTGCCTTCCACCTTTGGACTCCTGCCATGCACTCCAGCCATGTGCTGTGTCATAGCCTTCAGTGGCCTGTTCCAGGTTCCTGCCTGCTGACCATCACCTGGGCTTATCTATTGCATCCTTCATCCTGCTTCCAGTATCCCTCCAGCATTGGTCTCTGCTGAGACATTCCTGTGGTTCTCCGTTCCTGGCTCTGGAAGATCATTTCTCTGGCCTGGTGCTTTCCCTGGACACTTGCTTCAGCTCCATGCAAGCATCCATCCCATGCAGCTTTTCTCCAAACGGATCAGCTGGTTCATTCCTTCCATCCTTGTAGCTTGTTGGATCCCCTCCATGGACCATCTGCTTCAGTGATGTCTCCCTGCTGTTTGCCTGCACTTTGAATATGGACTGTGTTTGGACCTTTATTGTTCTGCCTTCATTATCCCTGTGCCTCTGCGGTGTCTCCTTCTTCCTGACCTTGACCCGTCAGCTCCTGTTTCTCCCTTGCCTGCCTATTCGAATTGTCTCATCCTTTGGACATTTTGTCAGATCTCCATCAGTCAGCAGCATTCATTCCATCTCATTTGATCATCTCCAACTTTTCCATCAGGATTGGACACACTGTCGGGATGTCTCGCCTTCAGTCTATTACTCGAGTTCTGAACACTGCAGCCCTCACCTTGCCTACTCGCACTTGCCTCTACTCGTCAAGGGTATCCTTATTCACTCCACTGTGGATTTACATCTAGACTACATCTCAAGATATTCACAATCAATTCTTTGGATGTTTCTTGCCCTGCTGCTTCAGTTCATTTGGATTCCCTACTACTACAATTTCCTGCCAGGACTCTCAGCCAAGCTCTATTCCGTAGTGCCATTCCTATCTCCAGGCTTAGGCCTCAGACATTAACCTACTCTAGTGCCATGAGGCTTACTAAATCTGGTCAAGTTGCCAACATGACATTTCTACAGGACCATCTTAATGCTCTCATAAGTCTGCCTTTTCCTACATCTGCCTCACCCAGCAACGGGGCCTGGAGGTTTGAATATTTCTACTCTACACCTGCCTCACCCAGCATCGGGGCCTGGAGGTTCGACTGTTTCTACCCTTCACCTGCCTTGCCCAGCATAAGGGTCTGGAGGTCCGACTATTTTTACTTTACACCTGCCTCGCCCAGCATCGGGGCCTGGAGGTTTGACTATTTTCACTCTACACCTGCCTCACCCAGCTAGGGATGTGGAGGTTCTGTTCCTTACTGTACTTGCTTTGCTGGGTGGGGTGGAGGTTTCTGAACTTTCTGGCCTAATGTCCAGATACTGATCACCCACTCAATACCAGGGATTAATTTGCTCCACCTTCTTCAGCTTCACAACTTGCATCCAGCTTACTAGCCTCGCCGTCAAGGCTCTATGCTTCCATACACTCGCATATCGGAACTTGTACCAACTCTTCATGATCGATTCTGCATTCAGCTGGATTTCAAATAACTTTCTATCAATATTTTGCCCTGGACATTGACATCTCAGATAAGGAATTGCTCAGGAGCTGCTACCATCCGCTTGCTGGACATTCAGTGTCAGTTCTGGATTCCGTTTGCTCTTCCTGACCTTCTGGTCTTCCTCTATTGGGGTTTCAGACTAGCCAATAATAGGTATATACTGCTCATTTAGGATTACTCTCCTTTAGCATGCCCAGATGGACAGGCAGGTCAGTAGCCATGGGTGCTCAGAGGTTTTTCCCCCAAGGGGGGTTTCCTCTCCTGCGTGCTATTGTCCACACTCTCTGGAGTTGGAGGAGATAATCGTACCTGCAATCACTATTTATTTTTGGGGGGTCTCATCCTACTCAACTAAGCATCCTTCCTAAGGTGGGATACAGAGAAAGGCCAAAACATCAAGTCCTAACAAGTTGTTATTCATCAGTTCAAGCACCTAAGCACTATGCATATCCAATCCAGTTCATAAGTACTGCAATCACTGACTTGCTCATATCTATGCTGAAGTATCTAAGCACTTATCATTTCTTGTAACTCATATACCTTGCAGGCATTGTCCTATTTACTGGTCTGGCCTATGTATCCAAGCATAACCTACATCATTCAGCTGTACTGTACATAGCACAAGCACTGAGCGCAGAACCACAATGAGCACACCGCCACAGCTGGTTCTGTGGGAGAAGAGCTCATCCCCCACATCCTATAAGTGATCAGGCTACCGCCTCTGCTTAGAGCAAGTCGCACTTGCCTTCCATCCTCCCCTAACATCTCCTCCTCCTCCTCCTCCTCCTCCTCCTTCTCCGGCACTCTTATCCCACTGGGGGAGGGGTCTCATCTTACTCGACTAAGCATCATTCCTAAGGTGGGATACAGAGAAAGGCTAAAACATCAAGTCCTAACAAGTTGTTATTCATCAGTTCAAGCACCTAAGCACTATGGATATACAATCCAGTTCATATGTACTGCAATCACTGACTTGTTCATATCTATGCTGAAGTATCTAAGCACTTATCATTTCTTGTAACTCATATACCTTGCAGGCATTGTCCTACTTACTGGTCTGGCCTATGTATCCAAGCACAACCTACATCATTCAGCTCTGCTGTACATAGCACAAATATAGATGGGTGAAGTGGCCCCAATTCGTTCCGCGAAGTGATTTGCGGAGTGAAGGCAAATTTGCGGAGTGCTCTGCAACATGAAGTGGAGTACTTGGCGTTATAATGGATAGCATAAAGTCCATTAAGCAATGACTTTGCTAACGTACTTCCCACAACAGTACTTCACCAATTCTTAAGGCAAAGTACATTGAAAACAATGCACTTCACTTCACTTTGCCTTGTTTTTAAGCTCCAAAGGAGAATTTTGCAGTGATTCATGGGATTTCAGGTCGCATGGGCTCTAGATTGTTCTGCACAGCCTCAGTTCAGGGTAGTGTGTGTAGGAAGCTGTAGGAGGCAGTCTGCTCTGAGAGCTCTCTGTGATCCAAACCTTCTAAAACCTGTTAAAAAGCATTTTTGAGTCTTTTTTTTTTTTTGCTGAAACTTTAGTGCATCGATTGTAGGAAACCCTCCTGTGCTCATATCATCGAGCGTTTATTGTTTGTGTGTAGATTTTGAATGTTAATGTACAACATTCAGTCTGTGTACTGAGAGACAGTGGAAGTGCGCTTTGGGGAAGGGGCGTATCGGTGGTGTAAGTAGATTAACTTGGAGAAAAAGACAGTTCTTTCTGTTTTGGTGATATTTTTCTTATAACTGTGTTAATGTACACACAGTAATATATTCAATAATTCTTCCTTTTTTTTTGCTGATTGTTGTGGTGCATCAGTGCATAATTTTAGTTTGTTTAAAATATGTGGTTATATTACTGAAGTTTTCAATCTGCTATGCATTACTTGGTGTGTGTGTGTGTGTGCGTGAGTATGTTTGTGACACGTGTCATCAAATCAGACATCTTTTATTGTGCCGCATAGTAATTTCAGCACTGTGAACCTGCTATCCACTGCAGCTGTGTGATTTTTGTACTTCTTTGTGGTATCTTTACTGGTACTAGTACTAGTGACTGTTACTGCAGAAGTGCAGTACACTGCCCTCCCCCACGGCCTGCCCCAACTGGCAAAGGTATTCTTTTCCAGATTTGAATTTCTGATGGTGAGCACTGGTTAGGTGTTGTACCTTCGTGTCTGCATCTCTTCAGTGCAGAGACAAATCTTAATCTGTCTGTGCACTTGCATCTGTTTAGGGGCCCAATCTCCATCTGTAACTTAAGTCACAGATGTTTCTTTGGCTTCCCTTCAGAGTACTGGACAGGTGTGGTGCATAATTCTGCATGAACATTGTACTCATTAATATGCGTTTTTATGTTAGGACCATCATCACGAGTCACTCGTGATGCAAATCATGTTCTTCATCATCACGGTCACAAATGCAGTCATAAATCATGATTCACGATCAGGTCATGAATCACAACATTAATTTTTTGACTAGTTACTTGGATGTATTGTAAGTCTTTTTTGTAGTATCTCTCCAGGTTTTACCACCCCACCATTGTACTCATTGATACGTGTTTTTAAGTCTTGGAGTTTTTAGCTACAGCTCATCGGGGAAGTACAGCCATAGGCATTCACATTCCCAATACAGTTTCATATTGGTCATCTCACACCATCGACACCGAATCACGTTCTTCATGATCATGGTCACAAATGTAGTCACAAATCACGATTCACGATCATGTCACGATTCACAACATTAACTTTTTTTCTAATTACTTGGATGTATTGTAAGTCTGTTTTGTAGTATCTCTCCAGGCTTCACCACCCCACCATTGTACTCATTAATACATGTTTTTAATCGGGGTCCCAGGGAGTTTTATGCTGCAGCTCATCAGGGAAGTACAGACATAGGCATTAGCATTCCTTTCTGTACAGAATGTAAACTACAGTTCTATAAGTAGCGGTGGGTGAAGTGGCCCCAATTTGCTCCGTGAAATGATTCAAGGAGTAACAGGGAACCCGCGGAGTACTCCACAATGTGAAGTGGAGTACTTCGCTTCATAGTATGAAGTCCATTGGTAAACAATGACTTGCGTTATTCTCCTTCCCAAACCACTTCTCCACAATTTTAAAGCGGAGCACATTGAAATCAATGTAATTCGCCTCACTTCGCCTTGTAATTGAGTTCCAAATGAAATTCTGCAGTAATTCATGGGATTGCAGGTCACATGGGCTTTAGATTGTTTTTCACAGCCTCAGTTCTGGCCTGGGTAGTGTGTGTGTAGTGGTAGCTGGAGACAGTTTGCTCTCAGAGCTCTGAGATTCAAAACCTCTAAAGGCTGTTTAAAATGTCTTTTTGAGTAATTTTTTTTTGTTCAAAATTTACTACATTGATTGCAGGAAACCATTCTGTGCTCATATCATCGAGTGATTATTGTTGTATATGGATTTTGAATGTTAATTTAGAACAGTCAGTCTGTGTACTGTGAAGTGTGCATTGGGGGAGGGGCGTATTTGTGGTGTAGGTACATTAACTGGGAGAAAAAGGCAGTCTTTCTGTTTTGGTTTTGTTTTTCTTGTATAACTGTTAATGTACACACAGTAATATTTTCAGTAATTCTTGAAATTTTTTTGCTGATTGTTGTGGTGCAGCAGTGTATAATTTGTCTGTTTAAAACATTTGGTTATATTACTAAAGTTTTCAATTTGCTACGCATTACTTGTAGTGTGTGTGTGTGTGTGTGTGTGTGTGTGTGAGTGTGTGTGCGATGCGTGCCATTAAATCAGACACCTTTTATTGTGCCATAAAGTAATTGCAGCAGTGTGAACCTGCTATCAACTGCACCTGCATGAATTTTTTTTACTGCTTTGTGGTATCTTTACTGGTGGTGGATTGTTACTGCCGTGCACTAATCCCCCAAATGGCAAAATGTATTCATGTCTAGATTTGGATTTGTAACTTTTGTGCACTTGTTAGGTGTTGTTGTGCCTTTTCGTATGCATCCTTGAGTGCGCAGCACAATCTTAATCTGTCTGTGTGTTTGCAATGCACCATTAATTCTGGGAGACTGCATTTCTTGTTACACTCTCATTTCACTTGGTCAGTACTGGGGAATTTTCTGGACACAAGACAGTAGTATTTCATCAGCACTGGAGAATTTTCTGGACACAAGACAGTAGCGTTTTGGGGATGCACATTAATTCTGGTGACTCTGTGTGTGACCACTGCACACATGACTGAGTGTGCCATTAATTCTGGGAGACTTTGCATTTCTTGTTATGCTCTCATTTCACTTTGTCAGCACTGGGGAGTTTTCTGGACACAAGACAATAGCACTTTAGGGATGCACATTAATTCTGGTGACTGTGTGGATGGGGTGCTGCCAATATTATTGTCACTCCACCTTATTTCACGTTTAAAGTGGAATGGCAATGTGAAGTAATAATAACAAGGCTAAGTGAGCCTTTCCCATGGGGAACTCCACGTAGCGAAGTGCCAACATGAAGTGGCCACTTCACGTTCACTTAGCAGGTGGATTTTAAATTCGCTGCATCTCTAAGCACAAGCACTGAACTATGAACCACACAGAACTGGAACATGGGCAAAATGGCTATCTCCAATACTCCCTGATCCCTCTGGAACTCTCTTCCTTTGGGCATAAGAAGCCCTTTCACATTCTGTCTTTAAATTGCAACCCTTGGATCATCTACTGGAGCATCTAATGTACACTATCTGCAATTCTGCCTCATTTGATGCTAAGCTGCTCTGTTTGACTGTGTAAATCTGCAATGTAAGTATTATAAATTTCAGTGTATTTCATGCAGTTTTTTTTGTAATTGTATCCTAATTATTTTTGTCTACTAGTCTGTACATAAATTTATTTTCCAAAAGTAGTCCCAGCTCAGTTTTATCCACACATCTTATTACTGTTACTACTCATATACTTTGCGTATATTGGTCTGGGTTGTGCATGAAAATGGTTGCTTGGATCAATGAAATTACTTGGTCAACAACAACAAAAAAATAATGAATTAAAAATAAAATAGCTGTCTGTCTTGCACGTCTCATCTTACAACACTGGTGAGCTACAATACCCTGTGATTTGACACTTCTAGGAGATTATACTGTCCTAAAACTTTGCAAACGCTTTGCTTACATTCAGGAATTTAAACAATTGTTGAGCTTTACATAGAATGCAGAGGATAACTTGTTAGGCCCATCTGGTCTGCCCCATTTTCCTTGCCTAACACTACACCTTGACTCTATTTGGTCACAGGTGTCACTCCCTATTGCCACTATTAAGTATACCCATGTGCCTATACCACACATGTCTGAAACTCCTCACTGTCTTTACTCTTATCACCTCCTCAGGAAGGTTGTTTCAGCATCTACCACCCTTCCTGTGACAAACTATTTCCTCACATCTCTCTTTAAATACCACCCCCCTCAAGCTTCATAGCATGCCCCCATTTTCTGGTTCTCTCTTTCATGTGAAAAAGACTCACCTGCTGTGCCTTGTTCAGCCCAGTGTAGTACTTATAGATCTCTGTCATGTCTCCTCTTACTCTCTTCTCCTTCAGGGAGTACATGTTGAGTTCCCACATCCTCTCCTTGTATGGTTTCTCGTGCAATTCCCACACTTTTTTAGGAGCCCTCCTCTGGACCTCTTTCACCCTGTCAATGTCTTTACAAAGATGTAGTCTTCAGAACTGGTTACAGTATTTCAGGTGTGGTCTCACAGGTGATCTATACAGAGGAAACACCATGTCCTTTCTCTTGTTAGAGACCCCCATGCACCACAGCATCAGGCTTGTCTTGCCTACTGCCCTGTTGCACTGCCCTTCCATCTTGAGATCATCAGATATTATAACATCATGGTCCTTCTCTTACTTGGCATATGTTAGTATCTCCATCTTACACTAAGTCCCCAGATTTCCCTTCCCTAGGTGCACCACTTTACACTTTTTGGAACAGAAACCAGTAGCTGCCACTCCCTAGACCATTTCTCTAGTTTCCCCAGCTGCCTTTGCATTCTCTCCAGACCCTCCATGTTGTCCGACCTGTTGCAGACATTTTGTTTTATCTGCAAAGAGACGCAATTTTTTCTCCAATTCCTCAGAAGACTTTGGAGAGTACCAGGCCCAGTACTGATCCCTGGGGCACTCCACTTGTCACTCTCCCATCCTCCGAGTGACTGTCATTTACCACCATCCTCTGTTTCATATCTTTCAACCAGTTAGATACCCACCTGACCACTTTCTCCCCCACCCCCAGGTTGATAAGTTTCTTTATCAGCCTCCTGTGTTGTACAGTTTCAATGGCATTTCTGAAGTCCAGATAGGCCACATCCACTGCCCTCCCTTGATCCAACTCCCTTGTTACCCAATCAAAGAAATCTAGGAGATTTATTTGACATGACCTCTACCCTGTGAAGCTGTGCTGCAAGTGGTCATCCAGCCCATATTATTATTATTATTATTTTTTGTTATTTAAATTTTGGTGACTGGGTAGGCCCACTGAGACCGTAATGGTCCCTTTTTCAGGGGTGACCCGGGGTTAATTACAGTTAACAGTACAATAAGAAGTAGGAACAATTCAAGGGAAAGTGCGCATATACATACATTAAAATCAGAACATATAGTACAATCACAGGCAGGTTAGGTAATGTTTAGAATAACATGGGGTACTCCATCATTATGTCCTTCAGCATGGACTCCATTAACTTCACCACCACTGATGTGAGACTGAGTAGTCCATAATTACTGGCCTCCACCCTGCTGCTGCTCTTGTGCAGAGGAACCACATTGGCATTCATCTCTAATCTTCTGGAAACACCATTATCTCCAATGAGCAGGGGGTAACCAGCACAGTGCTCAGTTCCCCAAGTAACCCTTGGTGTTTCCCATCCAGCCCCATTGCCTTATTTTCCTTTAGGGCTTCCAACCCCCAATGACACCTCTCCTCCATAAATTGGCTTGTGCCCCTAATCATGGTGCCTGTTAATTCATGTTGCTCCATCCTCGTCGTCCACTGTGAAGACCGAAGAGAAGTATTCATTTAAAATTTTAGCTTTTCCTCAGTGCTCCTGTGCACATTTCCTCCCTCCCTTCTTGTCTCCTGATTTTCACTATACCTTTAATCAAAGCTACATACAGTATATCAATTATTTGTTGTTGCTGCTGTGCGATGAAGGGCTATTAAATTTAACTGCACAATATTGAACCATTTCTTGTTTCTCCCATCATATCCTGAATTAATACAGTATACAGTATGATGTATGTGTAATAAGACAGAATGTGAACAGCAGCTCCATCTAGATGCGATAATAGAGGATACCATATCTGATTAGATTAATGTTAAGAAATAGTAGCATAATTGTTTTCTAGTAGACAGAAGTGATAGTAAAGGAAAAAAAATTAAGTTCTGACATAGAGCCTCATTTCTCAAATAATGGAGATATCCTTTTAACTAACTTGTTAGAGCTATAGCTTTTTGCATACAGGGTCTAGGGACTGATTCCCAACAAGCACTCCAGCTGATTTTGGCCAAGGAAGGGAATGGACATAATTCATAAAAGGTTAATGCGAGGCAGGCTCAGTGGAGTAGTAGCAGCACAAATATGCACCATCTGGGAGTGCAGAGCTCATACCATACATGGGCTGACTGAGGGTCAGGCACTTGCAGTGGTGAGGTGCTATGCTCCCAGGGAAAGTAGTTGTAGGTCACAAGGCAGTTGTGCACCTCCTATTAGAAGATCATGAAACACTGTTTGGGCCATTATGAGAGCAAATACTTGCCATACTTTTTGCCCATGGGAAGGTGCAGCTATGGCAACTCCAAACAGGGGATAGGGAGGCCCAAATGTTGAAATGTTAAAATATAAAATGGATAGGAGACCTCCTATAAGCTGATTGGCTGAAACAGTATTTGACTTGGGTTAATGTCTCAATACATCATCCCAGTTCCAAGCTGATTACAAAGATTAGCCATTTCCTAATACTTTGGGACAATTTTATAATCAGAATAATTCACCCCAGCTTGTGGAATGTAATGTGATATCTACTTCTTGGGTGGTTGAATGCACTCAGCATTGCCTTTTGCCTCGCAGTGTACACTGTACTATGCAACATCATGTACAATTGCTTAAATGTATATTAAAAAATGAATGCAAGTTGACCGACTTAAGTGAGCAAACCAATGTGAAATTGTTAGACCTAATATTATTATGAAATGTATAAGAGAAGTCCTGATTTTACTGTTATGTGATTTCATTGCTAAGCTAAACTATTTTCTGACATCATTATTTTAAACCGACAGTTATAAAGGAAATGGCAAAGTACAGTACATAATTCTTTATCTCATTTAGAAAATGTTATATTGTTGTAAAAAAAACACTGTCTACAGAAAGAACAGAAAGGGACATTTTAGCATTCACTTGCTGTCTACCCCTTGTGATTTCCTTTGTTTAATATTTGCCAGTTCCTTGAAGGTGGTGTTGTTTAGTTAGTGGCATTAAGAAGAAAACACTTCAAAGTAAAGTGTCTGAATAATGAAGAAAGCAAAAGCTACTTAATACCAATTAACTAAATTGAATGAGACTTAGAGTCATGAGTGCCAAGCTGATTCAAAGTGACTTGTATCATGGGACTCAGCAACTACACTTTAAAGACATCCAGCTTTACTTTGTAGCTTGCCAAGAGGCTATATAATAAAGCAAAATCACTCAAATCCCCTGCTATGTTGCTACTACAGTATTTGCACTTTATCTTTCTTGGTAATACTACCCTCCTTGGTTATAATTGAACATTTTATTGTATCATCAGACTCTCAAAACATTACTGTTGATTTTAAAAAGGTCTGAAAATCAAGGAACCCAAGTAGAGATGAATAAATGCTTTGTTGGCAGCTGGACATATAATATTGTACCTCCATTGCTTATACTGAGACCCGGATATTCGAAGCAGTTGCACATGGTGCAACTGAGTTGCGCCGGCACAAGTGCGGACTTGCGTCAAGGGAAAAATTCAGCAGGAGCCAGTGTACAGTGCCAATCTCATTGCACCAATGTACAACTATAATGAATGCAGGCACAAGTGCAGGGGGCATGCCCATGAATAGCCAGCGCAGTGCGATATTTAACCATGAAACCATAGTGCAAGTGCGGAGCAAATCAGAGATGCACCGAGCAGACTTATTCCTATAAATACAGGGTGCAAGCACACAGAAAGCACTTGCACCAGATGAGAGGGAGTGAGAGAGAGAGAGAAAGAAAGAAAGAAAGAAAGAAAGAAAGAAAGAAAGAAAGAAAGAAAGAAAGAAAGAAAGAAAGAGAGAGAGAGAGACATACAGACAGACCAAGGTAGACACAGAAGGAGAGGGACAGAGGTGGCAGAGGAAAGGGAGACAGGGGCAGAGAGAGTGTGACAGACAGGCAAACACACTGCCAGACAGTGCACCAGGGTGGCACACAGCCTACAGCAGCCAGCCACCCAGGGGGATATAGGACAGCAAGGGCCATGGAAGTGCGCCCTTCATGATGGAGGCTGTAATGAGGGGTGTGAGGGGACAGCAGGAACAGCAACATGGCTGTGGAAGGGCCCGTTGGTGGTATGCCTGACACAGGTGGTACCGCGCCCGCATCACCTTCGAGCAGTACAGTGACATGGAGATCGTGGGCCAGTACCACCTGAACAGGGCCATTCTGAGGCATCTCTGTGAGCTGTGCAGTGGGGAGATGCAGACACCCACCAAATGGAGCCACTCCATGTCCGTGGAGGTGAAGATGACAGCCGTCATGTGCCTGCTCAACACAGGCACCTTCCAGAGACCAACTGGGGACACCACAGGCATAAGCCAGTCAGCCACATCCCGCCTCCTCACACATTTCGTCAACACTCTGCTGCCACGTGCGTCAGAATACATCCATTTCCCCAGCACACAGGCAAAGCATACAGAAATCATGCAGGACTTCCACAGGGTAGCATACATGCCTGGCATGATTGGGGGCCATTGACTGCACCCACATGCCCATCTGCATGCCACATGGCCCCGAGGGTGTGGCGTACATCAATAGGAAGGGGAGCCTGAGTGTCAACTGCCAAGTGGTGTGCGATGCCATGGGGCGCATAACCAATGTCTGTTCCACACACCCTGGGACTGCACATGATGCATTCATCTGGCACAGCTCTGTGCTGTGCAGTGCTGTGCCACAGGTTTGAATATGGGGATATCCCCACAAGCCACCGAGTGGGTGAGTAAGGCAAGGGGCGATGGGCTGAGCAGACCTTGGGATGGGGGAGGGCAGGGTGTGCATGTTGGCATGGGTGCCAGGCATAGGCAAGGGGCACAGTAGAGCATAGCAGAGGGCTAACCATGTCAATATCAACACAGGGGACAGTGCCTATCCACTGCGGCCCTGGCTGCTCACCCCCTACCAGCACCATTGTCCCCAGCAGAGGAACGCTACAACAAGGCACATGCCACCACGCGCAACATCATCGAGTGAGTCTTTGGCATGCTGAAAATATGGTTCTGTTGCCTAGACAGATCAGGTGGTGCCCTACACTACATCCCCTTGAAAGCCTGTGGCCTATTCCTGGCCTGTTGCATACTGCACAACATGGCCATTGACCATGGGATAGTTGTCGAGGCTGATGAGGGTGACAGTAGTGGGGATGATGGAGGCAGTGGGCTGGAGGGAGGTGGACAGCCACTCCCTGGGTGGAGGGAAACCCAGCTAATCCAGCAGGTAAGACAGTACAATGACACCATAGCATGAGAGCACTATGGTGCACACAGGTAGGTAGTGTGATACACATGCATAGGCCACACAAACAGGTACAGTACACATACAAGGGTAGGCATGGCAATGGGCATGCACTCACTGAGGCAGGAAGCAGGGGTAAAGGTGACTGGGGCACACAACCACACACAGCACCCATCACAGCCCCCCCCACACACACACACATACACCCACAGACACAGGCGTGGGTATGTGGCATGGATCAGATGCATCACACTGGTGCACAGGCACAACTGGTACAAGACTGCTATAATCACGCCCACCTCACATGGCCCAGTGGCCAGGTAAGCATGCACACAGGCAGCATGTGGCATGACACACAGGCACCACACCTGTAACAGGCACACACACACCACCCATGTGCACACTGGGCAGAAGCTGCAGACTGCAGGTGGGGTGGGCTGCACATCAGGTCCGCTGTGTGGAACCATGGTCACCACGGCCATGGGGGTGGCCACGCCTGGGCTGATCGGCAACCACAGGCTGTGCATCAGCCTTGGGGGTGTGTGCAGCAGCCCCTCAGGGGTGGAACCACGGGACCATGACCATGTCCATGTGAGAGTGTTGATGCACCCCAACAGCCCAGCCCTGGGTGTGCCTGGGATGCTGACATCTGAGCCCAGCGTCGACTGAATAGAGGTTGCCTGATGCTGGGTACGTGGGGTGGATACGCACTGCAGGGTGTCATCTGTGTCCGGCCACACCCTGTGGAAGCCAGCAGTGCAAAGCCATCTGAGATCACAGTGGCAATGTGATCCAGGGATGCAGTCGTGGCCTCCTGCATGCACTGCATCCTCACCAGGATCTGTGCAGTGCCCCTCTCCTGCTGCTCAGCTAACTGGCACACCTCCGTGCACAATGCATGCACCCCAGTGTTGAGCTGCACCTGTTGCTGAACAGACTCCCACAGCAAACAGATGTGCACAGCTAGCGGGTCAGCATCCTGGGGCTCCCGGGCTGGATGCTGGTCCCCATGTGGTGATCAGCAACACTGCACAGCCCCCCTCTCTGGTGGACACTGCATAGTGGGGTCTGCAGAGGGATTGGGTATGGCAGGTGCACTGCTGGTGGACCCTGTGTCTGGCTGCCCAGTGGCACCCGCAGCCTGCTGCTGTTGCCTGTCCAGCCACTATACACCACCCAGTGCCAGTGTGGCTGCACTACTTCCTCCATAGGGCACAGCCTGAGCAGAGCACACCACTGCACCCACAGTGGTGGTGGGCAGCTGTTCCGCCACTGGCAAGGCACTGGGTGTGCTGCCTGTGTCAGTGGTCAGCAGGGGCATCTCCCCCACAATGGTGGCCATGGTGTCCAGGATGAGCGTTATGTCATCATTGGTGTCAGACCCCACCCCAATCTGTGTCTCTGCACACAGGTCCCCAAGGCAGGCATCCTGCAGGAACACATCCAGGGACTCATCTGACCCCAGGTCCAGGAAATCTGCCTGCACAGCAGTGGTGCGCTGCAGCCTGTCAGGCCCCCAAATGCCCATGGAGGTGGAAGGCTGGTCTTCCGGAGCCAGTCCAGTGGCCATGGTTGCTGCCACCATCGCTGCCCTGTTATCTTCACGGAGGCATGCTGGTGCTGCAAGAGAAAGAGAAGCATGTTAGTGATGTATTGTCCACATGTGTATCCCCACAATGCCAATGCCTGTGTCCTGCAGCATGGCGTGAGCATGAGTGTGCACACTTGCACATGACAAGCATGCTGGCTGCATGCATGCCCATGTATGCACCCTCCATGCACCCAGCTGTGCGTGGCTGACATACTTACCATGCAGTGCTGAGCTGCCACCCATCTGGAATCCACCACCAGGCAGACCCTCTACCGTGCTGAGGCCCATGGTGGCTGTCACATCTCCTCCTGCACCGTGAGCAGTGGCGCAGCTGCAGGCCCCCTCTGGTGACATTCCAGGAAGCACAGATGGCCACCACCTTCTCCTTGATGCACCTCTTGTCTGTGTCCACCTTCTTCCTGCACTCCTGCACTGAGCGCTGGTGGCTGCCCTGCCGGTTGGCACATACTGACACCTAAACCCAGGCCCCAGCCCTGGCCTGTGGTGTGCTTGTGGCATCACTCAACAGGGGCTCCCTGTCAAGGTAGGCATTGAACATGGCCTCTGTCTCCACCTTTGTGAAATTGGGCCTGTGCTTGTGAGCAGCCCACGCTCCTCATCCTCCTCACATTCTGAGATGTCACTTCCTGTGGACATGGACAGCACAGTGTGTCAGTGGCAGCATCACCCTGTTATGGCCCCCTCCCACTGTGCTGGCTGCTCCCAGTGAGCTGCAGCAGCATGCACAACTTACCCCAAAAGGATGCAATACTGGTCCATGGCCTGTGCTGTTCTGTGGCTCTTATATAGTGCATCGCATGCAAATGAGCTTTGGTGTAATGGTAATGACATGCTAATTTTCCCAGTGCACCACGCATTGGCTGATGAGCTCATTTGCATGTGGCATCTGAATATCACAATTTTGCTTTGTGCACAATAAGATTGCTCCAGAGCTAGTCGTGGTGCAATGTGCACTCATGCACGGTGTGTAGGCCCACAGTGCGCTTATGCCGAAAGGTATCGTGTTGTCAGTTGTGCACTGTGCACCTACTGTGCGATGGGGGAAATGGTGCACGGTGTGCCAGGCCTGCTATTGCACATGTGTGCACTGCATGGAGTTGGGCGACCCCTGACGCATGCTGTGACCTCTGCCCCTTGATGACCCTTGCACCCATGACCCTGCCTAGCCAAACCCATGCCATACATCTCTGAGACTGCAGGATGGTGGACACAGTGCATGTTCCTTTGGATCGTGCATCTGGCACATGCCGTGGGCACGTGCGCTTACTGCCGCAATTTTGCTCACTGGCTACTACTCGCAGCATGGCACAACAAAGGGCACTGAGGGCACCAAACTGGATGCAGGTGGAGCTGGTGAACCTGGTCACCTGTGTCCAGCCCCACACCCCCACCCCCCAACTGTTTGTCTAGGTGCCCCTGCAGCAGCTCAGGGTCGCGGTGTGGCAGGGCATTACTGCCACACTGCAGCAGCAGAGCAGGGTGGCCAGGACAGGGAAGCAGTGCTGCCACCGTTATGGAGACCTGACAAGGAGGGATCCAGAGCACCTGAGGAGGCTGGAGGCATGAGTTAGGTGTGGGGCTGTGCCACAGCCAGGTGAGTAAGCCCATATTGCATGTCTGCCCTGGTGCTGTACTGTGGTGTTGGCTAGGCTTCATGGCATGCCCTGTAGAGCAGTGCATTGCCATTGTGCACATCGGGGGTGGAATTTCCAGCTTCTGCTTGCATTGCAATCCAGCTGTGTGGGACTTGTTGGGCAGGGGTTTGCCCTGTGCACAGGGGTGGGGGGTGGGCAGCTGCTGTGGATGTTTACTGATGTGTAGCTGTCTATGTTCCATTCCCAGGGCCTGAATATCACAGGAGAGCAGCAGTGGCAGGATGGCAGGCTGCAGCAGGCCAGGGAGGTGGCACAGGAGTGACTCTGGCACCAGCGGTGCCACAGAGGGCAGGGAGACACTGTCATGGTCCTTCACACTGTACATGGGGGGGTGGTGGGGGTTTGGGTGTGGACATGGCCACCTGTGCTGTGGTAGCTGTGTGTGTCACATTGTGCATGGTGCTTGTCACTGTGGCACATCCATTGGACATGTGTGCCAGCTGTTGGTAGGGTAGGTGTGCGCCCGGCTGCCACTGACATTGCTGTGGTGCTGCTGGTGCACTGTGCCATGTGACTGCCATTGTGCAGTCGGGTGTCCACTGTGCAGCAGGGTTCACCGCTGTTCACTGTCATGGCATGCATTTTTGCTGGCAGGCATTGGCCCACCCTCTGCAGGGGGCTGGTACGGGCCCTCAGGTGGCGGGTGTATTCCTGCTGCCCATTGCACTTTGTGGGAGGACATGGTTCCTAGGGACATTTGCACTCATTACTTGTACTGTCCCTTGTCATAGGTGTCCAGCAGAGGAGACAGAGGCCCATGTACTGCTGGCTGCTCTGCCAGCTGATTCTGATATGTTCCACCACCATGGAGGCTGTGCTGCAGGTGCACTGCATACTCCTCAGTGATCAGAGGTGGAGAGGGCACCAAAGGGTGGCAGGCCATGGCCGCTGATGGATGGACCCCAGCATTCCCCTGTGTTCCCTGCTGTACCTCCCCTACAGTCCCTCATCCCACTTTACAGTCCCTGTTCCCTGTCCCCTTCCCTCACTAGCCTACCCTTCCCACCCCCTTGTTACTGTATATAGTTTCTTGAATATATCTCTATTTTGTCTTACCTGCCTGTGTCAATATTTGCTTTACAGGTGGTGTGAGGAGCCATGCTGCAGTGGCCCAGTGCCTGTCCGTGTGGTGTACATGTGTCAGGGTGCATGTTGTGCTTCTGTGGTTTACTGCTGTATGCTGTGATGTGTCACATTGTGGTGCTGTCCCTCCCCACAGTCATTGGCTGTGCCCTGGGGTGCCCATGGGGTGACTGTCAGGGGTGTGTGGTGGGTGTGTGCATGGTGATGGCACACGGCCATGGTCTTTGGTAGGGTACTGGCTGCACACTGTGTTGGGGCCCCTGTTTGGCATTGTGTGATCTGTTCCATGTGGTCTGCTGTGTCATGTAGCTCCCAGCACATTCCTTGCCTCCTCTGTGGGCCACCTGTGTGCCTATGTGATGTGTGTATATGTGTGTGTGTGTGTGTGTGTGTGTGTGTGCTTTGCTGCATGGTTCTGGGTGTGGCCTGCTCCAGTCTGGGTTTGTGGGGGGGCACAGCCTGCAGCCAGGGGTGGTTCCCTTTGTGGCCCTCCACTGGCCATTGGCACCTCCTGTTGCCTACTATCTGTGCCACTGTTGTGTTGGGGGGTCTGGGTACCTCTGTGCACCCTGATGTGGTCTGCTGGTGGTGGCCCCCTGTGGCCTGTCACTGTGCTTCCCTGGCTCTTTCCCTTGGTCTCTTCTCTGTGCCATGACCCCTCTGTTGCTCTGCTGCTCTGCTCCCACAGCTGTATTGGGGCATCTCTTTCTGCACCTTGGCACAACTGTTTTTGTGCCATGGTGCATCTCTGGTTGTGCCATGGTGCATTCCTATTTGGGCCATGGTGCAACTGTGCCATAGTCAGCTAGGTTGCGCTGGCACAGTGCAGACAGCGCTGCCTCTAAATATGGTTCCTGTTGCACCATGGCGCATCAGATTTGCACTGTGCCACACTTGTTCTGGCCTTTGGAACATTTCTGAATATCTGGGCCTGAATTTGCAAGAATCAGGATCCATCCATACTGATTAAATTTCCAATTTATTAAATAGTCATTATTGAGTTAAAATATCCATTATAACACAGGTAAGAGAAATTAAGACATGTAATAGATGAAGTGTGATCACATGCTCATGTGCAATTTCAACACAACAGTACAGGTTAGAAATATTTAACTTTCAAAACAGTATTACTCAATTTTGAAACTAAAAACCAAGGGAGCCATTTTATAATCTCAATTAGTGCTGTGCGAACCTCTCAAAGTTTGAACATGCAAACTCTGACAATCAAACAAGATAAAGTTTGAAAAAGTTTTCTTACTGGCAGACTAATTTGCACTGGTTTGACCATTAAAAGGCATTATGAAATGGAATAAAGAAGCATCAAACAGCAAGATGATGCAGCAGTCCAAATTGAGGGTTACTGGTTTCAAAAATGATGTTCCTTCAGTCAGTGGCATGCAATGACAATGCTAGTAAAAAAACAGTAGTATGTGGCCAACAATGCTCAAAATAACATGGTCTGTAAGGTTTATGTGTGCCCAGAAAACATCAGTACGGAATTCCACAGTGTAGACTACAGGTTCCAAAAACTGTGTGTCCACTGGACCACTGCCACACATGGGCAAGGCTTCTTTTTATGCCTTTGATATTTGAATATGTTGTATACATTTGTTTCATGGGCAACAGAGTCCCCATCCCCCAATTTTTTATTTTTTTTGCCTGTGTAGACCTGGCAAAACTTCAATAAATAATTAATCAGAAGAAGACTGGCTGATGATAACAGTCTTTCATTCCATAGTGTGGCTACTGGTTCCAAAAAATGTGTGCCCATTGTGACACTGCCACACATGGACAAGTTTTCTGATTATGCCATGAGTAAGTGTTGTACACACTGGTTTCATGTGCAATGTTGTCTCCAAAATTACTTATTCGGACTGTGCAGACCTGGCAAAAATTCACAAAACATTAACCTGAAGAAAATGGAGTGAAGACAATGGTACAGAATCCCCAAAAAACTAATAAACTAATAAACACAGATGTCCTCTCCATTAGAGGTGTGCAAAGTCCACAAAATTCGCTCTGCAAGTTAATTTGCAGATTTTGCAGAATTTGTGGCCCAAATTTCGCAGATTTCGCTGTGAAGTGTGAAATTTCGTAAGTGAATTTTGCGCTCAGCCTGTGAAATTCATGCTTTGCTTTAAACAAAGGTGAATTTTGAGGAACATTTCATGCAAATCGTACAAATCGAGTATTCTGAAAACTCTGCGAATTCTGTGAAGTGTGAATCTTCAGTGCTTCGCATGAACATCATGACTAAGTTTAACCTCGCAAAACCTCTACTTCCAATTCACCTCCTCCTTCTCCTCCTCCTCCTCTACCCTTATCCCAGCTGGATGTGTAGGGGATTAATCATCTGTAAGCAGTGGCAAAAAGGGCTTTGACAAAAGGGGCAGGTTAGTTTTTTTATTTTAAGTTAGCATCTCTACATTTTAGTTCGAAATGAGTATTCTCCTGTTGGTGACAGTATTTTTTGCAACACTGAAAATTCTCTCTGAATATGAACTTGCAGGAGGACAACTGAGATGTTCAGCTGCTACCTGTGTCAAAGCAGCCAAATGATCTTTTTCTAGTACGACTACAATAAAGGCTCATCTCCTCCTTATAGCAGCACATTCTCATCCAGATAATCCTGCACCATTTTCTTGTTGGCATCTCAGATGCCACTGTGTCAGAAAGTGAATTGCTGTGCTGCATGGTCCTGGGTGTGGCCTGCTGTGCTCTTGGTGTGTGGGGGGGCACAGCCTGCAGCCTTGGGGGACTCCCTTTGTGGCCCTTCATTGGCCATTGGCACCTCCTGTTGCCTACTATCTGTGCCACTGCTGTGTTCGGGGGGGTCTGGGTACCTCTGTGCACCCTGATGTGCCCTGCTGGCAGTGGCCCCCTGTGGCCTGTCACTGTGCTTCCCTGGCTCTTTCCCTGGGTCTCTTCTCTGTGCCATGCCCCCCTCTGTTGCTCTGCTGCACTATTCCCAGAATTGTGCAGGGAAATCTCTTTCTGTGCCATGGCACAACTGTTTTTGTGCCATGGCGCATCTCTGTTTGCGCCATGGTGTATTCCTATTTGCACCATGGTGCAACTGTGCCATATTCAGCTGGGTTGCACTGGTGCAGTGCAGCCAGCGCAGCCTCTGAATATGGCTCCTGTTGCACCATGGTGCATCGGAATTGCACTGTGCCAGACTTTCACTGGCCTTTGGCACATTTATGAATATCTGGGCCTGAATATGCAAGAATCAGTATCCATCCATACTGATTAAATTGCCAATTTATTAAATAGTCATTATTGAGTTAAAATATCCATTACAAAATAGGTAAGAGAAATTAAGACATATCATAGATCAAGTGTGAACACACGCTCATGTGCTATTTCAACACAACAGTACAGGTTAGAAACATTTAACTTTCTAAACAGTTTTACTCAATTTTGCAACTAAAAACAAGGGAGCCATTTTGTAATCACAATTAGGGCTGTGCGAACCTCCCAAAGTTTGAACATGCGAACTCTGACAATCAAACAAGATGAAGTTTGTCAAAGCTCTCCTACTGGCAGACTAATTTGCATTGGTTTGACCATTAAAAGGCACTATGAAATGGAATAAAGAAGCATCAAACAGCAAGAAGATGCAGCAGTCCAAACTGAGGGTTACTGGTTCCAAAAATGATGTTCCTTCAGTCAGTAGCATGCAATGACAATGCTAGTAGAAAAACAGGAGTATGTGGCCAACAATGCTCAAAATAACATGGTCTGTAAGGTCTATGGGCCAGATATTCAAAACTTTGCCCAGGGGCAAAATTAGCACTGCCCAGCGGGCAAACTGAGCCCGGAGCACAAAGCAAGCCATATTCAAACGGAATAGCCCAGGGCAAACAGCTTCTGAATATAGCATGGTAATGAGGCCATGCAAACTGGGCTGGGAGTGCAGGGCAAACATTGCCCTGGAATAAGACAGCACTGAATAAAACAACCAGGAAGTGCAACCCACAACAACAACACAGTACACAGCAACGTGAGGGCAGGTACAGACGAACTACGTGGCCAATGTGTGTGCCAGCAAATGCATGGACTCAGTACAGTTGCAGGAAGCAGCAGATGAGAAAGAACAGTGATCAAAACTTTACAATATTCCCCGTACCATTAGCGCCGCGCTAACACATTAGCGCGGAGCTAAGCAGTTAGCCTGGAGCAAACACGCTTGCCCGGAGCTAAAATGTGCCATATTCAAAAGTGCCATGCAAATGAGCCTACTTAGGTAGTCTCTGGGCAAACAACCGGATTAGCATCTCATTATACCCTGATTTGCACACAGTTTGCCTAGCGTTACTGCAGGGTCCCATAGAGCCACCTGTAGGTCAGTCTGGAAGTACAGGGCAGACAAGGTCCAACCGCAGCTCCATCTGTAGGTCAGTCTGGCAGTGCGGATGATAGCTACAGGCTACAGGTAAACAGTACAGCATAGCATAGCATAGCATATTGTACCCCAGGGGACAGGACAGCATAGGCACAGGTGGTGGTGGTGCTGCATGCACACTGTCACACTGTAGGGCATGCTACAGTGCACAGCAGACACTACAGTAGCAAGGGAGACAGTAGTGTGAGGGACGTAGCACTGCCTATGGTGTGTAGGGCAAGTGATGCTGATTGCACTGTACACAGTGACAGGCCCAACCTGCAGGTGTTTACTGACAGTCGACATTACTGTTACACTGTTGTGTGACCCACAGATGCTGTACCTGTGGCATGTGATGCCCACAGTGACATGTACATATCTGGCTTTGTGTGTTGTGGCAGTTGTACAGCTGTGTGGTATGTGGCTGGGGGGGGGGCATATAGTATCCGAAAGGCACACTAGTGTTGGGGGTATTCCTAATACTGGCCCATGTGCACTGCATGCTGAGTCCCAGCCTTGTGGCCACACCTGGTCTGTGGCACAGCCTGGCCACCCATACACACTCCCCTCAACATCCTCCATGCCCACAGTGCTGCATGTGTGTGCTGGCATCTGTTCGTGTCCACAGATATGTGTGGTCAGCAGGTGTGTGCTGTAGGCTACACTGCCATGCTGTCCACTGGCGGCAGGTCACCACTTACTGCCTGGCATGGCTGGGACTGGTGGCAGATGTTGGCATCATTGTGATGCCATTGGTTAGCAGCAAGCTTCCACTATGTTTGGCTTTATCTATGTGTTATATTTATGTATTAGGTCGGCGCAAGACCGGCGCTAAACCCCAGCACATCCAGCGCACAGCCATTTATGTTAGCAAAGCTGATTGCCCAGGATTAAGACCAGCTTTTTTCATATTCCATACCGCTAACTGTCGCGCTAGGTCACAAGAACTACTTAGCGCTGTGGCGCTGGGGCCACTGAATATAGCATTGCGCTTGTATTCATGTCAGTTTGCCTTTGCATACATTATATTTTTGCCTGGCGCTAATGCAGTTTGCCCGCTCTATTTGGCCTTTTGAATATGGCAGACCAGCGCTAATCCCGCGCTAAACCTGCGCAAATGATTTTTGCCCAGCACAAAGTTTTGAATATCTGGCCCTATGTGTGCCCAGAAAACATCAGTACAGAATTCTACTGTGTAGACTACAGGTTCCAAAAACTGTGTGTCCACTGGACCACTGCCATACATGGGCAAGGATTCCTGTTATGCCTTTGATATTTGAATATGTTCTATGCATTTGTTTCGTAGGCAACAGAGCCCCCACCCCCCATTTTTTTTTTTTTTGCCTGTGTAGACCTGACAAAGTTCAATAAATCAATAATCAGAAGAAGACTGGCTGACAATACAGTCTTTCATTCCATAGTGTGGCTACTGGTTCCAAAAAATGTGCACCCATTGTGACACTGCCACACATGGACAAGTTTTCTGGTTATGCCATAAGTAAGTATTGTACACACTGGTTTCCTGTGCAATGTTGTCTCCAAAATTACTTATTCGGACTGTGCAGACCTGTCAAAAATTCACAAAACATTAGACTGAAGAAGATGGAGTGAAGATAACGGTACAGGATCCCACAGTGAGTAGGTTACTGGTTCCCAAAAAACTAATAAACACAGATATCCTCCCCATTAGAGGTGCACAAAGTCCACGAAATTCGCTCTGCAAGTTAATTTGCAGATTTTGCAAAATTCATTGCCCAAATTTCGCAGATTTCGCTGTGACATGTGAAATTTCGTAAGTGAATTTTGCACTCAGACCATGAAATTCTCACTTTGCTTTAAAAAAAGGTGAATTTTGAGGAACATTTCATGCAAATCGCACAAATTGAGTATTCTGAAAACTCTGCGAATTCCGCAAAGCACGAATCTTCAGTGCTTCGCATGAACATCACGGCGAAGTTTAACTTTGCAAAACCTCTACTCCCCTTTCACCTCCTCCTCCTCCTCCTCCTCTGCCCTTATCCCAGCTGGATGTGTAGGGGATTAATCATCTGTAAACAGTGGCAAAAAGGGCAGGTTAGTTTTTATTTATTTTATTTTTTTTTTAAGTTAGCATCTCTACATTTTGGGTCGAAACGCATATTCTCGCTGTTGGTGACAATATTTTTTGCAACACTGAAAATTCTCTCTGAGTATGAACTTGCAGGAGGACAACTGAGATGTTCTACTGCTACTTGTGTCAAAGAGGCCAAATGATCTTTTTCTAGTACAACTACAATAAAGGCTCATCTCCTCCTTATACCAGCACATTCTCATCCAGATAATCCTGCACCATTTTCTTTTTGGCATCTCAGATGCCACTGTGTCAGAAAGTGAATTGCTGTGCTTTTTTTATCAAGCCACAGTCATACAGTTATTCCCATAGTGGGTTGTCATCAAAGGCTGTCTTTCTGGGGGTGGGGTGCAGCAGTGGCAGTATTAGCAGGCTGATTTAGAAACATAGCAAAATAGAATTTGACAGTAGATAAGGACCAGTTGGCCCACCAGTTCTTCCAATTTTTCTATGCCTATACTATTCTGTCACCACAGGCCCTACTTGTTCCTTGCCCCCCCTCCCCGCTTCCCAACTAAGAGTCCCTTGTCCCTAATTCCATGCATGCTTGAAGCCCACCATTGTTTTCACCCCAACTACCTCCACTGGAAGAATTTTCCAGGCATCCATCACTCTTTCAGTGAAGAAGTACTTCCTCACATCTCTCCTAAATGTTCTTCCTTCCAGCTTCATTACATGTCCCCCTTGTTTCTTGCATCTTTTTTATTTGAAAAACAGTCCCCTTTTGTACCTAATTTAATCCTGCAAAGTATTTAAAGGTCTTGATCATACCCCCACTCTGCCTTTTAATTTTCAGAGTATACATATGCAGGTCATTTAGTCTCTCCTCGTAGGGCTTCTGATGCACCCCCTGCACCATTTTAGTTGCCTTCCTCTGGACAGCCTGCACCCAGTCTATGTCCTTCTGAGATGTGATCTCCAGAACTGGACACAATACTTCAGGTGGAGTCTCACCCGTGATCTATACAGTTGCAACACTACCTCCCTCTTTCTGCTGGTGATACTCCTTCTTATGTACCCCAACATCCCACTTGCCCTACCTGCTGCCTTGCCGCTCTGTCTCATCACCTTGAGGAGATCAGATGTGATTACCCCCCCCGCCCCTTTCCTGTTTGGTGACAGTCAATACTTGCTTTCATATTTTATACTCTGCCTCTGGGTCTCTGTGCTCTAGGTGCATGATTTTGTATGTTTTCACATTGAAGTCCAGCTGCCATGTTCTTGACCTCTCATCAGGTTTTCTCAGGTCTCTGCACATGTTTTCTACCCCTTTGGAGTGTGTACCCTATTGAAGATTTTAGTGTCATCTTCAAAGAGGCTTACCTTCCCTTGCAGTTCATCTGCAATGTCACTTATAAAGACATTAAAGAGTACTGGTCCCAATACTGAGCCCTGAAGCACTCCACTGGTCACCCTTCCTTCCCCAGAGTGAACTTTGTTTACCATTACCTTCTGTCACCTATCCATTAACTGATTTGTTACCAAGTTTACTACCTTATGACATGATCCTCCTATGTGGTATGGTGTTGAATACTTTACTAAAGTCAAAGTAGGCCATGTCCACAGTCCAACCCTAATATATTTCTCCAGTCACCCAGTCATAGAAGTCTATCAGATTTGTCTGACATGACCTCCCCACCCCATGAATCCATGCTTCCTCGGTTCTTGGGGGGGGGGGTTGTTTAACCAGGAAAGGCACACTAAGCCAAAGCTTGTTTAAAGGTGTGATGATACTCCACAATCTTTTCATTTAGCAGTGATTCCAATAACTTCTGAGCATTGATGTCAGACTAGACAGCCTATAGTTGCTAGCCTCCTCCTTGCTACCACTTTTATGAAACAGGACTACATCTGTTTGTGTTCCTGGTCTTATTTTGTGCCATGCATACAGAGACAAGATGGATAAGCCAGGACTTATTGGACCATTGAGCCATTCTGGATTCTTCTGCATCAAAGCATATCTCAAATGTGTCTTTGAACTTAGAGTTCAAGAGGGTGACCACACTATTATGGTCATCTCTACACATTTTTAAAATGTGTGTGTCATTTTAGAAATATGATCGTATCCTTTCCGTATATCGACAGCGGTGGTATCCTCCTTGTCCTCATATTGAGTTTTCATATGAAAAAGTCAATGCTTAATGAAGGCAATGAGGAGGAGTGTGGCCTCCTCAAAGGACTTCAGTTCAGTACAGAAGGTGTCCATCAGGCACCAATAATTTAGGCTGATTTTTACCTCTCCCTTTCCAATACCATGCACAATAGTATACTGGTGGATAGCCTTCTGTTGTTCTTGCAGTTGTTCCATCATTTAATAGGTGGAAAACCTTTTTGTTTTCACATATCATTTCAGGTAGTAGAGGGGAAGTTGGTAATACTGCTGAATGTTTCATAACAGTCTTTGTGCCTTTACAAAATGGCTAAAATGACCACAGGCATTTCTGGCCAGACCTACAGCTGTCTGAACAATTGTGCCTTCTTATCTAGGAATCCCTGAAATACCAGATTTATGCAGTGAGAAAAACATGGAACATGTATAATTCCCATTATAGAATGGCAAGAAAATTTCTTGCACTGAGTGTTCAGTGCCCACCTTCAGCAGTGATATTATCTCAGTATAACATCACATTATGACGGTCTGGCAGCCAGATGACCTTCTCACCTTTTAAAAATTAAATAGAATACTCCACTGTCAGTGGTTAATGACAACAGTCTATTCAAAACTTACCACAGTCTATGTGCCCCCACCTCAATCAAACACACACACACACACACACACACACACACAGTGAAGTTTATTGACAGACTTGTTGGCAGACCACACATCAGAAGTAAAAGAGCTGCCAAAACAAACCAGATTTTTTATGGTTGCATGGAGTGAGCCCTGCAGTTGTTTTGGGATCAGATCACTGTAGGAGAGAGAGGGGACCCTGAGGGGAAATGATCCCTGTCTTCCCCTGTAGTGACGTGGTCACCTGTTGACATGGCTGTGGTGGATGGTGCCTTCTGCTCTATGGACAGAGCTCCCTTCCACAGAGCACTTTCCCACCTTCCCTGGCGCACTTCTTTGTCTTTTTTCTGTAATTACACAAGTGATGGCGGCTGCCGAGCACAAGACGGTGGCATGACTGAATCTGCACATGCAAGAGTATTGCGCATGCACAGTTCTGTTGTCACCACCATCTTGCAGATGGCATACCCCATCACTGATCTTTTCTGAGGCCACCATGGCCACTCCATGCAGCTATACCATGGCTCCATCTGTGCTGTGCTTTGCTGCAGCTCCACTGGTGCTCTGCCACCTCTGAAAAGCTCTAGAGAGCCATATTGGCCCTGACCAGAGTTTGTTTTTTCAAACTGACACTTGGCTCACACACAGCACAACTGAAATGAGAGCATGCATTCTGCTATCACTTCACCACTCTTTGCCAGTTGCCATTGTCCTGTTAATTATCTCATTCCTCAGCCTCCCAAACATTCATAGCACCTGTGATTTTAGTGTGTTGCAGTCACAAAACATCCACATTCTGACATTTTCTCCTCTCTGTTTAAACAGCAGCTGACTGCACAGAGAGCACCAATTACTGATCCCAGGCTGTCACAATCAGTTACACTCTCTGACAGGAAGTCTTGGGCTGCCACTGTCCCCCCAAAGCCATAATACCAAACGAGAAATAAAAATAGTACTTGTCAAAGCTGCAGGAGGGTTCCCAATCGCTGAGGGGAGAGAAGAGCATCATTGAGAACAGCAGCAGGGGGACACAGAACACAACTTACTCCCTTTTAATCTTCCTGGTACAATGTATATACTGTACTCAGTCACTTTCCATGTTCCCATTAGAAGCAATTTTAACTCCCAAAATGTAGTGAAACAACCATGGGGGACAGGGCAGATATGAAATGATGGTCACTGGGATGCAGATATTACACACACACACACACACACAAAACACACTCAGCCAGTGCCACCATCATGAAAAACACACAGCTCCACCTGTTGGAGAAACAGAATAGGAACTATTTTTCATTTAAATATGCTTCCGCACTCAAAAATAAAAGACCAACACTATTTTAATAATATGTTGTTTTTATGGTCATCGAGCACGCAAGTGTGAATGAACATGTTGATATGAGTGTTGCAAAACAGGGGTGAGAGGGGTGCCAGCCCAATGACCAGCAGTGCTACAGGGGCCAGTCTGTGGCAGGCAAATCCTCAGGCAGTGCCCTGATGACACTGTTTTGCTCAGGGGGATCACTTCGGCAAACATTTCAAAGGACAGAGCTAATGCTGTGTACGGCTCTGTCCTTTGAAATGTGAGCCCTTCAGCTGCAGCTCAGTGTGTCTTTTCTGGTTAAACAATTTCCCCACTCCCTGCTGCAGCTCAGTGCGTCTTTCCTGGTTAAACAATTTCCCCTTTCTGACACCAGGATAACCACTCCTGGTGTTGGATGCGGACCCCAACCTGTCTGTACCCCTTGCTGATATCGGAGTGCCCAATCCCCATATGGGCATCCCCCTCATACTGTTTCCTTCCTGGTTAAACAATTTCCCCTTTCTGACACCCAGATGCCAACTCCTGATGTCAGATGTGCCCCCCCACACCCGTCTATATTGTTAGCCGACAATGGGATGCCCAGTCCTCATGTCGGCCATGGCATGCCCCCCAAACACACACATACATTATTGTGGCACACTGGGAGCTCACCCCAGTGTGCCTAAATGTTTTTTTTTTAAATCCCTGTAAAATAGAAAAAACGTCCACCTGAAGTCTTTTTTTTTCTAAAATTTTACCTGTAAAAAAGAAAACCTTCCAGTGTCATCTCTCCAGTCCCCTCTCTCCCACCCAACCTTCCCTCTGTGCACCCACTTCCCCACACCCCTCTTACCCATACTTACCCTCTGGAGGTCAGGAGACACGATCTTCACTGGACCAGGATATGTCTGCACTCTTCAAAGCCGAACTAGGAACTGATGAATTGGGTAAGCCTATATAATGGGACTCAATGGGGGTTTCAACTTAGGTTGCTATCTCAGCAATTTTTTAGAAATTTTGGCCCTAAATTTTCAACATGGGGTTCTTGGGACCACCTCGTGAACATGTCAGTGTCATTTCATTTCTCGGTTCCAAAAGGTGATTTCGTGGTCACTGCGTGGAATCACCTTTCAGGACTGATTACCAAAATGACAGTGCCACTGTTCATGAGATGAGGTCCCAAAAGACCCATGTTGCAAATTTGGTGGACAATTCAAATAAAATAGCTGTGTTACCAGTGTGCGTTGTGTAGTTTCTATGCATGAGTGTAACTTCACTAATTTTTTTATATTTTCACTCCGGATTTTCAACATTGCCATTTTTTCACATCTCCTTATAAACAGTACAGCTGTCATTTTTCACATCCTGCCCAAAATGTGTTTTCACACCTGTGGCCCAGAATGGCACAGTTGGTGTGTGTGAAATCAACTTTTGGGATGGATTAACAAAATCACAGTGCTACTGTTCATGAGGGGAGGTCCCAAAAAGGCCATGTTTAAAACTTTGTGAAAGAATTCCACAAAATGCCTGTGTTATGAGTGTGCGTTGCATAGTTTCCATGCACACTCGTATCTTTGCCAATTTTTAATATTTTCACCTCATATTTTCAACAGTGCCATTTTTTCACACTTCCTTATGAAAAGTAGAGCTGTAATTTTCTTTTGCATCCTGCCTGAAATGTGTTTTCACACCTGTGGTGCAGCACGGCACGTTTGCTCTGTGAAATCACCTTTTGGCACGAGTGAACAAAATGAAAGTGGCACTCTTTATGAGATGGGTTACCAAAAAGGCCATGTTGAAAATGGGGTGACACAAATCCAAAAAATGGTCAAGTTACATGGCTGTTTACAATTTTCTATGCATGCATGTAACTTTGATCATTTTCAATATTTTGACTCCAAATTTTCAGTATAGCCTTTTTATCATGCCACCTCATGAACAGTACAGCTGCCATTTTTCACATCCTGCCCATAATGTGTTTTCACACCTGTGGTGTGGAATGCCATTCCCCCATGGATTTGAGCATTTTCACCTACAGGGTTCATGAGGTGGAGTGATAAGAAGACTTTATTCAACATTTGGGGTTAAAATATAAAAAAATTACACAGTTATGACCAGTTGTTAAAATTTCAGTACGCATGCCAGTAACTGTAGAACTCTTAAATATTTGCACTTTTTTTATTGTTTGTACTCTTGTTTCACAGCCCTTTCTATCTGGAGGGAGCCCCAGCCCCATCCCCCATCGTCCACCAGCCAAAGCCGACCAGCTACCCACAAGACCAGATCCAGTACAGGGGTCAGCGCTCTGACTGTTCAGGGGCGAGACCTGTGAGCTCCCTCCATCATCCACCATGATCTTTTTTCCTCCTGGTTTCTCCCCTTCAGTGGCGGAGTGTGCAAGGATGCCAGCAATGGTGCCGCGCACGCTGCCATGTGTGCACCCTGTCAGGTGTCTGCCCCGCCTCTGACCTGATGTCTGTAGCTTCGGTATGCCAGCCCCTACCCTCTGATAGGGGTCAAGCATACACCAACAACTGGTTTTTAAATACTTTAGCATTAGGATTTGTCTGCAATGTAAATAAACTTTTTCAATATCTTCTTATGACTTTCTATTACTCATTATCAATAAAACTCTTCCTGCACTACTATACTCTCACACACTTCCTTATCTCTATGCATGACAAATATTTGGTATTGACAAATGCTTGTTTTTCATTTCATTTATAAATGAGACATTGTATAATAGCATTAAGCCACTCCAGGGTTTGTCATTCTGGAACAATGTCACTACTGGGGTTTTGGACACACTCGGCCTGCAGCCCCATGCCCAACCACTACAGTTGTGATGTTATCCCAGCATGACATACACCCTGTCATACATTATTGCTTAATTGTCAACTGCCTTTACAATGCTCTTTGCATTACCTGATAATATAACAATTGGTGTTGATGAATGTGGTGTCAGCCACACATCAAACCTCTGCTGAAGGAAGTGCAATGCACGTCTGCACAATGGCCATTGTCAAAGCCAGCAATACACTAATCTGCCTGCTTGCAGAGACTGGGGGGGCCCCAGTAACTTGCCACTACTACTACAGCTGCAGCTGGCACTCAAGCCAGGGGAGGAGGAGGAAGTGAAAATGAACAAGGAGGGGAAACTGACCCAATGTGTAGTCACTGTTATGTAATCAGTAGTTTGACCACTGGCCACCTGTCAGTGATGATGTAAACCACTAGAGCAAATTATGCTTTCAGGGCATGTGACACAGTCTTGTAGACCCTCTGATATAAATCAGTAAGAGCCACTGTGGGAAAAATATTTATGGCTGGGCACTGATATCTTAGCACTGCAACTTGCATTTAACAATAAAAAAAACTATATTGCTCACAAAGGAAAATGGCAACAAGTCAGTGGCTAACATTTCCACAATTGTTGTTTTTTTTGTTTGTTTCCGGTCTGTTGCCTTTATATTTCTGGCACATTTCCAGGGATTCAGCCAGTGAGAGTAGAGTGTCTTTCCTCCCCCTGGACATGACTGTTGGCTCCTATTTTTGCCACCCCTGGGGGTGGACATGACTGGGAATGTGCAGCCCCTCCAAGGTGTTGGAGTCAACGGGCTAATGAATTGATGATTGGAAGACGCTGGAGTTGTGCTTCGGCTACCACTTGAAAGACTTTCTTCCTCTTCCTCTTCCTGTCTACCTGCTCTGCTAATGTTCTCCTCCTCCTGGTCATCATCCTTATCATCATCAGCTTCACTGCCTGGTGGTGCTGCTGCTGACTCCAATTACTGGCATGCCTTCTCATACTGAGATCACTGAGACTTCAGCAAATGCCTTTTCATGGTAGATGTTCTCAGTCATGTTCACTTCTTACCCTCACTCAGCCTGTCTTTATATAAAAGACACATGCATCCATAATTCCTTATCCGCACAAAAGAAATCACACACCGCTAGCATCACTGGTTTGGTCTTTCCTCCTGGCACTCCCTGCTGTTACTTAATGGGCAGGATAATGGCCTGCTTCAACTTCATCACCGTCCTTCTCTTCCTCCACTAGTTCTTGAGGGTCAAGGGATGGCATTTCTTCCTCTTCTACATGTCCTCAGCCATCAGTTTTGCCTGGGTCTTCTTTATCTGCTGTCATTTCAGATGCTTGTTGTTGTTTTTGTGTTTCCCCTTGTTGTTTAGAGGCATTTCTGTTTTTTTACCACCACTTTTGGTCTTTTTTGATCTCTTATGTGCTCCTACCCTAAATCGAACTCCCACCTGTCCACCTTCTCCTCCTCCCCAAAACTGTTGCTACTGCTATCACATTTATCGGGTATATAATCCTAGTCTGTATCTCTGTCCTGAACTCCACCAAATCACTTTTCTCCTCCTCCTCTGCCTTTGTCACTAGTACGTGACTGACTCCTTTCTTATTCTTTTTCTGCAAAGATTGCTTGTTCTGCAACACTTGCAGTGCCACTGCGAGTGGTTCCTACAGTACAATGTGTGACACTTTATGGACTGTTCAACCACTACTGTCATCTTCCACTACACATAGTTCCCACAACAAAGCTCACTCCCCTTTGGTTTTTCTTTGATGTGACTGGATGATCCCATGCCACTGTTTACTTGTCCTCTCTGTTGCTCAGTTCCCTAATGCTTGCTACAGGACTCAGTCATTTGGGTGATGCGTGATGATGACTTTATTTTATTTAACTTTTTTTTTTGTATTTTATTTTTTTATTTTTTATTTTTTTATTTATTTTTTATTTGATGGGATGCCATCAAGGGCTACCAAAGGGTCAGGCACTAACTTGCCACCAGCTGGCCCTTACTTGCTGCCCACTGCCCAGATCACCCTGTAACAACACAGGTGTGGACAACATACACACAGGCTGCTTCATGGCTCAGGAGGAGGAGGAGGAAGGAACTTCAGCAACTTGAGGGAATGTGGATTTTTTTTTATTTTACTTTTCTAATGGGATACCACAAATGAGCAAGTTACTATGATCTGGACCCCGGCAGACCACCAGCTTGCACACACTTGATACCCACTACATAGCTCACACTGTAACAGCACAGCTCAGGATCACACACACACGCACACACACACACACACACGCACGCACGTACACACACACACACACACACACACACACTCTGCTTCAGGGTCTGGCAACTAAGCTTCAATGATAAGAAGTGCTAGGTTATGCACATTGGAGCCCAAACCTCAGGACAGAGTACTACCTGGAGAGGTTAGGATATCACCAGTAGAGGAGGAGAAAGATTTGGGAGTGATGATAATTAGTGACCTGAAGCACTTTTCACAGTGTGAGAAGGTAGTTACTAGTGGCAAAGGCAAACAGGATGTTTGGGTGCATAGCCAAGGGAATCAGAAGTAGGTGACAGGAGGTGGTATTCCCCTTGCAGAGGCCACTGGTGAGACCGCATCTGGAATATGCAGTGCAGTTATGGCACCCTCATTTTAAAAAGGATATCAACCTGATGGAGACAGTCCAGAGGAGGGGTATGAAGATAACTGCAGGGCAGCAGGGTTAATTGTATGAGGAGAAACTGAGGGCCCTGAAAATGTATTTCCTGGAGGACAAGAGGAAGAGGGAAGACATGATTGATTTTTAAATCCAGAAGAGAGGAATTGCTACCGCGCAGCGAGAAGAATGCTAGAGGCATACACAGAACGAAACTCTGAGGAGAAATAAAAAAAGCCTGTTTGCGGTGCGAGATACGGATAAAGTGAAGGTTATTTTTTGAATGGACTTGAAAAATATATCTGAGTAGAATGATATGTATACATTGAACACAAAAGAAGAAGAAGATAAAACAACACTGTGTTTGGGGGCCTGAAGAAGTGGCATTTGGCTACAAAACTGTTGCCCAGAACTGTTGGTGTGGACTTGTGATAAATAAAAAGATCTGTGTTTTTAGCAATGAATATTTATGTGAGCAGTGCAGTTCATCCTATGTTCTGATGTTATTTTGATGTTGTGCATTGCCATTAAGGATGTCCCAATTACTAATATAAAGAAAGAGAAAGGGCAACCTAAACCTATACACTGTGTAAAATGACATGATCGAGACCTTCAAGTACTTGAAAGTGATAAATGGGGTGCACTAGGAGGGTCTCTTCAGGCTAAGCTGCAGCAAAACCATGAGGGGGCACAGCCTTAAGTTGGAGGTGGGGTGTAAGAGTAAGGTTAGGAGAGTGCTTATTCACAGAAAGGGTGGTAAACAAATGGAATGCACTGCCAGAGGAGGCGGTCTCATCGAAGATGTGGGAAGCTTAAAGAGGCTGGGATAGATATAAAGGGAGGATAAAGGTCATGGGAGGTGAGGTGAAAAGGGATAGAAAGGTCAAGGAGGTAGAAATGGGGACAACATTTTGAGCTATGAACCCTGCACAATGAGCAAACTAGATAGACCAAAAGGCCTATTTGTGCTGGCTTCTTCATATGTAAGTATGTCATATGTTCAGGATTCAGGAGGAAGGAACCACAGCAATTTGGAGGAAATGAGGAGTCCGAATTTGAAAAGTGCCATAAAAAGAAAAAAATACATTTTCTCTTTTAATATTTTTATGGGATTTCACAAAGGTACCAGCTACCAGAGGATGGGCAGTGTCATGCTACCAGCTAGCACACACTTGCTGCCTATTACCAAACCAAAATGGAGAACATGAGAGCGTAGAATTTGAAAACTACCACAAAAAGAAACAATAAACTTATTTTTGTAATTTTTTTCTATAGGATGCCATCAGAGTGCCAACTACCTGGGGCTGGGCACCATATCACACTGTAGCAGCACCCTTTAAGGATGACACACACACAGGTGCTTCAGAACTTGGTAGGAAGGAACTGCAGCAATTTATGGGAATGTATAGAGTTTGAAATTGATCTGCCACAGAAAGAAAAAATTATATTTATTTAAATATTTTTATGGGATGTCACCAATCTGCCAATTACTAGGGACTGGATACTGGCACACTTTCAGCTGGCACAAATACGAGGCTGTGACAAGCACTGTGCTCTTATTAACTATTTCAGGTGCAAACTGTGCTTTGTGATTCAACAGATTTGCCTGGTATGCACCATTCATACCAGGGTGAGCTAGTAGAAGCAAAAGTCCACCTATTTCCAATAAAAGTTCACCACAGTCTGAATGACTTGAACACCCAAAGTTCATGTCCCTGTGACTTCCACTCTCATATCGTCTGTGACTCCCTGATACCGTGTGGCTTGCCTCCCAGGGTGGGGTTGTGGCACCAGCCCTAAGTGCCACCTCTGACGGGATAGGTCAGGGAGCTGGCCTAAGAGCTAATTGAAGCTGAGGGTGGGCTTCATCAAGGGCAGCCTGCAGCATTTTTCTAGACTGCCCCGGGGTGGGGACATGCAATGACATCCAGCATCCACCCTACCCCTCTCACATGCTGGTGTCAGTTGCCTGTGGTTATCCCAGCCTCCACCAGGGGTCCCTCGGTGCCAGACACTCTACCCCTCCCTCCCTCCCACTAGAGAAGGAGACCAGTCCAGAGGATGCTCGATCCTTCTCCCCAGGCCAGCCCTCTGACTCCCCGGGTCCATTCCCAAACCCAGGTGGCCGGCATCACAAGTGGAAATCCAATTGCTGTGCCAGCGGACCAGCCTAGGTGTTTGATTCTTTTGTACAACCAAACTTGCAGTCCTAATCACAATAAGGCACTGCATGGTGTGCATATGTGTGGGATAACTATGAGTTTGACTCTATGGGCATGACAACACTGCAACATCCCATTTTCAAGGGGGACCTGCTTCTACCCATGTTTACAGCTGGTTGGACTACAGCACTGAGAGGTTTAATGATTTGCTTAGGGTCACATTGTGAATATTTTTTGCTAGCAGGGATTGTACCTGCAATTTACCAGTTTTCAACAGCTCTAACCATTAAATCACACTGTTTCTGGGTAGGGAAGAATTGACAGGGGTTCCAGGAAAGGCAAGCAACATTGACAGTGATTTTGTGCTTGCTTTCTTACAATGCAATTCCCCAGGATGGCCCAGCTGAGATGCAACATCTCATTGCCAATGTGGCCCTGATTCTACCTATTTCTGTAGGTGGGTGGAATGACTGGATTTTTTTTTTTGCATAGCTGAAGGTTGAATAGTGAGTATGTGACTGTAGCAGGGTTTGAATTTATGATCTTCCAATTCTCAACAGTGCTTTAACACTAAAACCACACCGCGGTCTCTGTTTGGGGTCCAACATCCAGGATGCACCTGAAGAACAAGTTATCATAGCTTAGACCATTCCTGGTTAAAAATGACAAATAAACTTTAGCCAGAATACTCCAAGTGAGATGTAATATTTAATTTTCATTGGTGTCCTACTTTTAGCTGCTGTTACAATGTATTCATCCAGGATTGCATAGCTAATGGCATCTCCTTTCCAGTTGGGCTATTCTTCCACCCATTTAAGCAGCTGGGTGGAATGCAGCATTGGGAAATTAAGTGAGTTGCTTAGGGTAACACAATGAGGATTTGTAATGGTGTGCTATCCAACGATATCCAATTGCTACTGTATAGTACCTGTAAAGTGCCTGCATATCTTTTCATTATATTCTTAAATTTGCAACTTTACTTAATTTCATTCTTGTCTAGTACCAGAGATATTAAAACGTGCCTTGATAAGAAAGCGTTAAGACCTGACAGGGTGTGCAGTGTTGGGGAATGCACACATGCCTCAGGTGTAGTGAATCTGGACGCCACAGACAGAGGGCCTTATGGCCCTGAAAGTGGGGGTATCTCACCAAGACACACCCTGATGGGTCTTATGCATTAAAATAGCTTTCTGACACGACCCATTTTCTAACTGCAATAGGATGGGGCATTAAAGTGATGCAAACAGCACCAAGCAAAGCAGAGGCTGTGGCAAGCAGAGCAGAGGGCTTTCAGTGTCAACATATGATGGCTGTATAAATACAAGCCACATATTGGCTCTTTTTTCCCCAGTGCAATGTTCATTAATACCCACACATCTGATGACTTTTGTAAGACAATCGCGTTTCAGGATTTTCATATCCCATTTTCGAAAGAAATTTAAACGTGATACTATATAACAAAAGATGACAGTGAAAACACTAATGCAGTTCATATAACAGTTAATTAAAGGTGCAATTCAGGAATATTGGTTCTATAATTTCTCAGAGGCAGAAACAGTGTTATCCTTATTGGTTGCTTTCAAAGCTGCCATAAGAGGGACAATAATATCTTATCAGATTAAACTAAACAAAATAAACAAAAAAGAAAAAGAGGATATAGATAACAGATTGAGCCAATTAGATAAATTAGTAATGATAGATCTTGATAAATACTACGCAGAATGGCAATAATTGCAAATTAAAAAACAAAATAAAATTAGGATACAATTAGAATAGCCTCATATATTAAAAAAATATAAGTATCATCATATGGATAAATCAGGTAACCCTTTGGCCAATCTATTAAAAGAGGAAAAACAAAGGAATTGAATAACAAAAAATATTGATGAAGAAGGGAAAGTTCATATATCAGACAAAAATATAGCCAATGAGTTTTTCAAGACATACCAAAAAATGTACCATAAAGACTTTATGCCGAATGAAGAAAAGATAAAAGACATTCTTTCTAAAGCAAAATTAACCCCGAATCCCTTTAAGTTTTATTCTATTACTCAACAGGAATTGGAAGATACAATAAGAGAGTTACCTAGGGCTAAGTCACCTGGTTTGGATGGATTGTCCAATTAATTTTACCAAACCTTCGGTAAAGAACCTATACCTTGGTTAGCGAGAATGACTGAGGAATTGTTGGATATGGAAGCTGAAAATAAGATTCTGGCCTCATGCAAAGGGTGATCGTTATATTAATACATAAAGAAGGTAAATCACCAGAGTCAACAGAAAGTTATAGGCCTATAGCCTTATTAAATATAGATTACAAACTATTGCCAAAAGTTATCAATAATTTAATTCAATTTCATTTAAACAATTTTATTAATAATGACAATATGGTTTTATGAAAGGCTGGAACCTTTTTCAAGTGAACAAAAAGAACAAGTAATTAACCATATTTTGAACTCTGACCCAAAGAGTGATAAATATTATGTTATTGCTTTAGATGCAAGTAAAGCCTTTGATCTGATTAACCATCAGTACATTTATATGATACTTCAGGCATGGGGTATCACAAATCAATTGATTATATTAATTAAAAAGCTGCATTATGGCCAGCCAGCCAGTGCAGTGGTTGGATTTCCACTGGCAATGCCAGCTACCTGGGTTCGGGAACGAGCTTGGGTAGCTGGAGAGCCGGCCGGGGGGAGACAACTTGAGCATCCCACGACTGCTCATTGTCTCCAGGGAGGGAGGAAGGGCTGCGACCTGGTATTGGGCAACCGCTGGTGGAGGTCAGGGGTAGGGCAACATGTCGGGCTCATTACCGGGTGGTGTGTGGCAGATGTCAGTTTTTGCCTTGACGTCCGGACGTCACGCACCTCAAGGAAATCAGGAAAATTGTTCGCTGGCCACCGGATGATGGCTCTCTGTTCCCTGAGTGCCTCCAGCAGCTTCCAGGGGCCTCCTTCTTCTCAGCAGCATCCCCAGGCCTTAGAAGTGTGTGCTAAGGCCATCCCTCTCCCCTTGGTGCCTTCCCCCTCAGAGGAGGGTGACCGGCCCGGCGAAGGGATACACCTGCATATCCTGGGGATTGGCTGCAAATACGAAGACCCAGAGGAGGTCTGGGTAAGGACGGTGGGGCTGGGGGAAACTTGCAGAGCCTGAAGGAGTTGGGGACCAGCAAGCATGGGGGCTGGAAAAATAGAATAAACAAAAAAAAAAGCTGCATTATAACACTCTAGTAAGGTTTCAGGTTAATAAGTTTCTTACAGAAGATTTTGAAAAGTTGAATGGGGTGAGACAGGGTTGCCCTCTGTCCCCTAAGCTGTTTATATTAGCAATGGACCTTTTCTTTCAATGAAGTAGAATGACCAGAGAATTGAAGGTTTTACTTATAAAAATATCAGACTAAACTTAATGTCTTTACAGACGATATTGTTTTGAAACTCAAAAATGTTAATTCATCACTTAAGGCCTTTCTGGATAATACAAATTTATTTTCCAGTATTTCTGGATACCAGCTTAGCAAGAGTAAATCCATTATTATGAAGCTCTCTAGGCAACCCGATGCTGGAGTAAAGTTTATTAATCAAGATTGAAAGCAAGAAGATTATATAAAGTACTTGGGTGTTCATTTAACTAATAACTAGGCTTCTAATATAAAAATAAACTATAATACAGCTAAGGAAAAAAATAACCTCCTTATTAGATGACTGGAAAAATCTATCACTATCATTATTGGGGAAGGTAGATACAATTAAACTGATGGCACTCCCAAATCTCATATTTGTGATTAAAATATTTTGGGTAGCCTAATTCTAAATGGTTACTGGATATTAAGAAATTGTTAAGTAAATTGTTATGAAGGGGTTGTAAACTGTGCATTGCATGGAGAATTATGTATACACCTAGAAAGTAGTGGTAAGGGATGGGGTGTCCAAACCCACTTAAATATATGGAAGCAAATATTATTTCCAGTTATTACCAATTGCCTTTTTTTCCTGCACAAGATCAGAGTACATATCTGGCTTTAGTATATAGTAATAGTGAGAGTAATGATATGCAAAATATTCTTCTAGATTTGAATTTGCATAAATCAACCAATCAACCCTTAGCTTCCTAGTTCCCCCTTGTGAAGAAATTTATAGTAAGACCATCCTCACTTCAAATACCATGGTTATTCTGGTGATGACATAGATGAAGCTGAAGAAGCTGTTGCCCTAGGGGGTATCAGTTTCATTTGGGACAATGTCAGAGTCCAAAGTAAAAGACCAGTCAATACTGTCCAGTGAGTATCCACAAACTGGCTTCATAATGTCAAATACATCACAGCAACATAAGTAGGGGTATCCCTTTTTGACTCAACAGTCTATATGAAGTGCCACCCAATCATCCAGGGTGGGGTGGAAGATCAGAAGAGGCAGAAGTTCGATTCTCTCATAGAAGATGTCCTCATTGAGATGCCCAATAGAATGGATAGAGGACAGTCTGTTGAAAATGGCAGTCTCTGGATCAAAGCTTGGCAAGGAGACAGTGAAGGTGATGAACATGGTGTCATGGATGGTGAAGCAGTTGGCAGGGTAACATGGTCCCCTGTTGGGATGGCATGTGACATAACCTAGATTTCTAGCAGTAAACATTGGAATAGCAATGGATCTGGACATATACATTGTAATACAAGCAGTGGACCTAAAATAACTAACAACTAACACACCGAAATCTGGCCAATGGAAAATCATGTACACAAACGCTCACAGCCTGGGAAATAAGATCCCAGACCTGCAGGCAATAATGTCAGAGGCTAAACTGGACATAGTAGCAATTAGTGAGATGTAGTTTACCAGTAACCACACTTGGGATACTTCAGTACCTGGCTATGTACTGTTCAAAAGAGACCAAGGTGCAAAAAGGGGGGGGTGGAGTGGCTGTATGTCAATGAAAATATCAAAGCTACAGAAATTCAGAATACACATAAGGAGCCAGAAGAACTGTGGGTCACCCTGGAAACAGGAAATTGGACAGCCATAAGAACTGGGGTTGTCTACAGGCCCCCAGACCAGGGGGAGGACATAGACACATTACTGTTAGAAGATATACAAAACATGATGGCTAAAGGGGAGGTTCTGATAATGGGAGGCTTCAACATGCTGGATACAGATTGCACAATACCAGCAGGAACATCTGCCAGAACTAGACAAATGGTGGATTCCCTGCAGGGGGAGGGCCTCAAACAACTGGTACAACAACCCACAAGAGATAGGACTATCCTAGATCTAGTACTGACTAACAGGGAAGGGATCACAGATCTTCAGGTAGAAGGTCACCTGGGAGCCAGTGACCATCACATGGTATGGTTCAATTTGACCACTACAACTAAATCATCCCATTCCAAGGCAAAAATATGGGACTTCAGAGGAGCTGACTTTGATAAGATGGCCAACAGAGTTAAGCTAGCCCTGGAAAAAAGAAACACAGGTGAGGGGGTACAGGCAAAGTGTGCAAGCATTAAGGATTCAATACTTGAAGCAACATCCCATTGTGTTAGACAGAAAAGGAAGTGCAAAAGAAGAAGGAAACCACTTTGGTTCTCAAATACAGTAGCAGAAAAGGTCAGAGCCAAAAGGCTGGCCTTCAGGAAATGTAAGGGAACACAGCGGGATGAAGATAGGGAGGCATACCAAACTGCCCTAAGGGAAGCAGGGAAGGCAGTTGGGCAGGCAAAGTCCCAAACCGATGAAACACTAGCACAAACAGTAAAAGAAGGTGACAAAACTTTCTATAGATACATTAGTGAAAGAAGAAAGTCCAGAGGGGGTATTGCTAAGCTCAAAGGAGAAAAGGGGGCATGTGAGGAGGAGGACCCTGTAAAAGCATCAATCCTAAATAGATACTTTTGCTCAGTATTTACTGAAGAGAAGGTAGGGCAGGGACCACAGCTCAGCACCATGGACACAGGAGGAAGGGAGGTGAGCACTACTCCCTTCACAAAAGAAAGGGTCCTACAAGAGCTCACTAAGCTCAGGGTGGACAAGGCAATGGGGCCTGAGGGCATACATCCCAGGGTACTAAACGAGCTAAGGGTGGAACTAGCAGAGTCATTAACAGAACTGTTTAGTGAGTCTCTGAGCACAGGAGAGGTCCCAGAAGACTGGAGAAGGGCTCATGTGACCCCACTCCACAAGAGTGGTAGCAGGGAGGAGGCAGAGAACTACAGACCAGTCAGTCTTACCTCAGTAGTGGACAAGATTATGGAGGCACTCCTTAAGGAAAGGATAGAGCAACACCTGGAATCCATAGGGGCACAGGATCCAAGACAGCATGGGTTTACAAAAGGAAGGTCCTGTCAAATTAATCTCATAGATTTCTTTGACTGGGTAACCAGAGTGGTGGACCAAGGGGGAGCAGTTGATGTCACTTACCTTGACTTCAGCAAAGTTTTCAACACTGTTCCACATAGAAGATTGATAAACAAGCTGGGTAGGCTCAGGATAGGTCAGAAGTTGGTCAACTGGGTGGCAAACTGGTAGACAGGCAGAAAACAGAGAGTGGTGATGAATGGTATGCAGTCAGAAGAGATGCAAGTCACAAGTGGGGTACCTCAGGATCAGTCCTGGGGCCAGTCCTCTTCAATATCTTCATCAGTGACATTGCAGATGGACTAGAGGGTAAGGCTTGTCTGCTTGCAGATGACACCAAGATCTGCAACAGAGAAGATGATCTAGATGGGGTGAGCAGAATGAGAAGAGATCTGGATAAACTAGCAAAATGGTCGGAAGAGTGGCAACTGGGATTTAATGCAAAGAAGTGCAAGATCATGCACATAGGGAAGAGAAACCCTGAAGCCACCTATAGGCTGGGAGGGGAGTTGCTGGCAGTCACAAAGGAAGAAAGAGACTTGGGCATCATCATCACCGATGACCTGAAATCATCCAAGCAGACCTCTAAAGCAGTAGGTAAGGCTAGAGGGATGTTAAGGTATATTAGTAGGGGTATCACAAGTCGAAGAGGGAGGTAATAATCCCTCTTTACAAGACACTGTTTAGGCCCCATCTGGAGTACTGTGTGCAGTACTGGAGGCCACACCTTCACAAGGACATTAACCAAATTGAGGCAGTCCAGAGAAGGGTAACCAAAATGGTGCAGGGACTGCATCAGAAGACATAGGAGAACAGATTAACAGAGCTCAATATGTATACCCTAGAGCAAAGGAGGGAGAGAGGTGATATGATTGAAGCATTCAAACACCTTAAGGCTATTAACAAGGTGAAAGAGTGCAACATGTTTCAATATAAGAAAAATAGCAGGACAAGAGGACACAGCATGAGATTAGAGGGAGGTCGATTAAGGGGTAATATGAGGAAGTTATTTTTCACAGAAAGGGTGGTGGATGCATGGAATGGCCTACCTCAGAAAGTGGTGGCTATGAATACAGTGCAGGGCTTGAAACAGGCATGGTATAGGCATAAGGGAGCAATACAGATGAGTATGAATAGATAGGCTACTGATAGCAAAGGACGATGGCACATTTAAAAGGTAGAAAAAGAAATGGGCAGACTGGATGGGCCTTGTGGTCCTTACCTGCCGTGAACTTCTATGTTTCTATGTGTCTAATATGGACAGTACCATTTAGCAAGTTGTCTATCATGGATAAAATCTGGAACATGTCCAAATTCCAAATCCCGGAAGAGATTATTGATAGTGGTTATGACATAAGAGCCATAAACAGAGCATAAAAGTTATTGCTTGTCTGCCTCCTTGTTATTCTGGAAGACAATTTAGTTGATTTCATTCTTAGCGTCATTTAAACTCTTAGCAATGTCATGCAAGTTATACACAGTGTAACACTATTCCTGACTAAGCCCATCTACACCGTGCAATAAGGGTGGTAAAACATCATTCTTCATGTCAGTCTGTAATTTGACTGTTTAGCTTTTAATGGCAGCAATGTCTGCCCTGTTCCAGATAGATGTGCTGGAGCCAAAGAGTCTGGAAATGGTGCCAGTAGCACCAGTGATATCAGCAGTGGCGCGCCTCCTACATGATGAGGAAGTTTTCTTGTTGTTGGGGTCAGGTCTGGGCCTGAATAATCCTAAGTGTTCAATAGTACAGTATGTGAACCAGCCATGGGGTCTTGTGTGCATGTCTTATATGCATCAAGACTATCTAATAACTTAGTGCTGAACAGCCTAGATGTGTTAGTTTTAGAACACATGCCAAATGTGGCTATATTCTAATGTGTCAGATTAAAAATAACAGGAATGCGCATAAACTGTACATTGTTCACAAGGGCACCCAGGAGTGAAGTGGTAGTTAGACCACTAGGCGGTCCCGGTTCCTGTGTGGGACAATAAGTACTGCTTCAGTAGAGGGTACTACAGACAGAAAATAGCTGTTGTAGCCATGTAATTGTGAACACAAAAGTCTCTTGCAGAGTCTTCTGGGTATTTGTCACAGAAGGTGGGATCAATCAAAGTAGTAAGATTATATAAATCAGAAAGTCTATAATTAGCTTGGCGAATAGACAGGGTACCATTTGGGGCAATTCTGGTATTGAGCCAGCCTTGGAAAGTGCCTTTGTAAAGACTGACAACAGAAAGTGTCTGTCCAGAACTATCAGTTTGCCATTCAATTTGGAGGGATGATTTGTCAGGTGCCACAACCATGGCCGTCAGGTAGGCGTCCGTGCCTTCCTTAACAGAGATCAGTTTGTTGGGAACATCTATGCTGACTCCTTCAGGGATGGTGGTGGGTTTGTTTTGTGGGGTCATATATCTTCCCTCAGGATGGTCAAGAAGTGAAAGGAGTTGCCTTAGACTTTTGTTGTAGTTGGATATAGTTTTCATATCCTTGCCATGGACAAAGGGGAAAGTTCCTAGTAGGAGGATCAAATGCAAGATATCCATCATACGTGGGTACCTGTAAGGAAGAAAGAAAAGGTCAGTAGGTACCATTCCACCCAATGGGGTCAGGAAAAGTAATTATTCTCCTTTGTACAATTTAATCTGATTAACATGCAGCCATTTATCAGTAGGTTTCTTCTGTTAGATGAGTCTAACTTGGTAGATTGGGGGACTGAGTTTGTTAATAATGGGTTAGGGTTCTCTGTAATGGAAAGCTTAATAAAATCTGAATTGAAAAAAAATAATGGAGTAGGGTCCTTCTCACTTACTGGAGAAGGGATGAGTAGGGTGTGCAAATCTGAGTACCATTACCTTGTCTTTGACTTGCCAGTCCACCTCTTGTGCGTGTTTGTCAAAGTGAATCTTAGATTGCTGTTGGGCTTTGTCCACATGATGTGCATCATACAAGTGAATCTTGATGATGTCATCTCTCAGTTTTATGACATATGTGTCCATGGACACTCTGTCTGCAGTGGTGTGTTTAGATCAATCAACAGGTGCTCAAGTAATTTCATGGTTCTGCCAGTCATCACCTCAAAGGGTGTACACTGGGTGGTGGCTGAAGGAGTACTTCTAATTGCCATAGGAGTAAAGGCAAAAGGGAATCCCTATCCTTGGGATTGTCCTCAATAAATTGAATAGCATTTGCTTTATACATCTGTTGGCTCTTTCTACCTGACCTGAAGATTGTGGGTGGTAGGGAATGTAAAACTGCGGGTGTTCATCAAAAAGTTGGAGTGTTTCTTGCATCAACTGACCTGTAAAGCTGATTCCTTTATCAGAGTCTATATTGAGAGGTAGGCCTCACCTGGAGAACAGTTGTTCTACCAGGACTTCTGCAGTTGCTTTCACTGTGCATTTCAACTCAGAAAAGCCTCAATCCATTTGGAGAACAGATTAGTGACCACAAGGGCGTACTTATGGTTCCTGCTAGAGGTGGTCAGAGGGCTAATAAAATCAATTTGGATGTCATGCCAGGGCCCAGGTTGTCTCTTGGGAAGTAATTTTGCATTCCTTTTGGTTGGGGCTGGATTGTTCTGCGCACACACTAGGCAGTTTTTGATGTAGTGTTTAACATCCCTAGTGATGCCAGGCCACCAACCCACAGATTTCAGCCTCTGAACTGTATTTTCCACCCCCTGGTGTCCACCAGTTGGGAAGTCATGGACCTGATGAATGAACTAAGATCATAATGATTCATGGACTATCCACAACCTATGGTTCAGGTCATCAGGCTGGTACCATATCAACTTGTTGTCAAGTGATAGATGCAGTTTGTCTGCATGTCTTTTGTAGGGGTTGTTGGTTTGCAGTTATTGTTCAGTTCCTTCATCTAGGAATCTAAAACCTTCTTTCAGTTGAGGATCATATTTTTGAGTTGTGGACAAGTCCAATGGCACAAAACATTCAGTTTCTTTCTTGTGGCAGCTATTTGTATAGCTGCCAGAACTACAGGGTGAGCCATATCCCATGTGCCCCCCCAAGCACCCTCTTTCGTAAGAGTGTCTACTTGATCGTTGAAACAGTGGTATGGATAAGACTTTGAATGGGCCTTCAACTTGTGAATGAACAGTTTATGTACACAAAGAGTGATCTGTATTTCACAGGTGTGCCATCAGAAGACGTGAAGGAGTTCTTCTCCCAGAACAGCAAGAATTCAGTTAACGAGTAACAGACCCAGTTAGAGTCTGTAAAGATGACGGTATCTGTGGTGCCATGATGTATCAGTTAAACAGCATAGGCCACAGCTGCCAGTTCTGCATACTGAGAAGACACTGCAGCATTTGGACACATGAACAGTGTTACCATTAGGGTACATAATGAGCATTCCAAATCCAGCTATCTGTTCTCCTTGGTGATACCAGGCAGAGCCATCAGTACAGACATGACACAGAGAAGTGTCAGCAAGGAGTTTTGGAGTAGGGGGAAGAAAGGGTCCTAGAACAGACAACTCAAAAGGTTGGAGCGCACAGTCTTGTGGGGCTCCTTGGTACAGGAGACCATGAGCCAGAACTGAGAGCATTTTGGCAGTCTAGACCTGTATATCACAATCCTGGAGAAGAAGGGATCAGTGAATCAGTCTGCTTTTAAATACTGAGCTATCCTTCACTCTGTCTGACAACAGAAAGTTCGTGGGGGTGTGATTTGTGTGCAGAATGATGGGTGAGTACCAAATAATGTACAAGAAATGTTTAACCACCCAGTAGGTAGCCAGAAGATGTCTTTCACAAACACTATACTTTTGTTCCACTGGAGAAAACATATGGGAAGCACAGGCAATAGGTCTCAGAATGCCATTAACCTTTTGAGCAAGCACTGCAGACATGGCAATATCTGAAGAAGCAGTTTCCAGATGGAAGGGTAAGGCTGGGTTGGGGTTAACCAATGCTTGAGCAGAGGCCACAGACTGTTTCAGAAGGGTCACAGCATTAATGTGAAATGGCCCCCAAGTCCAGGGGATATCCTTTTTCAAGAGCTTATACAGAGGGGTGGCCTTTTGTGCATAGTCACAAATAAAATCCCTGGAATACTTGACTATTCCCAGGAAATGTCTGAGTGTTGCAACACTGGCTCGAAGTGACAAGTCTTGTAGCCTTGGATCTTTTTCCAGGCCAGGCTTCTGCCTTGTTCTGTGATACACAGACCAAAGAAAATGACCTCTTTCTGGCACAGTTGTGCTTTTGCGGGATTGCACTTGAGGCCTGCTCTCTGCAACAGAGTCAGTAACTTATCAAGGAGGTGAAAATGCTGCTCTTTTGTGCAGTTGCTAGGAGTAAGTCATCTACATTCTGCAGAAGGCATTGGGGGCAGAGAAACTCTGCAAGGCGTACAACATGTGTAGATGGAAGACGGCTGTTGTGAAAGCCCCGCAGGAAGCAGGTCCAAGCGTAATGATGATCCTCAAAGGTGAAAGTGAACTTATATTGGCTTTCCTGAGCAAGGAGTAATGATCAAAACCTATGGGAGATGTCAATGGTGCTAAACCACTTATGATCTGGTGTTAGCAATCTGAGCACATATGGTGCTGAAGCTACTGTAGGGAAGCAGCTAGTAGTGACTTGGGTTAAGTCTCCTGTATTCGATAGTGAGTCTCCAAGAATTTTTGGGGCTTTTTCACAGGCCAGATAGGTGACTTGACAGTTGAGACACAAGGCCTGATCACACCTTGCTGAAGGAGTGAGTGGATGGTTTCTTCGAGTGATGGTAAGTCCTCTGCAGGAAAAAGGTATTGCTTTTGCCTGTCATGTTCAGGGCCTGGAACTTCAATGATAGTTTGCATTCTTCCACAATCATGTTTTTGTGTTGTGAAGACATCAAGATGATTCTGCAGAATGGGTAACAGTTCTTTGAAGAATTCATGGGTCTGGAATAGAGCTATGATGTCATATTTCTTATCATTGACCACTATGGCAGCAAGCATGTGGGAATCATGGATCATGACCATATGGTGTTGACTTTTGATTTGGATAAGGAGTCAATTGGCTAAGTCTACTACACAGCCATGTAGTGCTAGGAAGTCAATTTCTAGGATGTTGGGGTGATGACGTAATACCATGAGGTCAAAAATGTGATTCTTGTTGAGGGTACCCAACACCACAGAGAGTACAATAGAGGGATAGGTAGGCAATCTAGTGCCATCCACACCTTGAGCATTGGTCCTCCATCCAGTGGACCAAGAGAAATTAGCTGGATCCTCATTGTGTAGTACAGACACAGCCATGCCTGTATTTAACAATACAACAATTTGGCAGCCCCCAAATATGGCCTTGGTACAAGGCCTTCTGTTTGTGTCAAAGGAAATATTGTTCACAATATGAACTGGGGCCTGTAATTGTCAATCTGAACTTTTACTGGTGTCTTCAGGCGGGTCCTGAAAATGAAAGCCAGAAGGATCTTGCCTGGCATCTTCCAAGTTCTGCATAGGATACAGGGAAGCTTGGGTACTGGTAGTATTAGCTGCAATAAATAAGGCCTCAGGATTAGGGCCTGCTGCAGCCTGGCCAGAGGAGCTTCTGTTGTCTCCTCGGCCTACTAAAGACTGGGTTACTGAAGCTAATGCTGCAACGGTCTGCCTTGGGATAGCCGTGGCCACTGATTGAACTTTTCCAAGGAGTGTGCGGAGGTTATTATAATCTGCCACTACATCACAGTAGGAGGGACCTTGTCAATAATTTAGAATGTCCCAATTGTCATTCTGATCGGAATTAGGGTTATTCCAGTTCCTTTGTCTGTTCCTATTTCTTTTGTGGTTCCTCCCATCTTATAGATTTGTTTGTCATCAGAGGGTGCAGCCTTGTTGTCCTGGGCCTTGCCCTCCATCGTGTAGTGAGTTGTGGGCTCACTGATAGATTGTACCATGGTCACCTTGGCTTTTGAGCCAGAATTCAGATCTAAGAGGTAGTGCTGGTATACATGCTCTATCCTTCTGAGAATGTCCGAAAATGTGTCAGTTTGGGGGAAAACCATGGGCTCAACCTTGTCACACACAGCCAGAATCATATTCTGCATAAACAAGGTCTTGTATTCAATTTGGTTGGTGTCTGCTATCTCTTTTGAGAGCATATTGCCAGTACAGTAGGCCAGCCATAACCATTGATGGTACGACGCTGGACTTTCCTCAGTGTACTGCTTGACAGGAGGGGCCAACATAATGCCAACCACATCTGGGGAGTGTGCAGAAATGAGTTCTGCAGTGATGTCATCAAAAGTCATGTCTGTGGCTTGGCAGATTTCCTCTGAGAGTTTTTCCCAGAGGCAAGGGTCTACAGTCTGCCAGAGGATCTGTACTTGGTAGCCTCCAGTAGACTGAGCATCTCACATTTGGAACAAACTTTGTCCAAATGACAGCTGAGATTGTCATTGGGGGTCATGCAGCCTATGCTGTCAGTGATCTGTACAGAGTGGGCCATCTGAAGGGGATTAGTTTGAACTATGGGACACTGATTAGAAAAAGGGTTCTGGGAGTGTGAGCCACAATAGGTGGCCTCTGCTGTGGCATCGCCACAGAGTGGACAAGGGACTGCTGAGCAGCAGTTCCTTCAACATGTTTTCCATGTGTTCCTGGAAGACCTGCCTTGTTCCTCAGTCATCTGTGCCCAGTGAGGGCTGCCTTGATCATTTGATTTCTCTGCTCTGTTTTCCTTTTTCAGGATGGCAATTGAAAGGGCTAGGCCTCTACCTGCCTCCATCATTGGTGATCACCAACTTGGCATTACACAGCATCACCACATTTCTCATGACATAGGGTCACGCTGTTACAGCATAGGGAGCCATCATCTTGTGAGTGGTGGGTGTGGGAAATGCCATATTGAAGCTGTGGCTGTGCACCATGTTGGCTGCTGTCATTGATAGAATCATCCTTTCCGGATGACGTAAGATCAATGGGTGTATAATGGAACCCACCCATCGCTTTGACATGACCAGTTAGCACCTCTTGCTGATGACACAGCTTCACCATCTTAACTCTGCACTGTATGTGACTAACTTTTACACTGTTCTGCCCAACTCCTTTTGTAACCTCTTTCTGTAACACTCTATGCGAGGTGCTTAATTTGCAGTTGTTCCTAAGCTCTCTGTCTAGTTCATCCCTTATCTATTTCAGATCCTCTCGTAACTCTTCATTTTCCTCATGCAGACTCATTCATCTCACTCAATAAATTATTCATTTGCAAAACCTGACTCTTATCCTGCTTCAACCTATCACAATCCTCTCTCAACATGCATAACTCACAATCAGTATTCTGTACAGTACAATGCGATAGGGTCTTGTTTTTACTACACAAAGACTGAAGTTTGACCTCCAGTCTCTGCTCTTTTCTAAGACATTTAGATGCTTGCAAGCTCATAGCTTTCTTAAGGGCTGAGTTTTGCAGTTTCAGGGAATGAAACCTCACCTCAGAGGTTTCTTAAGCAGCATATAGAGCTGTGACCAACAGCCCTTTAGAATCTTTCTCTTTGGCTGTTTGTCTTGTCTCAGAGCACTGGGTTGAGATCCCCAGCATGGGGTTATTGGAGTGTTTCATGTCCAGCGCGGAGTAACTCCAGCTTCCATGGGAAGTGAGAAAGTTAAAGTCTTTGAGTCTCAGATCTGTGCAGATATTGGACATGATAAAAAAAGAAAAGGTTGGGAAACCCAAGTGAACCCGTCAGTGGTTTCCCTACTGCGTACTGATCCACAGTGGCTGAACCAAACAGAAGGTCTGGCATCTGCATTTACACAATCCTGTAGCTCAAAACTGCCATTGAAAAGATGAGACGGCATCAACCTTGCCCAGTAAGCAGCCAGACTTTACATGATGCTACAGAGTGAAAAACATAGGTGAGGTAGTATGGATGTGTACACCTACTTGCTACCCACAAGGGAAAAGCCAGAAAACAGTGAATCTTCACTAGTTTAGAGCACCTGCATATGGTCACCAATATTGTTAGGACGTCAAGCCCTGCTCAGTTTCTTGGTGGTAATAAACCAGCAGAAGAAATATCAGACAATCAGCATATGTGGTAATAAACTTGTTTATTACACAAAAACAGATGTATGGCTTAAATGCAGGTCTTACCAAATAGACACTGGGAGCCAGAGTTTCCCAATACCCCATGGTATGAAGACGGTCTCAGTGGGAAAATGTAATACAGCAGTATATATACAGTATGCTGATAATTGTCATGGTAACTATTACTTTCATAGGTAAGTTAGATACATAAAACAAGACCTACAGCCTAAATGTTAGGTGGCTCCACAGTGTATCTAGAGATATACTAAAGGTGTAAAATCAGCTAAAATGGGAACAAAGAATCCATACAAAATACAGGCTACAGATGCAGCATTACATAAAGCCACATGATGGCAGTGTAGGAGTGTAGGCTATACAATGACTTCTCAGATGAAAAACAAAGAACACTGAGTTGTATTCTTGGTACATTACTTATGCATTTCCAGCTGTGATCACAGTAATAATATCCCTGGTGACATACAGTACACTTACATGGTAAGTATCAATGCCCTAAACGTTAGTACTGATTATGCATATAACATAATAGATATTGTCAGCAGTGCACAGTGGGTTGCCAATATGGGTGAGGGGACCAAGCCTAACAAATATTTACTATGTATGGAATACAAGAATTTAAATCTCTGCTCATTTCTATTGGTAGAATATTCACCCCCACTATCATATAATAAAAAGCCTCAACTGTAACCAGGGCTTTTGTTTTACCTGTAGCAGGTTAAACAGCGAAGATTTCCTCAGTAAGCAGGTGAGGATTGAAAGGGGATTTGTCATGGGCTGCAAAGAAGCAGCATAAATTAAAATTATAAATACTTTAGCACTTCATTTTTCAAGGTGTGTGTGTGTGTGTAGATTTTTTGTAAGTAAAGGTGACAGCAACATTTGAGATGGTAGTCAGGGAAGTGTGGTAGATTGATTTTATTGTGAAGAGGCTTCTGAATATTCTTCCAGATCAGTTGTGCTGGGATATCAGCACTGGGTTCCAAGCTCCTCAGCCAATCAGGTGGGGCTGGGGGAAACTTGCAGATCCTGAAGGAGTTGGGGACCAGCAAGCATGGGGGCTGGAAAAATAGAATAAACAAAAAAAAAAGCTGCATTATAACACTCTAGTAAGGTTTCAGGTTAATAAGTTTCTTACAGAAGATTTTGAAAAGTTGAATGGGGTGAGACAGGGTTGCCCTCTGTCCCCTAAGCTGTTTATATTAGCAATGGACCTTTTCTTTCAATGAAGTAGAATGACCAGAGAATTGAAGGTTTTACTTATAAAAATATCAGACTAAACTTAATGTCTTTACAGACGATATTGTTTTGAAACTCAAAAATGTTAATTCATCACTTAAGGCCTTTCTGGATAATACAAATTTATTTTCCAGTATTTCTGGATACCAGCTTAGCAAGAGTAAATCCATTATTATGAAGCTCTCTAGGCAACCCGATGCTGGAGTAAAGTTTATTAATCAAGATTGAAAGCAAGAAGATTATATAAAGTACTTGGGTGTTCATTTAACTAATAACTAGGCTTCTAATATAAAAAATAAACTATAATACAGCTAAGGAAAAAAATAACCTCCTTATTAGATGACTGGAAAAATCTATCACTATCATTATTGGGGAAGGTAGATACAATTAAACTGATGGCACTCCCAAATCTCATATTTGTGATTAAAATATTTTGGGTAGCCTAATTCTAAATTGTTACTGGATATTAAGAAATTGTTAAGTAAATTGTTATGAAGGGGTTGTAAACTGTGCATTGCATGGAGAATTATGTATACACCTAGAAAGTGGTAAGGGATGGGGTGTCCAAACCCACTTAAATATATGGAAGCAAATATTATTTCCAGTTATTACCAATTGCCTTTTTTTCCTGCACAAGATCAGAGTATATATCAGGCTTTAGTATATAGTAATAGTGAGAGTAATGATATGCAAAATATTCTTCTAGATTTGAATTTGCATAAATCAACCAATCACCCCTTAGCTTCCTAGTTCCCCCTTGTGAAGAAATTTATAGTAAGACCATCCTCACTTCAAATACCATGGTTATTCTGGTGATGACATAGATGAAGCTGAAGAAGCTGTTGCCCTAGGGGGTATCAGTTTCATTTGGGACAATGTCAGAGTCCAAAGTAAAAGACCAGTCAATACTGTCCAGTGAGTATCCACAAACTGGCTTCATAATGTCAAATACATCACAGCAACATAAGTAGGGGTATCCCTTTTTGACTCAACAGTCTATATGAAGTGCCACCCAATCATCCAGGGTGGGGTGGAAGATCAGAAGAGGCAGAAGTTCGATTCTCTCATAGTAGATGTCCTCAATGAGATGCCCAATAGTATGGATGGAGGACAGTCTGTTGAAAATGGCAGTCTCTGGATCAAAGCTTGGCAAGGAGACAGTGAAGGTGATGAACATGGTGTCATGGATGGTGCAGCAGTCGGCAGGGTAACATGGTCCCCTGTTGGGATGGCATGTGACATAACCTAGATTTCTAGCAGTAAACATTGGAATAGCAATGGATCTGGACATATACATTGTAATACAAGCAGTGGACCTAAAATAACTAACAACTAACACACCGAAATCTGGCCAATGGAAAATCATGTACACAAATGCTCACAGCCTGGGAAATAAGATCCCAGACCTGCAGGCAATAATGTCAGAGGCTAAACTGGACATAGTAGCAATTAGTGAGATGTAGTTTACCAGTAACCACACTTGGGATACTTCAGTACCTGGCTATGTACTGTTCAAGAGAGCAAGGTGCAAAATGGGGGGGGTGGAGTGGCTGTATGTCAATGAAAATATCAAAGCTACAGAAATTCAGAATACACATAAGGAGCCAGAAGAACTGTGGGTCACCCTGGAAACAGGAAATTGGACAGCCATAAGAACTGGGGTTGTCTACAGGCCCCCAGACCAGGGGGAGGACATAGACACATTACTGTTAGAAGATATACAAAACATGATAGCTAAAGGGGAGGATCTGATAATGGGAGACTTCAACATGCCGGATACAGATTGCACAATACCAGCAGGAACATCTGCCAGAACTAGACAAATGGTGGATTCCCTGCAGGGGGAGGGCCTCAAACAACTGGTACAACAACCCACAAGAGATAGGACTATCCTAGATCTAGTACTGACTAACAGGGAAGGGATCACAGATCTTCAGGTAGAAGGTCACCTGGGAGCCAGTGACCATCACATGGTATGGTTCAATTTGACCACTACAACTAAATCATCCCATTCCAAGGCAACAATATGGGACTTCAGAGGAGCTGACTTTGATAAGATGGCCAACAGAGTTAAGCTAGCCCTGGAAAAAGAAACACAGGTGAGGGGGTACAGGCAAAGTGTGCAAGCATTAAGGATTCAATACTTGAAGCAACATCCCATTGTGTTAGACAGAAAAGGAAGTGCAAAAGAAGAAGGAAACCACTTTGGTTCTCAAATACAGTAGCAGAAAAGGTCAGAGCCAAAAGGCTGGCCTTCAGGAAATGTAAGGGAACACAGCGGGATGAAGATAGGAAGGCATACCAAACTGCCCTAAGGGAAGCAGGGAAGGCAGATGGGCAGGCAAAGTCCCAAACCGATGAAACACTAGCACAAACAGTAAAAGAAGGTGACAAAACTTTCTATAGATACATTAATGAAAGAAGAAAGTCCAGAGGGGGTATTGCTAAGCTCAAAGGAGAAAAGGGGCCATGTGAGGAGGAGGACCCTGTAAAAGCATCAATCCTAAATAGATACTTTTGCTCAGTAATTACTGAAGAGAAGGTAGGGCAGGGACCACAGCTCAGCACCATGGACACAGGAGGAAGGGAGGTGAGCACTACTCCCTTCACAAAAGAAAGGGTCCTACAAGAGCTCACTAAGCTCAGGGTGGACAAGGCAATGGGGCCTGAGGGCATACATCCCAGGGTACTAAACGAGCTAAGGGTGGAACTAGCAGAGTCATTAGCAGAACTGTTTAGTGAGTCTCTGAGCACAGGAGAGGTCCCAGAAGACTGGAGAAGGGCTCATGTGACCCCACTCCACAAGAGTGGTAGCAGGGAGGAGGCAGAGAACTACAGACCAGTCAGTCTTACCTCAGTAGTGGACAAGATTATGGAGGCACTCCTTAAGGAAAGGATAGAGCAACACCTGGAATCCATAGGGGCACAGGATCCAAGACAGCATGGGTTTACAAAAGGAAGGTCCTGTCAAACTAATCTCATAGATTTCTTTGACTGGGTAACCAGAGTGGTGGACCAAGGGGGGAGCAGTTGATGTCACTTACCTTGACTTCAGCAAAGTTTTCAACACTGTTCCACATAGAAGATTGATAAACAAGCTGGGTAGGCTCAGGATAGGTCAGAAATTGGTCAACTGGGTGGCAAACTGGTTGACAGGCAGAAAACAGAGAGTGGTGATAAATGGTATGCAGTCAGAAGAGATGCAAGTCACAAGTGGGGTACCTCAGGAATCAGTCCTGGGGCCAGTCCTCTTCAATATCTTCATCAGTGACATTGCAGATGGACTAGAGGGTAAGGCTTGTCTGCTTGCAGATGACACCAAGATCTGCAACAGAGTAGATGATCTAGATGGGGTGAGCAGAATGAGAAGAGATCTGGATAAACTAGCAAAATGGTCGGAAGAGTGGCAACTGGGATTTAATGCAAAGAAGTGCAAGATCATGCACATAGGGAAGAGAAACCCTGAAGCCACCTATAGGCTGGGAGGGGGAGTTGCTGGCAGTCACAAAGGAAGAAAGAGACTTGGGCATCATCATCACCGATGACTTGAAATCATCCAAGCAGACCTCTAAAGCAGTAGGTAAGGCTAGAGGGATGTTAAGGTATATTAGTAGGGGTATCACAAGTCGTAAGAGGAAGGTAAAGATCCCTCTTTACAAGACACTGTTTAGGCCCCATCTGGAGTACTGTGTGCAATACTGGAGGCCACACCTTCACAAGGACATTAACCAAATTGAGGCAGTCCAGAGAAGGGTAACCAAAATGGTGCAGGGACTGCATCAGAAGACATAGGAGAACAGATTAACAGAGCTCAATATGTATACCCTAGAGCAAAGGAGGGAGAGAGGGTGATATGATTGAAGCATTCAAACACCTTAAGGCTATTAACAAGGTGAAAGAGTGCAACATGTTTCAATATAAGAAAAATAGCAGGACAAGAGGACACAGCATGAGATTAGAGGGAGGTCGATTAAGGGGTAATATGAGGAAGTTATTTTTCACAGAAAGGGTGGTGGATGCATGGAATGGCCTACCTCAGAAAGTGGTGGCTATGAATACAGTGCAGGGCTTGAAACAGGCATGGTATAGGCATAAGGGAGCAATACAGATGAGTATGAATAGATAGGCTACTGATAGCAAAGGATGACGGCACATTTATAAGGTAGAAAAAAGAAATGGGCAGACTGGATGGGCCTTGTGGTCCTTACCTGCCGTGAACTTCTATGTTTCTATGTGTCTAATATGGACAGTACCATTTAGCAAGTTGTCTATCATGGATAAAATCTGGAACATGTCCAAATTCCAAATCCCGGAAGAGATTATTGATAGTGGTTATGACATAAGAGCCATAAACAGAGCATAAAAGTTATTGCTTGTCTGCCTCCTTGTTATTCTGGAAGACAATTTAGTTGATTTCATTCTTAGCGTCATTTAAACTCTTAGCAATGTCATGCAAGTTATACACAGTGTAACACTATTCCTGACTAAGCCCATCTACACCGTGCAATAAGGGTGGTAAAACATCATTCTTCATGTCAGTCTGTAATTTGACTGTTTAGCTTTTAATGGCAGCAATGTCTGCCCTGTTCCAGATAGATGTGCTGGAGCCAAAGAGTCTGGAAATGGTGCCAGTAGCACCAGTGATATCAGCAGTGGCGCGCCCACATGATGAGGAAGTTTTTGTTGTTGGGGTCAGGTCTGGGCCTGAATAATCCTAAGTGTTCAATAGTACAGTATGTGAACCAGCCATGGGGTCTTGTGTGCATGTCTTTTATGCATCAAGACTATCTAATAACTTAGTGCTGAACAGCCTAGATGTGTTAGTTTTAGAACACATGCCAAATGTGGCTATATTCTAATGTGTCAGATTAAAAATAACAGGAATGCGCATAAACTGTACATTGTTCACAAGGGCACCCAGGAGTGAAGTGGTAGTTAGACCACTAGGCGATCCCGTTCCTGTGTGGGACAATAAGTACTGCTTCAGTAGAGGGTACTACAGACAGAAAATAGCTGTTGTAGCCATGTAATTGTGAACACAAAAGTCTCTTGCAGAGTCTTCTGGGTATTTGTCACAGAAGGTGGGATCAATCAAAGTAGTAAGATTATATAAATCAGAAAGTCTATAATTAGCTTGGCGAATAGACAGGGTACCATTTGGGGCAATTCTGGTATTGAGCCAGCCTTGGAAAGTGCCTTTGTAAAGACTGACAACAGAAAGTGTCTGTCCAGAACTATCAGTTTGCCATTCAATTTGGAGGATGATTTGTCAGGTGCTCACAACCATGGCTGCAGGTAGGCGTCCGTGCCTTCCTTAACAGAGATCAGTTTTTGGGAACATCTATGCTGACTCCTTCAGGGATGGTGGTGGGTTTGTTTTGTGGGGTCATATATCTTCCCTCAGGATGGTCAAGAAGTGAAAGGAGTTGCCTTAGACTTTTGTTGTAGTTGGATATAGTTTTCATATCCTTGCCATGGACAAAGGGGAAAGTTCCTAGTAGGAGGATCAAATGCAAGATATCCATCATATGTGGGTACCTGTAAGGAAGAAAGAAAAGGTCAGTAGGTACCATTCCACCCAATGGGGTCAGGAAAAGTAATTATTCTCCTTTGTACAATTTAATCTGATTAACATGCAGCCATTTATCAGTAGGTTTCTTCTGTTAGATGAGTCTAACTTGGTAGATTGGGGGACTGAGTTTGTTAATAATGGGTTAGGGTTCTCTGTAATGGAAAGCTTAATAAAATCTGAATTGAAAAAAAATAATGGAGTAGGGTCCTTCTCACTTACTGGAGAAGGGATGAGTAGGGTGTGCAAATCTGAGTACCATTACCTTGTCTTTGACTTGCCAGTCCACCTCTTGTGCGTGTTTGTCAAAGTGAATCTTAGATTGCTGTTGGGCTTTGTCCACATGATGTGCATCATACAAGTGAATCTTGATGATGTCATCTCTCAGTTTTATGACATATGTGTCCATGGACACTCTGTCTGCAGTGGGTGTGTTTAGATCAATCAACAGGTGCTCAAGTAATTTCATGGTTCTGCCAGTCATCACCTCAAAGGGTGTACACTGGGTGGTGGCTGAAGGAGTACTTCTAATTGCCATAAGGAGTAAAGGCAAAAGGGAATCCCTATCCTTGGGATTGTCCTCAATAAATTGAATAGCATTTGCTTTATACATCTGTTGGCTCTTTCTACCTGACCTGAAGATTGTGGGTGGTAGGGAATGTAAAATCAGGTGTTCATCAAAAGTTGGAGTGTTTCTTGCATCAACTGACCTGTAAAGCTGATTCCTTTATCAGAGTCTATATTGAGAGGTAGGCCTCACCTGGAGAACAGTTGTTCTACCAGGACTTCTGCAGTTGCTTTCACTGTGCATTTCAACTCAGAAAAGCCTCAATCCATTTGGAGAACAGATTAGTGACCACAAGGGCGTATTTTATGGTTCCTGCTAGAGGTGGTCAGAGGGCTAATAAAATCAATTTGGATGTCATGCCAGGGCCCAGGTTGTCTCTTGGGAAGTAATTTTGCATTCCTTTTGGTTGGGGCTGGATTGTTCTGCGCACACACTAGGCAGTTTTTGATGTAGTGTTTAACATCCCTAGTGATGCCAGGCCACCAACCCACAGATTTCAGCCTCTGAACTGTATTTTCCACCCCCTGGTGTCCACCAGTTGGGAAGTCATGGACCTGATGAATGAACTAAGATCATAATGATTCATGGACTATCCACAACCTATGGTTCAGGTCATCAGGTTGGTACCATATCAACTTGTTGTCAAGTGATAGATGCAGTTTGTCTGCAAGTCTTTTGTAGGGGTTGTTGGTTTGCAGTTATTGTTCAGTTCCTTCATCTAGGAATCTAAAAACTTCTTTCAGTTGAGGATCATATTTTTGTGTTGTGGACAAGTCCAATGGCACAAAACATTCAGTTTTCTTCTTTCTTGTGGCAGCTATTTGTATAGCTGCCAGAACTACAGGGTGAGCCATATCCCATGTGCCCCCCCAAGCACCCTCTTTCGTAAGAGTGTCTACTTGATCGTTGAAACAGTGGTATGGATAAGACTTTGAATGGGCCTTCAACTTGTGAATGAACAGTTTATGTACACAAAGAGTGATCTGTATTTCACAGGTGTGCCATCAGAAGACGTGAAGGAGTTCTTCTCCCAGAACAGCAAGAATTCAGTTAACGAGTAACAGACCCAGTTAGAGTCTGTAAAGATGACGGTATCTGTGGTACCATGATGTATCAGTTAAACAGCATAGGCCACAGCTGCCAGTTCTGCATACTGAGAAGACACTGCAGCATTTGGACACATGAACAGTGTTACCATTAGAGTACATAATGAGCATTCCAAATCCAGCTATCTGTTCTCCTTGGTGATACCAGGCAGAGCCATCAGTACAGACATGACACAGAGAAGTGTCAGCAAGGAGTTTTGGAGTAGGGGGAAGAAAGGGTCCTAGAACAGACAACTCAGAAGGTTGGAGCGCACAGTCTTGTGGGACTCCTTGGTACAGGAGACCATGAGCCAGAACTGAGAGCATTTTGGCAGTCTAGACCTGTATATCACAATCCTGGAGAAGAAGGGATCAGTGAATCAGTCTGCTTTTAAATACTGAGCTATCCTTCACTCTGTCTGACAACAGAAAGTTTGTGGGGGTGTGATTTGTGTGCAGAATGATGGGTGAGTACCCAATAATGTACAAGAAATGTTTAACCACCCAGTAGGTTGCCAGAAGATGTCTTTCACAAACACTATACTTTTTTTCCACTGGAGAAAACATATGGGAAGCACAGGCAATAGGTCTCAGAATGCCATTAACCTTTTGAGCAAGTACTGCAGACATGGCAATATCTGAAGAAGCAGTTTCCAGATGGAAGGGTAAGGCTGGGTTGGGGTTAACCAATGCTTGAGCAGAGGCCACAGACTGTTTCAGAAGGGTCACAGCATTAATGTGAAATGGCCCCCAAGTCCAGGGGATATCCTTTTTCAAGAGCTTATACAGAGGGGTGGCCTTTTGTGCATAGTCACAAATAAAATCCCTGGAATACTTGACTATTCCCAGGAAATGTCTGAGTGTTGCAACACTGGCTCGAAGTGACAAGTCTTGTAGCCTTGGATCTTTTCCAGGCCAGGCTTCTGCCTTGTTCTGTGATACACAGACCAAAGAAAATGACCTCTTTCTGGCACAGTTGTGCTTTTGCGGGATTGCACTTGAGGCCTGCTCTCTGCAACAGAGTCAGTAACTTATCAAGGAGGTGAAAATGCTGCTCTTTTGTGCAGTTGCTAGGAGTAAGTCATCTACATACTGCAGAAGGCATTGTGGGGGCAGAGAAACTCTGCAAGGCGTACAGCATGTGTAGATGGAAGACGGCTGTTGTGAAAGCCCCGCAGGAAGCAGGTCCAAGCGTAATGATGATCCTCAAAGGTGAAAGTGAACTTATATTGGCTTTCCTGAGCAAGGAGTAATGATCAAAACCTATGGGAGATGTCAATGGTGCTAAACCACTTATGATCTGGTGTTAGCAATCTGAGCACATATGGTGCTGAAGCTACTGTAGGGAAGCAGCTAGGAGTGACTTGGTTAAGTCTCCTGTATTCGATAGTGAGTCTCCAAGAATTTTTGGGGCTTTTTCACAGGCCAGATAGGTGACTTGACAGTTGAGACACAAGGCCTGATCACACCTTGCTGAAGGAGTGAGTGGATGGTTTCTTCGAGTGATGGTAAGTCCTCTGCAGGACAAAGGTATTGCTTTTGCCTGTCATGTTCAGGGCCTGGAACTTCAATGATAGTTTGCATTCTTCCACAATCATGTTTTTGTGTTGTGAAGACATCAAGATGATTCTGCAGAATGGGTAACAGTTCTTTGAAGAATTCATGGGTCTGGAATAGAGCTATGATGTCATATTTCTTATCATTGACCACTATGGCAGCAAGCATGTGGAATCATGGATCATGACCGTATGGTGTTGACTTTTGATTTGGATAAGGAGTCAATTGGCTAAGTCTACTACACAGCCATGTAGTGCTAGGAAGTCAATTCAGGATGTTGGGGTGATGACGTAATACCATGAGGTCAAAATGTGATTCTTGTTGAGGGTACCCAACACCACAGAGAGTACAATAGAGGGATAGGTAGGCAATCTAGCCATCCACACCTTGAGCATTGGTCCTCCATCCAGTGGACCAAGAGAAATTAGCTGGATCCTCATTGTGTAGTACAGACACAGCCATGCCTGTATTTAACAATACAACAATTTGGCAGCCCCCAAATATAGCCTTGGTACAAGGCCTTCTGTTTGTGTCAAAGGAAATATTGTTCACAATATGAACTGGGGCCTGTAATTGTCAATCTGAACTTTTACTGGTGTCTTCAGGCGGGTCCTGAAAATGAAAGCCAGAAGGATCTTGCCTGGCATCTTCCAAGTTCTGCATAGGATACAGGGAAGCTTGGGTACTGGTAGTATTAGCTGCACAAATAAGGCCTCAGGATTAGGGCTGCTGCAGCCTGGCCAGAGGAGCTTCTGTTGTCTCCTCGGCCTACTAAAGACTGGGTTACTGAAGCTAATGCTGCAACGGTCTGCCTTGGGATAGCCGTGGCCACTGATTGAACTTTTCCAAGGAGTGTGCGGAGGTTATTATAATCTGCCACTACATCACAGTCGGAGGGACCTTGTCAATAATTTAGAATGTCCCAATTGTCATTCTGATCGGAATTAGGGTTATTCCAGTTCCTTTGTCTGTTCCTATTTCTTTTGTGGTTCCTCCCATATTATAGATTTGTTTGTCATCAGAGGGTGCAGCCTTGTTGTCCTGGGCCTTGCCCTCCATCGTGTAGTGAGTTGTGGGCTCACTGATAGATTGTACCATGGTCACCTTGGCTTTTGAGCCAGAATTCAGATCTAAGAGGTATTGCTGGTATACATGCTCTATCCTTCTGAGAATGTCCGAAAATGTGTCAGTTTGAGGGAAAACCATGGGCTCAACCTTGTCACACACAGCCAGAATCATATTCTGCATAAACAAGGTCTTGTATTCAATTTGGTTGGTGTCTGCTATCTCTTTTGAGAGCATATTGCCAGTACAGTAGGCCAGCCATAACCATTGATGGTACGACGCTGGACTTTCCTCAGTGTACTGCTTGACAGGAGGGGCCAACATAATGCCAACCACATCTGGGAGTGTGCAGAAATGAGTTCTGCAGTGATGTCATCAAAAGTCATGTCTGTGGTTTGGCAGATTTCTCTGAGAGTTTTTCCCAGAGGCAAGGGTCTACAGTCTGCCAGAGGATCTGTACTTGGTAGCCTCAGTAGACTGAGCATCTCACATTTGGAACAAACTTTGTCCAAATGACAGCTGAGATTGTCATTGGGGGTCATGCAGCCTATGCTGTCAGTGATCTGTACAGAGTGGGCCATCTGAAGGGGATTAGTTTGAACTATGGGACACTGATTAGAAAAAGGGTTCTGGGAGTGTGAGCCACAATAGGTGGCCTCTGCTGTGGCATCGGCCACAAGTGGACAAGGGACTGCTGAGCAGCAGCTTCCTTCAACATGTTTTCCATGTGTTCCTGGAAGACCTGCCTTTGTTCCTCAGTCATCTGTGTCCTAGTGAGGGCTGCCTTGATCATTTGATTTCTCTCTGCTCTGTTTTCCTTTTTCAGGATGGCAATTGAAAGGGCTAGGCCTCTACCTGCCTCCATCATTGGTGATCACCAACTTGGCATTACACAGCATCACCACATTTCTCATGACATAGGGTCACGCTGTTACAGCATAGGGAGCCATCATCTTGTGAGTGGTGGGTGTGGGAAATGCCATATTGAAGCTGTGGCTGTGCACCATGTTGGCTGCTGTCATTGATAGAATCATCCTTTCCGGATGATGTAAGATCGATGGGTGTATAATGGAACCCACCCATCGCTTTGACATGACCAGTTAGCACCTCTTGCTGATGACACAGCTTCACCATCTTAACTCTGCACTGTATGTGACTAACTTTTACACTGTTCTGCCCAACTCCTTTTGTAACCTCTTTCTGTAACACTCTATGCGAGGTGCTTAATTTGCAGTTGTTCCTAAGCTCTCTGTCTAGTTCATCCCTTATCTATTTCGGATCCTCTCATAACTCTTCATTTTCCTCATGCAGACTCATTCATCTCACTCAATAAATTATTCATTTGCAAACCTGACTCTTATCCTGCTTCAACCTATCACAATCCTCTCTCAACATGCATAACTCACAATCAGTATTCTGTACAGTACAATGCAATAGGGTCTTGTTTTACTACACAAAGACTGAAGTTTGACCTCCAGTCTCTGCTCTTTTCTAAGACATTTAGATGCTTGCAAGCTCATAGCTTTCTTAAGGGCTGAGTTTTGCAGTTTCAGGGAATGAAACCTCACCTCAGAGGTTTCTTAAGCAGCATATAGAGCTGTGACCAACAGCCCTTTAGAATCTTTCTTTTTGGCTGTTTGTCTTGTCTCAGAGTACTGGGTTGAGATCCTGAGCATGGGGTTATTGGAGTGTTTCATGTCCAGCGCGGAGTAACTCCATCTTCCATGGGAAGTGAGAAAGTTAAAGTCTTTGAGTCTCAGATCTGTGCAGATATTGGACATGATAAAAAAAGAAAAGGTTGGGAAACCCAAATGAACCTGTCAGTGGTTTCCTATCATGACTGATCCACAGTGGCTGAACCAAACAGAAGGTCTGGCATCTGCATTTACACAATCCTGTAGCTCAAAACTGCCATTGAAAAGATGAGACGGCATCAACCTTGCCCAGTAAGCAGCCAGACTTTACATGATACTACAGAGTGAAAAACATAGGTGAGGTAGTATGGATGTGTACACCTACTTGCTACCCACAAGGGAAAAGCCAGAAAACAGTGAATCTTCACTAGTTTAGAGCACCTGCATATGGTCACCAATATTGTTAGGACGTCAAGCCCTGCTCAGTTTCTTGGTGGTAATAAACCAGCAGAAGAAATATCAGACAATCAGCATATGTGGTAATAAACTTGTTTATTACACAAAAACAGATGTATGGCTTAAATGCAGGTCTTACCAAATAGACACTGGGAGCCAGAGTTTCCCAATACCCCATGGTATGAAGACGGTCTCAGTCAGAAAATGTAATACAGCAGTATATATACAGTATGCTGATAATTGTCATGGTAACTATTACTTTCATAGGTAAGTTAGATACATAAAACAAGACCTACAGCCTAAATGTTAGGTGGCTCCACAGTGTATCTAGAGATATACTAAAGGTGTAAAATCAGCTAAAATGGGAACAAAGAATCCATACAAAATACAGGCTACAGATGCAGCATTACATAAAGCCACATGATGGCAGTGTAGAAGTGTAGGCTATACAATGACTTCTCAGATGAAAAACAAAGAACACTGAGTTGTATTCTTGGTACATTACTAATGCATTACCAGCAGTGATCACAGTAATAATATCCCTGGTGACATACAGTACACTTACATGGTAAGTATCAATGCCCTAAACGTTAGTACTGATTATGCATATAACATAATAGATATTGTCAGCAGTGCACAGTGGGTTGCCAATATGGGTGAGGGGACCAAGCCTAACAAATATTTACTATGTATGGAATACAAGAATTTAAATCTCTGCTCATTTCTATTGGTAGAATGTTCACCCCCACTATCATATAATAAAAAGCCTCAACTGTAACCAGGGCTTTTGTTTTACCTGTAGCAGGTTAAACAGCAAAGATTTCCTCAGTAAGCAGGTGAGGATTGAAAGGGGATTTGTCATGGGCTGCAAAGAAGAAGCAGCATAAATTAAAATTATAAATACTTTAGCACTTCATTTTTCAAGGTGTGTGTGTGTGTGTGTAGATTTTTTGTAAGTAAAGGTGACAGCAACATTTGAGATGGTAGTCAAGGAAGTGTGGTAGATTGATTTTATTGTGAAGAGGCTTCTGAATCTTCTTCCAGATCAGTTGTGCTGGGATATCAGCACTGGGTTCCAAGCTCCTCAGCCAATCTGGTTTCTGGAATTTTTATGCCCATTTTATAATACTAGAAGGGGTGGTAAGATATATAGGTAATAGAATAGGAGAGTTGTCCCTCACAAGGAAAGCTTCCATACAGACCCATAGCGGTGAAAGAAGGTGAGGGAGGGAGTAACCACAGGCAGATCTGAACACCCAAATGGTTAAATAGAAGACATAGAATCAGGGGAGGTATCCCCCACACATAGACCAGTGGGACATGAGTCTGAATGTGCTTTATCGAGAGGGGGCATGGTTTCTTTCCCAGACAAGACTCCCGACCATGGAGCAGATTTATCCTGGACTCCCTTCAGGGTGCCTTCCTCAAGCAACTGGTCATGGAACCAACTCGGCAGAAGGCAATACTGGACCTTGTGCTCACAAACAGGGACAGTGTGATGGGGGTAACAGTGGGGGAGCACCTGGGGAACAGTGACCATCAGTCATTGTGGTTTGAAATCACAGAAAGAGCAGAACCAAACCACACAAAAACATGTATCCTGGATTTTAGGGGGGGCAGACTTTGGGAAAATGGGGAGATACTTGAAAGAGGCATTAAGGGGAATGGGACAGGAATCAGGGGTTGAGGAACAGTGGGCAGTATTTAAAATGGGGATTACAAGAACAACAGAATTATGCATTAAGCAGGTTAGCAAGAGGAAAAGGAAGAGGAGACCATTATGGTTTTCCAAAGAGGTAGCAAAGAAAAGAGAAATCCAAAAAGATTGCATTCTTGCAATACAAAAAGACACAGGCAGAAGGGGATAGGGAGAAGTACCAGGAGAAGCAAAGGGAGGCAGGGAGGTCAGTAAGGGAAGCCAAAGTTCAGACAGAAGAACACATTGCAAAATCAGTGGGTAGAGGGGACAAAACCTTTTACAGGTACATAAGTGAAAAAAGAAAGACAAAGGGAGGGATAGTGAGACTGAAGGGGGAGGATGGGGGCCGTGGAGGATGACAACAGTAAAGCTGACATATTGAACAGGTATTTCTGCTCAGTCTTTACTGAGGAAGAGGAGGGTAATGGGTCTGAAGGGAGTACAAGGGGGTGAGAATGGTGCAGAAATGGACACAAGTCCCTTTACACGAGAAAGGATCCTGAAGGAACTGGAAGTAATAAGAGTTGATAAAGCAATGGGGCCAGATGGGGTGTACCCTAGGGTCCTTAAAGAATTAAGATAGGTGGTGGCTGAACCTCTGGCTATCTTGTTTAGCCAATCACTGGAAACAGGGGAGGTACCCAAAGACTGGAGGACAGCAGATGTAGTCCCCTTATACAAAAGTGGGAACAAAGATGAAGCAGGGAACTACAGACCAGTCAGCCTCACCTCGGTAGTGGGGAAGATCATGGAAGCACTACTGAAGGAGAGATTGGTTGAACATCTGGTTGTCAATGGACTACAGGACCCAAGGCAGCATGATTTCACCAGGGGAAGGTCATGTCAGACCAACCTCGTCGAATTGTTTGACTGGGTGACTGCGGAGGTGGATCAGGGGAGGGCAGTGGACATGGCCTATCTGGACTTCAGCAAGGCCTTTGACACTGTGCCACATAGAAGACTATTACACAAACTGGGGAATATGGGTGTGGGCAGGACAATAGTGTGGTGGGTAGGTAACTGGCTGGGTGGCAGGACACAGAGGGTGGTGGTAAATGGCTGTCACTCCACAGAGGGAAGAGTGACCAGTGGGGTACCACAGGGATCAGTGCTGGGACCGGTCATATTCAACATCTTCATCAGTGACATTGAGCAGGACCTAGAAGGCAGAATTTCACTGTTCGCTGATGACACAAAGCTCTGTAACAGAGTAGACACACCAGAGGGTGTAGACAGAATGAGAAGGACCTGCAGAAACTTGAAGAATGGTCAGGGTTTGGCAGTTGAAATTCAATGCAAAGAAGTGCAAGATAATGCATATGGGGCACAAAAACCCTGGCACAATATATCAGTTGGGGGTGAGGATATAGCATGCACCAAGCAGGAAAGGGATCTGGGGTTATCATCTAGGAAACAGTGTGACAAGGCAGCAGGTAAAGCAAATAGGATGCTGGGATGTATAGGCAGGGGCATCACCAGCAGGAAAAGGGAGGTCATAATTCCACCATACAAGACACTAGTGAGGCCCCACCTGGAGTACAGTGTACAGTTCTGGAGACCATACCATGTAAGGACATAGACAGGGTAGAGAAGGTTCAGAGGAGGGCAACAAAGATGGTGCATGGATTGCATCACAAGTCCTATGAAGACAGGTTGAAGGAACTGTACATGTACTCCCTGGAGGAGAGGAGGGAGAGAGGGGATATGATAGAGACATACAAGTATTTTACAGGGAGGAACAGGGTGCAGGAATACACTATTTTTAAGCGAAAAAGATGTTCCAGGACTACAGGGCATGGGATGAAGTTGGAGGGAGGAAGATTCAGAGGAAACGTGAGGAAGAATTTCTTCACAGAACGGGTGGTGGACAAGTGGAACACCCTGCCAGAGGAAGTGGTGGGGGCTGAAACAATCACGGGATTTAAGAATGCATGGGATAGACATAAAGGAATTCTGGAGGTCAGGGGTAAGGGGCAACAGACTTCTAGGAAAACATAAACTGAACTTACAAGCTCAAATGGGCAGACTGGGTGGGCCTTAGGCCCTTATCTGCCGACACTGTCTATGTATCTATGTATCTATGGTGTCAGCCTTAGTTTTACCAACTCAAGGGTATACTTGCCAGCAGGTGGAAGAGGCAATGCAAAGGTCTGGGCAGAGTAATAATCTTTAATGCTGCTATTTTCCTTGCTATTGATATGTGAAAGGGTTTAATTCCACCATTGGAACTGCTGCAAATGTCAATTCCACTTCTAAATTACTTTGTAGAATTTCTTTGTAAAATTCTATAGAATTTCAAATAGCATTTCTGCACAAACTGAGGAATAATTTTCCACGGACTGCAGAAAAAAAATCTGTAGTTTATGTGAATTGCGGATTATTATTCCACAAAAAACATTTAACATGTGGAATGTTAATATTCTGCTGATGATGGAAATCATCAGAATTTTATTAAAATTTCACAGAATTCCATTCCACCAGAAATTCAACATTCCACACAGCCCCTAATTTCCATCTATTACAGTCTTTCTGGAGGTTTTCTAAAAGTGGGAAGAGGTTAGCCATGCATATTTTGGAGACATCAGAAGTTTTGTGATTTCCAGATATCTGAGTGCGAGGACCATTTCAGCCCCAGTGAGGAGAAGGTCCTCAGCAGGCATCACTGTTTCAGAGGAAGGATTTTGTTTCATTAGGGTTGATATTCAGTACTGAGGTGTCCTGAAAGGGGCCAAGGATCCCAACAGAGAGGGGATTCCTCAAGGGGTGTCAACCCATAAAATTAGGCAATTGTCTGCATTCAATTTAGTTTTGTATTCCCCAGAGCCTTCCTAGATCCCCCACATCTCTTTGGGTTTTCACAGTGCAAAGTTTAAGGGTTCTGTAGCAAACACAAACAGTACTGAGGATAGAGGGCAGCCCTGGTGGGTGCCTCATTGCAAGGGGAAGTTGGAAGAAAGAACGTTATTAGTTATTACCATTGAAGTGTGTTGATTATACAGGGTGTAGATAAAAGTACAAAAATAGAGGTCAAAGCCCATTCACTTGAGTTAGCGTGGATATATCCCCACTCTGCCTACTCAAAGCCTTTCCTGAAGTCTATTTAGATGGCAACTACTAAAGAAGGGAAAGAAGTCACAACCTGTATAAGAAGGACTAGTAGAGATCTAAGGAGGTGCACACTGTATTGACCCTTGATAAAGCCCATCTGCAATCAATGAATAAGAGTTGGCAACATGTCCTCCAGATGCATAACCAAAGTCTGAGTCAAGATTTTTGCATCTGCATTCATGAGTGAGGAGGTATGTAACTTGCCAGTAGAGTTGGGTCTTTGGTCTCTTTGTGAAGTATGGTAATAATTGCCTCTTTCAGAAAGGGAAAGTTGGGAGGAGGGAGCTGAGGTCACATAAACCCTTTAGAAAACAGGGCATATCAATGCTCTCAAGTGCTGGTATAGATCCATTAGAATGCTGTTGCCCCCTGGGGTGTTATGTGGAGTGAAAGAGGTTAGCACCTTCCCACCTACTTAATGGTCAGAGAGGTGTCCAGGATCTCCCAGTGCACTTTGGAAAGGTATAGTTACTACAGATAGGAGACAAATACCTCAGACCACTCTACTCCAAGGGGCCTTTGAGGAATATAAGGTGGCATACAATTTTGCAGGACTGAACTTATATTCTCCTGCTTGAACTGGGTAATACCCCATGCATCCTTCAAAGTGGGTATGTACTTCTCAGTTTGTAGCTTCTCTAGTCTGTAGGAAAGAAGTTTCCTGACTTTCTCTACCTATCCCAGTACCTAGGATGGGTGTGGAGGATAGCCATTGCCACCTTTCTGGATTGAATAGTATTGAACTGGATACAAAGGTGATCTCAGTCAGGACGGCATTGTTAAGAGGCTGATCAGGACACCATTTTAGCATGTTTCTTTATCTTGATCCTTGTCTCTAGTGCCTTTGCTTTTGTGTCCGTTTAATATAGCATTCTTAGAATAGTGTGGTGAAAAATAGCAAAGAAAGAATAGCTAATGTGATAACAGCTACAGTGTAACATAAATTTAACCTGGTTGGTTGGTTTTGCATAGGTAGTGCTAGCTGATTTTAGTGAGTGCTAGCCTTGATTTTGCTTTGTTGCTATGCACGGTTTTGGACTACACTATTTTTGTTTCACTGTGTTGAAAAGGAACCCTTTGCCTCACCTCACACTTCCTGCATCTGTGGGCAACATATCCTATGATTTCGCCCCATGCCATTACCTTAAGGCCTCCTACAGAATATCAGGGGTGACTACACCCATATCAGATCTGTTAACCTTGAAATACAGTATAGCTGGGCCTCTGAAACCCTGGAAAAGTATTTGGGATCCCATAAGTGTACGGGGTCAAGTCTCTGTGGTCACAAGCTTAGTTTCTTGGAGTAATGCAATATGGCCTTTCATTTATTTGAGGTGGGAGAATACTTTCTTCCTCTTTATTGGTTAATTGAGGCCCCCCACATTCCATATAATACAATGCACCAAAGCTATTTAAATCAGAAAGGATAGTGAAGGAAAGCTACAAGCAATGGGCAGTAAGAGTTGTATGGTGTGGGATGCAAGAAAGGCCCCATTATACCACAGACCTTGCCAACAAATACCAGTGATCATTGTGTGAACCTACAAACCTAAACCTGTGGAATACCATTCTGAACCATAAAATAAAATACACTACTTGTACACAGTGCAAACAGATTACATAATCCTTACAAACAAGCACTTAGAAAATCTAGGTGACCAATTCGATCTTCACTCTGGTAACAAGAAACTTTGGTGGGAGGATCTCATATAATCTCTGGTGATTTGTCCTGCATTACCAGGAGTCCCATGGTGAGCCAAGCATACACAGGTACTGTACTGAAGACTACCAGGAACCTGGTCTGGAGGAGATAACTTTGACACATCCTTAAGATGAGTAGCCATCTCCCGTATGATGTCCCTTACCCTTAAGAATTATGTGTGTGAAAGCATAGTCAAAGATGGGTCAGAAACTGCATAAGGGGTATAAAGCTGGGGGGGGGCATCTACAGGGGACCACCAGAGTTAGGGCGGAGTTGATGGCAGCATCAGTCCAGGTTGGGGAGGAAGGGGAGGCAGGAGGAGGTAAAGAGTGGCCAATCACCCATAAACAGAGAGTAGGCGGGATCCATATCAGACATTTGTGCAATTCAACACACAGGCAGTGTGCTCAGGTGATTCATATGTTCTCATGGTTATCAAGAATCTGAGACCTGGAGCCAGAGAGGAGGAGAAAAAGAAATGGGAGATGCAAGATGGACAGCTTAGACAGAGATGAGGGGTGGCACCATGGCATCTGCCTCCCCAACCACTACTATGGACTGGGGGCTCTAGGCAAAGGGGGAAGACCATGGCCCTGATTTGCCATGGTATGAAGCCAAATGTGAGATATACTCAAGAGAAACCTGGTGTACCCCCTGGATTTAGTCCTACATCATGTGCTTTCCACATAAGTATGAGTAAAGTCTGAGCAGGATGATTCAGTGTCCTAAGATCTGTCTAGTGACACTGTGCTCCAGTGCTGAGATGAGTGCATTGCTCAATGGTCTTTGCCATAAGAGTCCTGTGAGCCATAGATGAAGACTGCAAAAGGGGCAGTGGAAAAACAGGGAGAGGGTGGTGGTGGTTGTGTGCTGTAGTTAACACACTCAGATGCTCTTGGTCTCAAAAAGTAGGGTCCAAGCAGAACAGAAGTAGCCTGTCACTTGGGTGGGGCGCAGACCAAGCAGGCTTAAGGGCATCAAGACATCAAATTCTATGAATTCTACAAACAACCCAATTGGCACAAAACGTACAAGACTATACTCCCAGCTTCTGTACTAGCCAATATGCTGTTTTTCTTTCCATGTAAACATGTCAGTTCATGTACCTGGAAGATGTTTGTATATCTTCATAAATACCTCAATAAAAAGATTAACTGCCAAAAAAAAAAGACTGTACTCCCCTCAACACACACACACACACAGTATACAAACCAAAGATATTATATCTCTTATGTCTCCCCTCTTTAAAAAAAAAAAAAAAATGATGGAACTGATATAGCAGACAGCAGAATGAAAATGGGCAGCGATGTATCAGTGGAGTAAATTAACAGAAATCTTGAGAAATCTGACATGTGTGTGCCCATAAAATCTCTGCAATACCTTTGACCAGACCCTGTGAGGCAGAAAGAAAATCCTCAGTGGCTGATTGAAACAGGACCCCAGCAAGAGTAAATGAGCTAACAGCACAGGCTTCAGATCACCAGTCAAGCATAATGGTCATAGACCGAAGCCCAAATGTGCACCAAAGGGAATGCACATTCCACTCATTGCAGTCAGAGGAATGTGCTGCAGTTTTGGAGGCATAGCAGCAGGTGTAACAGCCGATGTGTGGCCATTCTACAGAGGAGATGCTGTTATGTTCTCCACACAGGTCAGATGCTGTGAGGAAAAAGTTGAGCCTGGCACTCCTGGATCAGGCAGGGTAATCACTTTTGTAGGACATGATTGTTACATGGTGCAAAATTCTTCCTGGATGGACTTATACCAATTCATGATCAGCAAGGTAGGCAGTACAGAGGAACTGCTGGAGGAACCTGGCAATGGACAGCTCCTACGGCTTCTGCAGGATGGTTGTGGTGGTAAGGTGTGCTCTAGTTTGCTGTACTGTTTGTTTGGAAATGACCTCTACTTTGTTGCGCTGGGGTGCAGGTTTTAAGGTGGGCACTATGGAGCTAAAGCAGAAAATTACCTGAAAACATTGAAGGAAAACTACACCCTCATATCTTCTAAATGTTATCTGTTTCCATGTCAGCAGACAACTCTTTTCATGTAGCTGTTAAAGATGTATGCAATTGCTTCAGTCTGTTTTCAGACTTCATACTATGCCCTGTTACTGTGCTGGGAGGATCCATTTCATGGCTGTTGAAATGTCAATGTCCCCAAGAGCTGCATTTGCATATAAGAGCATGATGCATCATCACCCTTTAAACTCTCCAGTATTCATCTCTGCTTAATTAGTCTTAAAAGAAACAAGCTACAAGAAAGTGTGAAATACCACACTTACCTTTGGTGAGTTTTGCAAGCTATCTGAGTTATAATGCAGGTTTTTCTCCCTTTAAACTACATTCAGTTTATGAGTTTTCAGAGAGTTTTTGCAGAGTAGTTGTTATTTCAGCATAGAGATACATGATATAAATAGTTGATCTGACATCATGTTCTTATATGCTAATGCGGTTCTTATGGACAATGAGATTTCAACAACCATGAAATGGACCCTCCCAGGACAGTAACAGGGCTTAGTATAAATCATGAAAACAGACTGAAGCAGTTGCATACATCTTTAACAGCTACATGAAAAGAGTTGTCAGTTGACATGGAAACAAATAACATTTAGAAGATATGAAGGTGTTGTTTTTCTTTAAGGAAGTGGAGCAGTGTCCACTGCTTATGGCACTGCTGACAGAGATGGGGTGGCTCAGGGCTGTGTTGGTGAGATTGTCTGGGTGGGCCAGATATGCAACATAAATTGTTTTGCCATCTCTGGTGTGCTGAAAGGTTGCAGGGAGCTGTTCACCAGCATTCTCAGCTGGGCTAGGTATAACATCCCATAATGCAGGCCCGAATATGAAACTTTTGGCAAAGGGAAGCAAAACTCCTCCTTTTCTGACACAGATCTTTGAAAAGATTTTGAAGTAGTTGTATGAAGTGACCATCCTACTGCAGGAAGCCCTGCTCTCTGGCCAGTTGAAGCAGGTTTTCTTTCACCGGGTATTGGTGGATTCTTGCTAAAGTAAGTCAGGGGTGATCCTCTAGCCTAGGCTTAGGGGTCAACAAGCCATACACCTGCTTGATCTCTACAGGAAGGCAATGTGAAGTATTTAACAGAATAGGAACCTTGTGTTGAAGGAACTCCAACATATCAGATCCTCTGCCCCATCTTTGAATCCCACAAAGTGGATATTGTTCTGCCATGATCTGTTCTCCATATTATTCACCTTGCTTAAAAAGTACCATATCTCATGATCCTGGTCTTGGAGTCATGCTTGCAGCTGTTCCTCTAGTATCCCCAGTTGTTGAGTATGGACTTCTGCAGCTGTAAGGCAGTTCCCCATAGCCAAAAGGTCTTGATTTACACAGGCTGTCACTCATTTCAACTCTGCTGTGTCTTTCAAGGTTTTCCCAGAATATTCATTATTTGTACCAGGTTCATTGGAGCCCCTGGCCATTCAGAGGAAGCACAGGGAGAGATGTTGAGTCATCACAGGCCACAACAGCAACGAGTAGCCCTGATACAAACAAACCAAACTGCAAAGGCTTTCTACTGAAAAGACGAAGGACTCAGCTCAACTTGCCGAATGCCCATCAGTAAGGTAAGCTGACTTATATCCATGTTAAACTGATGAATGGTGAGGGATACAATAGGGAAGGGAAAAGAGACATAAATCTAAAGGTTCTACAATGCCAATTTGGCAAGAAACACGTTGACTGGGATCACAGCGCCAGGCTTCATGTCAACTGTGATTTGCAGACGGTGTGGAGCCGCACACATCGGTGTGTGTTTTTTCATCAGGTGACTTCACCACACGAATCCCCCACACGGGAGGGGGACTCTGCCCCCCGCACCCCCTATACTGACAGATTCTAACTCCAGGTCAGAGTTGGTTTGAGGAGGGGGTGCAGGTCAGGGGAAGGGGTTGCCCAGTCCCAGTGGCACTTCTACAGCAGCATGGTACTGTTGTCGATATTGACACATGTCGCTGTAGAAATGTCGCTGTTCGGGGGGCATACCAAAACTAAGCATCCATCCTGTCACTCATGAAACAAAGCCCCTGCCAAAACATGATTATGTAGATTCTAATCATCTTCAGGAATTAAGGGGTTTTGTAAAATTACAGTTGTTTAAAAAGCTATAATTGCAAGTGTTTGAAAAAAGAGCCTGTTTATAAAAGTAATACAATTATTGTACAACTATTATCAGCAAGCAAGTGTTTTTTTTTCTTAGAATACCAAATTGGGGGGGGGGGCATAACTAGTAGTCCACTGGGAGAGACACACATTTCTGATCTCCTCAATTACACGACCTATACTGGATAATACTTACCATGATCATATCCATCATCTAACCAAGTCCACTAATTCAAGAATTGGCCTGCTGCGCAGACACAAACATTGTATGCCTCCTACAACCCTCCGCCTGACCATGTCATCCTCAGTCCTTTCCCTGGTTGACTACAGGATTACTTTCTATGGTGCTCTCAGTCATATCAAGGTAGCACTGAACAAAGCCTGCTGGCTAGTCTCTGGGTGTAATAAGTGGACCCACACTTGTGACCTCTACAAGCTAACAAGCTGGTAAATTTTGAGGCTTGACTAAAATACCAAATCTGCCTTATAGCCAATAAAATCTCAGCTGGTCTGTTTCCTATGGGGCTCTGTGATCAAATCTAGCATGCCCATCAAGCTACATCTACCAGAAGCTCTATAAAAAAACATCTCCTAGTCTCTCACTGCAGGATGTCCTTGGGGCAATGTACATTTTAGTATAAGGCCCCCCTCTGGATGAATGACCTACCTGTAGATATTTCCTTGGAATTGAAACTAGGCCCCTTCAAATCCAAACTTAGAGAGCTACTTCTCCTGTGTCTGAGATTGCTTATAACCTTTGTCCCTTCCCCCTGCTCTCCTTACACCCCCTACTTTTTCCCCAACTAGCTTTCATGGACAAACTCTTTTCTGATGGCACCCCCCACCACCACCCTCCCTCCCTTCCTCCTCCATACCTTCTCCCCTCTAAAACGCTGTGTCTGTATTCGCCTTCTGAGTGGTTTCCCTCATCTCTAAAATGATAGGCTTGTGCCTGCTCCTGAGTGTTCTCAAATATATTGCTGCTCTATGTTACTTATTGTACTATCCTAATGTAATGTATGGTTTGTTGCTTATCTGCTTGTCGTGACTCAGTGTATAGTTGTCTACCCTCTGTATGTCTTTGTACCCAGCTCTGTACCTCATGCACCCACTTGTTCTTTTCATTTGTATTGTACAGTTAACTTGTATTTTGATATGGAGCCTTTGCAAAGGAGTCTCTGACTCAAAGGTTTGCAATTTAGATATGTTCAATAAAGTAAAAGATAAAAACCTCATCCCCCAGAAATGTTTTCACAAGATCGACACCCAGATAGGAGGGTTCCTCTGGGAGCGACGCCCTCCCCACTTCAGTCGACAAAAGCTGAGACAACACTGGAGCAGAAGGATGGGGCCTACCCTGGTTCCAGGGATACCACCTGACATTTACTACTGCCCAAACTGTTAAATGGTTCAAGTATCAGGAGGAGACCTCCCCACTATGGGTGGGTCTCGAATCAAAGGTCACTAGATTTCCATCTCCAGCAAAAGTGCTCTATTCAGGAGGATGGGATACACAAAACTATCCTCCTCCAATATTGCTATCTATTAAGTCCTGGAGGAAGGTACGCAGTATCTTGCAATCCCCTTCAACCCCATGGTTGCACATACCGCTGCGGGAGAACCCAAGGGTCACCATAGCCAAGATCCCTGTCCACTGGAGAATTTGGGAAGCACAAGGTATTGGCTTGGTCAGTGACCTACTGGTACCTGGCACTCCTGTAGTGGCCACCTTTCAGGTCCCGAAGGAGAAATACTATTTAACTGCACAACATTTCTGGAGGTATCTCCAACTCAGAGATTCAATAAAGGGTACAGCAATGACAACTTCTTTGCATAGCCTCGATCAGACACCATCCCCACTCACAACCTGGCTGAAAATTCACAAGGGAAGAGCCAGTCAGATATACTGGCCCTTAAGAGACACCCAACCAGACCCATCCATACAGGCCAGAACCTGATAGGAATTAGAGCTAGACATTCAGATTTCTGATGTGCAGGCATGCAGAGATGGGAGGGTGCACCTGATTATGAACAAAACCATACATAGATGGTACTACACCCCAGCAAAACTTAAAAGGCTGGGCCTACTACCAAATGATGACTGCCGGAGAGGTGGGCAAGATGGGGCACACCTCTACCACATCCTATGAACATGCCCCCATATCAGAAGATTTGGGGAACAGGTCAATGCCATGGTGCAGGACATTCTCCCTGACACTAGTATTGACTCTCCTCTGCTCCTGTCAGGATGTGCCCCTGCAGGCACAAGCAGGTCAGACCCTAGGGCTCTTTGGCTCACCTCATTCGGGGCAGTGGTCAAAAAGCTTCTGCTAATGAGATGGCACACTACAGAGAGACCTACCCTGGTCAAGCTGTTAAACTCCTTAGCATAAGTGGCCACCTAGAAGAGACTATCCAGTTTTTTAGAGGGCTCCATCCCCAAATATGACCAGATTTGGGGCCCATTCTTTAGGTCACAATACTGCCACTTGGCACCCTGAACCCCACAGGCCTGGGGGACATCCCCATCTTCTCTTGTTACAGGATATCCACACTGGTTCATATTCCAGTCTGAGCCAGACTTCGATCTGACAGCCTTCTTAGTCTACCCTAAACCCCTCCATGGTGTTCAAACTGCTATTGACCATGTACAGATGATTTACAGTGTTATACCAAACTGCATTTGTAAGTTTTACTATTTGTAATGCGTTATATCTCATTCTTGTGTGTGTTGGCCCTTTGCATAGGGTCCTCTTTTCATAGCACAACTTTCGATAATTGTTGTATATTATTGAAATACAATAAAAATTTCCAACTATAAAAAAAAGATAAAAACCTGATTTTTATTGATTTTTGTTTTTCAAAACTTTGGTGGGCTGACTGATACTACTATCTTTTCTTATTCCACCAAATCTTGCAGTATGGATAGCCCGAGAAATGCACGAAAAATGAAGTCCTCTGCTCGAGGGCTATTGAATCTGCCTTCCACAGCACCACCACTTTCTGCACATGGAGACCTCCTGCTACATGGAGTCTGTGTAGTTCATAGGAAAGACACTTCTGTGGAGAGGTCTGTGACTGTTGAAAGCACTGTGGAAGCAGTGGCACTAAATACAGAGGAGGCCAAAATTACATTGGGCAAAGCACTAGCAGTAGCTGCTGCATTCGTGAAAGAACAAGAACTTTTAAAATTGTGGCTCAAGCAACTGGAGAATATGGTTTGAGTCATACATGTCCACATCCTTAGTGTCCCAGAGTGAAAAGAAGACAATGATGCAGTAACCTATTTTGAGAGATGGCTTCCTGGCTAGTTGGGGCTGGGGATTGTGCAGGCCATAGTGAGAGCATACTGGATAACTCCAAGGCATGCCTAAAACCTGGACAATGTCCCAGGACACTGCTGTTGGTGAGAAAGTCATATGAGCTCAGAGATAAGATTCTGTGGGTCACTCATGACCAAGGACCAGTGCTCATGGATGAAAAATGCATCCCTTTTTCCCATGATTATTCCTTTGCTGCACTTTCCTGCCACAAAACTTTCAAAGGGATGACTAGAAAATAGAAATAACTAGAAATCCCAATTATGCTTAGTTTTCTGCCATGGCTGCAGTTCTCAATTCAGGACCAAATGTTTTCCTTTTGCACCCCAAGGCTTTGGGCTCTGTGTAGAGAAACTGCTATATTGAGCTGGAGAAGATACGTAAACAACACACTTCTCAGCCAATGCAGAAGACAGATAGTTCATCTGTATTGAAATGTTCATGCATATACTACAGAAAAGTTTAATTCAATGACTTGTGATTACTTACAAAAATATTGGGACATGTATCAAAGTATTTATTCTATTGTTGCATGACTTCTACAAGTGGCTGGCTTTGGATCATTTACTACGGGACTTGTGAAAACTGTTTATTTCAATTTTAAGGAATCAGCTAGTATTCCAGAAACAGATCCTGTTTGTTATACCCACAATGATGTGACTGTTATAAAGATTTATCTAAAAAACTGGTTTTGTTCTAACAGTTTATTAAACAGTTGTTATGGTTTGAGCAGGAGGCAGTGTAATGAGAAATTGTTACAATGACATGTACAATCACTGTGGCTATATTTAGACAGCATCCAATGTGGTTATGTTCCTCTGTCATGGCAAGAGCCCTTGTCCTGAGGGCAAATAATTTATTTTGGTACAAATGCCATTGTTCTCCAAGGTCTGAGATAGCTCAGATAGTTGCATAATGTTCAATGTTCACCAGAGCATGCACACACCATTTTCCCAACTGGCATAGTCCCCAGTATAGTTACCTGAAAGAACGGCTAGTAACTCAGTTCAGTTGTAAGCATACAGGGTCAGTCTATGGTTCTGTGCTTGCATAGCATCAGTATCAAATCAGACAACAGACTCAGGAAGAACCTTCTGTAACATTTCAGTGACTATTATAGTTCAGTTAAAGGCTTAATTAACTATACTGTATTTTTTTAATGATTTTAAAATGTGTTAATATGTCACTCTAACTCATTTGCAACTAGTGAGGCAATAGGCATGCACCAGTGACACCAAATGAGAACCATCCAATGCAAAAATATTGTAGGGTAAATAAAAATTAGGCTATACACAGACAGAATATAAGTAGGACACTGGAATATTAGTGTTTTGCAAAGGTATGCAATGGTGAAAGCTAACTGATAAAACTGAGGGAACAAAAATGTTTTGTAAGTGAGCTATGAAATATGGATGTAGCCAGATAGAAACAGAAACATAGAAACTGTTGGCAGATAAGGACCGCTAGGATGATACTAGGTTAACTGAATATTATCAACAAGAAAAAGCTATCAAAATCAGCCTGGTGACGTAGAGGGCTAAGGCGCTGTGAACTTCACCTCCTGCTACACCGGCGACCTGGGGTTGGGAATGGACTTGGGTCACTCTGAGGCCAGTGGTGAGAGGAAGGATCGAGCACCCCAGAACAGCTCTCCTTCCTTGGGGAGGAGGGTTAGTGTAGCGTGTTGCTTGCCTGCCAACCAGTGGTGGCTGGGTGGCAGCACATGCACACCACAACACAGGGGAAGGGACCCTACATTCAGTGTGCCGGGGCCATCTCCGCCGACATGCAGTTCAAACATTGTGCCCATTGTATGTCCATGGGCCTAGGGAGAAAATTGAAGGAAAAACACCACCGGGTGGAATGATGAATAACGATCCCCCACAGGCTCTGCATCTGTGGCCAGGGACAACCACAAGTCCTGTGGCAGAGGACTACGGTAAAGGTAAGTCACAGGGGAGTCAGGTAATGGGGCTGAGTGGAGCGGTCTCAAGGGGGCCACCAGGGCACAATTGGTGATAAGCAAATGATGGGAAAAAAAGAAAAAGCAATCAGGCATACAATGATGAAAACAGCTGATTAAATGTGCACTACAAAAATTATTGACACAAAAACAAAAGTATGGCTATGCCCAGACAGGATGAGGCTAGGATACCTGCATTTTGCAAAGTAGCAAAGTTATCAACAAGCAAAAGCAAACAAGGTGTGTAATGGTGAAAAAAAAAATCTGATTATATGTGCACTGCAAAAATTAAAGAAGCAACACCCGCCATAAGGCTATACCCAGATAGGATGCGGTTAGGATACGTGAGTTTAGCAAAGTAGCAAATAGTCACTTTTCTATGTGAGAAAGACTCTTTGCGCAGTAGGTTAGTCTAGACTGTAGAGCAAGACCTTAAAGGCACTGGAAGAGAACAAACAGTGTCTTCAAGAAGGCCAGCCCAGTGGCTCGGCGGGTAGAGGAATCCATGCCTCCCTGCTGCCACACTGGTGATCCAGGTTCCGGAACAGACTCAGATCACTCAGGGGTTTGGCTGTAAAGGGAAGACTGAGCATCCATAGGACAGATCTCTTCCCTCAGAGAGGGGGGTTCTCATAACTTGCTGTACGACTGCCACCTGGGAGAAGCCAGGTGGTAGTGGGGGGGTAAGTCCCATAACTAGGGGAAAGACAGGCCTACAGCACACTTGGAGCACTTCCTGAGATGAGTGCTTGTCCAGCAATGCATGTACGCCATGTCTTGGGGAAAAAATGGAAGTTGGGCTTCATGATGCCCTTCACTCAAGCACCAGTGGCCTGCCTCGTTTAGGAGAGACAACCAGAGACATAGAACAGCCACGGTGCAATGGGACAGGGCTGATACAGCTGCCCAACCTGCCATAAGGAGCTAGTAAGTGAAAATATGGAAGGAAAAAAAAGGGAGTCTTGAAGAATGGAAGGAGTGGACGGCAACATGACCGACCAAAGTCTGACTCAGGCAGACTTCTCATAGATGACATTCTTTGCACAGCAGTCATTAGTGCTGTGGACCACAGTGCTTTTGACCACTAGGGATATCTGCCTTTGAAGAAACAGTGTTATCCACAGTGCTGATTGGCTGGCTTGGCTGTAGGGGGCAGAGTCACTGCTCAGTTTCGACAAAGAAGTCCCGGTATCCTGAGAGGCAGCAAATCAGAGAAGTTAGGGGGAAGAGAGTCACAGAATGAGGTAGATTGACTACTGGATCCCCATGAGGCAGACTTAGTCCAGAGTAAGGTAGAAGAGCACAAGAAAAATGGACTCCAGCAGTTTAAAAACAGCATGCATCTTCTGGCCACGCTGCTGATTAGCTGGCTTGGATAGAGAAGGTGGGCTACTGCTGAGTTTCAAAACACAGTCCCAGAGTCTTGGGAGGTGGTGAATCAGTGATCTGAAGGGGGGCGAGTCATGGAATAAGGCAGCGTGACTCTCACACATCCCCGTGAGTTAGACTTAGTCCATTGTAGGGTAGGAGAGCAGAACAAAAAGAGGCTCCAGTAGTTTAAAAAAGTTCACCTGTTCTGACTATGCTACTGATTAATTGGCTTGGCTAGAGGGGACAGAGCTACTGCCAAATTTCAACAAACAGTCCCAGTGTCCTGGGAGTTGGAAAATTGCTGATCTGGGAGGGAGGGGCATGAAATGAGGCAGAGTGACTCTCTCTGCCTCTTGTGAGCAGACTTATCTAGGTTACGCCTTATTCTTATTTTCCTCACATATTGCATTAGCCTAGTTCAGTTTCTAAGGCTGTAACCATCAATCATCCTACATGCTCTCCTCCTTTGCCTTCTCTTCATACCTGTCCTAACCCTATCGCCACTCTCTCCTTCTCCCCTCTACTGCCTTTCTAATCTCCTCCTCCTCCCTCATCCAACTTCCTGTCCTCCACCCTCCCATTTCCCCCATCCCTCTCCATTCACCCCTCCCTCTCCATTCACCCTTGTCTCTTTTTCTGTCCCACCCTTAACCGGGAGTTCCCCTATTGTTTAGTCCTGCCTGTTCCCCATATCCCTCCCCCCTCTTCCTAGATAAAGGAGATGAAGTCCCACTCCATCCTCTTTCTTGTCATCCTACTCCTCTTCCTTTCTGGCAATGCGGAACCTAATCCTGCTCCCTCACATCCTTCCTCCTCCCCCCTCCCCCCTCACATTCCCCTACTCCTAAAGGCCTTAAAATGTGTCAACTATTATGTTAGGATCCTCCTCCCTAAATTGGATCTACTTAATATCTAGGTTTCTCAACACTCTCCTGCTCACCTTTGTATCTTCAAATCCTGGCTCTCCTTCAGAATTCCTCACTCTAGCCTGGCCCTTCCTGACTACCACCTCTTCAGGCAGGACTGTGGCAAATGCAGTGGTGGTGTTGCTCTCCATGTCTTCCAGAACCTTTCTTGTACCATCACTCTTAGGGAGGCTGTACCCTCCTCCCATGAGTTTATCTTTGCTATAATTTCCTTTCCCTCCACTCTACCCATCTTCATTTGGTTGCTTTGTGCCTCACCTATAATCTCTCCTTTCTCACTGGTTGACTCACTATCTGCCATAACTTCACAGTCCTTCACTGTGGAAAATTCAGCATTATTTGGTTTTCTCCTGCCTCCAGGCCTACCTCTCTCATGAGTAAGTCCCTAAACCTCTCCCAACTTATTATGGAACAGACCTGGCTCAATTCTCATTCCTCTAACCACCCTCTTGGACCGGGTTCTTTCCTGACATCCACACCACATCATTGTAGCAAGTATTCTACCAAACACCTTTAATGAATATTGCATGACATTTTGAGTCAGGAAAGTTTGGTGTCCTCCCTCCTCCCCCACATACGTCTGGTTCAGGGTCCTCCAGTCACTAAACAAAGATGTTCTACTGAGTGACCTGGCTGCAACTGATTGGTTCCCCCATTCTCTCCTCCCAGACATTGACATGTCCCTTTCCTTTTGCTATTCAAAACTTGCTTCTGTTTGGGACAAGCACACCCACTATCATGAAATCCAGAGTTAAGTCTTTCCACCACCTCTGAATCACCTATTACCTCACTAATAGTTCAAGTCCCACAATCAAGACTGGGACAGGGACAAATTATCCTGCTTCCTGTTTAACCTCCTCTCTTTCAGGGCACTTAGAAATACCTACTTAAAGGCCATTTACACTGACAATTCCCTCTATTTTGAAGCCCACCTCCAGAACAGACTTAATTCCCCAGCCAAATTCTGGAAGGTTATTCACTCCCTTTTTTTATTCACCAGCCCAGCTCGCTCCCCCAGTCTTCATGGTTAATGGTTTGCCTGTCTCCAACCCTTCTTCTGTTGGTGTTCACTAAAATTAGTTTTTCACTGTTTTTACTCTCCCCTCTTCACCACCTTCTGGCTCCTCTCCTCTCCACTCATCTCAACACTCCTTTCCACCAACCCACCCGTCCCTAGGGTTATATTTCTCTGCTGCCACAAGTCAGGAAACCCTGCTTGTCCTTTCCTCACTCAACCCTGTCCAGATCATGCCCTGATGGCCTGGATCCTAAACATCTCCAACTTTGATCTCTGGCCATTGCCTCCCTGCTTACCCACCTCCACAACCTCTCATTCACCCTCTGCACTGTCCCTCTGTTTTGGAAGATTGCCAAAGTTTTCCCCCTCCACAGATAGAGGGATCTGTCTGTCCCTGATGTCTTCAACCTATCTCCCTCCCTCCCTCCTCCCCTCTCTTGCAAAGCTGCAAAAGAAACTTGTCTAGTCCAGGCTTGCTGACTTCTCCACTCTTCAAATTTTCCACCACCTCCCTTCTAATCTGGTTTTCAGAAGCAACATTCCACTGTCTCCTCCCTGCTATTGGTCACTAATTCCATCCTCGTTGGGATGGGTCAGGGCACATCATGGCAGCCATTTTTATCGATCTTGCCAAAGCCTTTGATTTGGTAGCCTATCCATTCCTCCTGGACAAGCAGAGCACTACTGGCCTCTCAACCCCTGCTGTTGACCAGTTCTGTTCCTACCCCTCAGGTCTTCAGTAGTTGGTAGAGGTAAAAGGTGTCCTTTTTTTTGCCATTCAAACTTTATTCAAGTTTTACATTACAGAGAATAAGGCCAGGTTGAGAAATACATTACATTAACACTGATAAAATATAACATACTGGATTCATTCTCTCACCCAACCCCCACCCCATCCAACCCCACCACCCTACCCTTCCACCCCAGCATGGCGTTATAATCGAGGTCATACCCCACTGGAAGTGGGAGAAACCAAAAAGTACTCAGTATCTTGCAGGGAATATAAAGCTAATACAGGACCCCATATTCTAATGAATTTTTTGGTGTTATTCTGAAGACTGGCTATGACTTTCTCCGTTCTTAGATTGGCCAGGAATTCTTGCAACCACTCAACATAAGTGATTTCATTACTGTCTTTCCAGTGCCTTAGGACAACCTTTTTAAGTGATAAAGCAATTAGATCCATATAATGTTTCCTGTTAAGAACATATATAGAACAAAAGTCCCCCAGGAGGCATATCTCTGCTGTGAATAAATCTGTCAGGCCCAAAAGTGGATCTGCCTTCTTTTTAATAATATTCCAAGTTGGGGCTACCTTTGGGCATTTCCGGAAAATATGGAGTAAGTCACCTTCTTCCTGTCAGCAGCGTGTACATAGAGGGGATTCAGTTATGCCTAATCTGGCTAGTTTTTGAGGAGAGTAATAAATATTATGTAAAATTTTAAACTGCATAAGACAGAGTCTATCCTGAAGTGAAAATTTGACAGTTTTTCCACAACAGGTCCCAATCAAAATTACTGTCTGGAAAGCGAGGACCAATATGTCACAGGACACAGGGTATTAGGATGACATCAGTTATAAAGCTTATTATAAATCTTAGAGCCTGCCTGTGAGAGACCTGCAAACTGCCCCAACTCCAAATGCTGGCTTAAATCTGTAACCGTAGGGGGAAGTACCCATAATCTGTATCAGAAGATGATGTAGCTGAAATACTTTAAAGATATTGTTCTGGGGGATAAGAAATGTATTCATAATTTGTGATGAGGAGGAAAGCCAATTTCCATTGTCACCAATTAAATGCGAAACCTGACTTTCCTTAAGCTGTGGAAGCCAGCTATCCGGAAGAAGTTTGCTATCAATTAGAAACTTAGGGTTACCTTTTAGGCCTTGCACAGGATCTGAGAGGTTGTCACACCTCAGTAGATCACACAATTGTTGGTGAACCCTGATAGAAGTTTCTATCATTGAACCACGAAGGGTTCTGGGAAGGGAACCAGGTTTAACATATAACAAAGCTGAGGGAGAAAGGCCATGATCCTTAATACATGCCAGCTCAAGTTTAAGCCAGGAAAGAGTATAAGTAATATTTGGCTGGAGGTCTTCTACGGTTAACCATCTCAGATATTTATTTAGATGACTGGCTAGATAATACAACCTAATATGAGGAAGTCTTAGGCCTCCCTTTATCTTGGGGGCAGATACCTTATAAAATGCCATTCTGGATTTTTTGTCTGCCCAAATAAAATCAGTAATTATACTCCGAATGTTTTTAAACCGCTTAATAGGGAGCCACATGTTTAACAAATTAAGAGGATAAAAAAGGCAGGGAAAACATTCATTTTTGTTAGGTTAATGCTGCCCCATAGGGAAAGAGGGAGAATGGACCATCTCTTTAAATCCTAGCTGATTGTGTGAACCAAAGAGTCCAAGTTAAGTTGTCATGAAGAAACTAAGCTCCTAGTAAGAAAAAGCCCTAGGTACTTAATGGAGTCCGTTTTCCAAGAGAGACCGAGAGCAGATATATCCCCCTTAAGCACTTCATGGTTAAGTGGAAAAACAGTAGTTTTCTCCAGATTCAACTTATAATTAGAAACCAGACTAAATCCTTCTATAATATGAAGCATGGCTGGAATGGAAGTGACTGGGTCTAGGAGTTGAAGCAATAGATCATCTGCATATGCAGAGAGTTTAACCACTTGACCATAAAGGGGAAATCCTTGGACTCGGTGGGAGTCAGATAATCTATGAATAAGGGGTTCCAGATAAATATTAAAAAGCAGTGGAGATAGTGGGCAACCTTGTCTTTTCCCTACATATAATGGGAATGAGTCAGATATCAGACCATTGCAGGATATCCTGGCAGTAGGAAATTTGTAGAGTGAACCAATCCAGTTTTTAAATTTTGTTGGAAAACCAAACTCTCCTAAGGCAGCCAGCAAATATTGCCAGTGGACCCTAACGAATGCTTTCTCAGCATCCAGGGAAACCAACACTGCAGGAAAATTGGCATCCCTGGAGGCCAAGAACACATGAGTCAGAGTGCGTAAGTGATCCACAGAGGATCTTCCCTTCATGCACCCGACCTGTTCTGATCCAATTAGGGATGGGAGAACTGCATTCACCCGATTGGCCAGGATTTTTGTGAGGATTTTAATGTCATGATTAAGGAGGGAAATTGGTCTATAATTTGGGATGAGATCAGGGAATTTGTCAGGTTTGGGTATTAAAACAATTAAGGCCTCAAACAAATATGTGTCTGACACTGAACCGAGAGAATATCACGGAATAAGGGGAGAAGAAGTGGTGTTAATTGGTTGGCAAATGCTTTATAAAAATTGGAGGAAAAACCATCTGGGCTGGAAATTTTATCAAAAGGGAAATTTTTGATAGTTCTTTTTAATTCAGCTTGAGAAATTTCTTCTATAAGAAGGGTCTGCTGTGTTTCAGAAAGGGAAGGGAGGTGGGATTCTTCCAAATATTGATGTAGTTTATCTTCAGATGGAGAATGTTCCATAGGGCCATAAAGCTGTCTATAGTAACTACAGAACTCTACCAGGATATCCAGTGGGGAAGTTTTATGGGAGCCCTCTCTTAAAGAGTAAATAAAAGCAATTTATCTTGACGATTCTTGCTGCTTAACCTGCAGGGCCAGCAGGTGACCTGCATTCTCCCCTTGATCTGTGTAAACCACTTTGGTTTTTAAGATTGCAAACTCCGCCTTCTCTCTCAGAAAAGTTAAGTAAGAGTCCCTTAGCTTAACCAACTCCAATCTCTATTGTTCTGAAGAGTGTGAGGTGAGTTTAGATTCTCTATCATGAATCTGTGCAAGAAGGGAAGCTCATGGGTCTCATAGGTAAAAACAGAGCTATATATAGACAGAAGTCCTTTTGCTCACCATATCCAGGGTCACCTAAAAAAGTGTTGCTTGGTAACCCAAAATATTATGCTTGATAAGGTAACTATCTAGTCTGTTCTTAAAAATACCCATACTTTTACTAGCCACTACCTCTAATGGAAGTATATTCCAAATATTTGTTATTCTTAAGGTAAGCCAGGATTTTCTTCTTACTGTTCTAGGACAATCTACCATTAGTTGTAGGGGGTGGGCCCTAGTTGTGTAAACTGATTCCCTAAATTTTAACCCCAGGAGTTCCCACAGACCAGGAGCCGTTAGTGATTTAAATATCAGGCACATGTCACCCCTTAACCATCTATATTCCAGTGAGTAGAGACCCAAGTTACTCGATCTTGTATGGCAGTCATTCCCTTGTGCTTCTTGTATGCTATGAGTAGCCCTCCTCTGGACTCTTTCAAGTGCCATTATTTCAGTTTTTCCATTCGGTGACCAAAACTGGGCACAATAGTCCAGATGTGACCTCACCAAGGATGTATACAAGGGTAGTAAAACCTCCCTATTCCTAGACGTAATGTGCTTTTTTATACAGTGCAGGATACTGCTGGACTTTTTGATAACCCTATTGCAATGCAGTTTAAAGGAAAGATCATTCATAATCATAATACCCAGGATACTTTGTTGCTCCACTACATTGAGATAGCTTCCTCCAAATGTATAAATCAAATGACCGTTATGTCTACCAAAGTGCATAACACAGCATTTGCTGGTGTTAAAAGTTAATTTTTTTTCTAATGCACACTTTTCCAGGTAATTCAGTGCTCTCTGGAGGCGTGTATGATCCTCTAAATTATTGACTACATAACCAATTATGGTGTCATCTGCAAACTTTGATACCCTTATACCATTATCAGTACTTAATGAGGCAATATAGATGTTAAATAAACAAGGCCCCAAAATGGAGCCCTGGGGCACTTCACTGGTCAGCTCTGTCCAAGCAGAGAAAGTTCCATCTATGCTGACAGATTGTTTCCTAGTGTCAAACCATGCATCTATCCATTTAGTTATTTTCCCCTCAAGTCCATGTTCAATTAAGGCTTCAATGAGTTCTCCATGTGGAACTTTATCAAAAGCCTTTGAAAAGTCCAAATAAATCACATCCATTGACTGCTTTTGATCGAGTGCCATTCTAACCTTTACATAAAACTCCAGGAGGTTACTCTGACATGATCTTCCACTAACCAATCCATGTTGAACAGGGTCCATCCTGCCAGTATTTTTAAGGTACAGATTAATATGGTCTTTAATTATACCTTTGAGGACTTTACCCAAAACAGATGTAAGGCTGATTGGTTTGTAATTTGACACCTCCTGCCGGCTCCCTTTTTTGTATATAGGCACCCCTGCTGCCTGCTTCCATTCCTCCAGGACATGTCCCTCATCCAGTGATTTTTTGAAAAATTAAAGTTACTGGATCAACCAAGATATCAGCCATCTCCTTTATTATTCTTGGGTGTAACCCATCCGGCCCCTGTGATTTGTTTTGATTAATATTTTGAAGCCTGGTAAGGACGTCATCCTTAGAAAACAGAAGGCTAGTATCATGCATAGTGTCTTGGTGTAATAACTTAGGGTATGTTTTACTATTAAATACTGATAAACTGATTATAGTGTTGGGCTAGTTGAAACTGGTCAGTTACCATACTACCATCAGTAGTCTGGAGAGGTCCAATGACTCGACTAGTACCCTTTTTACTATTTATATAAGCATAAAAGGATTTATAGTTATCCTGTACCTTAGTTGCAAGGCCTAGTTCGTATTCCTTTTTAGCATTATAAATGCATCTTTTGATCTGCTTAAGAACATCTTTGTAGGCTGCCTAGCATTCACTATTACCAGAGTTCTTAGCCCTAGTGAAAGCTTTATTTTACTTTGTAATCATTTTCCTCACCGGTTGGGTCATCCATTTTGGCAAAGATTTTTTACTATCATCTCTACATTTAACTAATGGGGTGAAAGTTTTAGTTACAGAAGAGACCTTATCAGCTAGGAGATCCCACTTGATATTCAGTGGTTTGTTCTGGAATTCCTCTTCCCACTTCCATGAGATTAAAGAGTGTCTCATGCTGACGAAGTCAGTTTTACTGTAATTGTATTTTACAGTCATACTTTTAGTATTTTCCTGTCCAATATAGATATGAAAGTACACCATGGAATGGTCACTAGACCCTAGAGGGGGTAAGATTTTACAGTCAATTGTATGGTCTATTATGTTACTTAAAACCAAATCTAAGATATGGTTTTCTCGAGTATTGGCTGTAACCAATTGGTTCATCCCAGCCAACATACATGTTTCCAAGTAGCGTGACTCTATGGTAGAGTTAGACTGAAGTGTTTCCCAGTTAATGCCGAGTAAATTTAAATCCCCAAGAACAATATTACTAGTTGTATTACCAGTAGTATTTACAAAATCTAAGATTTGTTCATGTTGATCTACAGTGAACAAAGGGGGTCTATAAATTAAATCTATATTAATATTTTCAGTGTGAAGGGAGACATTTTTACCCATACAATTTCTACCTTGTCCCATTTATGAGTATCTACTACTTCAGAAACTATGTTGTTGAAAATATACATCGCCACACCACCCCCTTTTTTCTTTATTCTATCCCTGTGATATAAGTCATATCCAGAGATATGTTTGTCCCAAAGACCATCAGGGCTCCACCAGGTCTCAGTTACAGCACAAATACTGATATCATGATTTTCCATGGCCAATTGTAGTTCCTCAAACTAGCTATATTTGTTTCTTTCTCTTTTTCCTCTGAGTGGTCAAACTAATCAGAATCCCTCACATATATGCTTTGAACGCACCCCACACCACATCTGGACCTATCATGGAGTTGAGATTATCAGAAATAAATTGAGTGATATGATCAGATATATATTCAATAATTTTAGGATCTCACAAAATTTGATTATTAAATTTCCATCTAGTGCCCTTACCGGGGAGAGCAGGCAAAGTGAATCAGCAATTTACAACTGCATGATCAGATGGAGGCCCAGCACAGATAGCAGAATCCAGTACCCCTGGTATAATAAGTGAGTGTGAAAGGAAAATATAATCAATTCTGGAAGAGGTCCCATGAGCATGAGATGTAAATGTATATTCTCTCCCAGTAGGGTGTAGCACTTGCCATATATCACAGAGGCCTGTATGGTCTATTAACTCCCTGAGCATCCGTTGGGCTGGGGAAAGACCTTTTCTAGAAAAAACACTCCTATCTAGAGTTGGGTCAAAAGATATGTTTAGGCCCCCCCAGTGATTATTGGAATATTCAAAAAGGGAACAAGAGCTTGCATAATTTGTACAAAAAAAAACAGATGTATCTAAGTTGGGGTCATATATACTACCCAATAAAATGTCTAAAGTGTGTAGTTGACCTTAAACTAGGAGAAATCTGCCTTCAGGGTCTGAGATGATTTGGAGAGATTTAAAAGGTAGCGTTCTATGTATTAAAATCATTACCCCTCTACTCCGGATTGTACCTTCTGCCGAATATGCCTGACCTACCTGTTGACGTCTTAAACCTATAGCTTCCCCACTTAACAGATGAGACTCCTAAATAAACATAATATCTGCTTTTAAGAAATTAAGGTGTTTTAATATTTTATATTGTTTATTTTTGTGCCGGGCCCCTTTCACATTCCAAGAAATCACTCGTAGGTCCCTAGCCATTTTAACTTTCTGTCCCTATAAGGGGAATTTGAGAAAACTCCAAACATGGGAACCTCCTGGCTACGTTTGTACATACAAATACTGTGCCAACCTCCCCCCCCTTTCCCTTCCATATCCTGCTACCCTTCAACAAACCCCACATATTATAACATACAACTACCAATAACTTGTTATCTTGCGCCCCGCCTTCCCTTGCCCCCTATCCCAAACTACTATGGTCCATGAAGGACAGTACACCCAAAATGCCCTCCTCCGCCCAGCCAACCCAGTCCCCTGTAGAGACAGAACATACAGACAACCTATTAATAACCACAGAGTGGCAATTCAACTCTGCGCCCCCTTGATTGTTTAGTAGGATATAAATGAAAAATGTCCTTAAGAGCAAGAAATATAAACCAACCTGGTGTAATCAAGGGATAGAGACAGAATACAGGATCAGCTATATAACTATCAATACTTATCCATCTTACAAAATATAAAGAAAACTACAGCCCAAGTAAGCATGGGGGAAGAGCAACAAAAAAAAGGGAATGGGAAAATACACCAAATAAACTGTAACTCCTCGCATTGTTTACATTATAGTCTACAAAGGTAACTACCTCTTAATATGAAAAACCATCAAGGTAGTGAGGAGTAATGCCACTTTCAAAAATCCCATGAATATAAGTTGCAAGTTAACAATAATTAAATTTCACTAACAACAACGAACATTAGGTCCTCAATTTACTGTTATAAAAATAACAAAATCTGGAGGATTCTACATCTTTAATACTGCATTAAGTACCAATCCTCTATTATACAAGCAACAAATCTGTTTGTTAAACTAGTAAAACTGAAATCTTTAACAGACATGATACTAGTAAACCAGCTTCAATCTGTATGAAGGATAGGAATGAAAATGCGGTCTCTTTTTTCCTCTTGTGGAGTTATCCACACATGACAGGAACAAGCAGAATTAGTACCATTAGTGCTAATGTCCCAAATATAGAACCCAAGAGTAGATAAAGTTTTTACTCAAGCTGACACTAGAAAAGTCACTCTGGGTACCAAATCTTCTTTTTTCCCTTTGAGAGACCATAATAACCGGTCAGCAACAATCAGAACCATATCGCTTAAAGTAACTGTCACCAGATTCGAAACGCTGATTACAAAAATGACCAAGCCTTTCCCTTCAAGTGAATAGCTCAGGGAGTGCTACTTTCAGGCCAAGTGTTGCAGCATCCACCTCCTCGTATGTGACCCAGGAACCAGAGAGGCACACTTGAAGCCGTGCAGGGTACCCCATTCTAAATTTAATGCCAACAGCTATAAGCTTCGTAACCAGGGGGTGAAAAGCAGCCTTTTTTGCCTAACTGTGAGTGGAAGATCCTGAGCCATCCTGAGTTTCATGCCTTCCCATTGAAGCTCCTGGGTATCTCGAGCCTTGTAGAAAAAATGTTGCCTCTCCTGGTAATTCAAAAAATGAAGAATGAAAGTTCGTGGAGGAGCGCCCTGTGGTGGCATCTGGCAGAGCGCACGGTGGGCCCTTTCAATGATGTATCTGGATCCGAATGGAGAGGGACCCACTATTTTTTCTATTTTTTGGGGGAAAATCAGACTGGATCTGAACCCTCTTCCTTTTCAGGTAAGCCAATGAGCACTACATTGTTTCATCGGCTACGCCCCTGCAGGTCCTCAGCTTTTCTCTCCATTTGTGTCAATCTCTGCCGAAGGGTGACCAGCTCGGTGTAAATTTTGTCATGCCTGCACTCTAGGGAATATATTTGGGCTTCATTATCAGAAGTTCTCTTTGTAAGGTCCTCCAGGGCTGTTACAATAGATTTAATCTCCCCTGCCATCTGTTGCATATCCGCCTTAAAAGGCTGAAACTCTGCCTAGAATTTTGTTAGGGTGAGGGGTTCCATCTCCGAGGCAGACAGCATAGAAGTGGGCATTTGCTGCATCGCTGAGGCCCACTGCTTTTTCGGGGCCTTTTCAAGGGTGGTCGGCGGTGTATGTTTTGTAGCCGATTTACGCATCTCTGCTTCCATCTGAATCCTCATAGCAGTGGTACTGGGTGTCAGGTAGCTTCTAATCTCACCTTGTCTCAAAAACTGGTGTAAATTCAGGTCATTTTGTGGATTTGAAAGGATGAGTGGCTGGATCACCATGAGGAAGATAGTACTCGGCGCTCTGCAGCACGTGACTCTGAGGTAAAAGGTGTCCTGTCCCGTCCCCTACCAATCCAGGCTGAGTTCCACAGGGCTCCATCCAGGTTTTCATGCTCTTCTCCATGTCTTTCATTGAACTCCCCTCTGCCTGTGCCAACTTATATATTCACATGTATGCAGATGACAGAGTTCTGTATAATTCAGGCTCCTCAACTGTGGTATTGGAAGTCTTGCTTCTGCAAGATTTCCATAGTGTTCTGTGCTGGTTCCAATCCAACCATCTCCAGATCAACAGGAAAAAAAAAAAAAAGAGTGTCCATTGGATTTTTAACCAGACAGAAACTGGCCAGGCTCACCCCCTTCCTGCCTTCTCCATCCAGAATGGCACCCCTCTTGAAGTGGTTCTCTCTTTTAAGCATCTATTCATGAAGTGGTTCACTCCTTCAGGTATCTCAGTATACAGCTTGATAGTAGGCTTGACTTCCCTGCCAAATTGAGGTCATCCACTCCACGATCCACCCCAAGCTTGGAGAATTGTACCACAACAAAGACTGCCCATCTTCACAGATCCATCAGTACTCTTTGGTAAGTAGGTAGTCTTTGACTATGCAGATCTAGGTCCCTTGCCAGACTGGACACCATCTGACATTTTCTACTAATCCCCCCCCAATACTCACCACTTCTCCCTGTACTCCTAGTTATCCATGATCCCGCTACCCTGATGTCACCAATCACACTGTGCCTCCTTCATCTCCAAATACTGTTGTGAATCTTGATCATTTTACCTAGCCACGCTCTTCTCACCTATTCCCTCTCCTTCATACTCCTTTGCTCCAGAGATCCTTGTGCCTCTCCCTCCCCCAACCTCATTCATTTTCTGGGAAGTCAACCTTCTCCTATTGCCTTCCCGCCCTCTGAAACCAGCTCCCATCCTCTCTCTATCTCTCACCCTCTGCCATTATCTTAGGCATCTGCTAAAACTTCTCCTCTCCCCCCCTTGCTCCTGTCAATCCCCCCAACTGACCTGCCTCTGGTGGCATTTCTTTATTGTTATGGTCCCCTCCTCAGGTCAGTTCATGTTATTACAGCTGCTGCACTGAATTCTTTCAACCTGCTTTTGTCAATTTAATTGCGCACTGGTGCTGTTCATAGAAGCAACTTCTGGTCACCCTTTATTGTTATTTGTACTTGTACCATGTTGAAATGTCCACTGTGTTCACTTTATTTTTGGAATCCTTCTTTGCTAAATACTTTTACTTGACTAGATGGGCCTGGCGGCCCTTATCTGGTGACAGTATCTATATAGCTATGTGCTGCTGTATATGATTTATTGCATTCCTGTTTCCTTTTCCCCGGGTTGCACCTGGAATTAAGCCTTGGCTCAGTGTGCCTTTCCTTGTTAATAACTGTCAAACAAATACATAAATAAATAGAGTCTGGAATGGCTTGGTTAATCAGTCTTATAACATAATATTTATTTTCTATCTCATGTATTGGCTGCACTATGTAGCCTCACTGTAGCAAAAGCTTGTTGGTACATTATATTGAGAGCCTCCACAGTGGTACCAAATAGAAGCATATCGCTTGGTACCTTTGTTAATGGAATGTATTATTATATATACATAATCTGTCTCTTCCCATCCAGAAAAAGAAGGGTGAATTTTCAGTTGTTTTATTCTCAAGGTCCCTTCACTTCTTAGTATTTGTACAATTCAACCACTCATTTTCCATTTTTTATCTTTACCCTTCAATTTTGCTCCCGATATCGCTTCAAATAACCTTCAAATGACCCATCTTTTTCAGCACTTTTTTGTGAGCAATTCGGTTTCCATTTTTTATTAATCTGAACCATTCATTTTCCATTTTTTATCTTTCATTGTCAAAATTGCACCCAGTATCCATTCAAATCCATTGAAATTCAAATTTCAGGTCCATTTTGTAAATGAGCCTTGCTCAATGATGTCCGCCTGAATAAATAAAGATTTGATTGATTGATGATTGATTGATTGATTGATTGAAATACCCTTGAAATTACCCATCTTGTAGCAGTTAAATTTTTTTAACCATTACATATGTTTTCTTTTTTTCTTTTATTGTGGCTGCTTCAGTTTATTGCTTTTTCTCAATTGATATTAAAGATCAAATGCACACATTCCATAAAGAGCTTGAATCCCCTTGAATATACATCCCCATGTCATGATTAGTGTTTCCTTGAAAACATAATGCAGTTTGGTTTTGTGGTTTTCTTTAAATCACCATCTGTTGATGTGCTCTCCAGTAGCTGAAAACAGTGAAGATGTTTCTGTTCCTGTCAGTGAGCCATGACATCATAACTGTCCTGCCTGCTGCTTCTGCAATTAAGTCCCTGATTGACTGAATAAGCTGTTGCAGTCTCTAGTTAAAACAGTCTGTAGAGCTAATTGTTTTAACTCAGAGTTTGCTACTAACCCATCTGGTTTGTGTTTAGAGAGATATGCTTAAAATATATATTTCGGTTCCCATAAAAAGGTGATCACATGGGCCTGGATATTCAAACTGCACCAGGCTGTGGCGCAAGCCTGGGTGCAGCTCAACTTTGTTGCGCAGGGGTGTGGCCTGGGCGATATTCAACGGAGCTGCGCTATGGCGCAGCAGCTTTGAATATCACACCCTGGCCACCCCCACTGTGCATGGCGCAGTAGCACTGCACCAGCGCAAGTGGCCGGAGTGGAGCATGGAGATGCGCTAGCGCAAGTGCCATTGCACCATGCACAGCACCTGTGATATTCAAAAGGGGACATGCAAATGGGACCATAATTTATGCAAGGTGCAAAGGGGGCCATTTGCATCTCATTATGGCCCCATTTGCATGCCATTAGCATGCAGGTGTGCCGATCCCCGACGACTTGCGCCTGGCGCCCTGCCAGGCAGCAGCCATCGGGGACCGACACCCTGCAGCCGATCGCAGGCATTCATAACCCCCCATCCTGCTAACCTGGTGGTCCAGTGGACCTCTATGTGTCAATCGCGGGCATCAGTAATAGAACCCCCAGTCCAATATCCCTGGTGGTCCAGTGGACTGATCACTGCCGATCGTAGGCATCTGTAAGTCATCAAATACCCCTACCCTGGTGGTCTAGTGTACCCCCACCACACCCCGCCCCTGAGCCCCACTGCCCGCTCCGCCCGTCAGCGGCGGGCAGCAGCACCACCCGCCTGCCGCCCTGCCACCCACTGACTGACAGCTCGGTAGGACTGCATGCCATTGGTTCAGGCATGAGCCAATGGGCATGCAGCCATCCAAATACTACTCAGTCCAGATATGTGAATGAATTCATCTGCATATCTGGACTGAGTAGTACGTAGGTTGGGATGCACGCCCATTGGCTCATGCTGTGAACCAGTGGGCGGCAGCCCTCACCGAGCTGTCAGTCGGCGAGGTGCAGGCAGCAGGCGGTGGGTGCTGCCACCGCCGGCTGACGGGGGAGTGGGGCGGTGGGGCTCATTGAGCGGGTGGGGTGGGGGGTACACTAGACCAGCAAGGTAGTAGGGTATTTGATGACTTCCAGATGCCCGCGATTGGGCAGCGATCAGTCCACTGGACCACCAGGGATATTGGACTTGGGGGGATTCTATTACTGATGCCTGCATTAGGGCTGAGTGCAGTCCACTGGACCACCAGGGATATAGGATGGGGGGCTTATTCTTCAGGACGAATGCCCGTGATTGGGCACATAGAGGTCCACTGAACCACCAGGGATATTGGACAGGGGGTGTTTCACTACACGGATGCCCACGATGGGGCATGGGGGGGCGCCGCCAGGTGCGGCAGGAACTCAGGTGGCCACCCACAGGTGGCAGCTGCTGTGTTGCGCCCTGCAATGCAGCAGCTCACCTGTGGGTGGCCATCACTTGTTCCTTTTTTTTGGGGCTTAACTTTGTGCAGGCGCAGGTAGGGTTGCGCATGCATGACTCTCACATCCCAGGCTGAATATCGGGCTGTGCAGGTTATGCATGGGCATGCCCCCCCACCTGTGCCTGCCTACATTACTGATGTGCTCAGGCGCATCAGGATTTGTGCGGCGCACTTTTCCCTTTTGAATATCGCGCTGGGGTGCATCAGTGGGTTGTGCATGGTGCAACACTGTTGCGCCATGAGCAACCCTTTTGAATATCTGGGCCATGGAGTTCAGTGCAGAATTGAAGTGGTATGAATGAATCTATGAGAAATAACAATTTGTGTATCACAGCTCTCAGTTCTCTGTCATCAAAACTGCATTCTATTCTGGCTGTATAATGGATTTAAAATAATCTACATCCCATTAATTCATAGAAACAGCATGTATTTAATGTAGCCTCAATAAATACTCATGTGATAATTTTGTTTTAATGTCAGATTAACAAATGTGTGTCTGCCACACTCTGCTATTTCAGGAACATGTACTGTACAAACTCATAAAATTCAGTTTTTAGAGGGTTTCTGTGTGAAAATACATCATGTATGTGTATAACTAGACATACTATATGGCATCCTTATACCCTTGTCTTCTGCCCAACAGTTTAGGCAGTAGCTCTCTGCTTCCCCCTTTACCCTGCCCCGAAATCCCCCTGTCTCCTGCCCCCATTTGAGGCTGCCACAACCCGCTGCCCACTCTCTTATGCATTCAATCAGGGCTGCTGCACCCTGCTGCCTCCTGCACAAACAACTGAGGCTGCAGCACCCTGCTACCCTCTTTTCCTCACCCTATAACACAAGATGAAAGTATTTTTTGTTTTTTCTTTTGAGAAGTTCCAGCAGTGTACCAAAGGATCTGACTCTAGTGGCAGGGAGCAGCATGGTACAATGACTCTAACTGTGGAGGCAAGAGGCTCTATGGTGCAGCAGGGCACAGTGATGTCAGGGGACAGATGACAGCATGATGCAGAAGCCTTGACTGTGGTGCAGGACACTGTGGGACATCAGGGTAAAGCAGCCCTGACTGTGTGCTGGGGTGCACATGGTGCAGTGGCCCTACCCATTTGGGGCAATGAAAGTGGGTATCAGGGTGCAGCAAAAGCCCCACCTTTGGTGGCCTGTGGCAGCATGGTACAGCAGCCCAAACTCTAGAGGCAGAGGCCCTGGGACTCTAGGGCTTAATGAAGCATATCAGCCCTTCATGTGGAGACAGAAGAAGGGGGCAATAGAGTGCATTGGCCCTGAATGTGGGGTTGGGGGACCGAGGGAAAAAGGCTGCAGCAGCCTCAACTGAGAGGCAGAAGACTGGGACATCAGGATGCCATATAGTATTTATAGTTATACATATATAGTACATGATGTATTTCCACACAACTGAATGTTATGAGATCATATAGTACATGTTCCTGAAACAGCAGAGTGTGGCAGACACAGGTTTGTCAATCTGACATGGAAACAAACTTTTTATCACATGAACATGAACATATTTATTGAGGCTACATTAAATACATGCTGCTTCTATGAATTAATGGAATGTAGTTTATTTTATATCTATTAAACAACCCTTTGTTATATAGATAGAATAGAATGCAGAGCTGTGATGACAGAGAACTGAGAGCTATGATACAGAAAATGTTTCTTACAGATTCATTCATACCACTTCATTTCAGCACTGAACCACCAAATGATCAACCTTTTATAAGAAAAGAAAGATTATAAGCATTTATCTCTAAACACAAAACTGCATGGGTTAGTAACAAACTCTGATTGAAAACAATTAGCTCTGCAGACTTCTCTAACTAGGAACTGCAATAGCTTACATAGCAATCAGGGACTTCATTGCAGAAGCAGCAGGCAGGACAGGTATGATGTCATTGCTGACTGATGGATAGAAACATCTTCACTGTTTCTTCATTCTTTTAGTTACTACAGAACACATTAACAGATGCTGATTTAAAGAAAATCACAAACCAAACAGCATATTTTCAGGAGACACTAGTCATGACATAGGGATATGAATTCAAGTGAATTCAAGCTTTTTATGAAATATGTGTGCATTTGATCTTTAAGTAAAATCAGTGGTTGAGAGAAAAAAAATCCAGGGTGGGATTAAGAAGAGCTGAGGGGCTGAAGCAAGGGTATAAGGCATTTTTCCATTTTATATAGGGGAAGCATAAAACTAAAGTGATAATCCAGAGGGAAGTGGAGTGCACACTGCAATCTAGGGTCCCATTTCAGTGTTAACATGTATCACTGCTATTATTAACTGCACTAGAACTACACTGCATTAATTTTCTATTACACTCCTTTACCACTACGCTATTTTTTGTTATTTTTAGATGCACACTGTAGTAGCACTGCACACATTAATGCAAATCTTTAGATAATTCTCACACACTTTTTCCCACATTATAGTTAATGGTAATTTCTAACATAATGGAAACTCCTTGTAAATGTTCAAATTGCTTTTGCTATTCTGGTTTCACTAACAGAGCTTTAGAGTTAATTTCCCTTGTGCACGTTTCTTTAGATTAGTTCAATTTAAACTAATATTTTGTTCATTTTTTTATCTTGCCACCTTCTCCCAGTTAATGTTACTGTCATCTTAACTTCATACATATAACTTATTTATGGTAAATCTACTCCAGGTATGCACTGCCACCAATACTGGCATTTGGCGCATGAAAACCACACAGCCACCATGGTGGCATGCTCTATTTTGCACTCTTTCCTAGCCCTGGCAAGAGACTTTCGAGTCTCATCCCCAGCCTCAGGCATGTCAACCCACATAGCCATGTTGGCAGGCTCCTGAGTTCTCCAGTCCCTTACAAAAATAGAAGTGTGCAGCATGCATACAGAATGTATGCCATACGCAAAATTGTTCAGTGACTGAAGGTGGTTTGCATACAGCAAGTGAACCTAAGCGAACCTGATAAAGCTTATTAGGTTTTCATGTAGCATGCTTCACATACATGCAGCAGCTGTTAGAAAAATTTGCAATAAACAATTACTTCTTGGTGACAAAAGAGGCACTTATTTGTTTTTATGTATTTTTTTTATTTGTAGACTTTGTTTCTTCACATTCCTGAGGGGAACTCTCTCCAGCTACCTACCATCCTTGGTCTCTACCTCCCACTGTGGTGCTGTATCCTTGCTCTTCACCCCGACCCAGCACATCCCCCGGATCTGAACCCCCATAGGAAGGGATGCCCTATTCTCCCAGGGTGCTCTGTCTAGTAGTATAGCGTGCCAGGCTGGATACTGTGGGATGGAGAGGAGAGCTCCCAGCATTGGGAGTGTGGACTGGGATGTGGCACCTTCACCTGTCCCCAAAGGAAAGGGGATTTTACCTGCTGTGTTGGTCCCCTGAGGAGCTTGGTCATGCAATGGTGGCTAGGCACTATGTGTGACCACCTGCCAAACTCTTCCCCTGCTGAAGCATACAGCATCTGCTTGTGCTGCATCGGACTGCTGCCTGGTGCTGCCACAGAGCAGTGCAACCCCTGGAACCCTCCTAGGGAGAGGATAGCTGGCCTTCAGATGCTTATTTATTTAATTATTTACGAGAGTCACCAGGAAGGCATACTGAGCAACAATGTTCACTTCCAGATGCGGCCTGGGGGCCAAGATCCAGTACATAGCATAAAGATTGTACAATACAATACAATACAATACAGTAATTAGATACAGACAAGTTTACTCCTAGCAACCAAAGTCAGGAGTTACAGATAGGGACCAGTATACAATATCACATGAGACTGTACAACACATTTTGGTAGTGAGTGAATAGCTAGCAGGAGCAGTTGGAGGAGAAATGAGCCTTGAGTAATCGAGTACGATGGTGGGGATTTTCCTTGTGTCGTATGGGGGCGGGTAGGGCATTCCATAGCTGTGGGATTCTGTATTTGAAAGCTACCTGTCCTTTGGTGGTGCGCATGAGTGGGACATGGAGTAGTCTAGGGTCAGTGCCTCTTAGGGAGTATGCGGGAGGAGGTTGTTGGGAAAGGGTGGATTCCAGGTAGGGAGGAAGGGAGAGGGACCAGTATTAGGCAGCGAACCTAACGCAGTTAATTAATCTGCAATCTTGGAGGGATGACAGGTTGAAGGAGCTATATAATGTGCAGTGGTGAGTGGATTGCAGGCAGTCTAGGTTGAAGTGACAAAAGGAGTGAAATAGGGTGTCTAGGCTTGCCAGGGTGGATGCCAGTGCGATAGTGTATACTATGTCCCCATAGTCGAGAACAGGCGGTATAATCTTTTGTACAATGGCTAGTCTCGTTTGTGTGGGGAGGCAGTTCTTGTTTCAATAAAGTGCACCCAGTTTTGGGAGCAGCCTCTTGTGCAGGGAGTCAATGTGAGATGCAAAGTCTAGGTACTGATCGAGCCAGATGCCTAGATATCTATATCTAGTGCATTGCTCCAGGGGAGACCCTTCCAGGGTTTTGAACGGGGGACAGGGGGTTTGTCAGGAGAGTCTTTGTTGGGAGCCAAAAGTGAGCAACACAGTTTTTGTAGGGTTTAGGAATAACTGATTAGTTCTGAACCAGAGTTGGATGGCAGTGAAATCCTCCTGAAAGAGAGATGCCGAGCTGCTTGCTGAGGGTCCTGATGCATACAGGACTGTATCGTCCACATACATTTGTATGGAAGAATGGGAGCATGCTGAGGGGAGGTCATTTAGAAAAATGGAGAAGAGTATAGGTCCTAGTACTGATCCTTGTGGGACACCAGATGTGACTGGAAGGGGGTTAGATGTGTGAGAGGCAATTATGACCGCTTGTTTCCTCCCCACTAGGTAGTCTTGGAACCACTTTGTGGCTGGGTGTGTAAGCCCCGCTTTGGTAAGTTTGGAGATGAGTAGGGAATGAGAGATGGTATCGAATGCCTTTACGAGGTCTATAAAAATGACCATGGTGGTATGTCCCTTGTCGATGCTGGAGAGAATGTCTCCAGTGACTCGTAGCAGGGAGGTGACGGTTGAGTGGGTTTTGTGGAATCCTGATTGGTAAGGCATAAAAAATGAGGAGGCATCCGAGTACTGAGTCAGTTGTGACAGGACAAGTCACTCCTGTAGTTTGGCCAGTATAGGGGTAGGGAGATAGGTCTGTAGTTGCCTGGTGAGGAGGGGTCTCCTCCTTTGGGAAGGGGTATGATGGTGGCCATTTTCCAGGCTGTTGGTACCTTGCCCAGCGAAAAAGAGAGGTTGAGAAGGGCGGCCAGGGGGGATGCTATGGCTGGGGCTGACAAGAATAGCATCTTGGCATCCAGGGATAATGGGCATTTGCCTTTGTTGGGGTTCAGAGCCCACAGGGAGCGAAGGACTTCTGCTGGGGGAAACTGGTTGGAATGTGAACGGCAGGACTGGGATGTGAATTTAGGGGGTCTGGGGGCGGTGGTAGTAGTCTGGGGTGGGCTTGTCCTGGAGGGAGGCTAGTAGGTTGTTGGCACAGCTGGAGAAGTGGGTGTTAAAGGCTTCAGCTACCAGATGGGGTTGGAGATGAGGGTGCCCTGTGCTAGTAGTGTAGGGGGAGGGGGTTGGGTTGGGGGGAGAGCAGGGATTTGAGAGATTTCCAGAACTATGTAGGGTGGTTAGAGTTGTTCCTGAATATTGATAGGAAGTAGCATTTTTTGGCTTGGTGGATGATGTTTGTGTAGGCATTACGAATGGATCTGTAGGTAGTAATGGAGGCCTGGGTGCCCTGCTCCTTATGTGCTTTCCAGGCATGGTCTCTGGCATGGCATATTCTGATTATATCCACAGAGATCCATGGTAGATGATCCCCTCTAACTCTTTTAGTACGCAGGGGAGAGTGCTTGTCCAACACCTTTAGGAATCTGGTTTTGAACTCTTCAAAGGCATCGTCAATGGAGGATGCCTCTATGATGCAGGACCAATTTATCCTTCCCAGGTCCGCCAGGAGTGATTCAAGGTCTAGAGAGTTATAGGACCAGGTACGCAGCATCTTGGGGGGGGCAGCGGGGCTGTGTACCTTCCTGATCATGTAGATCATATGATGATCGCTTAATGAACCAGGAAGCAGGCCTGTGGCCCAAATTCTGTGTGGGTGTGAGGTGAGAGCCCAGTCCAGTAGGGAGTGGTTATTTGTCTTGTGGTTGAATCTGGTGGGCTCATTTATGAGTTGTGTGAGGTTCAAGGCCTTTATTTTGGTCTTCAGGTGGGCTTTTTCAGTACCTAGCCAGTTGACATTGTAATCACCTGTGGCATGGAGTTCACCCCCTGTGGCTAGGGATTGCAACGTAATTAGGTGGGAGAGAATTTCGTCAGTGGGTGTGCAGGGGGGGCAGTATGAACCTGCCACGTATATTTGGGTGGTATATGGAAGTACTGGTTTAATGAGTAAGGAGTCGATGTTTGCTTGGAGAGAGGGGATATCCACAATGGTGAACTGCCGACTGTTGGAGACATACATTGCCGTCCCTCCCCCTCTCTTTTTCCCTCTCCTGTCATGCCTGATGATTGTATATCCTGGAATGGAAACTTCGACATCCGTATGATGTGGTTTCAGCCATGTTTCTGAGATGACCAGGATGTCCGGGTGCAGGGTTAAGGTGATTGGTTGTAAAAGCGAGATTTTAGAAAACAGACTACAGGTATTAAGGTGCAGTATGCGTAGGCCTTTTGGGAGAGCGAATGGAGTGGGGTATGATATGAGTTAGGGCCTGAGTTTGCCTCTATATCTCCTGACAGGAGCAGGAGCAGGGCAAAGAGATGCTTTGATTTAGACTTTGAGGAGGTTGTGCTTGCGGTGGGGTTGCAGCGAGGAGAGGTGCCAGGTGTGTGACAGTGGGCTGATGTGTGTAAGACTGAGAGCCCTGGATGGAAGGAGGATGGCATGATGGTGGCGCTGAATAAACTGTAGTGGGTGAGAGCCAGGTGTTGCTCTGGTCAGTGAGATGATGCAGCGTAGTAAGGCTGTGGGTCTAACCGAGGGGGCAGGGCCAGTGGGGGTTCCCTATCTGGGAGGTTTGAGGGTGGTAAGGAGGTTAATGAGGCCAAAGAGAGGAAAACGATGGATGTAAGAAGCAACATCCTGTAATGGCTTGGTGTTAGGCTTGGATAAATAGGTTTGAGCCCTCTGGTGGTGGCAGCTGATAAGCTGCAAATAAGAAAGTGGGCTGATAGGTTTTTGACTGTCATGTGACATCAGCCTATCCAGCCTATAAAAGGAGAAGCTCACCAAGGGCGGAGGTGGGGGTGGTGGGGAGCTGGGGCACAGCACCGGCGGGCTAGAAACACTCAAGCTCTGAGAGGCAGTGGAAGCACTGAGCTAAGCTTAGTAAAGAGTCTGCTGTTTGAAAATGGTGCTACAAACCATGCTGTGCCTCCGTATGGTTCCCATACCTGGGTGCTTCAGAGGGGGTTCCAACGTCGAGCAGTGCAAGGGAGGGCTGGGCATCTTCCTGTGCCCTCGCGACCCGTGTCCCAGGTTCTGTGGAAAAAAGAGGGGTTTATAAACATCAAGTGGGAGGAGAAGTTGCAAAACCTGAGGTAAGAGAGCAGCTACAATAGGCAAACTGTAATCCTGGCTGTAAGAGACAAGGCTATTGGTACAGGGAATGTTTTGTGTGGGAGATGATCGTTTTCCAGGATTGTGTTGGACCATGCAGTTAATGGCTTCTAGGATCGGAAATTGGTGTGGTCGCGCTGTTTAAAGCTTTTCGTTTAGTGAAGCTATGCTGCGCCAGCCTGCTTGATCCCCTCCCTCCCCTGCTGACCCCATGTGACCCTGGCTCATTCCCGAACCCAGGTCACCGGCATGGCACAAGGTGTGGTGTCCAGCACCTCAACCCTCAGCACCACCGGGCCGCCTACATTTTTATCTGTTTTGCAACAATCCCAGTAAAACTCTCAATACCTCACAGCTCATTGTTGCTATTGGTAGAGAATCCTTATGTTTCCCCAATTTAAGCCCACTAAATTCCTATGGCACCCAAGCCCAACCTGCTGGGTTCCTCACCTGTACACATGCCAAGCCCACTGAGTCCCTCTCATACACCCAAGCCAGCACAGTGTGTCCTCCTCTGCACTCAAGCACAGCCCAGTGGGCCCCCTTTTGCACCCAAGCCCAGCCTGGTGGATCCTTCTAGTACTCATGACCAGTCCAATGGGCCCTTCCTTCAGCCAAGTCTAGCCAGTTGCTCTCCCTTACGTTTGTGTTGCAGAATAGCCAGAAAAGACCCCCCCATGACCCAGCAGTAAAGCCAACCTTAAAAGAGCTGTACTGACTCTGTTGTACTTTTGTTACAAAAAACAAGAGCACGGTCTGGTTGGTAACAGGATAGAGTAACAGCAGCAACTAGCCACCCTGCCTAGCCAGTTGCTACAGCACAGAGTCAGTCCCTCAAGTAAAATTCCAGACAGCAGCAGCAACAGCTACATCAACAGAAAGCAGGAGAGAAGCTGGCTGCAGAACCAGAGAGACAGGTCCTGACTTCTTGTGCCTTATTGTTGAGGTAAGTGGCTGTGTTATTTGAAAATGTCTCTGTACTGTGGGGTGTGGAGGGACTCAAGAAAGAGAGCGCATGGGCTTCTACCTCCTGGCCTGCCACTGTAGGTGATCAATTCATTGGGATCAATTTAGGAGGTTGATATCTGCTGGAAAGAGGTGAGATGTGCCTGCTTCTCCTGGCTCAGGAGGGTGTCCCTGCTCCTCCTGGCTCAAGGGGGATGGCCCTGCTTCTTCTGGCTAGGGGGGCAGGTATGGCCCTTCTTCTTCTGGCCCAGAGGGTGCCTCCACTTCTCCTGGCTTTTGGGGGTGACCCTACTTCTTCTGGCTTGGGTGTTTTAGTCTCACTTATACTATACTTATTTTCATCTTGTCACATTCATCTAAGCTATAAGCCATTTTAAAGTGGCCAAGTTCTTGTTTTGTACATTTCTGTGAATATAAGCTTTCTTAAACAGAATTTTTATTAAAAGATTATTATTCCTACACTGATACTGTACCTTTGTTAGCTATGACACTGGGAACCTCTGTGGCTCTTTTTTAATTACCCATGTGAACTTTTATTTCCACCTGGACGGAGATCAGAAATGGGCAGAAGGGACCTTGGTTTAACATCTCATCTGAAGGATGGCACCTCAGCAACCATTGACTCTGCATCCCTTCAATCTTCCTCCCCTGCATAACCATCCTTCATGAACCAGGACCACTATCAGCTCCACGACCAGCCTCCCCAGCTGAGTGGCATCCTTGGAAATCCCCCTCTCCCATCTGGGGTATGTGCAAGTCACATGGGGAGGAAGAAAGAGCAAGAATTCAGAGTGCCTGTGTCTGTCATTCCAGTGGCAAAAAGTTGAGAAGCATGGTCCACCACTAACATGGGTTATTGTCACAAATGGCTATTACATAAATACATATGACTCAGCTCATTGTGTGAATGATTGTGCTGCATGTATTTCTGTAATCACAGTAATCAGCGTTGACTAAAGGCCCACATTAAAAAGCATCCAGCTGAAGAAGTGGGTCAGAGAGCTTTACTAGTTGCCTTTAGTAGAGTGACAGAGCAGGGGTATGAGGAACACCTGAACAGCACAGATTACTTTTTTAATGTGGGGTGGGGCAAGTGAAGAGGTGCCACTGGATGCCAATGACTTAATTTACACGGAATGAGAGGAGAGAAGTGTTTCCCAATGGATGCTAAGGACTACTAGTCCACTGCCCCTAACCCTTGACATAAACTCCCTTTACACCCCACCAAACTCCCTCTGTGGAAGGGGGGGGGTTCAAGATGTGAGATGGAGGCACACAGCCAGTATGTTCTTCAGTGGGTCCAACTTTGGGGGCTGGCTTGTTTGTATGAATGTGTTCCAGCTATGGGGGTAGACTGTTCAATTATCCCCTACACTTGATGTCCCCTCTCTTTATAGATCACTAAATCCTCTCTCATGCCCTTTGCACTCCTTTCACAGCCCCCGGGTACTCCCCTCAGCCCCTCTTCTAACCAGTTACACCTGTCAGCCACAGCAACCTTAACATTCCTGTTTCTCTCTGGTCAGTTGAGACCCCCTCATACCCTTGATCCATTGCCTCCCTGCATGGCCCCCCACTGACACCTCTCAGACCCATTAAACATCCAACCCATACAGACTGTCAAGATACTTTTCCTCCACAGGTCTGCACAGCCCCAGACACTAGCTCCCTTCCCTTCCCTTTGTTGCCTGACACTAGCTAAGTCTTCTTGCACAGCTCCAGATATAAGCCTCCCATCCTTCCATGGTCCCCAGCACTGCCTTCCTTCCCTCCACATCCCCCCACAGTAACCATTCCATCCACAACCCAACTCTGAGTCCCCTTACCACCTCCCTCTTCCAGACCTCATCTCCCCATAGTTCCCACAATACTTGTACTGTCTCCACAGTCTCCCATCCCCTCTACCACCAGCCTGCACTTTGCCACCAGTGATACTGACCAAGAGAGGTTTGAGCAGGGAGTCCAGTCAGGGATCTGGAAGGGGAGTGCAGTGGTGTGGTGTGTAGTCAGCCGGGGGGAAAGGTTTCAGTTACAGAGAGAGTGGTCAGCTGGGAGAAAACTTGGGGCAGGTCTAGTTGCAGGGAGATTTGGGGGATGAAGGGTGGTTGAGGTGTAAGATGTTGATTCAGCTACAGGGAAAGTGGTTAGGATGCTACTCCAGGTGATAATAGTTTGCTAAGACAGGGATTCAGTGTTGGGGAGGTAGAGCATGCAGAGTGAAAAAGAACTCACTAAACTCCATTGGTTTTTGCCATGACAACTGTCATGGAAACAATGCTCTCATCATTCTTGTGCTATGCTCTTGACCCAAATCTCCCCTCTGTGATGGTATACAAACATGCAAATTTGCCAGCATTTAAAGGCCTTATGGTCTATCGAGTCTGCTCTAATGTGCAGCTAGCAACCCTTATACTGCAGCTGCCCCTCCTTCCCTTCCCCTCCCCTGCCCCTCCCTCTTACCCTATCTCATCTTCTTTTGAAGCAGTCCACTGTTCTACAGGATTCCACTTCCACAGGCAATGCATTCTATTTTTTTTTAATCACAGCTGCTTTTCATCCCCTACCAGTCAGCTCCTATGTGACTGACCCCCCCCCAGCCCCGTCTTCCAGAATAACTGGCTCTTACCTTGCCCGGCCCAGGAGCAGCGCCTACAGGGAGTCAGTCATCATCCTGCTGACTGGCATCTTTTTTCCTCCTCCTATTTTCTCCCTGTGGCCCCAGGAGTTAGCGTGCATGCACATGGAGGTGCGCATACACCAAACAGCCCCAGTAACGGCCTTCTTCTCCCACCCCCTGGCCTACTGCCTTAGGCACCCTAAGTCCCGTGCTTCCCCCAGCCTCCACCGGGGGTCACCATCAGCCGAGGGAAGTCACATTTCCTCCCTGGAGAGGAGAGCTTGCCTGCAGGCAGCTCTATCCAGCCCCCCTCCCCCCCTGTGCTGGTGTCTGATGCTCTGGGCTCGTTCCCGGACTCAGGTCACTGGTGTGGGTTGAGGTAAGGTGCCAATGCCCCCACCCTCTATGCCACTGGGCCAGCTAGGCAAAGCATTCTACCCAGACACCACTCTAACTGTAAAAAAGTGTCTTCTCATTTCTCTCTTGAACCTTCCCCCCTCCAATCTGAGATCATGACCACGAGTGTCCCTACCCCCTTAACTTGAATAGTCCTTCCATGCCTGTCTTGTTTATTCCCTTCATGTACTTGAAGGTTTCAATCCTATCCCCTCATCACTTCTCTCCTCTAGTGAGTACATGTTCAGTTCCCTCAGCCTGCTCACGTAGGGTATGTTCCTTAGTCCCTGGATCATCTTTGTTGCCCTGTGCTGCACCCCATCCAGTAACTTAATGTCCCTCTTCAGATATTGGTGCCTCTACTGCACGCAGTACTCCAGACGTGGCCTAACCAGTGACCTATACAACAGTAGGATCACCTCCCCTCTCCTAGAAGATATACCTCTGGCAATACAATCCAGCATTTTGTTGGCCTTTGCAGCTGCCTTCCTGCATTCTGTTGAGTTTTCATTGCACCCCTTATAATTCCCCCAGGTTCTTCTCCTCCTCTGTCATGGCTAGCTGACCCCCCTCAGCTGGTAGCTTCTTCTTGGGGTTTTTGCCCTGAAATGTAGCATCTTGCACTTTTTGGCATTGAACCCCAACAGCTAGGTGTCCAACCAGGTCTCCAGTTTTGACAGATCATCCTGCAACCCATGCCACCCTCCTAGGTCATCCACTACTGCTCCCATCTTGGTGTCATCTGCAAAAAACTGATTTTGCTCTTGATGCCCATTGAGATTTCTGATATGAACAACCCAAACAACACCAGTCCCAGCACTGAGTCCTGCTGTACTCCGCTTGTCAATGACCTCGGAGATGAGAGCTCTCCTCCAATCACCACCTTCTGCTGTCTTCCTGGTAACCAGTTTACTACCCATCCCACTATTTTCACCCCTGCACCTATACCTGCCAGCTTACTAAACAGTCTCCCATATGGCATTGAGTCAAATGCCTCCCTGAATTCCAGAAACAGGACATCCACTGCATGGCCCTTGTCCATCTGTCTAGTTACCCATTCATAGTAATCCACCAGGTTGGTCTGACAGGATCTGCCCATGACAAACCCATGCTGCCTAATGTCCCCCAGCCCATTGGTCTCCAGAAGGGATACCAGCCTCTCCTTCAGGATTGTCTCCATCAGTTTTCCCATGATGGCTGTGAGGCTTACCGGCCTGTAGTTTCCCAGTTCATCTTTGGGACCACTCTTATGGAGGGGTACCATGTGAGCCATCCTCCAATCCTGATGTACACTTTCTGAGATAAGGGAGGCATTGAACAGGACTACTAAGAGCCCCACCAGGATTTCTGCCCGCTCTCTCAGTTTCCTGGGGTGAATGCCATCCGGCCCTGGTGCCTTGTCCACCCTTAGTGTCCTCACAGGAGTAGCAAATATGTTAATCACACCCTTGGGGCATGGCACTCGGTTTTGCCTTATGCCACATTACCTCACAAGGATGTGATTTACATATGGTTAATGCAACCCCTGGTCATTCCTTGTTGCTTAAATATTTCAGGTGTGCCACAGTAGTTTCTTGTTCAGCTGTGATTATATTTGATCTCCCAAGACTCTAGTCAGCTATGAAAACGTGTGCAGAAAAAGCAGAACTTCACTGAAAAAGAGATCATTCATTTTTGACAACCCTAGGTAAGTAAATGGGTAAATAAAGCCAGTCCTCTAACATACACCCTTGTGTAATTGTCCTTATGACCCTCATTTTTTGTAAAATAATTTGGAACATCTTGAAAAACTGACAGCACTCACATGTTGCTTTAAAAATCTACTCAGCAAAGACTTCATTTCCCATGACTCTTTTGCTTTTTGGCAGCATATGATACTGCCACAGGGAGGCACTTCCTAGTTCCCTCCTAGTTTGAAAACAATCTTTGCAGTTGCAGCTTCTTTGTTAGACCAGTAATAAAAGATATGCAGAAACTTTTCAGGTATTTGTTTTCAATGGTTTTGTAAAATGTTTCTCAGAAAGGTGTTTTTTTTAATCTAGAATAGTTTTGGAGAGTCTCTTAGCTTAAATACAGTGCAGTTTTGCAAAGTTTCTAACTGCTGTGGTGGGTCAGATTGCAATTGAAATTCTTGACTTGCTGCATGTGTTTAATTAGTGCTTTCTTTGTTTTTACTGAATTTTTAAAGTTTTGTCATACAGAAAATGGACTTTAAGAATAAGAAATGTGTGCATTTGCAGTTATTTGAATGTATACCAACATGTGTTTGTGTGTGTTAGGAGGCTTTCCCCTCCAGGCTTTGAATTCAAATGTAGTATTTGTAATGCTGTTGTGTTTATATACTGTAGTATGTTGCAAGCCAGGGAATGTTATTAGGCAATTTACTTCTTAACCCTGTGCCATTTAAGCTGAAGAAATATTTTTTTTTTTATTGTAACAAAGGGTCAAAATCAGGAACAGCTAGCTTAACAAAATATTTAATATTAGTTGAAGAAATTGTGGCTGTGTATGCAACAGTATTTTGTGAAAGAAAACTAGACTATGCCACTATTATCTGACATGGATTTTGTGTATATATATACTGTTAATTTTATAGTGTTCTTGGAGCGAATACAGTTTGTGACCCAGCTATCACAGTGGATGGAAATAGTACAGGGGATGGGAATACCATGAATGCCATGACTTTGCCTGTCTACTACATTTTTTCCAAAGTCAATTTCTGGAGGAGAGTGTGGCTTTGTACTGCATTAGTAGGGTGCACAATGCACTGTACAGTACAGGTGCCAAGAGAACTCAGTCTATGGCTTGCTGTAGAGGTGATCAGAAGGCTGTGCCAGTCACTGGCTCTTGGTATTGGGTAGAGGGGGCCATTGGGGTGATAGGGCACTACCTGCCAGAATGCGGGTCCACTAGACCACCAGGGACAGGGTTTGTCTGCTATCAGCATGTAGGGGTTAGGAAGGGGGAACCACTGGACCATAAGGGAATTCCTTCATTTTCCAAACAAGCATGGGGATCAGGGCTGATGAGAGACTGCTGGACAACCAGGAAGTGTATAGTTTTTAAACAAGTATGGCAATCTGGGTATGGGAAAGGGATGTGGGCCAGCACATTCAGTCGCTGCAGTAGCATACAGCAGAGTCTATAATGGGCATGCAAATGACCTTGCAGTGCAGTGGGTTCATCTGCATCTTTGTTTGAATATTCACACATAGGAGTACAGGATACAGGACTAACCAGTGTATGCTGCACATTACCCCTATGGTTGGACTTCAGCCCATACCCTTGTAGCACAGCACAAAGCATGGTGACCACTGGCTGGGTGCCACACTACCATGGCTGATATTCAAATGGATAGTGCAGTCAGATCAGATTGTACTATTCAATTGAATATGGTGCCAGAGCCAGTTGTCCCCGTTTTTTCATGTGGCACCCCTGTGTACATGCGCAGTTGGCTGTCTTTGAATATGGGGCCCATAATGCCTTACTTATAAGACAAGAACAGTTTGATTTAGGTGTAATGGGTTATGTGGATATATCATTACATAATCACATTAATTTAAGGTTGGAAGGAGATCTAGGTTTTGAAACATTAATGAAATAAGTATTGCATTACCTACAATATTTAGTAGATCAACAGCATGGGAAAGTAAAAAAAAAATAACTAGAAACAATAAAGTTATGATACAATTGGTGAAAATCTACTGTTTTTTAACTTTCTTATAATACAGTAGTTTGTATTTAACTCTGTCTTTTCCACTAAAACTCTGCTTTCTTTACTTCTATGTTGTATTACTATTTGTATCTTTCTGCTGCTCTCTATCTCTACTCAAGGGTAGCCCGTGAGGTGGGCGCATGGGGAAGGGTGCCGTCTGTAAAGACGACTTGTTCTCTGCAAAATCCCTCACGGTGATGGGAGGGTAGGACAACAGGATGGGGGGGGTGGGCAAAATGGGCAACAGGATGTTGCTATATGTACGCACGGGGGAGGAGCGAGCATGGCAAGTGTGGGCTGGGAGAGGGCAGAGGCACTGTAGGGAGTGGCGCTGTGGTGGGTTGCCAAGCTGCATTGTGGTGTCAGGGGTTGGCCTGTAGTTGGGGTGGGTGAGGTACCGGGATTGGGTCCAGGTGCTGGTGCAATTTTATTACGCCTGGCCTGAACCTTTAATTTTACATGCTTTCACCCCTCCAACATGCACCCCCCTGGAGTTCAGAATCCTTTAGTAGGGGAGTGCAGCCCCCCCACAGAAAGTATTGAAACTTATGTCCCCAGCGTCATTGTCCTGTGCACCGTGGTGTCAGGGTGACGAAAATGTTTTCAGCACTCTGACTGCACAATACCAGCGATCACCTTAAGGCTTTCACCATTATCACATAGAATCTACTCAAGCTACTATATGTTCCTCATTTTTACCTTTATTTTAACAGATCTGGCCAGATGTTGACTGTCTTCCTTTCATATAAGTATCTTATCTTGTTTAATTCTAACTGCTAATCTCTCCTCTAGAACCTCTGACACTTTTGTCTCCACATCCTTCTCTGTACTTTCCTTTTAGATACTACCAGAATACACCAAACCCAAGCCAATCTAACCCTGGACACTGTAACTCAAACAGAGCAGGTAAGTCGTATTTAATTTAGGGGTCAACATTAGGTTTTGCTGCCACTAGCCAGCAGGGCTAGTGACTGGAAAACTTTATTTTCTTGTTTGGTAACTAGGTAAAAAGCTCCACAGACTTCTTCACTGGCCCTGCTGTTGTACTTACTGAAGTGTTACTTTCTCCACTACAAGTCCACAGGTCTAGGTAAAGGAAAATCTTACTAGTTAGATACAAAATCTGCTACATTTAGCTAGTGGGACAGTGCCAATTTTGATGCCAGTGAAGAAGGTGGGGCAAGTGTCTTATGCCAAGGAAGGAAGTGGGGCTATTGTCGGGGGCTGAGGGGGGCTAGTGACTGGAGAAGTGAGATACTAGTGTCTGGGGCTCTGGAAGATGTGTCAGCTTGGGTTGGGGTTGTGGAAGGAGGGAGGGGGCTAGTTTCAGAGCCTGTGGAAGGAGATTGTAGAGGAGGGTGTATGTGTGCCTGAGGTGTCTGAGGAGGTGGTGTCCAGAAGGGGCCTTGTAGGGCAGGTGGGTAACAAGTGTATATATGATTCTCAAATGGCTGAGGAGGAAGGAGTGTGGTGTCTGGGAGTCAGGGGCCAGGAGGGAGGGAGGGAGGGAGGTGATATCCATGGGCTTAGAAAAGTAGGATGCCTAGAAAGGGAAGGGTGTTTAGAGAGACTGTGAAAGAGAAGGATGGGTGGTGTGTGGGGTTGAGTCAGGAAGTAGAGGGAGGAGGTTGGTGTCTGGGGCTATGGAGGGAGCCAGGGTAGTGTTGGGGGCTGTGGAAGGTGTACAGTCAAGGGGGGCTACTGTCATGGGGGGGCTGTAAGGAAAACATGCTAGTGTCAGGTGCTATGGATGGAGAGGGCTAGTATCGTGGAGGCTGTGGAGGGAGGTGGCAGGTGTATGGTGCTGTGGGCAGTGGTGGCTGGTGTTGGGTGCTCAGGACATAGATGGCTGGTGTTGGGTGCTGTTAATGAAGGTGAGCTGGTGTAGGGTACTGTGGAGGCAGGTGGGCTGGTGCCAGGTGCTGTAGAGGGAGGGGGCTAGTGTCTGGAGCCTATGCAGGAAGGAGGCTAGTATTGGATACTGTGGAGGCAGGTGGCATAGTTTCGGGTGCTTTGGAGGGAGGGGGTACATAACACTGTGTGGATGATTAAACACTAAAAGCATGAATGAATAAAGTTTTCAGACCCTGCTTGAAAGCCTCAACCCCTGGGATACAATGTACCACCTCTTGGCCGTGTGTTGTTAGACTCACTTTCCTCCCTGTGTCCCTCACTAGGGAATCTCTTGAAAGGAATAAACAAGGTGAACTGTGAGGAACTATTTAGCCTGAGCAACAATTAAGACATGGGTGGTATGAATGGAAAATAACAAAAAAGAGGTTCAAGAGGGATATGAGAAAGATTTATTTTATAGAAAGGGTAGTACAGTTTGCCAGCCAAGGTGGTGGGTACCAAACCCATTAATGATTTAAAGTATGGCTGGGACCGAGTGAAGGATGTAGTGGTTACTCAAGATGGCTGTAGTGTGTAGGGTAACAGTGGGGTAGATTGTGAAGGCTGGTCCCCTGTATGGGCAATTGGTCCTGGGGTTTAAATAGGAACTACAGACAGACTGGATGTTCCTTTGATCTTCTCTGTCATCTTTGTCTATGATTATATTGCATCACTTGTATTTTCCTGTTACCCACTATGTGACTCTTTTTTTTTGGGGGGGGGCTACATTTATGCCCTGTTCCTTGATGTAGGATACGTACTGGATGCAGGACCCACCCCCACAAAAAAGGGCAGGAAATGAAATGTCTTTTTACAGGTACTTTACAGTGCCTGTAAATGGCATCCTTTTGCAGGTATGCTACAGGTATACAGGACAGGTACAACGCAGGCAAAGAAAAGGCAATGTGCAGACATTGGACAGTACTGCTTTTTTCAGCATGGACTCCTCATCAGCCTTTTAACTAACCCTACTCAACTCCTGATTGGTGCTTCAAGTTGGCAAGGCCCCTTGCAGCCAAGCAGGAGTGAGCCCGCCCCCCAAGCCGGGAACCTGTCAAAGTAGCACCTCCCAATTGCTGTCCTTATCTCTTTTGAGCCCCTTGTTTTCACCCTTTGTGAGATAAACACTGACAAGTTATGGTGTGGATGGATAGGTCTGGCGATTCCCTAGACCTGCTACCTTGTATTTTTCAAGTTATATCCTCTAGCTGTTGGGAACAGCCAAATAACAGCCCCCTTCCCACCAACTTTCATTTACTATCTGACTGATCCTGCTACCAATGTCAAGATGTTCTAATAATGTGATCACTAACCAGCATGTGCCAAACATGGCCTGCCTGGAGTTAACCTGGAAGACTGCTTGCCCCCCCTGCCCCCAGTAGCCACTTAATTAAATCTATATATTTTTGTAATTGTTTTAATTCCCTTTCAGGCTTCTGCTGTGGCTGCCATAGCTATCTCTGGGCTCTCCTGGCCCTAATGTGCACTACCATACCCCCCAGCTCATCTACTGGCCCTCTCAGGCTTGATTGCAGCTGCAGGTGGCTTGTCTGTTACTCCCCTTGGGGAGACCTCAATCTTGTCTGCATCCTGCAGACCTTTACAATGAAATTTAGCCCCCTGGCATTTCTAAAGCCATAGTGTGGCTTAAACTATATGACACCTCTCTCTCTCCCCTTGCCCAACTCCACTTTCCTCTACCAGATCCCCATCCCCTTGCAGGGTTCACTGCATCCTGAAGGGGTGAAGGCTCTGGCTTCCAACTTCCTCTATCTTCCCTTCTATGTCACCCTTCCACCCTAACCCCCTTCTCTCCCCCTCCCCTTAGATCATCAATACTTTCATCTGCCAGCTCTCCATCCCCTTGCAGGATTTTCTACATCCTGAAGGGGGTGTTGGCACTGGCTTCCCTCTCCCCTTAGCCCCGCTTACTTTCCTCCTTCTTCTGCCTGCCCCTCACCCCCTTGCAGGGTTCTCTGCATCCTGAAGAGGGTGTAAGCACTGGCTTCCCTATCCCTCTCCCTCTCCCCTTAATCCAACTTTCCTTTCCTCTGCCAGCTCTCCATCCCCCTGCCACTGCAGATTTCTTTGCCTCCTGAAGGGGTGAAGACAATGGCTTCCTTTCTTTTCCCACCATTCTACTCCCAATTCATCCTTAACTTTCCCTCCCACAACACACTGTCCTTAATAACCCCACACCTAGTCCATGTCCCTCTATCCTTTTCCACCTTTCTCCTATAACCTTTCTAATGCCGGCTCCCTTGTTCCCTAACAGTTGGTTAAACAATGTTCCCTAACAGGGGTTCTCAGAACCTTGCGGGGGGGGGTGAAGGCCTAGGCCTCTCCTCTCCCTCCCTCCTACACCCACCCCTGATATTTTACATACTAGGTAAATCAGCTAGCACTTGGCTACTGTCATCCCAACCAAGCACTTACCCTTCCCCCGGCCTCTGTACAATCTCAAAGTACCAGCATTGTAGTCTACTTTCAGTGTCTCCACACTTTATCGCCTGGTTTTAAGTCAGCTGTCATTTCCAATAATGTTTACTGCTCTGCTCAACATGAGGCTGTGATGTAACTTATGTTCATGTTTTTTTTTACCTGGTCTGTAATTGAAATGTATAGATTTTGTGCTCTGCACTAGTTCTTAACTATCAACTACTTGTAATGTCTATGATTCTGTTCTCTGTTTCTTATAAATGATTGTCCCATGCTTCTTCCTATGACCCACCCGAGGATGCTTCTGGAAACAGGCTGTTTACAGTTCATGTTGCTTTCCTGGTAAATCTCTTCTAAATAAATAAATAAACACTTGCCACTGCTACTGCTGCCATCCTCTCATCTCCCATTCTTACACCCCCGCCCGACTTTACTATTGCCACGGGAGTGGTTTTAGTCCCTGGCAGCTCCTGCCACCTCTGCACTTCCTTTCTGGCTTTAGCATTACTGTGGGAGTGGTTTCACTCAATCGCAGCTCCTGCTGCCTTCCAGACCCAACTTCCAAAACTGTCGTTGCAGTCAAGGGATGTGGATCTTCCATGGCTGCCTCCTTGCTGTTGTTTCAGCCCTTTGGGGCATAAACAAACTCTGCTGCCCAAGTGATGGTTTGGGAAGGTAATGGGGGAGGCACTTCAATTATTGCCTCCTCCACTTCTCTCTGGCTCTTTTCTCTTTTTCTCGAGTCTCTCTCTCTATTCCCCACCCATGCAGAGTGGGCCACATACTGAGCTCTGTGTGGGCCGGGAGCTACAATTGCTCACAGGTGCTTTCACTGTAGCACAATTGTGCTATGTGGCTGACTGCTGGTGCAACCCAAATGTATCCTCCTCCGGCCACTATTCCACATCAGCAGCACCCACATAATACTAGGGCTCAAAGAGCCCCCACTAGACCCCAGAGAAGGGTATTAATTCTTTTTAAAGGAAAATTGACCTCAGTCACAGGGTACCAGACAGTCAGGGCTACCATTTTACTTAGTAGCTCCCACATGGCATTCCTAGCCCACAAGACCACCAGTACCATTCTTTTATTTACCAACATGCCTACTGGCCCCTGAAAAGCCTCCACTATCCCACCTGGCTATCAGGTACAATACTGGTCACAGTGCCACCAATAGGAGCAAAGGGGGTTTTGGCTAAGCCCCCTCCCAAACTAGACTTCCTTTCCTCTCAGCTTCTGCCAATCTATTTTTTCCCCAGCTAATCTAATTTTATTTTAACATGTCTGGCAGGACATGGACGCCTCGTCATCAGATAAGTATATTTCTATTCCTAACCTGTCCTTTCCATCCTTACTGTACCCTCTAAGAGCTATGGATCCTTTGTGACCCCCTTTTCTATATATATATTTTTTTTATAGGTGTGGTGGACAACATCCCTTCGAGATGCCTATCACTGGCTCCCATAGTACTCAGGTAAGCCCTCTACTTAATCTGTATTGGTAGGGTTGACTGTAATGGTGAGCCTACACACATTACATGATGAAAAGTGGGGCCACTAGCTCTTGAGGCCCCCGGCCATGGTGTTATACTCACTGTCATACCCCTCTTAACCCTGGCAGCAGGCTGTCAAACTCCATCCTCAGCTTCAGGTGTCCCCACCCCCATAGCAATGTTGTTAGGCTCCTGACTGCTCCCAATCATAGCCATAGGTTTCCAATCCCCCAGTGTCTTGGATGGGGGCAGCACGGTTTGTGTGGTCCCCTAGGTGGTCCAGATGGGAGAAGGGGGTAAAAGTATGTGGGGGAGTCTATTATGTGGGTCCCCTAGGAGGACCAGGTGGGGAAGAGGAGGCCATAGCTGGGGAAGACTTGTTGGGGGTCCCTTTGGTGATTCAGATGAGTAAATAGGCTCCAGGGGGGCCTAGAGGTGTCCTGTGGGGGGTCAGAGTATGGTGACTATTGAATCCTGGTTCTGGGGTTCTAGGGATGGTGTGAAAAAAGGTGCAGGTGGTGTCAGAATTCTAGTACAGTATGATGACCCCAAGTGTGGTCCAAGTGGAAGATAAAGGGGGAGTGACTCAGTAGGTAGCACACTCGTCTCTGAGGCCAGGAGATCAGAGGGCTGTGGGTTCAGTTCCCACATCTGGCACTTGGGTTAATATCCCAGTACTGACACTGTAGCGCAGCATGAGAGGGGTGCTGCATTTCTGAGGTGCTGCCTTTCGGATGAGACGTTAAACCAAGGTCCCATCTGCCTGGATTGGTGGTAGTTCATGTGGATGTTAAAGATCCCATGGCACTTATCAAAAAAGAGTAGGGGAATTTCCCCGGCGTCCTGGCCAAATTTCCCTCATTCACTAAAAATACCACCAACAGCTTCAAGGTCAGTTGGCATTCATCTGTTTCCCCCTCCCCTGGGTCATGCCTGAAAACAGGCAGGATTTGTCTAGCGCACTTACCTGGTCAACAAAAACTAAATAAATAATAAATAAATAAATATTACAGCATACTGAATTGCCAAATCCCGATACCCAGGAAACCAAAAATTATAGCCCAACAGTCGGTATCCTGACAGTCTGGAATTGCCCACAGCAGAGTTGACAATCATAAATAAGGAGGTTGCAGGTGGCAAAGCCCCCTGTAACACAGAAAAAAACTCAGCTGCGGGCAATTCAAGACCTATGTGATACTGACTATCAGGCTATAATGTTTGGGCTCCTGGGTTTCTGGATCTGGCACTTTGGTATACCGTAGTAAATCTGATGATGGTGCATGTGGGTATCTGGCCCCTGCTCTAGGGTCCTAAGGATGGTATGACTGGGAGAAGTGGATGCAGACATGTTTCAGACCCAAGTTCTATGGACCTAGGGGTGCTACAGGAGGGAGATGGGGGTAGAGATGAGTGTGGGACCCTTATATAGGACTCCTATTGCTGAACCAATTAGAAAATAAGGGAAAAGATGTGAGTTGGACACCCTTCCATGGGTCCATTGTCTGGTCTTGCTAGAAGCAGAGGGTAGAGGTGAGTTTAGGAAACCTGTCTGGGGGTATCCTGTGTATTATGCGACCACGAGTGAGTGCTTTTAAAAAGGGTGACTCAATCATGGCACTTTTACACAGGGCTACTGGGTAGGGAGGGCAACTGGATAGCGGGTTCCGTGACTGTCATGACAGGATGTCACTATGTATACACGCGCAGGGGTGGGGTGGGACCATGCTGTGCGATGGGTAGAAGGGGAGGGAGGGTTTGTGGGCCATAGTGTGGTGGTGGGCTGTGAAGCTGGCCATGTGGTGTGGTGGGTTGGTGGCAGGCTGGGGCTGGAAGGGTGCCGGGTTCTGTTCTAGGCTTGCTCGTTTTTTGTGCCATGGGTCACTTTTTTTTTTAAAGATTTGCACCCCCTGACATGCACCCCCCAGGCGTTGATAATCCTTTAGTAGGGGGGTGTGGGGGACAAAGCCCCCAACAGGGTAGGGTCCCGCATAAAACAATAACATTTAAGTCTCTGGCGCCGTCTTGCTGTTCGCCGTGAGTCTACATCACCGAAATTCATTTTCAGCAATCTAGACTCACCCAAATGGCTATTGCTATTATGCAGTTGCCATTATCACATGGAACCCTGTCTGTGAGTTCAAGTGCTGGACAGCGTGGGAGATGAATGTGGAGGTTAATGTCAAATACTCTTCTACGGTTTGCAGGACTGGTCCTAGTGGGCAGAACAATGGACATACAGTAGGTGTGAAATGCCAGTTTGAGATTCCAGAGCTGGTCTGGGTGGGGGAAGAGGAGGGACTTAAATGAGAGGGGTCTCAGGGCTGGCCAGGTGGAATGATACTGGGACATAGGTGGGAAAAGCTGGTCCAGGGGTCCCACGACAAGTCTGGGTGGGCAGGCAGGGGAGTCATAGATGTGGAAGGCTAGTCTTGTGATCCAAGGGATTATCTGAGTGAAGGAACATGGTGAAAGACACATAGGGACAGCCAGTATGGGTTCCCAGGGATAGTCCAAGTGGGCATAAAAAGGTAGATTTTCCTAAAGAAAGCTGGACCTTGGATCCCAACACTGATCCAGATTGAGGGACATGGAGGATGTACAGTAAAGCCCACCAGGATGAAGCGCAGTATCACAGTTTCCTGCATAACAGAAGAGACTGACTACCACTGAAATTGCATTGCTTACTGTAGTAACTCTGCTGCAGCATGCTACAGAATTTGATTAAATCCAGACAAGCTTCACCTGTAGGTGTGGAGGCAGATCCAGTGTTCCCAGGCCTGGTCCAAGTGGGTGGGCAATGGAAACATAGACATGTGAGGCCATTCCATTCATTTCAAGGCTGGTCCATTTGAGGAAACCATGGAGACATTGGTGAGGCAGGCCAGCCCAGCAGTCCCATGGCTTATTCAGGGTGGTGGACAGGGAGAATGTAGGTGGGGAAGACTGGTTTGGGTTCCAGCTACTGGTCAGGGTGGGCAGAGGAGGTGACATGTAGGTAGAGGATGCTAGTCAGAGGTCCTAGAGCTGGTCTGGGTAGAAGAAAACAGGGCCCAGAGGTGGGAGGGATACTTTTTCTGATTTGATGGCAATTTGATTCTTATGTTTTAGGCCTGTTTGAAAAGTGCACTTTAAAAGGTGTTTCAGGTACAATTAAAGAGCTTGTTCATAACAGTTCATTACCATTATTTCAGTTTTCTTTTTGAAGGCTAATTAGCATTTTAAGTGCTTTTTTTGAAGAGCATTTGAGAACAAATTGAGATGTTTTTCAATGGATAAAAACTGGTGTTTGAGGTACAAACAAATTCAATTCGAATTACTTCAAAAAGTGAAGTATGTTTGAAAGCATTCATTTTAGGTGGAAATGAAGGGTGTTCTGGGTGCAATTGAAGGAATTTTTCATAACAGTTTTTACCAGTCTTTTAACCTTCTTTCTGAAGGCTAATTAGCATTTTTCGTGCATTTTTTGAATGGTATTTGAGAACAAATTGAGACATTTTTCAATGGATAAAAACTGTTGTTTAAGGTACAAAGTCAATTTGAAGTACTTCAAAAACACGAAAATAACTGGATTAGTTTTTGGGAAACTGAAGAATACCTGAATTGAATTTGAAGGCCTTCTTTTTTTGTGTGGGTTATTTGCAGTTTGTATGGCTGTAATTTATTATAATATGCAAAATAAAAATACAAAAGTTAGCAAATATTAAAAATTTACAAAAGTGAACATTCAGCACAAATATAAAACAAGGACAAATATACACAGACTGTGGTGAACATAAAAAGACAAACCAACCTGGTTAGCAAATAATTTGTTGTGGCAAGTGAAAGACAGAGACTACAACAGAGATAGTCTCAGCACTTTGAACGCAAACTGATTCTTCCAAAGAAACACAGCATGCATGTGTGCAGCCCCTGTTATTCAGATGGCGGCTGCTGAGGTCTTGATTGGAGTAGTCTGCGCTGGTCATCATCCAATATTCTTCCTGCAATGTCCACGGGCTGTTTAGGGTGAGTGAGGTACAGTACCGCTGCTGAAGGATGGTGGGTGATGTGTGGGTGGACCAGGTCACGGAGGGGGGATGTACTTTATTTTCCATTATACAATGGCAAGAAAGAATCCTGGCTTCTGACTGGTCAGTTGGTCACCACAGCAGGGATGTTATCCTGGCATAACATCCCAGCTGATTGTTTGGATTTGCATTGCATATTGCTTACATCTTTTTTTAAGAAACAAAAATATTTTTACACACAAACAACAACATTCTTTAAAATTCTTTTTTTATTCTGTATATGACAACAGGCCATTGTATAATAAAAATAATGCCCTCCAGGGTGGGTGTTATCATGGGATAACATCCCTTCTTGGGTGTTGGACACCCGAGGCTGGATGTTATCCCAGCATAATACCCACCCTGTTGGGCATTATTTCTTTACTAGGGATCAGGGTAGGATGGGTACCAATGTACTAATGGTGATTTCTCTTCACAATGGAGGTTGAGGTGAGAGGGTGTACCTCTGGACTACCAAGCTAATATCTTTTCACATGGAGAATCTGTGTGTGGACAGGTTACTGCTTGTCTATCAAACATAATTTCATTTCATTACAGGGATCAGGGCAGTTGGGGGTATCACTGGACTGCTAAAGATTAATGCATTAGTACACAGGGATTGAGTGATGGTGGGGGCAATTGTCCAAGCTCTGCACAATGCTCCATGCAAACATATGCATGGAGGCATTGTGCAAAACTGTGAATGGTTGCATAAAGGCATGCAAATCAGCCCTTAGCATTTTGCATGCCATATGTTATCCTTAGTATGCAGGCCTCTGAATATGACACCCAGAGGTAAAGTCGCTACTCAGTTTGGGATGAACCAGCACCCTTTGATCCTGGGTGTCTGGTGCTAGCAGAGGGCTGTGGTGCACTGCACTTATACAATTTGCACTGTGCTGCCACAGCTTGATATTCCTACATGCTGTCCTTTAAATATGCCTCCAGATGACTGCTATTTACTTCACATGACTCGAATGGCCATGCTTCAATCCGGGAGCCTCAACTCCAAGTTTGTGTTTGCTTTAGGGTTGGTTTTACAGCTAGTGGGCTTGGAAATTTTAAATGCTGTGTTTTTCAAAAACAAAATATAGAGTACTTAACACTGACAAAATGAAACCACAACACTGAGGCACATGTAGGCCTCTAAATATGGCAACTAGGGGTAAAGGTGATGTCCTGTGTAAGTTGGGCTATCACCTTTTCATCTTGGGTGTCTGTTGCCAGCAAAGGGCTCTGTTGCCCTACACGTATGCAGTTTGTTCAGTGCCATTACAGCCCAATATTTGTACTTGAAGCCTTCTAAATATGCTTACTAGATGGCTGTGTGCTATTTCATTTGGCTCAAATGGCTATGTCTGAATAAGACGCATTTCTCCCTGCCCCACAGGCGGGAGAAATGCAGATACCAGCCAGTTGTCGCTTCCATAGCTGCCGCCTGAGACACCTAGACCGGACTCCTTACTAACAAGGTGTGGCTTTGTCAATACCCAATCGGAACGTGAGCGCTTTTCTGCTCTGGCGTCTGATTGGCTCTTGCAGTCTGCTCCTGTGTCTTCCTCAATACTAAGCTAAAGTCTGATTTTCTGTCTAAAACTTGCACAAGTACTTACTTCTTGCCTAACAGTTATGACCTCTATTTTTTCCTGTTTAGAGTGTCAAGAGTTTGGACTCTATTTGATGACACTTCTTTCAGAATTTCTGTGGTTGGGCCAGTCTTTAGGCATCAAGAAATACCCACTTCTGTTGTCCTGCTGTTTTGGTCCTCCCACTGGTTCAGATGTTCCGCTGTCCATGGCCCAGTACTTAATACTGACCCCTTGTTCCATCCCCTGCCATGGATATGCTCTTCACGGGCTCTCTGCCCATAGGTGTGGGAAACCGGGGCACCGGGTGGTCGGTGCTGCCTCTACAGCCACCTGAGAACCTAAGTTTGGACTCTCCATTAGCAAAGCATGGCATTAGCAGCCATCCAATTGTAATGTGAGGGCTCTTCATGTTGGCTTCCGATTGGTTCCTGCAGTCTTCTTCTGTGTCCATTCTAAACCAAACATAAATCTGATTTCCATGCCAAAATTTGCCAAAAAAGAGCTGTCATTACTGTTCTCCTTGACTGTCAAGACCCTTATCCTTCTGTTTAGAGTGTTACATTTAGGGATACTGTGTGATTACACTACTTTTGAAATTTTGTGCTGGCATCAGCTACCTACACGAGGGGCCGATCACTTCTCCCTACTGAAGTTCCTAATAAGCCTTATCTTATTTCCTCCTTAAATATTACAGAAGCACTCTGAACTGATATGACTGATGTAACATTGAGTACTTACTTGCATTAATTACATTAATTGTTTTTTACTTGTGTTATTTGGCTCTATTGTAAATATCTCTGTATGCATTGTACCATTTGACCCGGAGCTAACCAGGTCCATCTTGTAGATGAGCTTGCTCAACAATGTTTGCCTGGATAAATAAAGATTTTGATTGATTGATTGATTGATTGACTTCTCATATTTGTTAATTGTAAGGCTGGGTGTTCGGCTAGCATGACTGGAAATTTAAAATGTTGTGTATTTAAAAAAACAAAACAAAAGATAGCATATGTAATACAACTTGCTAAAAAAATGACACAAAATGAAACCCAGTCATTGAGGTGACTCGTACACATGATCCCGCTCTTCAGGTCTTTCACTTACTGTATCTAACTGTGCATTCTTTTTCACTCTTTAATCCAAAGCAATCACATTTCACTTTGGAATTAAATTTGAGTTAGACAAAAAGAAATACTAAAAAAGTAAATGAGACTCCGGAGATGTCTCTTGCCTAATTAACAACATCCCACTGTAGCTTCTTAGGTTTCAACACCATTCAGCCTTGAATACTAAGTAGCCACTAGGAGACATTATTTTTAGCCAAGAAACATGTTTTAGCCCCATTTACTTTTACTATAAAGCAAGTCAAAAATATTTCAATTTAAATGACAAAAATAACTTCCTTTGGTATCTGGCAGTACCTTTGATGCTTTATGTTAATTTTGTTAAGATTGAATGTTTCCTTGTGTGAATTGGCTGTGCATCAGTTGGGTGGTCTGTATAGCTGTACAGTCTATGGGCTTTAGCACTGGTTGTAACTTTTTCTTGTATGGTTGCACTGCAGGCAGTTAGAACACATGTCCAGCACAAATTTTGACCTCCCTGACAGGAATGTCTTTTAATGTCACTCTCAGGTGCTTGCCAAGCTGCCTGTACTCTATTGCATAGCCCTAAATTTTACCAACTAGGAAAATGTACTTATAGCTGGAACCAGGCCATACATTTTTGGGAGGGCACACCCCACATGCTCACAGCAGCCAGCAGATGTCCTGGAAACATCAGAGCACACCCAATGTGCTCACAGCAACCAGTGTATGCCCTGGAAACATTAGAGCACACACCACATGCTCACAGCAGCCAGTGGATGCTCTGGGAATATCAGAGCACACACCACATGCTCACAGCAGCCAGTGGATGCCCTGGGAACATCAGAGCAAACCTCATGTTCTCACAGCAGCCAGCAGATGCCATGGGAACATCATTGCACACACTACATGCTCACAGCAGCCAGTGGATGCCCTGGGAACATCAAAGGGAAAAGAACAGAAGGGGGTTACATTAGTGAAATAAGTAAGCAATATCCCATGACAGAGTATGGGGCAATTGGGAATTAATCCACACCTTGGGTGCATTGTGATGCACAAGGCCGATGGCTGAGTGTCCTCACAGCCCCCGGGTGTGGATTAATCTGCAATAACCCCATACCCTGGAGTTGGTTATTGTGCTTATAACATGGGTTTATTAAAAATAAATAAGAGAAAGGGTTTTATAACATTTCAAATATAAGAAATGTTACTGTATCCTACCAACTTCTAAAATAATCCCTAACAAGTAATGTATACTTCACTTATGTTATGAACTTAGAAATGAAAGAAAATAGTAGGACCATGATTTCTGACATTTCTTTTTCATAACATATATGGGAACACATAGAAAAATGCTTTGTTTTCATCTACCCCCCCCCCACACTCACACATATATGCTCCTGTGTCTCTCAGCAGCAATGGAGTTCAGCTGCTCTGTCTCAGACTCTGCAGATCTTGGGTGCTGAACAGCACTCCGTTAGTGGAGGATACAGTGGACTGTGGCCAGGGTTCTTACTGCTGTATCATTAATATGTGCAGATTAAGACACTGCCACTATTGCTGCCAATGTATAGCCCACACTGCTTGGAGACACACACTACCATGGGGGACTGGAAACATTGCATGTCCGAAAAGTGACAAGAGACAGAGGACACATTGAGGTGCAGGGCTTGGTACAACTGGTGAGAGGGTGGGGGGGGGATGACCGAACAGGGGATACTGTCTTTTCCTGCCACTGTGTCTCTCCCCACTCATCTCATGCATTGCTGGAACTGGAGCATGCATGAGAGAGAGAGAGAGAGAGCGAGAGAGAGAGAGAGAGAGACAGAGAGAGAGAGAGAGAGACACATATATCAGAGGAGGGCTCACTGTGGGGCAGTCACCAATTTAAAAACTGGAGCACAGACAAGGAACAACTCAACACAGAGAGAAACACAGGACACTGCCTGTCATGCACTGTCACTGACTCCCTGGCCCTCTCTGTGCTGTGTCCTGCTTCAGCCTGTTTCAATGGCTGCCTTTTTCCTTTGGTTTGGGAGGGAGGGAGGGAATGAGTTCCAATTGCAGGTGTCTGCACATGGATACTGCTTGCTGCCACTTCACATCATCTGTGGATTAAGTAGGACACTTAATCCACGGTCAGGTGATGCTGTTCAACCAATTGGCTTTCACGCTTTTTCCAACCCATTTTATATAGCCAAATAATTAAAAATAAAGGCATATTATACTGCAAAAAGTACTGGAAATGTGTGGAAAAACAGGAAACCATGGTACAGAAACACATGCACTTCTTTGCTTGACCACTATATGCATTTACCTCTTTAGTTCTATAAGCTTTCACTTACATTGCACAGGAATATACTGCACTAATCTGTGAGGTATATCAATAGACAGTAGACCTGTGTGTAAGCCAGTAAAACTGATCATGGTACTCAGAGGTGGAAACACACTATGAAAGCCCTGGAAAAGGGCAAGGAATTCATTTAACAATGGAGGGACATATAGTATCTCAAAACAATGGCAAATATATATTCAAGAGTTTATAAGGACTCAAGTGCAAACCATTGCAAATATTTAGCATTATCAAGAAGACATCATTTTTTCACATCATAGACCAAATCAAACATTTAAGACAAAACTCCAGAAGTGCAGTAATGAGATTGATATAGAAATGAAGCTTTGATTCAGTCCTTCAAGCTTCTTCTAGTGCTGTACTGTAGATAAACAAGAGAGAAACAAATAAAAAAAAAACTAAAGAAAAATCAACTTCAGAATTTTCAATCAGTGTGGCATTTTAGGAGATAAATTATGAAGTAATGTTCTACTATATCTTTAGCTAATGTCATCGTTATATTACCAGGTCTTCTTGTCTTATAATTTCAGTAGTAAAATATGTTTTCCCATTAGTATGAAGTGTATTTAATTAAATATTTAATGATAATTCTAATTACTGCCTCAGAAAGTAAGGACGGCGTGCATATTTAATGCCCAATTTGCTAATGCTAATAGCCAAAATGCTAATTAGGAAGATTAGTGAATGCCAATGCAGCAATATTTTAATGAATCCTAGATAATCCCTGAGCAATCAATACAGATCAGATTGGATTTATTCTAGAGCGCCTAAGGTGAAAAAAATGTTCCTTCAACATCAAAAAGTAATAATTTATCACATGAGCATAGCTCATTATGACTTTAATTAGGTAATTACTTTGTCGCATCTGGCCACTTCATAAGATGCTAGTGAAGTCAATATCATGGAAACAGTTGATTTTGTAAAAGTGGTTTAACTAGACTAATTATGCATGATGTCTGAATGGTACAAACCCTGTACAAATGGTAAGGAAGCAGAGAGGATTCAGTATAAAAATCTATATTGAAAGAACAAAATATGACCTACACATTTAAAATAGTTATGGACTTGATTTCCTATTTTAGTAAAGCAGGCAAAATCTAAGTTGTGCCAAATTTTGATCTTGTGCTTATCTGTCTAATTGCAATTATACTTACTAAGACACATGACAGAAACCTAGAAAGTTCTGTAATCTGAGGACCAGATTCACAGAAGCCCTACACCCAGCTCCACACCTGCAGAGGAGTAGATCTCTGGATCTGTGGTGCACAGAAGTCCTGTTCTGCATGTGCAGAAAGCACCTGTATCTACCACCTGTCTTCTGGCCCTGCACCTGATCCCAAGCTGAGTGTGTGGCTACATGGGGAACAAGGATGGGATGGACCATGGGGAAGGACTACCCAACATCCACAAAGTAAGAGAATCAATGCAGTGGGCTGGCAGAAGGGATGGTGGCTGCACTCACCTAAGGGCAGCATTAGGGACCACATGCACTCAGCATGGCTGCAAACTCATCCATGGGGCTGCAGTATCTTCACTTCTTCAGCTTCCAGCACTGAGAACCTCCCCAGTGGGTTAGGGGTCATACCAGCATTGGCCAGTTCCAATTTTTAAAACTTTTACAGGATCTAACAGGGTATGGCTGTACTTGGAGGACTGCCATGTCCCATCATCTCCTGCTCCATGCACAGTCAGGAATTTATTGGTCATCTGACATAGCCATCTGATTGGATTCCCATGGTACAGATCAGTTCCAACTTACTTCTGTCCTCTGCCCCATGTGCTGCTCCACACTAGTGAAGAGCAGCAGGCAGGGGCTGTGGATGCCACCTGGTACATAAGGGGATTAGGTGGAAGTGCCACAGCTGGGAAATGTTCACTTTGAGAATACCCTAGACCTTTTGGTGAATTGAGCTCTTACTCCTTGCTAACTAATTACAGTATGTAAAATCAAAAGCAATTGTGAAATAAAATATGATGAACAGTCTTCAATAAGACACACAGTAGACTAGATTTATTCAAATATCCTTTCCTGCAAAACTCCACCAAAAAAATGCTGCTCAGTAGAAAGCCAGTAACCATTAACTCACTACAAATGCACCCTCATTCAGATTTCCATTTGGAAAATATGTGGTATCTCAAGTATTTTTTTTTATTTGGCATGCCTTATGCTTTGTCCTCATCTGGTTGACCTCCATCAGTCCTGGCTCCAGTGCTTAGCCCCATCATTCACCCCAGAACTTACCTTAATACTGAGCACCCTGGCTTGACCCACAGTGCCGGGCCACCGGGGGGCCCTCCCTCCCTCCAATGGAGACTAGATCAGTACAGTGGAAGAAATTTCCTGGTTGGCAGCAGTGTCTGCAATGTGGAGGTGGACTTCATCATGCCACAGTTGGATTGCTTTTCCCTGTTTTTCTCCCCAGGGAGGCGTGGTCTACAATGTACAATGACACTCATGCCAATTGTCTGGCACACCCCCCAAGCTTGTCCAGCCCTGTCTGTTAGACTCCCAGCCTCTGCAAGGGGTCAATTGAACACTGGAGGCTTCCTCACCCTCCCCACATAGGAGGAGAGCAGTCCATGGGACACTCAATCCACCTGTCTCCTGGCCAGCCCTCTGAATCCCCGGGTTTCTTTCCTGGGTCATCAGTGTCACAAGTAGCAGCACTGCTGTTGCACTCATGTACCAGCCCTGCAGAATTTGAAGTATTTCAGGATGCAGTACATCCCATAACTAATCTTTAATTTAATCCTTCCTTTTTTCAGGTATTTTATACTGATTGTCCTAGTTACCCACCCCATCTCCTTCAACTCTTACTTTTTTCGGAAGTGATCCATTCAATGCAAGTCCAGTCCACTGAAGGCCCAGCTCATATGGTACAGTAATGCAAGGTCCCAGCCCCCTGACTGTGAAGTAACAGAACTCACTGCACTGACCAGCCATTCTGGACTCTTCCTTTATATGCAATTATAGCATTACTGGTGCATGAACGGCACATATTTAGCAGAGAAGACAAGGCCCCATGGTCAAGAAGTGGCACCTGTTTGTGCTGCAAGTCTGTCATTCCTATTCAACTGCAAAAAGGCAGGTTTCCCAGGGCTGGGTCCTGGTGTCAGAACCTCAATGCCCTCCCACCACTGGACATACTAAAGATTGGAAACATCCAGAGTGGAAGAAAAACTAAGACTGCTTCTGTATGGAACAACTCCAAATCCCTTTGTGCCATTAGGGGCAGCCAATCCATGGGGAGTCAGGAAGCTCTCGCTGGAACATTTCAGAGCAAATCACCAGGACAGCCTGGCATTTGCATTAACAAATCAGTCTACTGTATCACAGCAGGAGCTGCCTAAATATGAAAACCAGAAAGCTTCTGCTACACCTTTTACTACTTGCACTGGAATGTGGGAGAAAAGGTAATAGATCAGCATACTGAACATTGCTAAATAAAGGACAGCACATTCCACAATGCTACATAAAAGTATTGATCAGATGCAGAACTGGAGTTTGGTGTAGGCTGTCTCATTGGTGCAGCAGCAATGCTTCTACTCACATCCCTGGTGACTCAGGTTCAGGAACAAGCCTGAGTTATCAGAGGGCCAACCAGGGGAGAACAGTCAAGCATTCCACAGAATGCTCTCTTCCATGGGGTGGGTTATCACTGCTGCCATGTGTCTGCCACCTGGGGGACCACCCTGCTGGTGAAAGCAGAAGTGTTGCTCGGAAGGGCGATAGTGCTGATTGACTGGCTTAGAGCATCACCATGTTTGCATGTACACACCTGTTCTCAGCCCACCTGTTGTCTCTGTGAGAAGGACAAAAGACAGAGGAGAAACAGCTGAGCAGCATCTCTGGATGAAGCTCAACCAATACTCTTGGGCTTTGACTTGTTTCCTCCCTACCTGCCCCCAGGTATATGGGGAGCCTGGGCAACTTTCCTGCATCCTACCTTAGAGGGGTAAGTCTGAGGTAAGAAAGGGAAGAGTAATCGACAGATAAGGTGAGGGTGGGGCTGGGTGGTTGTCACCTAGTGCACAGATGGGAGCAGCTGTGGAAGGGAATACAATATATTTAAAAAAATTGAATTGGAGTTTGGTGAAAGTAGTGAATCCTGACAGTTTTAAAAACTGAGAAGTGGGTTCAACGTGACTTAGCTTCAGCCTGACACTGCCCCACTTTGACATCATGAAGGCATTATTTTCAGAGATCACTCACTGAGCTTGTGCAAGCAAAGTGACCTGCAGCAGCCAATAAGCAATGCTGGTCATTGAGAACCTGTTGTGCTGTACATATCATAGTTCCTTTTCCAGTTCCCTATTAGCATCAAGAAACATTGGACCTGAGTGTGCTTCATTTCTTTATAAGACAAGGGAAAGGAGAGATAAATTTTTGAATATTTTGTTTGACAAATATTTTATTGACTGCAGGAGGTGCACTGCAAGTCACAGAAATCCATCTTTCTTGCTTGTGTGTGGGTCATCCAACCATAAAATGAGTAAAAAGTAAGACACTAGGGACTAGATATTTAAATATGGGCAAAAGGAGAGTGCAAAGGTTTGCACTGTACTTGCCCTTGTGCGTGACCCAGTTGTTGCGATATTCAGTCGGCTAGTACACCAGAGCTATCCAGCTGAATATAGGGCCATGTCTGTGCAGGGCTAGGTCAAGTAGCACTGCCCTGACATTGATCTGGGCACTGTGCAGCCCATAAGAAAGTGCATTGAACTATGCACCCAAACCTGATAGTGCCAAGAGCCAATATTCAGCCCCCAACATGCAAATGAGCCTATTGGGCATGCAAGGCACTAAAGGCCATATGCAAGCCCATTATGGGCTCGTTTGCATGGGAAGCCTTGTCAGGTTTGCACCCCTCCTGTGGTCACCCACCACATCACGCATGGTGGTGAATGGTCCCCCACACCTGGAATGCCATTCCCCTCATGTAAATGTACTCCCTGGTGTCCAGTAGCACCTCCCATCTCCTGTGCAGCTGTTCCTGTATGTGTAGTGATGTCCCTGGTGGTTGGAGTTACCTCCCATCCTCCGATCCCTGATTGCTGAATTATGACTGACGCCCCTGGTATCTAGCAGGACCCCAGGCCTCCAATCTTCCACTGCCAAACTATGACTGATGTCTCTGTTATCTAGAGTCAACCCCCCCACCCTCTGATTGATTGGGGATGATGCAACCATTGGAATAATATTTGAACAAGATTTAATTGAAATAGACACTTCTCCTCAGGTGACCTCTTTGGAACATGTTCAGGGATATAGTCCACTGCAGAAGAATTCTGACCTAAGGGTGGTTCAGTTTTTGTGGCTGGATGCTGTTCTCACTCATCTCCCAGCCTGCAGAAGCTCTGTCCTCTGCCTCACCTGCTGACCCCCAGCAACCTGATTCCAGATCCAAACTCAGGTTGCTGGTGTGGTGCAAGGTGTGGCACTTCAGCCCTCCATGCTGTGGGGCTGATCTTATCAGTCTCCATTTTAAACATTTCTGCTCCACAGTCTGTTTAGCATCAATAGGACTAATCAATGCAGAACTCTGAGTTTTCTGCAATTTGAAAGCCAGCTTCTGCCACTGAATGTTATTCTCCTCATTAGACAGCAAGGCCAAGAGGTGAGTTCTTTTCTGTTAAGCTCTTCCTCTAACAAAGCTTCCTCCAGAATTCTTGGGTCCAGGGTAGCCAAAAGACCAGTTGCCATCACTATATCCACTCCCTTAACTGTTTCAGAAGTCAAGGGTTCTCTAGAGTAAACTTTTGATTCTGCTGCTGTCGGGTCCATTCTTTCAGCTTTTTCCACATCCTCCATTGTCTTTTACATCAACAGGGCAGTATGCTTCTCCATAGCTGCAGCCTCTCTGCCCCGAGCTTCCTCATTACTCCAGATGGGAAGGGAAGCAATCTCCACCACCCAGGCTGCCATTTTCTGTATCTCCGCTCCAGATTCCTCCACTCTCCAGGAAGTGTATAGACCCCCCTTGCCCGAAGAGTAGTGGCGTTTCCCCAGTGCCCAGGCATAATTTATAAATTTCCTCTTTCAGTAAAATACCACCAACAGCTTAATCTGTTTCAATTTCTGTCAGTTTGCATCTGTGCCCCCCTCTCCCCCCCCCCCACGAAGAGGCTGACGAAAAGGCAATATATCTAGGCCATGATCCTTTCCTGGTCAACAAAAAATAAAATAGAAAATAAAACAAATAGAGGCAAGTGCCATGTCTCTTTCAGAAGAGATCATTGCTGTTTTACACTGAAGCAACACTTGGTCATACAGATACTGAGAACTTTTACATCAAGCAATAATTAACATGCTTGGCTTGGAATCCGAGATGGCCATCACCATGCTGTGACAGATTCTGGAGATGTCATGGAGTTTTTCTTTAAATATGGTTTTGGTGCCTATTCAGTTATTCTTTTGAGGGCTACATTTAGCATTTACTTGCAATGCACTGTCTAAAAAAATAAAACATGCTAATGATATAGTGGAACTCCTCCAGCTGGAAAAGAAACAAACAGCCGTGAGGAGACCTACTTAACTGAATGCCCAAACAGTTTTAAACACTTAAGAAATGTGAGTCAATAACCCTTGGAAGACAATGCAGCTGCTTCTGCTAATATGCAGCCTACTTCTACATCTATTTTGAGTGAATTAAATATGATTAATGAGGCTGGCCTGGTGGCGCTGAGGGTTGAGGCACTGGACACCACACCTTGTGCCACGCTGGTGACCCAGGTTTGGGAATGAGCCTGGGTCATTGGGGGTCAGTGGGAAGGGAGAGGATTGAGCATCTGGAGGACAGCTCTCCTCTCCTGGGAAGGGGGGGTACAGGCTCGGTACTTGATTGGCCTCTGGCTGAGGCAGAAGGCACAGCAAGCACAGAGCATACAAGAGAGGGTTCAGAAGTGGTGGTCATCAGCAGTAACGCCTTGATTTTGGGCACACGCCACACCCCCAGAACAGGGAAAATAATGCCGGAGCGCCAAGTACAGACCCTAAAGACTACTACCTGCCTGACCACTGGAGGGGCCCAACAAAACTTGAATTGTCTTGGGGTATATGGGCCCCACCTCATACCCACCTGGGTGTACAGCTCCATGGGGGTCCACCGGGGATTTCAGATAAGGCAGTGAAGTGTTGCAGGTACATGTGAGTCTCCTGATGGAGTGGGGCTCTGGTGTGGGGGGAGAATAAAGAGAAATTTCAATAAATATGAATGCTGAATTAACTATGCTGGCATTTGTGAGTCCTATGGAAGTCGTGGCTGCAGCTTCCATTCAAACTGAAAACTCAGTGGTGGTTCCAACTTCAAGATTGCTGGTGTTCTTGTCTGACAGTTCCTGTTTAGGTCATTTCTGAAGCCTCTGGTGAGCTGCTAGTATCTATTGAAGTTCTTGGGGATGTTAAACATGGTAACAACACTTATGTATTGTAAACCAACCCTCAGATGCCCAAAACACTGTCACAGTCTACAATACTTCAAACTCAGTCTCCTAATCAGCTGAATACATTCAGTAGGTACCCCAGCAATTGTCAAACTGTGTATCAGCTGAGGGTTTGGCAACTCTGCATTCCAGCTCAGATGTAATGTGTGAGTCTCTTGGCCCAAATACACCTCCACAGCGACCTTCACTGCCTGCAGAAAAAACATAAATGACTCAGGCCCAAGAGTCACTTGGATTTTATAAATCCCCCGCATCACATAATTTTCCTACTTTGTCTCAGCTGCATATTAGCGATGGTCCCAATGGACAAGTTGAAAAGGCAAGGATGGATGCACAATGTACATCAGATGATTCAGCTCTACAGCATGTGGGTGAGTCAGTAACTGAGCTTGCTAATGAAAGCACTGGGCATATACACCTGGGGTCAGTGGGATATATATTGTTGGGGACAGAGAATAAAAGAGTGACTAACAATACAATACCCAGTACTGTTAAAGTGGGTACTGAAGCTAATAACATATTGCAGTTGTCTCAATTGTTACTGGGTGCATCCAAATTAATCTTTCCAATATCAACTACCCCTAAAACTAATTTTATTTTAGCAAATGCAAAATGCAGTCATGACAGGTGCACTGCCCTGTTATTTGAAGCAGAACAGTCATAAAAAGCTCAGCAAGGTTGCTTCTTTTCTTATGAGGATGGAAAACTTTCTATGGCTCTTGTGACAGGATCCCATCTGAATACAAAAAATGAAGCTGTGTTCCAATTCCTTTATGGGTACAAACATTACATAAGGACAACCTTTCTAGTGTTGCTTGGACAGTGCTTTTGTAGACCCAAATATTCCCCATTGCACAGTGCTGGTATCTAACTAAGGATCTGACCACTGCATCCGAGGCCAAGGTCCATCAGATCTAACCTCAGATAGATGGATCTGATGATCAGATCTATCAAATACAATCTCAGATAGTTGGATCCAATGGCCAGATCCACTAGATCCAGGTTGGATCCAGGGATACCTTGGTACTTGCACTGGATCCTAGTAGGCTGGATTCTTGGTCGAATGTCTATGCCAACTGAGACTGTCCGATATCCAACCAAAATAATGGTATCCGACTTGGTAGGATACTATCCAAGCAACACTAATCTTTTCCTTTCAATTGGATACACAAGCGGGCCTTTCTACTATTAATAACTCAAGGGAAAATTTATCACAGGCAATCACAAGCTTAAATAACAAAATGGAAACCCTTTCGACTCATACCACAGAACTTAAAGACAGAGATAATCTTGTAGAAAACACATTGGCACCCATAGCAGATACTGTTGCCACACATAATACTCACTTAAATTTCTTATGAGTAAAATACAAGACCAAAAAGATCAGTCCAGAAGAGGCAATTTGAAATTAGTTAAGATTCCACAAGGCCTGGAAGGGACAAGGCATCCGCGACTCTTCTTTGAAAAGTTAATAAAAATAGCCACTGGCCATAAGTAACCAGAGCAACTTATATCGTTGGGTTAAGCACACCCTGCTGCCCCAAATAAATGTCTTTCAGCAGAAGCAACTTAATTTATCCCTCCAAAATTTGTATACATTAAACCTCAAAGAATTCAAGATAAAGAAGCAATTTTAAAAGTAGCAGTATTCGTTAGAGTCTTTTTTTACACACAGTAATCAACTGGCATTTTTCATACTTCTTCATGTTCCAGTTCATGGATATGGTGTCAGTTGGTTGACCAAATGATTAGGAAATTTTAAATTTAAACATTTGCTGGAATATGTGCAGAGTCTGTGTGAGGATAGAAATGTATGGTAATTAACATATCCATGCTCAGGATCATGCCAGTTTGATTGACAGTCCATTAGTTTCATCACTTCCAATTACAACAGAAGGATAATATATGTATCACATCCAAAACTGACCCTGATAACTGATTTGCAGCTCCATGTGCCTGACACTGCGCACCGCCCCCCCAACATATACTTTTAGACAAAAGAGATTTCTTTATTTTGGTTTGACACTAGAATATCATAAAGTTCCTACTGAATGCTGAAGCTGTATATTTTCACGATAGAAAACAAAATTTTATTGCAGCTGCCTTTCTTTGCAGTGCTGCCTCCAGGTGCACTCTCTCAGATTTAGCGTGACACAACACCTAGATGAAAGTGTGCTGCTACTGCAGGGGTCCCAACTCCAACATTTACTGCTTGTGTGTAGCCATGAAGCAAAGCAAACTAACGATAATAGTTAATACCGCCAACACCTCAGCTTCACGGACATGTACTATTAGCACAACATATTCAGCAATACCTGTATAATGATATGCAGGTGTCTGTACCCTATCTGAATGGCAAAGACAGCTGACCACAGAAGAGATCAACAGAACAGACCTGCAGTCACCAAGCCAGCCACCCCTCCATCCCAAACTCAAATATGAGGTGTTCGAGAGAGTTATGATCAAGAAATATCATGTTCTGCAATGCCAAATCATGAAATGTATAAAATAAATGCTTGACTAATAAACACCTCTTGTTCGAGTCTGATGTGTTGTTCTAGTGGTGCTTGTCTCTTCTGTCTAAAAGTGTGTGTCTGTGGGAGGGGGGGGTTGTGCTCAGTCTCAGGCACATGGAGCTGGAAAGCAATTATAGGGCTCAGATTTGGATGTAAATTATGCATTCTCCTTCTGTTGTAGCTGAAAATGATTTCATTAATGGACTGTCAGTCAAATTGGCATTAGTCTGAATGCGCATATGTTAATTACCAGATGTTTCCATCATCATGCAGCCTCTGCACATATTCCAGAACTGGAAGCATCCATCTTTAATGACACGAGTTATTAAATTTAAATTTCAAATTGCCGAAACATTAAATCAAGCAACTGACACCACATCCATGAACCAGAACATGAAACATAGAAACATCGAAGGTGACGGCAGATAAGGACTGCAACGCCCATCCAGTCTGTCCATTTCTTTTTCTACCTTATGAATGTGCCATGGCCTTTGCTCTGTCAGTGGCCTATCTATTCATACTCATCTGTATTGCTCCCTTAGGCCTATTCCATGTCTGTTTGAAGCCCTGCATTGTATTCATAGCCATCACTTACTGGAGTAGGTCATTCCATGCATCCACCACCCTTTCTGTGAAAAATAACTTCCTCACATTACCCCTTAATTGGCCTTACTCTAATCTCTTGATGTGTCCTCTTGTCCTGCTATTTTTCTGTTATTGAAACATGTTACACTCTTTCACCTTGTTAATATCCTTAAGGTGTTTGAATGTTTCGATCATATCACCTCTCTACCTTCTTTGCTCTAGGGTATGCGTCTTGAGCTCATTAATCTGTCCCCATATGTTTTTTGATGCAGTTCCTGCACCATTTTGGTTGCCTTCTCTGGACTGCCTCAATTTGGTTACTGTCCTTGTGAAGGTGTGGCCTCCAGTACTACACGCAGTACTCCAGATAGGGACTAACCAGTGTCTTGGTAAAGAGGGATTATTACCTCCCTCTTACGACTTGTGATACCCCTACTAATACACCCCAACATCCCCCTAGCCTTACCTACTGCTTTAGTGGTCTGCTTGGATGATTTCAGGACATCTGTGATGATGATGCCTAAGTCTCGTTCTTCTCTTGTGACTGCTAATACTGCTGCTTCAATGAAGGCAAGAATGGAGTGTGGGTTAACATATGAGGGTTACAAAATTCATGTCTATCCTAATTTTATTTGCACCTCTGTGATCCAGCTCAAATCCTTTGACCAGGTTGTTGGAATCCTAAGAAACAAGTGAATTACAGTAAGTATGAATTTCTTCCTCCTATGAAACTTTTTTTCCATCTCAGTGGTAAACTTTGCTACATTGCATCACCAGAAGATGCTGCGAAGGCATTGGAAACTGTGGATATATCCCCTCAAGTCATGACGGCAGAAGAATTTCATAAAAGTTTGGATCAATACCAAGCTATACAAGTGAACAAGACTGTATCCAAGCAGAAGGAGGTGCCTAGAAATAATAGATTTTGGGTTTTAGCTATGGATAACCCCTCATATTTTTATACCCTTATAGATCCTAAGCCCCTGAGGAAGCCCGGTGTTGGGTGAAATGTTGGGTGTACCTAGGGGATCATAGTGTTCTAAGAAAAAATCAAAATAAAACTACATTTCTTATGATGAACTGAGTGGCTGGTCTCCAGAAACTTTTTTTCACTACACTGAAGTCAACTGTTCAACCAGCCCCCAATAGGAACATTTGGTCTACTTTATACAAAGGGCACCCACCCATGTTCTCTTCCTTGCAGCAATGAAAAAGATGGGACAGCTGATCAACTTGTTACAGGTGAGTCGGCCTGACTGTCGAAACTTGAGCTGCTCATTTATCTTTAATCTTGAAGAAAATAGGCCTTTGGATATACTCTAATGCTCTATATACACCTTCTAAGGCATCTTTTGGAATTAAATCTCTAATTATTGCTGGAAGACAATAAAAATATATACATACATACAGTATATATATATATATATATATATATATATATATATATATATATATGTATTCATCTCTTTTTTTCTCTCTTCTTTCTGTTGCCTTCTTGCTGTTTTTTCTCCTCATGCTGGATTTTTATATTTATTACTTTAGCATTTTTTTCTTATTCCTCTTTTGTGTTGTTAAAGACAATTTCAAGCACCGATAATACAATTTAGTTAATTTTGACAAAACAACAGCTTCTTTTTTTCTGTACATGAATGAGTAAATGGGCGTGTCACATTTTACTTGGCTATCTTTGTTAATGTGGGAAGGGGTTATATGGGAAAGGTCAGTGCATAGGGTAGTGGGGATAAGCTACAATGTGCGATCAGTAGGTTGGACCACCAAGGAGAACAATACAAGTTTTACTTGTTTTGACTCTATGTTTATATTATCTGTTAGAACGTATTAGGGGAGGCTGGCCTGGTGGCTCTGAGGGTTGAGACGCTGGACGCCACACCTCGCTCTACGTCAGCAACCCTGGTTCGGGAGTGAACCCTGGCACCGGGTGTTGCAGGGGAGGGTTGAGGATGAGTGCCCTTGTGGTGCTTTCCTCCCCAGGGAAGTAGGAGTGGGAAGTCTCGGCTTGTCAGTGGCTCCCAGTGGAGACAGGGGATACTTCAGCAAGCCAGACAAGCAAGTAATTAGCATTGTCGATGCTGGCAGGGTTGCCGTGCACACAGTATGTCGATGTGCTCCATGCGGGGAAGGGGTGCTGGGGACAGTACCAGAAAAAGAAGAAAATCCCCTCCGGAGGACTGTGGAGATGATGAGGACTTCTGTGGCATGGCCCACATCCCACCGTCGGCCCATCTCACCGAGATCTTCCTGGGCACCAACCCGTAGGTTGTGCAGATCCCAGCTGTGCCGGGGGGCTGGGGGCTGGTCTGGGCAGTGCGGGTGGGGAGATCTGAGGTGTGGGGGTTCAGGCAGGGAGTGAGAGGCCCTAGCCCAGCAAGTGCCCCGGAAGGATACCCTGTCCTCCGGGGTAAATAAACAGATTAAAACAAAAAGATGGTATTAGGGGACAGGAGACTGGGAAGAGGCAAAGTGATATTCAGAAAGGGACAACTAACATAATGAGACAGATTACACTGGTGTTTTGTTTGATTGATAAATATTGGGGAAGGTGCTTGCATCACAGAGAAATGGCACATAGTACACATTGCACCCCACCTTGCACCATTCCCAATTTTCAGATGACCCCTGCAGCACCTGGGGGTCCACCTGAGCCATTTGTCCTTGTGCCATCCTTGTGATGGATGCAGTTGTGCAGTATGGTGGAGTGGAGCTTGCACCACGGCAGTGCTGCAGTATCCCCCAATTGGGATTTTGCAACCCCTTGCAAGGGGAGCATGGGCCTTCAGAGTTAGACTGGTCAGAAGCAGGTCTCACAGCCAGTGCACCACTCCATATGGCCAGCCATAGTGGGCAGTGGCTGTACCCCGATTGCAGCCCTTGCTAGTGGGAATCTGCCACTCTCCCACACCCAGCCAAGTGTCCCCTGAGTGGTGGGGGCTGAAGTTTTTGGGGTCTAGAGTACCCCCCACAAGTTGTGGTACTGCCCCCCCAATGCCTGCCATGGCTGGAGCCATGATCAGTTGCAACCCCCCAACCTACCTCGGCCCACCATCTACAGACCCTGCTGGCAGCCAGCAGGTCCCCTTTATGGCTGCCAGTGCTGCCCAAAATTGGCTGCAGTCTGTTGCATTCCCAGCCTGTGTGCAAGGTGTTCAGCGCACAGGATGACTTCAGGCAAACTTGGGGTGTTTGGCACCAGGACCCTGTTTTTTTTAGAATCAGGCTAAGGGTCCATGGTGCACTCGAGTTTGTCAAAGTCGGGCCATTGGTGCAAGATGCCCCAGTCCTAAAAAGGCTTTGAAAATTGAGCCTAGAATGTCAAGGGCCTGATGAATAGGATTAAGTTTGGTAAAGTGCTAGATATTGCCAATAGAAGCCATATGCTTATATCTTATTACTTCAAGAGATACATTTTTTATCGAAAGTTCTTACTTTTGTTCCTAAAAAATGGAGGCCAGGCATGGGATCATTCTATCCTAAAAACTCCTTATCCAGGTTTGGAAGATCATTGGCCTATCCTAACGGTAGGTCTTTGATTGCTGAAATTGATTATCAGGGTTTAGATTCATGATGTTGAATGTGTATGGCCCTAATAACAAGCATTTGCCAATGCCAAATGTTTGCTTGCTGGCCTTAGCAGTGGAAGTGGAGGAGTTAGACAGATGCAGTATAGGAATGGCAGTGAAGTATTGAACTGACGTCAACTCAACCCCCACCCTGCAGAGATGGACAGGCATTGGGGTGTGCCTTTGGGTCGTCGCCCATGACAGTCATGGCATTTCACCTCACCCTACCCTGCAGACGTTGACAAGTGCTGAGGTGTGCCTTGGAGTGTTCGGGCTTTACGATCACCTCATTCCATAAGGAAACACTCTGAAATGGGTGTAGTGTAGGAGAATGGGGTGACCTCTGGGGCCAGGGGGTCCAAGGCACACCTCATTGCCTGTCATTGCAGGGTGGAGGTGAGGGTGGAATGGCATGAGCATTACTGTCGACAATCCCAAGTCACACACCTGATGCCTGTCAGTCCCTAGAGGGTAGGGCATTATGGTCAAAAACCCTGGGCATTTCTTGGTATTTTTACTCCAATTTTTCAACATGGGCTTTTGGCAGCCCTCTGCATGAACAGTGACACTCTATCAGTTTGTTAGCCAAAAGGTGATTTTGCACAGTGACTGCACCATTTGGCACCACAGGTGCGAAAACACATTTCGAACAGGATGTGAAAAATGACAGCCGTACTGTTCATGAGGAGGTGAAAAAAATGATAATGTTGAAAACTTGGAGTGAAAATATAAAAAAATGGTGAAGTCACGAGTGTGCATAGAAATTGTGCAATGCACACCCATAATGTAATTAGTTTGGAGATTTTTTACAGCAGATTTTCAACACAGACATTATGGGAGCTCCGCTCATAAACAGTGTCACTGTAATTTTCTTACTCTGTCCCGAACATGATTTCCCACAGCAACCGCACTATTCTGCGCCGGAAGTGTGAAAACACCTTTCAGCCAAGGTGTAGAAAATGACAGCTGTACTGTTCATAAGGAGGTGTAGAAAAATGCCAATGTTGAAAATCTGAAATGAAAATATTACAGATTTGTGAACTTATGAGGGTGCGTGGAAACTGCACAATGCACGCTCGTAACATAGTAATTTTATGGACTTTTGTCACCAAATTTTCAACATAGCCATTTTAAGACCTCTGCTCATGAACAGTGTCACTGTACTCTTCTTAATCTGTCCCAAACATTGATTTCGCACACTGACCACGTCATTGTGAGCTACAAGTGTGAAAACACATTTTGGGTGAGATGTGAAAAATGACAGCTATACTGTTCATAAGGAGGTGTGGTAAAATGGCAATGTTGAAAATCTGCATTGAAAATAGTAAAAATTCTCAAAGTTACGAGCTTGCAAAGGAACTGCGCAACACTCATTCATAACAGTCATTTTTGGGAATTTTTTCACCAAATTTGCAACATAGGCTTTTTGAGGGCCCACCTCATGAACTGTGACACTATCGTTTTGTTAATTGGTCCCAAAAGGTGATTCCATGCAGTGACCGTGAAATCACCTTTCAGGACCGAATAACCAAATGACAGTCACTGAATTCATGAGATGGGGTCCCAAGAACCCCATGTTGAAAATTTGGGGCAAAGAATTTGAAAAAAATGACCAAAATATGCACCAAAGTTGAAAAAACCCTATTTATGCCATTACACAGCTTACCGGCATTTCTTCAGTTCGCAGTCGGGTTTCAAGACATGTTCCTGCTCCACTGAAGATTGTTGAGTCAGCCTCTGGAGGTAAGTATGGGGTGAGGGGGGTGTGGGGAGGTAGGGTACACAGATGGTGGGCATGGGTTGTGGGAGAGGGGCTAGAGAGTCAGCGAGGGTCTGTTTTCTTTTGTTACAGGTTTTTTTTTTATTGTACATGGATGACGTGGGACTTTTGCCATGCTGGGGTGGGCTTCCAGCGTAGCACCTGGAAGTTTTGGGGGCAGTGGCGCCAATGGGGGATTGCACCCCCCTTTTGGCCATACAGTGTGGGGGGACCCATGAGGATGCTGGACTTCTGCCACGCTGGGGTGATCTCCCAGTGTGGCACATGGAAGTTTGCTTTTTTGGGGAGGGGCACTGGAGTCGACAGAGACTAGGCACTCCCATTGGACATACAGTGTGCCGGGGGGGAAGTGTGCATGTGCCGAAGGTGATTGGGCACCCCTCAGCACACAACTGGGGGGGGCACATGCATGCAACCACCGCTACAATCAGCGGTGGTGACGTGCAAGCAGTTTGCATACTGCTGATGGCAGGGCAGCATGCAAATTGCCTACATGTTACCACTGCTGATTGTAGCGGTAATTTGCTTTCAACTGTATGCCATTAGAATCTGAACTGCTGTCATATACAGCTGGGACATTCATTGGTGCGGTGCTGCCGCACCAGCAAAAATGCTGAGGGCATTGGAAGTAGGGATGCCATACCTATGAAAACTTGTATGGTGGTGCTATGTTTCTTGCGCATGCGTGCAAGCAAACATAAAAATTATCCAAACTTTTTGTAGACCTGTTTTAGAATTAGCTTCTTTTTCCTTACCATGTGTAATGGGGTAGGGGGAGTTTAATATTAGCCTTAATAATATATTGGACAGAACACCTCCATCTGGTAATATGGGAAGAAGTGCAGGAAGTATGTTGAGAAGGTAAATGAAAGACTTTTTGCTGGTTCACCCTGGTGTCATTTTAACCCAGTTTCTATCATGCACTCATATTATTTGCCTGCATGTAAGAGTTATTCTAGGAGTATTTTTTTGTTAATTTTTGAGTCTTTATTGTATGCTGTTGCATAAACTACATATCATAATATTCTAATTTCTGATCATGCCCCTGTAAATCTGGTAATTAAACTGCCTTACCAGAAAAAAAAACTAAGTCCCTAGTGTATGCCTCCAGCATTAATAAATGATGAGAATTTTTACTCCAACATGTCGGATGAAATTAATTCTTTTTTTCATAATTAATGCACATCAATCAGTGTCAGCCCAAATGCTTTAGGATTGCTTTAAGGCATATCTTAGGGGTTCTTGTATTGCCTAGTCTACTTTCAAATATAGAGATATATTGTAGATAAGAAACTTCCCTTGCTCACTCTGGAGAATTATTCATCCTAGGCGACGTCAATAAAAATTGGTTGTCACCTAAAACTACCAAACTAAAAATGAAATCAGAGTCCTAAACCTCTCCTAACTGATCTCCAAACCTGCCCACCCAATCCACAAGACACAACAATGCTCTCTACTCAACTGGGTCCTTACCTTCCACCCCCCACCACATAATCACCTCTGGCATCCTCCTCGATGCTCTCAGTGACCTTAACCCAATAGTCATAGTTAGGTAAGTCCACAGAACTAAATCACCACACAAAACCATACAACTACACTCTTTCAAGTCTCTTAACCTTTTCCTCAGTGCCAAGAAGACTGTCTCCAAGACCTTTGGCACAAGGCAGACACTCTAGGCCTCCCTGCCTACCCACTTTTCACACCCTTGATGGGACTTTACTTGAGGACACTTCCTCCTTCAGGTACTTGGGTGTTTGGTTGGACCAACACCTAAACTTCTCGGGACATATTGACACCATCCAGAAAAAACTGCTCCCCATGCTTGGTGCCCTGTTCAAGAACCATAGTTGCATCCCTCCTATGGCTAGGCATGAACTTGTTCAGAAGATGATACTGCCCATTTTTGACTACTGTGACGTAGGCTATGGTGCTGCCACTAAGTCCTTCCTGGCCAGACTGGACACCCTCTTTAATTCCTTCTGCCGCTTTGCCCTGGATGTCTCCATTCGCACCCATCACTGCAATCTTTATCATGCCCTATTCTTCCCCTATCTTACAAACAGGTGACACTCCCACTGTGCTAAATTCACATCCAAGCACTGGTTGGGTGAGCTCCCCTCCTACCTCACCTCCTCCTTTATAATACCCCCCACCCTCCCATTCCCTTAGATCAACTGTCTCCCGTATCCTGGTTGTCCCCCTGCAGATCCACCCAAATCAGCCAATCCGGTTACTCTCGCCACCTCCCACAAATGTGGAATTCCCTCCCCCCTCAAATCTGGCACTCATCCTTCACCTACTCTATCAGCTCTGCCCTCAATAATTACTTTGCACCTAGCTGTTCCTGCCATGTCCCTCCTTAATTCACTCCTCTAAGCCCTGGACAGACCCTATGCCTCTACCCTCACCTTCATTTTATCCTTTGCACACTCACCCCCCAAATCTCTAGCCCTCCTCCCCTCCCCCCAAATTGATCCCCCTTACTGGCCTCCTTTGATCTCTCACAGAATATAAAGGACCCCAAATACTCTCCATGGGTCCATCTCCTACTCCCTCAAGGGGTTTGTATCTCTCATCTACTTACTTCCCTCACCATCCTAAAGGGGCCTCTCTGGGACACTGCCTTATCCCCTTCTCGCTGGTTCCCCAGTCCCCTTGCAAGGTTCCTCACATCCTGAGGGGTTTTCAGGGTCACAGTTCTTCCCCCTCCACCTCATCCCTCCCTCTCCTTTTCCCCTTTTCTTTCACATAAGGACTTGTTTACTTAGTAACCAAGCACTTATTATTGTCTATTCTTTCCGCATGTTATGCGCAACACTGTTGTAACACTGTTTGCAACACTTGCCTTACAACTGTATGTTAATGTTGATCTCATAACTTGAATGTTTAATGTTTCATTCCAATTGTACCCATTCTCCACAGGTTGCACTGGGAGACGAACGACTTGTTGCTCAGTGTGCCTTTCTGGTGAAACATTTCAATAAATAAATAAATAACAACTGAATGGCTTAGAAAAGACTATTAAAAACCTTGAGTCAGTTATTATTCATCAACCTACTGACAGTAATAAAAAGTGTCTTAGCTGAAACAAATTGTAATATAATAATTTATTAATGTTAAAAGGAGAAAAATAGTATATCTTTCAGCTATTTACAGCTTAGAAATTTTATTTTTGAAGTAACAATGGTTATGGTTCACCCATTCATTCTCCTATTATGTAACATTTAGTCTCCAGTTCACCTACTAACAAACATTACAATTTATTGTACCCTGCAAGTGCTCTCAGGAAAAAAAGAAATACATTTAAGATCTAATTGGGAGTTACATCTGGGTATTTCTTTCACAGATGAAATATGGCAAGATATGGTATATATGTGTGTATGTATGTATATATATATATATATATATATATATATATATACATACACACAACTTTTAAAGGCTTAATTTCTTCTAAACTTCAACAGATGCAGCATAAAATTCTGTACCGTACTTATTATACTCCAGCAAAGCTTAATGAAATGAATTTGAATATTTTCCCTGCCTACCCAAGATGTAACAGTATCCCAGCAACGCTCATACATGTGCTTGTTAGTTGTACCAGAATTTAAGAATTCTGGTTAGGTATTTTTAAAATAATTACAAAAATTACAGGGATTCATCCTGCAATAGATTTTGAACTGATTTTTCAGGGCTGCAGAGGGCAAATGCACATGTTGGAGTGTCAAAAAAAGTCACCACATCAGAGCATTCCGTGTTAATTTTTTATTTTTATTTTCCTTTCAGTGGGCCATGGCCACTGAAATACATAACCCCCCAATCAACCCTCCCACTCAGCACCCACTATACTACACTGCCCCAGAAATATAACAGTGACACTGAGGGGTGCCCAATCCCCCAGTACAGGAATCCTCACCACCTCCACTACCACGCATGGTGTGGTTATATACTAAACAATCTGAAATTCATTCTTTCACTGTTCTGTGGCCCAGTGCAAGTTCTGCAGTGACAACTAAGAGTGAACCTCACTGCTGACAGAGTTTGAGCCATTTTTACTTTCAGGTCCCTCTCCTTCCTTTCCCTTCATTTCCAGTCCAGGAGAGGTTCCAGTGATGGCAGAGAACAGGACAGCCTGACAATGTGCTCCTCTGCTCTGAGTGAAAGGGGGAGTGGCAGTTTAGAAAGAGAAAGCAAAACTTCAGATGCATCTCTGTCTTTACTTAGTGTTCACTGGCAGGGCAGCAGGGTTGGCCAAAGCAAAGAAAACAAGTGCTGGGTGGTAGACAGACACCCACCCGAGGAAGACCCACTAAGAAGTATGTACGAGCTCTGCCCTCACCAAAAGCAGCACCAGAAAGTCAACAGACCACCTGTCCACTGATACATAGTAGCTCTAGCTCCTTGAAAGACTGCAGGGACAGAAGAGATGTGATTGTGTGACCCCAGCCTCAAGTCTTGATCAAACAGAGGCACCACAGACGTGCCAACTGCTGACATGAGCAGAGTGACTGGGGGTAGTATTGCCTGAAAGTCAGCAGCCCAGTGAAGCAGCCAGATGAAGCCGTCCACCACCCCGCTGATGCAGAATGACTCCTGGAACAGCAGAGAGGAGATTCCAATGCCCAGCCTAGAGATCTAACTGAAAAGTAGCACAGCACATCTGCCAACCACTGGAGTTGTTGCAGGGAAGGGGGGCGAAGAGAGATGGAGCTTACACACTGATTACCTGGGAACTGATGGGCAGGTGAGGCAGTGGATGAGAGTACTCAAGTTGTTGGTGGTGGAGGGGGTATAGAGTGGCACTGGGGGATGCCAAATCCCCCAGCAAAGGAATCTCTGCCCCCCCCCCCACTATTGCACATGCACGATTATTTATTGAATGATGCAGGTGCAGGTCAAAACCAGGAATAATTTCAGTGACATCATCACATAAAAATGCAGCCCACCAACTCTATGTTATAACACTATGTTGCTGAAAATATCTCCACACACCTGTTTTCTCTACATAGTTTTACAAATGTTTTTACAAATAGAAATACTTTTCAACTCATGACACTGTGCCACTGACTGAACTGTAAATTTTTCCATGTCACTATCAGCATCTTGGTCCTGCTTTTTTTTTCTTTCTTTTTTTGAACCTGTAAAAAGAAAACCATTCATCGATGTCTTTTGCACTATTTCTGAATGCCCAACCAACCCCCCCCCACTGAGCAATCACCACCCCACATCCCCACAAGCCCTTACATACCCATCGGGGGTCCAACACTGTAATTCTCTATGGACAACAGACAAGTCTTCACTCTTCAAAGCCTGACTACAAACCGAAGAAACAGGAATGCCATTCAATGTATTTCATAGAAACATAGAAACATAGAATTTGATGGCAGATAAGGACCGCTTGGCCCACCTAGTCTGCCCATTTCCCTACCTAGAGGATAAGCTGCAGATCCTTTTAACCAACAGCCTATATCTTCCTACCCCCACAAAACCTGCCTTATATCTGTCCCATGCATTCTTGAATTCTCCCACTGTTCCTGACTCCACAACCTCCTCAGGAAGGCTGTTCCATGCATCCACAACCCTCTCTGTGAAAAAATACTTTCTAACATTACCTCTGAGACATCCCCCCCATCTTCAAATTGTGCCCCTTGTTCTTGCACACCTCTTCTTCTGAAAGATACTACCCTCTAGTAATTTATTAATTACCTTGAGATACTTGAAAGTGTCTATCATGTCCCCCTTCTCCCTCCCTTCCTCAAGGGTATACATATTAAGCTGCTTTAGTCTCTCCTCGTATGTCTTCTGGTGCAGACCCTGCACCATTTTGATTGCCCTCCTCTGAACAGCCTCCACTCTGTCTATATCTTTGCAGAGATGGGGTCTCCAGAATTGCATGCAGTACTCCAGATGGGGTCTCACTAACTGTCTGTACAGAGGGATAACAACTTCCTGTTTTCTGCTGTTGATGCCTCGTCCTATGCATTCCAGTATCCCCCCAACCCTCCTTACTGCCATCTCACATCGCTTGCCTACCTTTACATCATCTGATATAATTACTCCTCGGTCTCTTTCGATTTTTGTTGTTGTTATTATCTCACCCCCTCCCATTGTGTACTCTTTCCCTGGGTTTTTGTTTCCCAGATGCATTACCTTGCACTTCTTTGCATTGAATCTGAGCTGCCACATATTTGACCATTCCTCCAACCTTGCCAAGTCCCTTTTCATTCTTTCTACTCCACCTTGTGTATCAACGCTGTTGCAGATCTTTGTGTCATCTGCAGAAACATACCTTTCCTTCCAGGAGCTCTCCAATGTCACTTATAAAGACATTAAAGAGGACCGGTCCCAGTACCGAACCCTGCAGTACCCCACTAGTTGCCTTAGTTTCTTCACTGTGGACTCCGTTTAATATTACCCTGTGCGTCCTGTTGTCCAGTCAGTTTTTTATCCAGACTACCACCTTGGGACCCACTCCAAGGCTGGCTAACTTGTATATTAATATTTTGTATGAGACTGTGTCAAATGCCTTACTAAAATCTAGGTACGCCATATTCACAGCCCCTCCCTGGTCTACTTCTTTGGTCACCCAGTCAAAGAAATCTATTAGGTTTGTCTGACATGACCTTCCTGCTGTGAAACCATGCTGCCTTGGGTCCTGTGCCCCACTCACCTTTAGGTACTCAACAATTCTCTCCTTCAGAAGTGATTCCATCATTTTCCCTACCACTGAAGTCAAACTAACTGGTCTGTAGTTTCCTGTCTCTGCCCTGCTCCCACTTTTATGAAGTGGAATTACATTTGCCCTCCTTCAGTCCTCAGGTACCACCCCATCCTCCCATGATTTGTTAAAGAGAGTAGACAGTGGTGTTACTAGTTCTACCATTAGTTCTTTTAGAATTCTTGGGTGAATCCCATCAGACCCCATTGCTTTGTTCAATTTCAATGGGGTTTTGAACTTAGAGGCATAACTTGGGCATTTTTGCATATTTCTGGCCCAAATGTTCCACATGCCTTCTTTTGTACCCCACCTCATGTGCAAAGTCACTGTCATTAGGCAAATCTGTCCTGAAAGGTGATTACGCAGTCCCTGTGCAAAATCACATTTCAGGCAGGAGTTGAAAATTTTCTCTGCCCCTGTTCATGAGCTGGGGTCGTAAGAATGGGGTGTTGAAAATTGATATAAAAATATTAAAAAACAACAAAGTTACTTTATGAACCTACATTGAATTTTGCAAACACAGTATCGTAACTTGTAATTGTAAATATTTTTACACCAAATTTACAACATAGCCATATCGTTACAGCACCTCATGAATGTGACAGCTGCCATTTTTCAAATTCTGGCCAAACTTTTTTTTTTTTTTACATCCTGAAAGGTGATTTCACGGTCCCTGTGCAAAATCCCCTATTGGGCAGGAGTCAACAATTTTCTCTGCCCTTGTTCATGAAGTGGGATCATAAGAAGGCTATGTTGAACATTTGGTGTACAAATATTAAAAAACAACTATGTTATAGACCTGCATTGAATTTTGCTAACACAGTCTTGTAACTTTGGTGCTTTTCAATATTTTTACCCCACAAGTACAACATAGCCATATCTTTCCAGCACCTCATAAATGTGGCAGCTGCAAATTTTCAAATCCTGACCAAAATGTGTTTGTTACATCCCGAAAGGTGATTTCATGGTCCCTGCACAAAATCACCTTACAGGCAACAGATTAAAATTTTCTCTGCCCTTGTTCATGAGGTGGGGTCATAAGAAGGCTATGTTGGAAATCTGGTATAATAATATTAAAACTCAATAAAGTTATGATATAGATATAGCTTCTGCCAGAGAACAGACAGAACACCAGGAGGAAGGAGCTACTGGTATAATTAAAACTTCTCTACTGGGACTATATTGCCCTCCTTCCCTCCCCTCCACCCTGAACCAGTTATACTTTTAGAGGCACAGGATTTAACTGACAAAAGAAACTTCCTGTTTGGGAGCAGGAAGTGAATGATCACAGAGCCACCAAAGGCTCACCATCCTAAAAGGGCAAGAGTAGCTCTCCATCCTGCCTAGCTGCTGGAGATCTGACTCTGAGCAAGTAAGGAGACTACTGAGAAATATAGGAACTTCTTGTCTTAGAACAGGAAGATTAGGAGCTAAAAGGGCACAGAGGCAGTAAGTAAGTAAGTAAGTAGGGGAAGAAAAAAGAAAAAAAAGAAAAGAAACAAACAGAGGAAAGAGTAAGTATTCCAAACAACATTTAGGGGGCCAGAAAAAAGACATGATGGGAGTGGTGCAGTCCAGTGGCTGTGGAGCAGCAGTCTTCCAGAAGACATTCTGGAAGATGCAGTGTTATCCCATCTGCAGGCACCTCTCTGGGCTGAGGGAGGAGTTTGCTCATCTCCAGGCTGAGTTGGCCAGGATTTGTGGGACCTCCTCTCCCACCCAGGGACCACCAGAGTCACTGCCATTGCCTCAGAGGTTGCCAAGAAAGAGGAGCGGTTGGACCACAGTGGGCTCAAGGATGGTGAGGGTGGTGGAACAGAGGTGCATCCCACCAGTTGTACCTCTCCACAGTTTCTATGTCATTCTGGAAAAGTGTTGTTCCTCTATGGAGGCACCCACAGTGGAGACAAAGGAGGATGCTGGGAACCTCCACAAAGTAGACCCACAGGAGGGTGGCATGGGACCCCACAGGGAAAGGAAACAACTCCTGACGGGGGACTCCATTGTTAAGAAGGTAGAACTGGGGGAGGAAGGCGAGAGAGAGGTAAGGTGCCTGCCTGGTGCCATGGCTTGGAGGGACAGGGATTGAATCCTCAGGCTCACAGGAGCAGCAGCACAGGGGAGGGAGCTGAATGTTATTATCCACCTAGGGACAAATGACCTGGCTAAGAAAGGGATCAGAGCAGTGCAAGAAGCATTTGTGGAGATGGGAAGGGGCCTTAGACAAATAGCACACATGGTAACCTTCTTGGAGGTGCTGCCTGTCTATGGCACTGATGAGGCTAGGGTGCTCCACAACATGGGCTTCAATTAGTGGTTGAAAAAATGGTGCAGAGCTCAGGGATTTGGCTTCATTGGGGACTGGATGTCCACCTGGATGGATGCAGGCCTATACTGGTGTGATGGTCTGCATCTGTCCAGGAGGAGAACCAGGATCCTAGGTGATAGGTTTAAATACTTCATTGGCAAGCATTTAAACTAGCCAAGGGGAGAAGGCACTGGAAAGAAGCTGGGAAATCCTAGCCCTCCCAAAACAATCAGGGTACTAAGTGAGGTAGACACCAACATAAAGATGTTAATAGGAAGAAGCGCTGGGGTAAATGGAGAAAGTGACAAACGCAATAAGGACAGGGATGGGGCAAAAAGGGGTAAGGCCATCAAGAAATGGAGGGTAATGAGTACCAGCACCCGTAGTCTGGGCAACAAGCTCCCTGAACTGGTGGCCTTGATGGAAGAGGCATGGGTGGATATCGTAGCAGTCACAGAAACATGGTACACAGAGAACCATGACTGGGGTGTTAACATACCAGGGTACACAATCTACAGGAGAGACAGGAAGGGCAGAAGGGGGGTAGCTCTCTATGTAAGGGAAGGGATAAAAGCAACTGAACAAAAGAGCAAACAGGGAGGAGAGGAGGCACTGTGGGTCACCTTAGAGACTGGAAATGGCACCACAATCTGCACAGGGGTTGTATACAGATCCCCATGTCAGGGGGAGGGACTAGATAAGGATATGATAGAAGGCATACTTAGGATGGCAGAGAAAGGGGAGGTTCTGCTGATGGGGGACCTTAATATGCCATATGTTAACTGGAGCACCTTTGCTGCAGCCACATACTCCACTGCTACACGATCAAATCACCTCCCCCCATATCAGTTGTAGACTGTTGTTTGTTCTAGCTGCCAAAATACTGTATATGTATTGCACACACCAGTCATCATGTTTCATTTATCAGTATGCAACCTGTAAGTCTCTTCCCTGTCTCATATCAATGTTTACCACCTGCGGTCACCCTATGTGGTACCCTTGTATGTATATCCAGCCTGTATCATGTAATGTGCATTTCATGTATATACTGTTATTACCTATCTGTGTTTGTACTTTAAGTGTTTATGTCACAGGACCTCCTTGTGAATGAGCTTGCTCAATGGAGTTTTCCTGCAGTAATCTTGAACTTGAACTTGAACATCCAAAAGCAGGGCCATTCTTGATGACCTTCAGGTGGCATGCCTCAGACAGCTAGTTTTGGAACCTGCTCATGAGGGAGCAATCTTAGACCTCGTACTCTCAAATGGGGACAGTGAGAGGATCTCAGATGTAGAAGTGGGTAGCCATTTGGGAACAAGTGACCACCAAACAGTGTGGTTCATGATAAACTCAGCTACAGAGTCAAGCCATACAAAAGTGAGGATTCTGGACTTCAGGAGGGCTGACTTTGGCAAGATGGGAGAGTGCCTTAGAAAAGCACTAGCAAACAGGCTAGAAGGAGGGGTGGAGCAACAATGGGGAAATATCAAATCTGCCATCACAGAGGCAACAAGCCTTTGTGTGAAGCAAATAAACAAATCAAAATGAAATAAAAAGCCACTATGGTTCTCAAAAGAAGTGGCGGTGAAGGTTAGGGAGAAAAAGATAGCATTTAGGAAGTATAAGGAAACACTGAAGGAGCAGGACAGAGAACTGTACCAGTTAAGGCAGAAGGAAGCAGGGAGGGTAGTCAGAATAGCAAAGGCACAAACTGAGGAAAAGATAGCCAACTCGGTTAAGATGGGGGATGAAACCTTTTATAGGTATATCAGGGAGTGTAGAAAGACAAAGGGCGGGATAGTGAGGCTGAATACAATGGATGGTGGATGGGCAGAGAGTTACAGTGAAAAAGCAGGGATACTGAATGAATACTTCTATTCAGTATTCACAAAAGAGGAAGTGGGGGAGTTGCCTAATCCAATTAACAGAAGTACTCTGGAGAGGAAGGGGGTGATCCCAGTCCTTTCACAGAAGAAAGGGTTCTGAAAGAACTCCTTAAACTGAAGGTGGACAAAGCAATGGGGCCAGGTGGAATTCACCCCCAGAATTCTAAAAGAATTAAGCAGAGAACTAGTGACACCACTGACTACCCTTTAAAACAAATCATAGGAGGATGGTGTGGTACCTGAGGACTGGAAGAAGACTGATGTGATTCCCCTTCACAAAAGTGGGAGCAAGACAGAGGCAGAAAACTACAGACCTGTCAGTTTGACCTCTGTGGTAGGGAAAGTGATGGAATCATGTTTGAAGGAAAGAATTGTTGAGTACCTAGAGGCCAGTGGGGCACAGGACCCAAGGCAGCATGGGTTCACGGTAGGAAGGTCATGTCAGACAAATCTAATTGATTTCTTTGACTGGGTAACCAAAGTAGTAGACCAGGGAGGGGCTGTGGACATGGCCTACCTAGACTCTAGCAAGGCATTTGACACAGTCCCACACAAAAGATTAGTAGTCAAATTAACCAGCCTTGGAGTGTGTCCCAGGGTGGTAGCCTGGGTGAAACATTGGCTGAACAACAGAACACAGAAGGTAATTGTAAATGGAGTCCACTCTGAAGAAAGAGGGGTTACTAGTGGGGTACCGCAGGGTTCAGTACTGGGTCCAGTCCTTTTTAATGTTTTTATAAGTGACATTGCAGAGGGACTGGAAGGAAAAGTATGCCTCTTTGCAGATGACACAAAGATCTGCAACAGGGTTGATACACAAGAAGGCGTGAAAAAGATGAGAAGAGACTTGGCAAGGTTGAAGGAATGGTCAGAAGTATGGCAGCTTGGATTCAATGCAAAGAGAATGCAAAGTAATGCACCTGGGAAACAAAACCCAGGGAAGATTACACAATGGGGGAGTTAGTAACAACAACAAAAATGGAAAGAGGACCTGGGTAATCATATCAGATGACCTTAGGTTGGCAAGCAATGTGAGAAGGAGCGATAGGGAGGCTGCAGGGATACTGGGATGTATAGGAGGCATCACCAGCAGAAAACAGGAAGTTGTTATCCCCCTGTACAGACAGTCGGTGAGACCCCATCTGGAGTACTACGTCCAGTTCTGGAGACCCCATCTCCGCAAGGACATAGACAGGATGGAGGCAGTTCAGAGGAGGGCAACTAAAATGGTGCAGGGTCTGCAAGAGAAGCCATATGAGGAGAGGCTAAAGGAGCTTAATATGTATACACTTGAGGAAAGGAGGGAGATGGGGACATGATAGAAAAGTTTAAGTATCTCAGTGGAATCAACAAAGTCCAAGAGGGTAGCATCTTTCAGAAAAACAGATGTGCAAGAACAAGGAGACACAATTTGAAGATAGAGGGGGGACTGCTCAGGGGCAATGTGAGGAAGTATTTTTTTACAGAGAGGGTTGTGGATGCATGGAACAGCCTTCCTGAGGAGGTTGTGGGGTCTAAAACTGTGGGAGAATTCAAGAATGCATGAGACAGACATAAGGCAAGTTTTGTGGGGGTAGGAAGAAATAGGCTGTTGGTTAAATAGGATCTGCAGCTTATCCTCTAGGTAGGGAAATGGGCAGACTAGGTGGGCCAAGCGGCCCTTATCTGTCATCAAAGTCTATGTTTCTATGTCTCTATGAACCTACATTAAATATTGCAAATGCAGTCCCTGTGCAAAATCACCTTTAAGCCATGAGTTGAACATTTTCCCTGCTCATCTTCATGAAGCAGGGTCATAACAAGACAATGTTGAAAATTTGGTGTGAAAATATTAAGAAACAAATTTTCAATATTTTATCCCACATTTCTCAGCTGTAGCCCTATTAACTCTGGCCAGAGCTGTTTTTTTTTATCATTACACTACTAGCTTTATTCCTACATATGTTCAAAAATGTATTCATCTAGCTATGATTATGGCTAATAAAGCTATTATGTTGAATTGGAAAAATGTAGATCCACCAGTCATGCAGCATTTGTTAAATTTGATGACAGATATGACAGAACTAGAAAAAATCCATTATTTTGTTAGAAAAAGAAAATCAGTGTGTACAAATAGCTTAGGTTAATGTTGGTGTTTAATGCCTTTCTTATTAGGATTATATACGATTATGACAATAACATGAATTTCAGTTAGTCTGTTAATTCATGGGAGGAATCCCTGCAAGGATATACTTTGTTGTTGTTAATATTATGATCTTGTTTATTTATTTATTTATTTATTAATAGCCAGGTAGGTGTACTGGTCTGAGAACCATTTTCAGGCATGATGTGGGCCATACAGAATAGCAATAGGAACGCATTAAGTGTAAAAGTGTATGGTAGAGGCAATATGGAGACATCAACAGGCATTGAAAGATTACAAGATATTTCTAGAAAGATAAATAACAAGCATTTGTCAATGCCGAATGCTGTATTGCTGGCATTGGCATTGGTAGTGCAGGAGTTAGAGAGGTGCATAATAGGAAAGCCAGTGAAATATGAAACTGATGCCAACCCCACCCCACCCTGCAGAGACTGACAGGCATTGAAGTGTACCTTTGGGTCATCAGTCATAACACTCATGACATTTCACCTCACCCTACCCTGCAGACTCTGACAAGTGTTGCGTTGTGCCTTGGGGTAATCGGGTCTTACGGTCATGCCATTCCATACGAAAATACATTTAGATGGGTGCAGTATAGCAGAGGGTCACTGTGGATTGGGGAAGGGGGGGCTCCAGACTCAATGACGGACCATTTTCTTTTTTTCAGGAACAGACATCGTAGGAAGGTTTTCTTTATTTACAGGTGAAATAAAACAACTGTTGGGCACACTGGGGTGGGCTCCCAGTGTGCCCCATGACTTTGGTGGGTTATGTTGGTCACACTGGAGTGGGATCCCAGTGTGGCACACAGTGGGGGTGTGGTGGGGTGGGGCAGGGGCAGGAACATGCCAATGTAGACAGCTTTGGAACACATGAAGCACACTGGGTTGGGCTCCCAGTTTGCCACACAATCTTGAGGGGGGGTTTATAGACATGCTGACATGGGGATTGGGCACCCCCTTTGTCGGCATTCTAAGGATTGTGAGAGTCGGATGGCGACAGCCGCTGCCATGTTTATTGAAATGTTTCAGCAGGCAAGGCACGTCCTGCAATGATGGGGTGCTGCTTCATTGTGGCGGTGAGTTTCTTTCAAGTTGGCTGCATGCTTCTCAACTGCTGTCATAGACAGCATGCTCATTTGTTGGTGCCACAGTGTCAAGCCCAAAAATGCAGTGGCGGCATTGGCCACAACACTGCCATACCTCCAAAACCTGCTACTCCAGCAAGCTGCCACAAAATGTTCCTTGCACTGAGCGCGCAAGACAACATAAAAATGGCAGTACAATGCATAATACATATAGAAAACAGCTATCAGTGGCAGGCAATTTACAACTGAATACATTACAAATACAATACAAGTGAAGCATGGCAGAGAATGGATAATAGGTGAGTTGTAATACCAGTGAGGCATGGCAGAGGATGGGTATAAGGAAAAAGGGTGCATAAGGTTGTATAGATATTTGAACAGAAGGGTGGTAAGGAGCATTTCAATCAGCCAGGGGAGCAGGAACATGGGGTAGAGGGCAGAAGGTGCAACCTGAGAAGAGAATGGAAAAGGCCTCAGTGAGTCTGATGTTCTAAGAAGATGGGGAAGGCTATTCCAGCAGGTGGGTGCCATGGACAAGAAAGCCCATTTGCCCATGCAAGTGGAGATTTGGGGACAGTCTAGCTTGGGGCGAGCACTGAGGCAGAGTTCTGGAATTCACTTCAGACCTAAAAATGGAGGAGAGCGGAGAAGTAGCTTGATTTCAGATGGCCTTTTCAACTATACTGTCAAGGAGATAGTTATGTCTAGCTCTAGCGTGGGGGGAGGCAGCCAAGGGCCTGATAGAGTGAGCAGTGGTGGTGGGTGGTAGATGGAGCTATTAGAGCAAACTGGCAGATGTTGTTGTAGGTGATGTTTAGGTGATCCAGGTGTGTATAGGAGGTATGGGTGAAGATAGGGGAACAATAAAGTAGTAATGGGAGGAGGTTGCTTTGTGCAATTGCGAGCCGGGCTTCAGGAGTGAGATACCTAATAAGGCGGTAGCTGATCCCCAGTTTCTGGTTTATGTGGTGTATGATGATATCTATATGACTGGAGGAAGTAAGGGCAGGGTCAAGCATAATGCTTCGATATTTAAAAGGGTGGACTGTCTCAAGGGGTAAGCCATCGTGGGGATTAAATACTGAGAGTATTTGGGCTTGTGCAAGTTTAGCTAATCTAGATTTAGAGCCAAAAAGCATTAATTTAGTCTGTTTGGCATTGACAAGCAGCTGGTTAGTAGTGAATCATTTATGGCTTGGTGGTATTTGGAGGTAAGAGCTATTCAGAGATTGGGTAGGGATTTATCCCTCATATAGAGGATAAATTTGTCCGCATATTGTATAGAGAAGCAGGAGAGACTGTCTTGGGGGACAGAGTTTATGAAAAGGGAGAAAAGAATGGGCCCCAGGATGGATCCCTGAGGTATCCTGATGGCAATAGGTGGGACTGAGGAGGTATCTCCACCCACACGACCCATTGGGTGCAATTAGAGAGGTAGCTGTGAAACCAACCAGTGGTGGCAGGGGACAATCTAAAGCCACAGAGTTTGTTGAGGAGGATATTGTGGTTTACCAGGTCAAATGCCTTGAAGAGGTCCACAAAGATAGCTCCAGTAAGCATCCCATCATCCATTTTGCGAAGGACACGATCAGAGAAACAGGCCAGGGCTGTGGAGGGGCTGTGGGCTTTTCTGAATCTGTGTTGTTAGGGACAGAGCAGGTTATATTTAGTGACATAGTCAGTAATCTGATGGTTGACAGTCTTTTCAAGTAAATTGCTGAGGTAGGAGAGTATAGATACAGGGTGACAGTTATCCATGTTAGTGGGTCTCCAGATTTGAAAACAGGGACAATCCTTGCCTGTTTCCATATCAGAGGAATAGTAGCAGTGGCAAGGGAGGGGCTGAAGATCTTTGTGAGGGGTTTGACAATTCCCTGGGCCACTAAGCATGGGGAGAGGCCACTATTATCAGCACTAGTCTTGTTTGGGAGGCTCTGTAGTAGCTTAAATGTATATCTGAAGGTGATTGCCCTGAAAAGGAATGTGGGGCATTGGGTATGAGAGGTGCATTGGTGTGGGGGGGGGGAGGATTTTGAGAGGGTAATTTGTGGAGGTATTCTTCCAGGTTGGTAAACTTGTTATTTAGTGTCTCAGCAACATCAGCTGAATTAGTCAAAGGGCCATTGGACGTGGAGAGTTGGAGATGGGGCATTTTGGCACCGGGGTAAGTATGGAGTGGATTGTTGACCATAACTGACTGGGGTTGCCAAGGTTGCTATACTATATATAACAAAGGTATGTAACTTTACTGGAGTTGATATGTAATTTGCACTGGTTATCCAGGGTTCTGTGCTCATTCCATAGCCATGGGGAGGAGGAGGCCTGAAAGGATGACCACTTGGTATCAAGTTCCTTCATCAGCTTTAAGTGGTCCTTAGTAAGCCAAAAGGTGTCTTCACCATTGACTCTCCTAGTGGTTAATGGGAAGTGCTTTTCCTGGATTCTAGTGAGGGCAGTGAGGGAGACATTTAGTGCAGGGGAGACATCTTTCATAAGGTAGAGGGAAGCCCAATTAACTGCCAAGATGTCATTGTGCAGTAGTGAGTGGTCAAATTTGGAGTAGTCCTGGAAGGACAGGTTCTTCGGAGGAGGGTGTGGGGTTTTAGTTGCCCAGATACAGAAGATTGGTGAGTGGTCACTGATGGAATCAGGTAGGACTCCAGTATGGGTTATCTTGTCTTCTCTGCTAGTCATGATCCAATCAATGGCGGAGTGGTTTAGGGAAAGGTTGTTGAGCCCAGTAGTGGTGGTGATGTGTTGGGTGAGATTGTAGCACGTGGGATGGTTGTGGGAGCCTAAGTTAGTGTTATCAGTCTAGTTTATGTTAAAATCACCTAGAATTATGGTGTTCGGGGGGGAGGTGTATCACTCCTATATTTCCTAAAGTGTAACTAATAAAAGTTTTCATTATTAAAAAAAATGAAAAAAAAAAAAAACAGAATAGGAGAAAATATGGAATCCTTTTTACTTAGAAGAAAAGTAATTCATAAATTAAGGGTTCTAGCCCTTTATATTTTAGGATGGAGGACTCTGGATTTACATGGACGTGTATGTAACTTGATTGATTTTTTTTTAGCTAATATCTAACTCTTGGTTGATTATGTAGGTCCCTGCTTCCTGCATCATACTTTTATTTTGTTTGAACTGTTTGTCATCTATGCGTTATGAATTCTGTAATATTTATTAATGTGAATAACACAGGAAAAAACGTCACCATGGAAGCATGGGTGCACTCATCAGGGATAAACTTCAGGAACAGGAAAGATAATGTACAAATCCACTCTGCTGTTGGATGCCCTTTGCTACTTAAAATGAAGGCTTTTCAAAGCTTACATACAGTATTCAACTACTTTTACTGTGTGCAAGCAGGACAGTGCTTTTATTCAATAATAGGTCATCAACTGTCTAGGCGGGCATGTTGTGATGGTCGCCCATCATGATAGTTTTCTTTGGATGTACTCCACAAATATGAAAGTCTGGGTTCTTGGGGGGGAGAAGGGTGGGATTGGAATTGTAGCAAATGGTGGGGGATGGGGTTGTGTATTTCAGAAATGGGCTGGGGGGTAGGGGGCTGTTTCTCTTTTTTTTTCTTTTTTTAATAGTATTTTCCAAATAGGAATAGGCACGAATAGTGCATTATTCATGGTATTCACTAAATATAATTTGTTACTTGCACGCCCCTCGTGGATAGCCCCCAAGAGTGATGGGGAAAGGAAGTGTTATTTATTTTATTGATTTGGATGTGGGGATTAGGTTGAGTTTTACTCTTGGTGCTTACAGAAATTGGGTGCAGGGACTTTCTTTGCATATAAAATATCTCATATTAAGTGCCCTGAAGACTGAAGCAGGAATGGTAGGATCCAACTGCACAGCAGCAGGAAAACTCTTGAGACCGAAGGCAGATCACAAGGGAGAAGTGACAGAGCAGTCAGGTAAGGAATAAATATAGTGTTGATATATATATATATATATATATATATATATACATATATTTAATTAGGGAATGTTTTTAATTTATTTATTGAAATGTTTCACCAGGAGGGCACACTGAACAACAAGTTGCTTGTCTCACGGTCTGACCTGGGGGGAGGGGTTACATAGGGTTGTAAAGGATGATCAGTTACAATAGTATGTGGATAGTACAAACAATACAACATTGTAAGATTGTGCAACAGTTGGAACACAAGGTATTGTACAATAAACAGTAGTGGAACATTGGGTAAATTACAATGCATGTCCAAAATCATACAAAAGAACACATAAACATACAAAACAGTAATAATGTGATAGAACCATTTATAGTGCATAAGTGTACCAGGAGCAGGCTCGAGGTAGTACGCAAGTACTGTTGAAGCAAAAAGGATGGGGTTAGGTTGTGCACACTGGTGACCCAGAAGGGCAGGTGGAGAAGAGAGAGGGAGAGGCAAGAACTGAATATGAGTAGAAGGGGTAGCCATTTCCTGATTTCTTCCTTCAGAATGTTGAGAACTCTGCCGGGGCGGGGGTTCATGGTAGGAAGGCAGAAACTGGAGATTGGTAGTAAGGTGGGTTAAAGCAGGAACAGCTAAGGGAAAGGTAATTGTGTAGGGCAGAGGCAAGGGAGTAGTTGGAGGAGGAGTGTCGTATTTCAGGAAAGGAGGGAATTCCAGATTTTAGGGGAACTATGGGTGAAACCAGTCTGACCAATGAGTATGGAGTGGCGAGGGACCGTCAAGGTGCAGGCATCATTTGATCTGAGAGAGTATGTGTACTTTTTCAGGGGAGGGTGGATGGCAAGGATAGATGACAATGATCATGGTGGTGCCCTGGAAGTCATTGTAGACATGTCCAATGTATGGGGGTGCCTGGAAGAGTGGAGGTGACTCTAAGTATGTCCAGAGTTGGGGGACCCAGTGTTAAAAGGGTTTGGAAGGTCTAGGGAGTAGCAGTAGTTACATGCTCTGGGAACTGTGGTGGGAAGACATGTGGTGTTCCAATGTAAGGGTTTCTATACATGAAGTACACTATAGGCAAGAGCCTGAGTGCAGTGCTCCCTGAATTCCTCTACAGGCCTAAGGCACTGCAAGGTGCCCTGTGCCTTGTTGGCCATTCACAAAGCATACCATTGGCAAAAGGCCAGCAATCAAAAGCATTGACAATGCTGCTTAAATTCATTGCAAAAAAACATGTGAAAGCGTTGGTTAGTGTAGAAGCACAGGTCATCCAAAGTAAGGAAATGCAATGTAAGCAGAAGAAGTCCACTGAGCCTTGTTGAATCTGTGGCATGGCATTCCTCTGGGTTTGAAGCATGCACTGTCAACATGCACTGGTGTGACGACTTTTTTTTTTGTCTGAACACTTATAGACAGTGCCAATAATTTGGCAACACCAGTCGTGCATCACGTAATGTTTCAAACTCTAAGGTTACCATACCACTTTTTACCTTAATGCTGCACGTCCATACTCTTAATGACGTATGACTAAACCCTAACTGATGCGTTAACTTAGTATTTGCCATGAATATAACTGTACTGTAGCTCCATGTAGCTGATCTCTAGGGAACCATTGACAGTACTTTTTAAACAAGGATTTACTCTAGCTTGGAAGTACTGCATTTTTTTATTAATTAGGGCAAGTGGGATTTTTCAGGGAAGGGTGAATGGCAAGGTTTGATGAGAATGGTTGTGATGTTAGCCTTGCAGAGACTGTAGGTGTCCTCAGCATATTGGGGTGACTGAAGAGGTGTAGTGGGGCTGTGTGTCCAGTGCTGGAGGGAGGTTCAATGTGGGAAGCATCTGGGAGTTTTAGGGAGTAGGATTGGGGACAGTTTTTGGGGACTGCAGTAGGAAGTGGTGTGGTGTTCAAATATGAGGTTCCCATGCATAATGCACTATATAGGCTGGACCATGAGTGCAGGTTCAGTCACAAAGCATCCCATACCTCTCAACATTTTTGTGCCCAAAATGTGGAACTTTGCCCCTCAAAATGTGGGTCACATCCTCAACTCTTTAATTAGAAGCTCAGAACACTATTGAAATGTTTTCCTTCATGCTCATAAAGTTTGCTGTTGGTTGAATAGTATATTTTCATATTAAGCACTATAGATTTCTGCTTTTAAATCTTATGTTGAATTTGGGACAGAGCCTCTCAATGTAGAACAAAGGGCTTTGTGAAGTTAACTGAGGAACTGTTTCCGTAATGTTGAACAGTTGAGAGGTATGCTGTTGAGACGTATGTGTAATCCTACCTTGAGCAGTCCACTGCTGCCTCCCCTACTCCTTCAACATCCCCCCTGCACTGTACCAATGATGCCCCCATCCTGCCCCCCTACCTCCCCTCTCACCACTGTTTCTCTTGAAAACTCTTTGCTCCGGTACCTGACTATGGTTCTTGCTCCAGCCCAGTGCCTGGCCACTCAGGTTTTCAGTACTTGCTTCATACTGCTGGGTTTGATTTCACCTCTAACTCACAGACCCCTGTCATGCTAGGCATCCCTCACTGATGTGGCCCACAACCTTGGACAATTTATTTTTCTTTTCTTGCAAGTTCCCCCCTTCATTGTAGTTGTCCTTTCTCCCCCCACCATATGCTCTTCTCGCCCTTTGTCACCCTTCCATTCCCCTCTCCCCCTGGGTTATCCAATATTTAGTACATTCATTGTTACTTATTTAATTGTCTATACTGCCCTGTAATCTATTTGCTAATTACAAAATACTGTAATCTGATGTTATGTTTTGTTTGCTGTCTGTCCTTGATGTGGAACCTATATAATGAGTCAGCTCTCAAAGGTTTAATCCGAGATTATCAGTAAATGCTATTGGCCAAAGGCCAGTCATTAAAAGCATTGTTTCTGTCACATCACTATAAGGACTTTTTTAAAAAGAACAGAAATGTGCAGTAATTGCACCAGATTGTTAATTTTCTTCCTGAATATTCAGTGTCTGAGATGAGTCAGTTGGAAGCACATATTCATATCAGAAATAAGAATACAGCCATTTGGACCCCTCACTTTTAACGGAACATAAAGCCTGTTGTTTGCATTTTTAACATAACTACATTTAGGCTTGGGTGACATCTGTTTAATAACTGCAGTGTACTGGTCTGTGTGTTTATTTTGAAATAGTCTGACTTTTTTCCATATTTAGGGTCCCTTTTCAATGCAAACTTTTTAACATAGAAACAAAATGCGTTGGCAGAAAAGGCCAACTTGGCACACCCAATCTGCACAAATGTACCCTGTCTAGTCTGTCTCTGGGGACCATAACTCATGTCCATTGATTCTCCCTTCTCCTTGCTATTACTAATATTCCCCTATGTCTATCCCATGCATGCTTGAATCCCCCTATTGCTTTCAAGTCCACCACTTCCACTGGCAGTCTGTTCCAGGCATCCCCCACACTTGAAGTAGTAATTCCTGACATTCTCTTAAACTCCCTTCCCCTTCCAACTTCATTGCATGTCCTCTTTTCCTGGTGCTATTTCTCATTTGAAAGAGACTCCCCTCCTGTACCCTGTTCACCCCCATGAGGTACTTGTAGGACTCTACCATGTCCCTTCTTACTCTCCTCCCTTCTAGGGTATACATGTTGAGATTCCTTAGTCTCTCCCAATAGGGCTTTGATGCAACAACTGCACCATTTTAGTTGCCCTCCTCGAGACTACTTCTACCCTGTCTGTGCCCTTTCTGAGGTGTGGCCTCAGGAAGTGGACACAGTACTCCAGGTGGGGGTCTTACTAGTGAGCGAAACAGTGGCAACATCACAACCCTTCTCCTGCTGGAGATACCTCTCCTAATACATTCCAGCATCCCACTGGCCCTACCTACTGCTTTGTCCAACTGCCCTGCTAGTTTGAGGTCATCAGATATAACCCCAAGGTCCCTTTTCTGGCTATTGACTATTAGTACCTCTCTCCCCATCCTAAACTCAACTCCTGAGTTCCTATGCCCTAGGTGCATGATTTTGCATTTCTTGACATTGAACCCAACTGCCATGCTGTTATGCATTCTCTCCCCTTCCCGAGTGTCCACCCTATTAGAGATTTTGGTATTATCTGCAACAAGGCATGCTTTCCCTTCCAGTTCTTATGCAATGTCACTTATTAAGACACTGAAGAGGAAAGTACCACTACTGAGACCTGCGGTGTCTTGCTGGTCACTCTGTCTTTATTGGAGTAAGTGCTGTTAACCACCACCATGTGCCACCTGTCCAATAACCAGTTCCTCACCCAGTGTACAACTTTGAATCCCACCCCCGTATCACTCTTCTGTGTGGCACTTTGTCAAAGGCCTTGCTAAAGTCCAGATTGGCCACATGCACTGCTCTCCACATGATCTGTTTTGCCCATCACCCAGTCAAAGAAATCAATCAGATTCATCTATCGTGATTTCCTCCCCTTTTCCTTTTTATTCATTTTAAATTTTTTAGCAGATCCAGAACCCAGAAAAGTACAGTTACGTAAGACCTTACTGTAACAGTAGATTTCGAGAGAAGCTCTTGCAGTAGGTAATTATATATAGGACTGACGTCAGCATGCGGCAGGACCCCATGGAAAAATTTCTAGCTAGCAGTCTCTGGCTAGGGACCGCCCCCACATCAGGTGACCGATGTCAGGAGATGTCGGTATAAAGGGGGGGTCCCTCACGCCACCTTCCAGTTCTTTCCTGCCGCAGGCCACAAGAGACCGGATGAGAGAGAAGCAGATATTTCCCTCACTGGAAAAGGAGCTGAAAAAGCTTAGGGGATGGAGGGGCGGGAAGGTATTACTGCAAGAGCTCTCTCAAGATTCATTGCCACGTAAGCTCCACGTAACTGTACTATCTTACTCTCAAGAGGCTCTTTGGTAGGTAATTATTACAGGACTGAGTCCCAAGCAGTCTGGAACAAGAAGAAACACAAGGGAGGAGGAAAGCTACTCAAAGCAGATCCTCTAGCTGTGAAGGCCTTAAGAAAGAAGGCCTTGCAGAACAGCGAGCCCGAAGCCTGCTCTACAGCAAGAGGCAATATCCAAACTGTAATGTTTTGTAAATGTATGGACAGAAGTCCAAGTGGCGGCAGCACAAATGTCTGCCACTGACACATTCTTGAGACATGCTCACAGGCAGCAACCCCTCTAGTGGAGTGACCTCTTATTTGACCCAGAAGGGTCTTGCTGTACTTATCATAACAGAAGGTGATGCAATGAGCCAACCATTTAGACAGGCATTGCTTGGAAACAGGATAGCCTTCTCTTTTGGGGCAAAAGAGAAAGAGTTGATCAGTCTTTCTGAGATCCTTTGTTCTGTTCATGTAGTATCTCAGAATGCAGTGAACGTCCATATTGTGAAGAAAATCCTCCCCCTGATTGGAGTACTGCGTAAAGAAGGCGGGTAATTCTATGGACTGGTTCAATGTAGAGTCCGCTGCCACCTTGGAAAGAAACTTAGGATTGGTGCACAGAGCCACATGTTCCATGTGAAAAATCAGGTATGGGATTTTACACGTCAGGGCCTGGAGCTTGGAAATCCTCCGAGCAGAGGTAATGGCCACTAGGAAGAACGTCTACCATGAAAGGAACTTCATATCTGCTGAGGCCGTCGGTTCAAAAGGAGGCAAAGTAAGTTTCTCAAGAACGAAGTTCAAATCCCAAGGAGGGGTGGAAACTCAGATAGGGGATCTCAAGTGAAGAACCCCTCTGAGGAAAGTCTTAGAGACTTCCAGTTGAGCAAACATCCTATCTGTGAAGGGAATATGGTAGGCCAAAATGGCCACCATTTGTACCTTCAGAGCCGAGTGGCTAAGACCCAGGTCGAAGAGGTGATGCAGGTACTCCAGCAGTCACCCAGCTGAACAAGAGAAAGGCTCAAAGCCTTTTGACGTGGCCCAGATGGAGAACTGTTTCTGTTTCATGGCATAAGTAGACCTAGTGGAGGGCTTCCTAGCCTCCACCAAGATATCAGCCACCTGGGGAGAAACCCCAAAGCGGGCTTGAGCTATGTCTGCAGGAGCCACACATGCAGTTGAAGGGACTTGAGACCTGGATGAACCAGGGTCCCCTGATCCTGGGTCAATAAAATCCATGACAGCGGAAGAGGAAGAGGAGGCTCCTCTGAGTATTGTTGCAGAAGAGAGAACCAAACTTGCCTGGGCCAGAAATGAGTGATCAGAATCATTCGTGCTCCTTCTGAACCTAGTTTCTGCAAGACAAGCGGGATCAGAGGAATCAGGGGGAAGGCATAGACAAATCTGTCCCTCCAATCTAGAGACAGAGCGTCTCTCCAGAAAATGCCTCGCTCTTGAACAAGTGAGCAGAAGTCGGGAAGCTTTGCGTTTAGAGGTGAAGCGAACAGGTCCACCTGAGGTGTTCCCCAACATAGGAAGATATCATCTAGGACCCCCTGATCCAGCTCCCACTCGTGAGCTTGAGCAGATGAGCGACTTAGTTTGTCTGCTAAGGAGTTCTCGACCCCCGGAACATGAATTGCCGTGAAGTGAATATTGTATTGTGTTGTCCAATCCCAGACTCTCATCACTTCCCTGTAAAGAGGGTAGGACTGAGTCCCACCCTGTTTGTTGATGTACCATACCACACACATATTGTCCATCTGGATGGCTAGGTGGCCTGGAAGAAGATGCAGGAGGAGGGCCTGGATAGTGTAGAGCACCGCCCGAAGCTCGAGCACATTGATGTGCAGTGATTGTTCGAGCTTGGACCAAGAGCCCTGGGTTCGATGTGGACTGAGATGGGCTCCCCAACCTTGACCCGGGGTGTCTGTGGTCAGAGTCTGGGAGGGAGGAGGAAGGAATGGAACTCCCCGAAGAAGGTTCTCCTGAATCATCCACCATAGTAAGTCTCAAATCATGGGAGAGGAGACTAGGATCACTTGGTCCAAGTCGTCTACCAACTGATCCCATTGAGAGTGAAGCGTCCACTGAGAGACCCTCATGTGGAGCCGAGCATAAGGGACTGTCGGGATGCAGCCACCATAAGCCTGAGAAGGTGAAGAACTGACCTTGCACTGACCTGCCTGTGGCCGGACAACAGGCTTATATGAGTCTGGAGTGTGGCTGCCCTGTCCGGAGGCAGAAAGGCTCTGCCTAGGGTCATGTCCAGTATCGCCCCAATAAACTGAAGCCTCTGAGATGGGATCAAGTGAGACTTGGAATAGTTGATAGTAATACCCAGATAGGCAAAGACCTGCTGGGTGAGGGAGAGGCAGTGCAGGAGTTCCACCCTGGATGAGGCCACCAGAAGCCAATCGTCCAGGTATGGGAAAACTTGTACCCCCCCAGGTATGCAGGTAGGCCGCCACCACCACAAGGCATTTGGTAAATACCCGAGGGGCAGAGGACAGGCCAAATGGAAGTGCATTGAACTGGTAGTAGTCCCCCTGGAAAGCAAAGGGAAGATATTTGCGGTGAGATGGGCAGATAGCTATGTGCAGGTAAGCGTTCTGCATATCCAGAGCACACAGCCACTGGCCTGAGTGGAGGAGGGGCAGAAGGCCACAAAAAGGTTTAGGGAACTGAGATCTAGAATAGGTCTTACATCTCCTGTCTTCTTCAGAACTAGGAAGAAGTGGCATTAGTAACCCATTCCTTGTAAGGGAAGGGGGACAGGTTTTATTGCCTCTTTCAACAGAAGTGCTGAAATTTCTTCCTGGACCAGAAGAAGATGTTCCCGAGAGTACGACGACCTTGGGGGAGGGTGACGAGGTGGTTTCTGCAGAAACTGTATTGAGTGTCCTTCTGCGGTTAGCTGGAGCACCCATGAATCTGATGTTATCCTCTCCCAGCCTGGAAGGTGGAGGGAAAACCTCCCTCCTACCGATTCCTCTGGGAAGCCCAGAGATAGTGGGAGAGGGAAGGAGTCAGGTGGTGTGGGGCAGCGCTGCAGATGGAGCTCCCACTGCTTTTATGGGCGGGGGAGGCTTGGCAGCTGGGGGGGCCTGACATTTAGTGGCCCTCATTCCCTGTGGTCTCACTTTGGGCCAATTCCTTCAGTGAAAGGGACAGCGCTGCGATTGATGGGATGATATATAGAGTCAACAGACTTTAGTGCCATCCCCTTCTCCTGCAGGTCGGTGATGATGTCCTTGACATCACCCCCGAACAGCACTGAACTCCGGAAGGGCGCTTCCTGGATCGCGGACTACACTTCCGGGACCAACCCTGACACTCAGAGCCATGCGTGACGCCATAGACCTACGGTGAAAGCTGAGCTCCTACTAGCAGTGTCCACTGCATCGTAGGTCACACGAAGAATGTGCCGACTGGTTGAACGTGCAGAGCAGACAAGGTCAGCCACTTCCTGCTTGACCTAAAAGTCCAGAAGAAGTCCAATTTAGATTCCACCTCACTAAGAAATGCCTTCTGGTAATTCCCCATGTGGCCAACATAGTTCAGGGCCCTAATACCCAGAGTGGAAGAAGCAATAATCTACTTGCCATACTGGTCCAGAAGGTGGGATTCCTTGTCAGGTAGAGATGAGCTAAGATGTTTAGGTTGAGCTGACTGGCCATGAGCGGCACTAATCACAACCGAGTCAGCACGAGGGTGGGAGTCTAAAAAGTCAACACCCTCTGGAGCTTGGTATAGACTGTTTGACTTCCTGGGAAGTGGGGCTAAGGTGGACAGTTACTTCCATATGATGGTAATAAGGTTGGCATGAGGCTCGATCCAGGGTGGCGCCACAGTGGGAGCTGTCACGGGCAGATCCAGATGCTCAGTAAGATTTTTACGCTGGGGGTCTGGCTCCGAGGATTGCTACTTATGTACTTCTGGAGCTTCCGTAGCAACTCCATAAAGGAAGGATCCTCCAGAGGAGACTTCGGAGGAGTCCTTGGCTGGAGCTTGGACGGAGTGAGTGGCTCGTCATCTTGCTTGGAACAACCATCAGAAGGATCTGAGGTGTCCAAGAAAGAAGAAGATGAGGAAGAGGTAGACTCCCTCTCTTGACGAGGGGGAGGAACGGACCCCTTGGGAATCCCTCAAGGAAGCGTGTCCTGCCCCTCTCTGCACCCAAAGGGTTTAGCCCTTGGTGTCCAGAGGTGGAGAGGGAGTGTGTCGTCATGGACGTACGGGAACTGGCACCGGCAACGTCATCGGTAGATCACTCTCCACCTCTCTGGTGAGCTGAGCATTGGCCTCAGCCCACCAGGAGGCCAGAGTCTCCTGCAAGTCCACCGGTGGCTGAGGGGGCGGTGGAGGAGGAGGAGGAGGGTGATATGGGTATGGACTATACCCAAAGGGTGCGTATCCATAACCCAACGGCAGGAAGCCCGGCCTCGAGTATTGAGGAGCCGGGTACTGCGGCATTGGATATGCCAGCACCAGGTACTGTGGCGCCAGATACTGCGGTCCCAGGTATGGCGGCATCGGATATGACAGGGCAGGGTACCCAGGAGCCAGAGGAGCTGCCTGAGCAGACGGCCCAGCCGGAGGCCCCATGGGCGGTTCTGGAGTGGAAGACCCAGGGGGCGGAGGGCCCAGCATCGGGGTGACATCAGGCGGTGGGATGTCATCTGGCATTGGCAACACCAGCGACGGAGCCAGCGGCCGAAGAGCTGGCATCAGAGCCGGCATCTGGGAAACCGATGTCAGATCACTCGGACCAGAAGGTGGACGGTCTGATGGAGGTGGACCAGAAACCTCAGTGTCACCTGGGGATGGGGGGTAGAAATCCTTGGGGTCGGGCTGAGGAGACTCAGGGTCCCCTGAGAGCAGCAAAGGCCGCGGGGAGCAGGGAATGACAGACGTGGGGTGGTCCGTCGTTGGCTCTTCCACTGTGCGGATGTCAGAAGAACTGACGTGTGGCTTAGCAGCGGGATCTAGGTGGGCACCGGAGGGGCCGGCGTCTGACTTAACAGACCCTTCACCGGAGGCAGGCCACGATAGAGGGGAGGCCTGGTCGAGCGGAATGCAGGCCACGCGTTCCCCAAAGGTCGGAGACTTACCGACCTTCTCTGTGCGGCGTTGGAGGAGCTGGCGTCCGGCTTATCAGACTGCCTACTTCCAGTAGGCAGCGAAACCACGGCTTTACTGAGGCGGAGACCTCCACGAGCCCGGAGGTGCCCGAAGGGCCTGAGTGTGAGCCAGACGGGCAGGCCGATGCTGCCTTAGAAACCTCTAAGGTGGCCATCGTGGAGCGGTCCCTTGGGGGGGACGTTACCTGTTTCACGGTGAATCCCGAGGAAGACGCGGTGGGAGAGAAGCCCTTGTCTTGGTGCCTTTCCTTATCCTTTTTCTTGCGATGGCCTTCAGAGGAAGTCGACACCTGCCAAAGCTTTTTCAGTTCTTTCTCCATGGAGCTCATTTTCTTTTTCAAAATGTGGGCTCCAAGGGACTGCTATTGCCTTCTCCGGCTGACCGAGTTAAAGCTGAGACAGTGCTGGCACTTCTCCACCAGATGATCAGGGCCTAGGCAAATAAGGCACAGGGAATGGCCGTCCTTGTGTGAGAGTTGGGCGCCGCATGAGTTGCACTTGATTTTGTGCTCGGAAGGGGTAGGGGATGACATACACCGACGGATACCTGACGATGGTTGAGAAAAAATTGAAAATACTTGGTAAAACTACTGACGAAGGAGCCTGACAAGCAGGGAACTTTTCTGTGAGGCGCTGGCATAAGCTAGCGGCAGGAAAGAACTGGAAGGCGGGCATGAGGGACCGCCCCTTTATACTGATATCTCCTGACGCCGGTCACCTGAAGTGGGGGGCCGTCCCTCGACAGAGACTGCTAGCTAGACATTTTTCCGTGGGGTTCTGCCACCTGCCGACGTCAGTCCTCTATGTAATTACCTAATGCAAGAGCCCTTCCGAAGTAAGATCAGCAATTGAGCAGAAGCATAATGTGAAAATCTATATTGAAGGCTTCAGCTCAGATCATGTCAGTAGGTTCAGGAACTCATAAGTAAAAAAAAAAAGAATAATATTTGGAAACAAAAACAGCCTTAACAAGGGACCTTAAATAAGGAAACAATACAGCTACATCAGAACTGACAAAACAATACATTGGAGTTAACTCAACAGATTCTACACATGCACAAATTAGCAATTATACTAACAAAATGTAAACTACATGGTTCAGGTTCCATTTAAGAGTGTAATGGTCCCAACAGTGACATTATTTATTAGACACTCATCTTACGGTGACTATAAAGAGGGTATGAGAACTACATCTTTTTCACTGGCTGTAAGCATTCTGATTGTTTGTAAGCATTCCAACATCCTCATGTTAATATTTTGTTAATATATGCTATATGTAGAGCCTAATCACATGTTGAACAAGGTACAGTACATAAATATTTAAAAAAAAATAATTAAATATGCAATAAGACATTCCAAGGGGTTATATTACTGTTTAGTTAATCACCTTTTAGGAACATGTGGCTCACAGCTATGCCTCATGTCATATTATGCCTCTAGAGGCTGATTAACAGACCATTAACATACTCCTGATCATGCTGTTTTGCTTAAAACTCAAATACAGTATTTCAGAAGCCTAGTCAACAGCAAAAATTAGAGGCAGTGTAGTCTAATGATTCAAGCACAGATCTGTAAACTAACAGATCCACTTTGTATGGTGTGTGTGTGTGTGTGTGTGTGTGTGTGTGTGTGTGTGTTTGTGTGTATAAACAGCAATAAGAGGAAACATTATTTTTAACATACTTTATAATAAACCCACAAACACAAGATCATTATACATATTTACCTTTAATTTTATTTTATTCCAACAGTGAAATGTTTGATTTCAAAGTTTTTAAAAATACACTGATTACTGTACTGCATGTATCTAAGGCTGTCAAGATGGAAAACACTGAAGGGGAGGAGTAGTGCAGTCTACTGATTAGAGCACCATTTACAGGAGATCAAAGGTTCAGGCCTTACTAGTGCAAAATACAGTGATCATTGTGTGACCTGAAACAAATCACTTAGCCTTCCAGTGCTCCAGACCACATAGAAAAAAAAATGGGTTGATGAAAGACCCCTTTAAGAATGAGCTGTTGCTTCTCCACTGGGTTATTTTAGGTTAGTATTAAATAAATTACAGAATGATTAAGCTGTAAGAGTTCTTGCCTATTAACAAATATTGCCTTATTAAGCCAGCTACTTAAACTCCCATGTCTCAAATCTATGGCCATACAGCGTCAAAAATGTTGTCGACCGACAGTATAGTGAAACCTTTATGTCGACCGCATTTGCAGTTGGCATAAAGGTAGTCACTGCCTACCCTGTTTTCTTCTGCCCCTGCACTCCCCCCAGTTAATATAATCAACTCCAAGTCAGAGTTGATGAGGGGAAGGGGTGCAAGACCCCCAGAAAACAGTGCTGGGGTCCAGCGGTGACACTAGAGCGACCTGGTGCTGTTGTCACTGTAGTGTCAGTCGCTGTCGACATGTCGCTGTCGGGGCAGTATACACCATGTCTCCATTTTATGAAGCTGCAAAAATGGATGGAACTGTAGGACCCCATTTTAATGAGATTTTAGTTCTCAGCTAGGAAAGTCAGCAACTAATTAGTAATACAAATCTGTCTCTGAATAGCTTGAGGCTGTGTGCCATGTTCACTGAAAAATCTCTTGTACCTTGCTACAAATCACATGCAAAGTACTGCATTTTCATGGAACTTAGATGACAAACAACTGGTCTACATTATAAACAGTGCAAAGCACAGTGAAACTGTTGAGGTCTGTTTGCATGCAAATGGTGCAGATTTGTTAATGCAAAGTAGCTGCATGCTGTTTAAAAAATAGAGTGAGAATAAATGTATAGGTCAAACAAATTTTTTTTCAAATTTCAAATCATTCACAGTATCAACAAGCATTGACCAATGCCCCCCATGTTTGCTGTAAGATTTAATCATGTAATTGTTATGTTTTGTCAGTGATGTAGGGAAAATAATTAAAATAAGGACTTACCTGATCTGTTGGAGTTGGGGAGTCTCAATCTGAGGATGTGGGAAATCTGTTAGGGACCAGAAAAGGAAGCTAGGAGGAGGAAGAAGAGACACAAAGGGTTGGAAGTTCTGTAGGAGTGAACTAACACATTTGAATAAATAGCAAGGATACTTATGTGATAGTTAAACAGCTAACATCTGGGGAATCCTGGGAAAATAAAGGAGACACGGGTTGGGATAGATAGGGATATCACTCACTTTTGCTCCTTTGTGATGATCCTCATCCAGTGCTATCAGTGCGGTGCCACTTCTGCTCTTGGCTTACAACACTTGCGCTGTCTCACACCATAACTTTGTACTAGCATTATAGTGGCGTTAACTTTCAGAAGAAATATATTTGCTCTTTGCACTCTCTCTCTCTCTCTCTCTTTCTCTCTTGCTCAGTCTGGAACAGCAGTTACAACAGAGGTTTGGGTCAGGGAGGCTTTGGTGAATGGGAGGGTATTTTACATAACAAATAGGAGGTTCATGTTAAGGAAGCTACACTGAGCTCTGAGTTTGAAGTGTGGATGGTTCAGTGGAGCCAGTCACGATGCAACTCAGTAGCTTGTCATAAATGACATGTCACAAAACACTGCATGACAAAAGGGCTCAATTGCCTTTGAATTACACTTTTCCCTCCAGTATACTGTAGCATTTTATAATTTACCACAGCATTACCATGCTGCATCCTGGCTGATGCTACAGTACTTCAAAAACAAAAGAAAGTTCAATTCAGTTATAGGAGGGTTTGGTGAGCTGGGAGTGGGGGATTACCTTACTTAAAAAAATAGAGACACACAAAGGTGGATGTGTGTATCACTATTGGTTTTATGCCGCTTCAACAATACAGCAGTTGGAGGGTTGATTCAATGCTGGTGATGTGGGTATGTATCTGTGCTTATATCAATGCTGTTGGGCAGAAGATGGGTGTTGTAGTGTCCACATGTATGCTCTCAGATAATGTGTAAAAGTGGTAGGTCACAACAGTCTGTTTTTGCCCCTTGATGGCCTAATGGGCAGAGCACTTGGGGTGCCATTCAGGTGTGTGGCTGGTTGGGGTTGCTGGCTGATATCACATTCATGTAGCACTGCACGTATCTTATGGGGGAATTCTGCATCAGCATCATGGTGAGGGGCAGTGACACAGAACAACTGAAAACTAATTGCAGACCTCAGGCTGATAACTCAGATTTTTTTGGCCCTGTGCCTCTCCTCCCAGCATGCTACATACTGGACTCTGGATTGGTAAAGCCCTTTCAATAGTTACTCCATCAGAAGTGTACAAGCAGTTGGTGCTGCAGCTGTGCAGGTAAGGGGCTGTTGGAGCTGGGAGGTTGTCTGGAGGTCCCATTCCTCTCCTTGCAGCACAGTACACATTAAACTTTGTGGGAGGGGGCTGTCTAGGGACAAAATGGAGGAGTCCTGCAGGTGGAAACACACATGATATATTATTGTAAGATCTTTGCAGGGCAGATGTGCTCCCAGTTTGGTTCAGGAAGCAAGGTGCCACCACCTTAAAACACCACTGGGCTACAATAGATTTTTTTGTGGCTACTTGGTTCTTGTCTGAAGATGTGAAAAATTGTGCAATTTTGTTACGTGAAATATTTAGCAAAATTTGTGCATTTCACGAAATATTTTGTGGGTGCAAAATGCGACATTTCACCTGTGGAATGTGAAATTTCACCTGCGGAATGGTGAAATTTCACCCAAGACCAGGTGAAATTTTACTGTTTTGAGAGAAATTGTGTATTTTGTGGTGAAATTTCACATTCTGTTGATGAAATTTTGCAATTCACACACAACAAAAATTTTGCGGAACGGTGGAATTTCACAAAATGTTTCATCCTGTGAAATTCCTGATTTTGCATTCATTTCACCAACGAAATTGAATTCTGCAACATCTCTATTCTTGTCTCATTCAGCAGTGAGGGGGGAGGGTTGTGTCCAGAATAAAAGAAATGCACAGTGCCTCTACCCAGAGAAACATTTAAGAGGTTCAGATGATGAAACAGTACAACACCCTTGGATGCTGTACCAGCCCTCTGCCCCACTGTGGTCAGAACTCTTGCAGACCCAAAACAAATGCAACAGTTCCCACCAAATGGCACGCATGGAGGTAGCCTGCCAAATAGTATGCACATTGGTATTTCTATTAATAATGAAAGCAGATTTGAACAACAGAAACACAACTTTTTTCAGGAACAGGCCATAAAATGGAAAAAGGTTAATGAATGCACCATGCAGTGTCGCTTCTTTAGGCATTGTCCCAGGCAGTGCTATGTTTTCCACCCTCACTTTTGGCCACAGTTAGGCAGTAGAAGGCATGGTTTAATAAGTTGTGACTAGCTGTCACTTAAAAGACCCACCAAGGCATGACTGACTTAGCTCACCCCCACACCACAACAGTACTACAAATTGCATTTGGTCCTCCTGTATTGCAGGTCAGTACCCTCTTCTGTCTGGTATCAGTATTTATGACGTTTACCTAGGGAACTACCCCACACACAGTTCCCTGAATTCCTAGTTGTTGCAGTGTAGCAGGCCCAGTGTTGGCGCCTCTTGTTTTCCTCCATTGGTACACTTAACAAATAAAGCAACAGGCTGAAACCCACAGACCAAGCAACTGTTAAATGGTTTGACACAGGCCCCAGAATGCAGGTATTGTTTATTCTGGATGGGTGGCTAACTTGCAACAAACTCCGAAACAGAACAGCAAAAATGAAGTTTCCCCCTGAAGCAGGGCTCCTTGCAGTGTACTCATGGTTCCTCTGACCAACTGGTCTAGCACTGCAGGCCTCTGGTTCTTCTTTCTCTTACAGTGCCTCCATTGCTGCAGGGCTACCTCTTCAGACCTCTCTCACCATCACTCTCTGTCCTTCTCTCTCTCTCCTTCTCTCTCTCTCGCTCCCCCAGCTTTCTCCTGAGGGTTTAGTTGGCTGTATCTCACTTCCTGGACTGTTGAGGTCCTCTGTCAACCCACACATATTGGCTTGCTGACCCCCAGGGCAGTGTCAGCATGACGCCTCTCTGAAGAGACTGCTATGAGACCTGGACTCCATGTTGTTTCTGTGATGTTGTATGCTAGCTAGTGTAGCACATGATTTCCTTTCTTTCTTCTGAACCAGGATTTTCAGCAATGAATCCAGTTTGGTTCTGAGGCACTCCATTTGAAATTGTACAGCTTGACCTGTCCGATGGCAAAAGGTTCAGCTAACAGATCTCTTGCAGATCTCCTAGCCTTCAGCACAGTCACTCTCTTATAAAAACAGTCTGGGGTCAGCTCCCACTGGTCCAGATAGCCGTCAATCTGACCACTAGAAAGTCAATAGGTCCAGATAGCTGTTACTCTGTCCAGTCAACAGCAAATGGATCCAGAAAAGGGCTTATTAAAGTTTAGTAAAATGTTTCCACTATTGGTGCACTTAAATAAAGCAACAGGCTTAAAATAACAATTAGTACATACCTATGAACTGCTAAATGATTTGACACAGACCACAGAATGCAGATTATTTTTATTCTGGATGGGTGGCTAACTTGCAACAAACTCCCAAACTGAATAGCAAAAATGGAGTTGTCCCCTGAAGCAGGGCTCCTTGCAGTGTACTCATGGTTCCCCTGACCAACTGGCTTCTCCTAGAATTGCAGACCTATGGATCTCCTCTCTCTTACAGTGCCTCCATGGCAGCAGGGCTCCCTCTTTAGACCTCTCTGTCTCTTTTTCTTGCTCTTTCACTCTATCTCTCCCAGTTTTCTCCTGAAGTTTCAGTTGACTGCCTCTTGCTTCCTCAACTGCTGATGTCTTGTGCTGACCCAAACATATTGGCTTGCTGACCATCAGGACAGTGTCAGGTTGACAATTGGCTGAAGAGGCTGCTATGAGAACTGGACTCCCTGTTGTCTCTGTGTTGCCTCATGCTAGCAAGCACATGCTTTTCTCTCTTTCTCATGGAACAGGATTTTCAACAACTCACTCAGTTTGTCTCTTAGACACTCCATTTGAACTAATGCAGGATGACCTTTCCAGTAGGAACAAGATCAGCTAACTCTGAGATCTCTTGTAGATCTTCTAGCATCCAGCAGAGTTAGTCTCTTCTAATCAGTCTTGGGTCAGCTCCCATTGATCCAGATAGTTGTTACTCAGTCTGCTTGACAGCCAATGGGTCCAGAAAAGGGATCAGGAAACCTTAGCCCAGTGTTTCTCATACAAGTCCACTTTGGCTGCATGTAGCCATCAGTACAATTTTCTGCAGCCACAAAGCCCCAATTACAAAGGCAATAAAATGGAAAAACACTTATGTTTATAACACATTGGAGATACAGTTCAAGTAAAAATACATCAGCGAATTCATTTTATGTATACTGTATGAAAAGAAAGTGTTTAGTATCAGAGGATATGGGATATAACAGTGGTTTTGGGTGAACAAATAAGAAGTGAGACCTCATGCCACTACTATGTTCTGGTGGCTGCACTTAGAAGGCTTTTGAGGCCATCAAGGTTTTAGACTTGAGAGCAACTGCCTTAGTCCATTCCTCTTCCAGAGGCCTCTAGGAAAAGACTTTGGTGTTTTCAACATCAGATTGGCTGTCCTAGAGGTCAGGGATCATCAAGATGTCAGAAACCAGGGAGTCCTGTGGCACCAGCATCAATGTAATTTTTTTCTGAAGGCTTCTCTACTCATTTCACATTTCCAGACCCTTGGTTTAGGTGACAGAGGTGGATAATGCCTTCCAGGTGTGGTGCCATGCTGATTAAAGCTATCCTTCTTAACGGGGGACCTCACCTTTGATGCTGCAGAGTGAACCACAAAAAAGTTGGTTTCAAACACGGTACAGGAGGATGAACCACAGATCCTGCATGGTACTGCCTGCTCCTGCCGTCCCCAAACTCTTCAGTCCCAGGGTCCTGAGGAGAACAACAAATGTGGTAAGTGGCTGGGTCCAGGATCTGGGCCCCCCAGGTAAGCCCCATATATTGGGAATAAACTACAAAGCAAAAGAAGATTACTGCTTTATCATAGAGGTCAGGGATGACAATGCAGCATCACTTTCCACACCCACTCTGTCCCCTTGTACTGTATTATAATACCAAAAATGTAGTAGGGACATAGCATTTCTGTTTGGAAAATGGGCTTTTTATTTGGAGGCATCTGATTGACTGGTACCCATTACAAAGCGATACATTAACTTTCAGTAGATGCCCACCAAATAACAAGTCCCATTCCAAACCTGCCTGATATCCTTGTGCCTAGCCTGCTTCATCATTGGCTGAAGCAGCGGGCACACAATTTCAAACTACCGCCATATTTTTATTCTCTTAGCGAGACACAGACTGAGTGAGAGCCCACCCTCCTCCACACACAAACTCAATGCCATACCACCCAGTCATTTGTAAAAAAAAAGGTCACAGCAGTGTACATCATGTAAAACAAAGAAAAACAACTGTTTTTTTTTTATTTATGTATTTCTTCCTTCACAGACCTAGCGTGGAGCGTGACAGCTCCCAATGACAGTCCTTCTCAACTGCACTATGCCCCCACAGTAAAAGCCACTTTACTATTTTAACAGCCACGTGTTTTAAATTATAAATATCCTGTATCAACTTCAAAACTAGCCACACTGTCTGCAACTGCTGATCACACGCTCAGAGGAATCTCCTTACCGCATCCTATGGCTTTGTTAGTACCAGAGCATTCTAGTTTTCTGGCCGTCCTGCTCGATCCTGCCGAGAGCTACATAATTTACAATCCCCACTTCAGTTCTCCTCATCTCCTGGTACAATAGTGCTGCAAAAGAGCACATGCCCTGAAATGAAATCAGACAGCAATGTCGGAATACCGGCGTGTGTGCTCAGTGCATGGGGGGGGGGATTCGTGGTCAACGCACGATCGGGATAGGTAGGGTAAAATAGTAAACAAAAACATTGAACAAATGAATAAATAAAAAAAAAGAATGAATAAAGAAAAAAAATGACAAGAAACTGACTTTAACGTAAACCCTTGAGTGTGTGTGGTTGGGAAAGAGTAACCACAACAACCACCTCCAGCTTGTAGGAACTACAGAAGCTGCATTAGGACATAAGTCCTAGATGCATAGCATGCATAGGAAGAGGCATCAATAGTAGAAAACAGGAAGTTGTTATCCCTCTGTACAGACAGTTGGTGAGACCCCATCTGGAGTACTGTGTGCAGTTCTGGAGACCCCATCTCCACAAAGACATAGACAGAGTGGAGGCTGTCCAGAGGAGGGCAACCAAAATGGTGCAGGGTCTGCACCAGAAGACATAATGAAGAAAGACTAAAGGAGCTTAATATGTATACCCTTGAGGAAAGAAGGAGAGAGGGACATGATAGAAACTTTCAAGTACCTCAGGGAATCAACAAAGTCCAAGAGGGTAGCATCTTTCAGAAAAGAGATGTGCAAGAACAAGGGGCACAATTTGAAGATAGAGGACAGCTCATAGGTAATGTGAGGAAGTATTTTTCATGGAGAGGGTTGTGGATGCATGGAACAGCCTCCCTGAGGAGGTCATGGAGTCAAGAACAGTGGGGGGAATTCAGAATGCATGGGACAGACATAAGGCAGTCCTAGTGGGGGGTAGGAGGAAGTAAGCTGTTGGTTAACTAGGATCTGCAGCTTATCTGTTAGGTAGGAAAATGGGCAGACTAGGTGGGCCAAGCAGTCCTTATCTGCTGTCAAATTCTATATTTCTATGTTTAAAAAAACAGGCATTTTAATTCAGGAAGAGGAACTATTTGATTAGAAAAGAAATCAAAAAGGTAAGAGTTTTAACATGTAACCATAAAAATTATTTTTACACCAAACATATATAATTCAGTGGCCCATTTTCTAAGTGTTATTATACCCTCCAGTGTGGGTGGTATAGGCTAGACCGGACCTTCCAGGGGCTATAAGGCCCTCCACCTGCAGCGTCAGTCCTCATTATGCCCCTGGACTATCCAGTATAGCCCAATACTGCCCACCCTGTTGGATATTATTGCTTGCTTCAGAATTCAGCAATTCTGTCTGAGAAAATCATAAATTCCACTTCTTTAGTGGAGGTTCCCTGGAGAGACAGAAGCAGTGCTTAAATGGTTAGACTGTTAAAGGTTTATTAAAAGTAGTCTTCAAAGGAAATAAAGGACATAAAAATAACTGTCTCTGTTAATGTTCCAAATAAAAATAAATAGAAAAAATGAACACATAGCAGCTTCCAAAAGAATCAAGGTAGTAACGTTAATTGCAAAAGTGTTTTAAATCCACAAAGATAATGTGGAAAAGTACAGTGAAGACACCCTAGTGCTTCACCTTAAGAAGCTTTGCTGGGGTGGGGTCAGTTTTTTATGCCTTTATAGCAATAGCTATGCAGTGTATTGCTAACAGAAGGAGAGAGAGCAGGGCAGACAGGAACAGAGGTGAGCGAAAGTAGTTTTTTTCTGCTGTAGCAGAACTTCCATGAAATTTTGCAAACTTTGTGGAAGTTTTCAAACTTCTACCTGTGGCAGACTGAAAAACTTCAGAAGGTTTGGGGTGAAATTTTGCCCTGTTCTACTCACCTAGAGGTGGAAGAAGGAAAAAAGGGAACCTGTGGTGTCCAGTGCTGCTGCCATCCCAAGCCTAGCCCAAAATAAAAATAATAAATCCATGGTGGCTAGAAGTCACTCCCTCACCCAATCACCCACCCCATATTTTAAAAAAATCCCTGTAATCCCTGGTGGCTAGTGGTCCCTCCTCTCCCCAACCCGATTACCCTCCAAAGCAGTCCAGGACATCATGCCCTGGTACCCGTCTCCAGTTGACCTCCCCCTCCCAATCCCCCGCCATGTAGTGGAAAAAAATGAAAATAAAAAAAAAAAAAAGAAACAACAAAACATTTCTTCCTGGTGGTTTAGTTATCCTCCTTCCCTCTCTATCCCCAATCTGTGAATTAAACTGTTATTCCCTGGTGGTATCATTAACCCCCCCACCCCATACCTCTGCAGGCAATATCCCATCACCCCACTCCCATATCCCAAAACAAGCACATGCTCATTCACTGATAGCTCAGTGGGCTGCTGGCTATGGAGGAGAGAGGAGGGCTGTGCCAATCACCTGCTCGGGTTTGGGTTGTGGGGCAGCAGGGTAGTGGGACATTGCCTCTGGGGGGGGGGTACACTAGGCCACCAGAGAATAAACATTTAATTCACAGACTGGGGATCGGTGTCACTAGACCACCAGGGAGAAACCCTTTGCTGGTTTTTTGTTATGTTTTCACTATACAGTGGGGGATCGGGTTGGGGGGGTTAACTGGAGTTAGACACCAGGGCATGATGTCCTGGACTGGTCGACTGGGTGATCAGGTGGGGAGGGACCACTAGCCACCAGGAATTGCAGGGTATTTTTAAATATGGGGTTATCGGGTGGGGGAGAAACCACTAGCCTCCAGGAATTAATTTAATTCTATATTGGCAGCAATGCAGAGGAGTAAGAATATTTTTGTCTTGTTTGGGTTTTTTCACTATATGGTGGGGAATCAGGATGGGGGGGTTAACTGGAGTTCGACACCAGGGCATGATGTCCTGGACTGGTCGACTGGGTGATCAGGTGGGGAGGGACCACTAGCCACCAGGAATTGCAGGGGTATTTTTTTAAATATGGGGTTATCGGGTGGGGGGAGAAACCACTAGCCTCCAGGGAATTAATTTAATTCTATATTGGGCAGCAATGCAGAGGAGTAAGAATATTTTTGTCTTGTTTGGGTTTTTTCACTATATGGTGGGGAATCAGGATGGGGGGGTTAACTGGAGTTAGACACCAGGGCATGATGTCCTGGACTGGTCGACTGGGTGATCAGGTGGGGAGGGACCACTAGCCACCAGGAATTGCAGGGGTATTTTTTTAAATATGGGGTTATCGGGTGGGGGGAGAAACCACTAGCCTCCAGGGAATTAATTTAATTCTATATTGGGCAGCAATGCAGAGGAGTAAGAATATTTTTGTCTTGTTTGGGTTTTTTCACTATATGGTGGGGAATCAGGATGGGGGGGTTAACTGGAGTTGGACACCAGGGTATGATGTCCTGGAATGGTCAGGTGGGTGATCAGGTGTGGGCAGGGACCACTAGCCACCAGGAATTTTTTTTTTAAATATGGGGTGGGTGATGGGACGGTGGGAGGGACCGCTAGCCACCAGGAATTACAGGAGTATTTTTTTTAAATATGGAGCCATTTCTCGGCTGGGGGAAGGGAGATCGCTAGCCACCAGGGAATTAATTTAATTCTATATCAGGCAGCAATGCAGGGGAGGCAGAATTTCTGCAAAAGTTTGAAAATGGATTTTCTGAACTTTTGCAGAAAACAAAGTCTGACTTTTGCTTCAATTCTACCGGTGAAAGGTTTTTTTGCACACCTCTAGACAGGAACAAGAACTGATGTATGTTACTTTCTGCCTCTACAGTGGAGTTTCATCACCTCATTGGTATGTATGAGATCCCTGATTTTCTGTCTGTCAGTTCCCCATGTCCCTCCACCCTTACTGCATCCATATCTACTTTATTCAAGAATCTGTGATTATGGCACATTTTTCTATTTTCTGTGCCACCTCTGCAGCTGGCAGAATTCTGCTGAGTAACACAATATACAGCTAGGGCTAATGTCAGTAAAAGAAGAACAGTTCTATCAGTAACTTATGTAGCTCTGATGTAGCAGCAACATGTTATTTACCTCCACAGCATGCACTGTACTGACAGAACATACAATTGGTGGAGAGAGAATGAAACAGACTTTATGAAGGTAACTCTACTTTACAGACTGTAGGTATGATGAGAGAGAGAGAGAGAGACAATGTAAACTGAAATCTGAGTTTTAGATTCCTCTGCTGCCTATCAGATCACCAAGGAACATTACAACTTACAGCTAAAATTGGCCAGGCAGAACTGTGATTAAAGTATGTCAGAATGATTCTTATCATCAAGGAACTGTAACAGACTAAGACTATAATGCAAACAATTACAGTACTTTCTATTAGAATAGATGAAGAAAGGATACATATATTACAAGTGGGTGACACCTTTTATTGGAATTTTAGCTCTTGAAAGCTGTTCTGAAAAACAATGTTGTTATTACAATAAAAGGTGTCACCTGCAAAATACCTTTATTTTTTCTTCTACATTGTAGTCTGGACTAAAATGGCTGCCACATCCACACTGTTGTGTATGATGACTTCTGCAGAAATCAGTGGTGGTGGGACAGGTGCAAAGAAATTATCAAAAAAAGAAAAGTGAGTGAATTTTGTTTTGGTTTTTTTCAACTCTTTTTTCCCCTGCCTTAGCCATTATCCTGGACTTCTTTTGGCTGACTCCCTGCACCTGATCCTGCCCCACCAAGATCCTCCCAGGCCTGTGACCATAGTCCAATTTATCCACATGACTCTCCTGCTTGAGTAACACTTGGCTTGCATCTGTCGAGGCAGGGCCACCTTCAGCTCCTCAGTGCTCCCATACAACTATTCAATTTCATACAGGTGATACAGGTGCAGTTGAAGACCGATGCTATGGTGGAGTCCAGGGGGGCAGGATCCAGTAGTAGGTGTGGTGGCAAGGTGCAGTGACATCTGCCTAGCCAGCAGGGTTATGCACTTTACAGTTCCCTGGAGGAGAGAACATGCAATGATGCCTTGGTGACATCAAGAGTGCTCCCACATGTGACTCACCAACAACAACCACCTCCCCTCCAATCTGCTTGTGTTTTGCAGTCTCTGACTCATCACTCCCAGCCATTGCTAGGGATTGGACTTTCACTGAGTGCCACAGCCCACCTGCCAAGAGGAAGAGAGCAGTCCTGAGGATGCTTGATCCCCCCCACTGACCCTCCGATGTGCCAGGTTCATTCCTGAATCCAGGTCATAAGCATCGCAAGTGGTAACTCCACCGCTTGCACCAGTGGGCTGGTTGAGTGCAACAGTTTTTTGGGGGGAATGTACACTTGAGCACCTGCTTCTTAATAGAAGCAGAGCAAATCCCAATTTAACCTGTTGCAAAACCCCATACTAATTCCTGATAGCTAATGAACTTTGTTTGAACAATTAGCTACTGCAGCTACTCTTCTGTCACATTTTTAATGCTGCTTATCAAAGCTTAAAGCACACAGTAGTGTAAATGGGAGGGAACCTAGGAGAACTCATTTCTGAGACTGAAATTAAGTCTGACTCATTTCCAGGAGTAAAATGAGGAAGGATACTTTGATACCAAATCAACACTCCTAAAGGCATAAAACTGACTAAAAAAGGTGTAAGAATGCAACACATAATGAAGAAATATAACCCCAGACCTCTGCCAGATATACTAGATCACAGGCGATGAGTTCCCTCAGTGAATTCATTCCATTTCTATAACTAAAAGCAGACTTCTTGTTTGTGTTCTGTTGGGTGTGGCCAAATCCAGAAAATGTGAGCGTTCCTGTTTTAACCCTTGAGAGGGAAAAAGTCAGCGAGCTCCAACCATATCAGAGTTATAAAGCGATGCTACAGATTGGGTAGGAATATGTGAGCATTAAGCCACGATGAAGGTGGCATCTAATGGGGAATTAATGCATGGTTGGGAGGGTTGTGGCACAAGGCTGAATGCCGAGTGCCTACAATGACCCAACCGTGCATCAATTCTCCAGTAGATGCCACCATCGGAGTGGCTTAATTTATTTTATTTATTTATTTATTTATTTAGTTCATCAATCAGATTTACAACCTTTGAGTCAGAGACTCATTTACAAAGGCACCTCGTCACAGGGAGGGGAGACAACAAGTAGTGCGGTGAGACAGGGTGGAACAATACAGGTGCGTACATACATTATAAAGAGCATGAGACATTGGTGTTTTACAGAGTAAATTATACATAGCATAAAGAATCGGAAGAATACCATCGTATCACAGAATGGAGAGTGGGCAGGCTGTCAAGGCTGGAGAGCAGTGGATGGCCTTACCGTAGGCACAAACACTTCCGAGTGCCAAGTATGTGGTTGCGCAGAGCAGTTTTGAACTGCCCAATTTAAAGGTGTTTGAGATGTGATTGGGAGGGAGTTGTACCAGGACGGTGCTCTGTAATAAAAGGACCTTTGGGCAAGGGAGGTCCTGGTTCTAGGCACCTGGAAGGCAGCCTTGCAGGCGGCACGGGTGGCGGTTGAGTGGTAAGCAGGCTGGAGTTGAGCAGTGACACCAGGGGGACACAGACCTAGAAGAGTCTTTTTGGTTAGTATACCAGTGTGATATTGCAGATGTTCTTCTAGATTGAGTATGTTCATGGTGGCATAGAGCTGGCATGTATGGGTTCCTCTAGGGGCACCAGCCAGGAGCCTACAGGCTTTGTTGATGGAGGTCTGGACTTTGGTGAGGGTAGAGGGGCCAGCAGCAGCGTATATGGGGAGGCCATAGTCAACTAGTGACAAGATGGCGGAAGTAATGGCCAACCATAGGGCGAAGCCAGTGAGGCAGTCTTTGTGACGATAGAGGAGCCCAACTGCGGTGTTCATGGCAGAGGATAGGCACTGATATGGGTATGGAAGGAGAAGGCTTCTAGCCAAAGGTACCCTCAGATATTTGTAAGTTGATACCTGCTCAAGGGATGGAGGGTGTTGGGAAGTATGCAGAGGGGTATTTTTGAAGCTACTTTGGTGGTGTGAAGATCATTGACTTTGTTTTTGAGATTCAGGACTAGGCTGGTGGTCAAGAACCACTTTTTCAGCTTGATGAAGGAGGTTTGAAGGCTGTTCTGGAGTGTGTCGGATTAAAAGTGCAGGATAGCAAGACTGCATCATCTGCATATAATAGCAATTTTCCTGAACACGAGCTGGGAAGGTGTTCAGGAAGAGACTGAATAATGTGGGGCCCAGAATGGAGCCTTGAGGGACTCGGAGAGGACAGGTAGGCCGAGGATAGGCAACCAGCTAGCTTGACGCTCAGATCTATCATCAAGGTAGCTGGAGAACCAGGCTAATGGTCCAGATGACAGCCCTACTTTACAGAGGGTGGCAAGCAATAGTGGGTGGTTCACAGTGTCAAAGGCCTTGGACAGGTCAATGAATACTGCCCCAGCCAATTCCTGCTATCTAGTGCAGAGTGATATGGTGGGAGAATTCCAGAAGAGCTGTGGTGGTGCTGTGCCCTGGACGGAAGCCATGTTGTTCAGGGCACAGAATGTTGTGGCTGGCTAGATAAGTTACGAGCTGCGTGGATACTATTTTTTCGAGCGCTTTGAAGAGGGGGGGGAGGATGGAGATGGGCCTGTAGTTATTCGGTACAGTACGGTCTCCATTCTTATGTATGGGGATGATTTCAGCCTGCTTAATGCGCTTATAATGTGGATTTCAGGGCAATAAGGGTACTGGGTGTGTTATTTTGATAGTGGAAATAACATATGACTGATACCTTTTTCACTATTTTTATTTCTTTACTGCACTGTTTCAACATTATACAGATTGCAATTTATATGGTTATGCAGTGAAAATAATAACAACAGTAACTATCAATAAACCATGTGTGAACAGTTCTTTGTGAAAATGTCACTCTTCTGAGCAGCTATTATTTCCATTGCCCTTATGGGAGGTCTAGCATGCTGTTATTTCTCCGTTGCACTATTTGCCCTTGATTGTAATTTGCACACTGTCTGACCTTGCCTGAGTATGTAGTACCTCGGTCCAATGTTTTCCGTCTGCTACTTGATGTGTCCCATTGCTTTCCATGTAGCTTTGCTCTCTCACTTGGATCTGTTTGAGGTCCCCTCGCATGGTTTAGTACAACAATCATTAAAATTCACGGTCCTGTGTACCATGAACCACTGAAAATTAAATGGTGCAGACATTTGGGCTCCTATTCCGTGTGACGATGCCTTTTGCTCCAGAACTTCCTGCCCAGTTCATCCACTATGCTGTTCTGCGTGCTTGGAGCTTCCAGCTTTACATCTGAAGGTAACAATATTTCTCTCTATTACACTACTCACGTGATGGCTCTCTGACTACTGCACTGCTAATATTTCTGTTGTTCATGCTGTTTTCATTTCTCTAGGACAGTCATGAGCATATAGGTGGGTGGGTGGGACAGACACGTGTTGCACCTCTCCCATAGTTCAATTCTTTCCCCAGCACTGCTTTTTTGCCAGTGTGGATCGCTATGGTACTTTACTTTGAGGATGGCATTATTGCTAAATTAATGCCATCTCCAAAGTATGCCATGTGATCCTTTGTGACCAATTACTTCACTTCATTTGGTATTGCTGATCTTTGCCATGTTACAAATTTCATTGCATACCTGCTGCTTGCACCCCCGTTTCAAGTTGTTCGATGACGGTAGCTGAATTAATGCCCCATAAACTTTTTCCCTGTTGTCCAATAGATGTGGGATTTTTTCATTACAATAATACAACAAGTACATTTCAACTAAGCCACACATTATTCTATATCCCTTACCAGGTAAATGCATTAGCAGCCACGGTGGCTCTGGACATAACTTGTATTATGTTACTGTGACTCAATGTATGACCTAGAAGCACACAGATATACAGTACCTATCCTTTCAGTAATTATACCATCACAGACTTGATAGTGCACTTCCTCTGTTTCTCACACACACACACACACACACACACACACACACATGCTGCAAACATGTACACAATTACATGCATGTGCAGACATGTGTACACACATGTAGACATGCACACACATATGCAGATGCACATGCACACACATGTAAACACACACATGCATATATGCACACACATACACACACACATACTCACCACTTTTGGAAGACACATAGACACTGACAGGGATTGTGCCCTGTTTGAACTCCAGAATTCAGGTGTGTTGCAATGTCTAAAGAAAGCAATTATGCATTCTGAGCTGAGTGGCTCTGGTGTTGCAGATCCTGGCCCTGTGGGGATTTCCTTAATAATGCCCCACACTGCAGTGGAACCTGCCCTGGAGGGTCTTTTCTTAACAGTACTGCTCAGTGCTGTGGGTTCTATCACAGGGAACCTATACTTAATGACATTGCCCACCACGGTGCTGCTCCTGTCCTGGAAGGAGGCATTCTCTGATGATAAAAAAACAAAACGGTATTATTAAATGCATGCTGAAAATAAAAAATAGAGATAGAATCATTATTTTGAACATATGTCTTCTTCAGGAATTATCTAAAAAGAAAAAAAAAAAAAGCAAAGTTTGTGGCTAACCCTGTTTTTTCTCTTTTAGTTAAATCCAGAAGCAGACCTATTGCTGAAATGTTGATGATAACTGCATTTGCTATTTTTGTCATGCATTTATATTACCTGTTTGTTCGTTTCAACTCACAGGCTGATGTGGACCCTTTTTTTCTTCTTTAATGATACCACTGAGTGCAAGTGAAAGAGGTAAACAAAGCACAAAACACTTTGCTATTTGGTACAATAGCCTAACACTTGAACACAGTAACTTCTGCTTTGCATTTCTGAGCAGTGTAATTAATTGTCTATGCTCCACAGAGGTTTAGGTAGTGCAAAAAAAGATGGAGATTGATGATTTTAGGGCTGCAACATGTTGGTTGAGGATGGCCAAGCCTCCAAAAGCTCTTTTCTCTGTGTTTTACTAATTCAGGTATGTTCCCTACAAGTTTGGAAAACATAAACAAATTTGCTTTCCAGAGAGAGTGCCTCCACCCAGTCCCATACAGTGTACATTGACATCTGAGTCCTTTGTTCTACCCCCAGTCCCATGGAGCAAACTGACATCCCTGCCCCTCACCAAAGTCTTGTAGAATATATTGACTTGTGAGAAACACATCCCACCACCAGTCATATGGAGCAAAAAGAGGCGTGTGTCCCCATTTCAGGGAGCATAACTTGTTTCCCAGACTGATACTACTCCCATAGTTACCCTGAGACTCCATTCAAAATGTCTGTGAGGCACATGCCTCCCAGAGCAGCTGCAATCAGTACTCAGACACAGCTCATGCCTGTAACCAGTTTTTTACACAACAGCTGACATCTTATAGTGGAGTTACAATGTCTGCAAGATTCAGCCTCCTCTAGCTGCATCATGACAGCATCAGACTATCCCCTCCAGTGGCACCCTACCTAAAACCACCCAGAAACTTGTTACTATAGTGTGCCATTTAGTTTAGAGCCTGAGTCCTACTTCTCCCCATCCCAACCTCTCTGCTCTCAACCACATCAACACATTTTATGATTTTGACTTTTCCTTGTTAAAAAAATATGTACCAGGTATCAAGGGGCAGTATCATGTGATAACAGTGACTATGTTTTGCCGAAGAATGAAAATGGAAAGTGGATTTGGGTGACTGCATATACAGCAATTTCTGTATCTTCAGGGGGCTTCACCCTCCACACCCCTGAGGTGGGCACGGGGTCATAATGTCACAAGACATTACAGTGCAGCAATATACCATGCTGCCAATACAGCATGGTATATTGCCAAAGTGATTGCTGTATGTCTTTCAGGGGGGGCTTTGCCCCTGTACCACCTGTTACAGGGGGCTGCATCCCCTGAACCCCCAACTTAAATAACTAACTCCAGAGAGGATTACACTTAGAATAGCACAAAAGTGTGAAAAATAAAAAAAATATACAAGGGCAATGGAAATAATACCCCGGTCCACAGACACACTGCCTCTCTTGCTGCCTGTGGCTCATCCTGTCGAGCCATAGTAGCTGCTCACTAGCCCCTTATCCTAGCAGAGGTTTTATCCTCTGCCTGGGAAGAGTGAGAGGGTGCATTGCCTTGCTTGCACCCTTTCGTGGTTTTGCACCCTCTCATTCTTTCCTACCATGCTGTTCCTATTGCACTGTTTTGACATGCGCAGTAGCGTGTACAAGATAGTGACCCAGTAGGCTAATGTGAGGGGCTTCACTCACATCCCCCTTTCTAAATATACTAACTCCAGGAGGGGTGCAACTTGGGAAGGGGGGAACCCCCAATCGCCATAAGTGCAGTCGCCCAAATCCATCGCCGTTTTTACAGTGGCCGTTCTTGCGGTTGCTATTATCACAGGTCAACCAAAGCGCTAGTTCTCTCCTTCCAAGCTACATTTTATGTACTGCCTCATAAAATACACAAGTTGCAGCAATTTTCAGAAAGAGGTTATTTAAGACATTCTAACATTTTTTATGTTTAGTCTTTTCTTTTGTGTGGGATGAGGGTGGGTACAAATGAAAATGTATGAAAATGTTATGTGTTTAGTGTATATCCATGGCACTCCAATGCCTGAAAGACTGGGCTATGAACACCTTATAGGCTAAGAGATACACATGTGATCTAGGATCAGATTTTGATCCCCCCCATCTAAGCCCCTGTAGCTCCTAGTCTCACCAGTTAATCTGGGCATCTGCTCAGGCTGCAGCACAGTCGTTTGAGCTCCGGTTCTTCAGATAGCTAATAAGCAAGATTTCAACTAATTTTCAAGGTAAGAGCTCTTCATTCCAGTTTTCACCAAGCAGTTAGCAGACTCTGACACTTTGCATTGACTTGGCAGTTAGCAGACTCTGGCATTTGCCTATATTTCCTCATTTTGTACTCTTTTCCTTCATCTAATACCTGCAGCAGACAGTGAAAGCAATTTACTTGCCTGCGGTCATGTGCTCGTCAGATTAGGAGAATTTACAAGGTTCTACTCAGTTAGAAAAGCCCCTCACTGATCGGCTGAAATTCATGTAGATGAGATTCAAATATTAGAAGGGCAGAACCACTGGTTTAGTTTTCTCCCCAACTGCATCCTACTACAAGGTAGCAGGTAAAGAGAGGGAGCAGGATGAACGGCATCCATTATGGCCGCCAAAAGTGCATGTGCACAGGTGAGCCATAGAGACTAAATACATATTCACCTGTTACTATCTGAAGCCGCTTATGAGTAGAGAATTCACTACTGGAAAGTAGAAGCTCTGAGGGATGCTGCAATGAGTGCACCAAAGGCAGCAGCTCGATATAAGGAGCAACAAGGTGGACCACATGTGTGTGTTTATGCATGCAGACAAGGTCCTAGAATGCCATAGTCACCATATTTGGTGACCCTTCTAAATATTCATGGCATCTATTTGTCCTCCTCCTCCCCCTTCTTCTTTGAGCCCTGGCAACCCATTATGGGTGGATGTCACTCACATCGTGCAAGAGCATGTGCGTCACAGACATGAGAGACACATGGTGAGTCACGTATGCACAGTCCTCCCATGGACATACTTATGAGGGTCCTAATCAGGTATCATCTTGCATGCATGATCAGTGTTTCTGATGGAGGCCATCTTTCTGAGGGCCAGCTGTTGGGGAAGTAGGGCTGAATGCTCTGCATGAGAAATGCAGAAAATGAGCTGTCATATTTCAATGTTCAGCATTAAGCTGGCTTTATCACTACAGCAAGAGATACCAATATACTTGGGTGTGTATATATCTGGGCCCCCCAGTCTACTAGTCAGTTGCTACCAGTGTGTTCCCCAGAGGTACCCTATGGCATCATTTTCGGTAGCTATTTTTTAGCTGTTTAGATGCATGGAGTCAGTGTTTACTTATCAGTGTTGTATCAGTGTTGTGTACTAGTAACAGCCATGCCTGACACAGCCATGACTGTGGCATACTTAAACGTGACATTATCCGGCAAGTCATATCGAATACAGCCATGGCTGTAGCATACTGCGGTATTACAATAACCATCAATTAAACTGGCATGTAACTCCTGCCTTAGTCAGCCCAGCCTCCATACTCACAAGGGGAATAATGTTTATTCTCAAATATGTTGTTTTTTTCTTGTGAAGGATAACATACTGACCACTCCGCATATGCCTATTTCTTTTCTTGTCTCAACAGATGGCCAAGACCAAGAAGTTCCCAAAATGAAACACCCTACTTCTCCCTCACCAAACCAGTCCCAGTGCCTACTTGTGAATTGATGAATTTGTGAATTGATGAATCTGAGCCATGTAATGAGCAGTCATTTTCACTAGAAGCCTCTCTGGTGGAGAGAGGCAACCCCAGAAAATTGTAATTGCAGATAGATCCCATGGCCTTTATGCTATAGGCACAACAGGCAATGGCTGCCATGATGGCAAGCCAACAAACACTTATGCTAAAAATGATGGTGCATCTAGACATCATGTCTAAGCACAATCCTTAATGGTAATCACAAACATCTGTTCAGGCCACCCCAAGCACATCAGTCAAGCCAGACACTGCTCTTCCACCAATTAAAAACATACCAGTGGATCCAGAAGAGCCATTCTCAGATTAAAAAGGGAAACCAAACCTGAAAGAAGGGTTGAACCATGACTCTGACAGACAGGAGGAACCAATAGCATTTGAAGAGCCTTCACTTAGACTGAAGTTGTTCTCTTTTGACTCTATGCCAAAGCTAATGAACTCTATCAAGATCACTATGGGGTTTGAACTGCCACCACCTTGCCTTGAAAGTAAGTTGAGCCACATGATTCAGCCCAAACACACACACACACACACACACTTTTTCTTCTCTGCCCAGCCATAGACAAGTTAATAGCTTAAGAATGGTAAGCTTCAGACCCAGCCCACATCCCAGAAAGGTGCTCCCTGGACCGCATGTGCCTGATCCAGGAGGATAAACTCAAACTCTGATACACTGTACCCTCAGTGGACCCACAGATTGCAACACTGAGCCAAAAGACCATACTACAAGCAGAGGTGACAGCTGAGGAGCTTGTGGAGATGTTAAGCAAAGTGTTTGAGGTGGTGGACCTATCTGCCAGGGCCACGACCACATCAATATATGCTGCAAGAGCACAGATCAGATGGTTGGAAGAACTGTCCAAGTGCCTCAGTCCGAAATCTCTTGATGCTGATTTAGTGGAGTGCACCCTACAGAATGGAGAGTATCTGGGATATATGTTGTTCGTCACCCTAAGGTACAATGCAACTACTGCTGCAGTGATAAATAGAACAAGATGTTCCTTGTTGCTTAAACTACATGAAGCAGATACTGACTCCAAGATGCTGTTATAGAACTGCCATTCATGGGAGAACATCTATTCAGAAAGGGCCTCAAAGAATTCCTGAAATAAAGAGACAAAGGGAAGGACTTAGTAAAAGACAAATTCAAATCCTCTTATCTCCTGTCCTTTTGAAACAAATTTTGTAGTGAAAGCAACCAAAGGAACAGGAAATGGAATAATAGCTTTAGAGGCACAGGATCTAATAAGCACGTCAGACCACATAACTCTGCCAACAACAGTAATTATAAATTCAAGAACAAGGGAGGTGCAGGAAGAGGCAAATTCAACAATGACAACAGAAGAAATAACAGTCACAGCAATGACTATGACCCAGCACCCAGAAAAATGCAACCACCAGCACAATATCAGCATCTCACACTGGTAGGGGGTAGGCTGGCACTTTTAAGCACACCATGGTTGCACACGACAACAGACAAAAGGGTACGAGAGGTGAAATTCAAGGGATTTGCAATAAAACTTCATAATCCTATGAAACTACTCATAAACAGTGCCACAGGAAGAGAGAGGAAGAGGAATCTGTTCCAGCTTCTTTATGGTACCAAAGAAAAACAGAGACTTATTAACAGTTGTGGACAGCCTCAAGTTCATAAACCAGTATGTCAAAACCCAAAGGCTCAAGATGGGAATAATAAGATTGATGTTAAAGGCTATCTGTCAAGGTAACTTTCTTACATCAATAGGTCTCAGGAATGCCTACCTCCATATTTCTGTGTGTCTATCACACTTCAGATACCTAAGGTTCCATATAGTGGGCTGACATTTTCAATACCAGGCCCTTCCACTTGGCCTGGCATCAGCAGCAAGAGTCTTCACAAAGTTGTTAGTGGTAATGGAGGAAGCCTAAGAGAGCAGGGCATACACATAATCCATACCTGGGTAACTGGCTGATCCAAATCAGGTCATGGGTACAATGTGACAGAGACTCAAATACAATACTTCAGACACTGGCCTCACATGGGTTGGTGGTCAGCAAAGAAAAGATCTCACTCATACCCAACTTAGAGAAAAGAACATCTGGAAGCAGAGACTGAAACACTCACAGGACTGTTGAGACCATCCCAAAAGAGAAGAGAGAACATGGCCAAGCTAGCTCCCCAACTGAGCTTGCATTACTCACCGACAATGTCTCTGGTGTCCCAGGAGGTATGGTATCATGCAAAGACTTGGTGCTGTGGCCGATATGGAACATACACCCACTCCAGATGCTGTCAATACTGTATGGGATACTCAAAAAGGAAAACGTATAATCCAGTGTCTGTATAACCAAGAGGGTCAACAGATCCCTACCATAGTGGAACAGTTCACACAATCTTTCAAAAGGCATGCCCCTAGAGATCATGCATGATCTAGTGAGAGACATAGGAAGCTTCCATGGGGCACAAAATGTTACAGGAAAATTAGACAAAATCTGAATCAGCAATGTCAATAAACATACTAGACATGTAGACAATATTCAATGCCCTCCTATCATTAAAAGCTCATTGGGAAATAAAGTTTATAATAATCAGATCTAACAACAGGTCCACAGTGGCCTACATCAGCAAACAAGAGGGGACTCAGAGTCCAGGTCTCCTGAGAGAGATATCCAAAGTCATGACATGGGCACAGCAGAATCTGGAACACGTAACAGCTATCCACTTAGCTGGGAAGCTCAACACCATGGACTACTACTAGGGGCACACAATAGAGTGCTTACTCTCATCTCAGTATATCTACCACCAAACATGGCCACCAACAGTGCTAGCAAACTGTTTGAGTACATTAGTTTTCTGAGCCTAAATACTGAGATAATACTGCTTGCGGACTTTAATATGAACTGGCTCTCACCTGCCTCTACACACAACAAGGATACCCTATCAGCAATCTACTTCTCACAGCTGGTGAAATCACTGACACAAGTCAACTACAGGACTGTAACCAGCACCCTGCTGGACTGGGTGCTCTCCAACCATCCTGCACACATCACTGATGTCACTGTCCTCCCAGACTCATTGAGTGATCACTCCCCTGTCAAATGCACATGGAATAACTGCTACTGCAAACCCCCTATCAGGACCAAAAGAAACTGCCTGCTCCTAAAAGGCCACCTACCTCATCTACAACTTGACCTAAAACTTCTGGTCTGGACGGACCTTTATAACTCTAATGATGTGGATGCAGCCTTGGAAATCTTTATTATAAAATCTAATTCCATCTGTGACATGCATATTCCAGTCACAAGACAAGTCAAAGGGCCATCTAATCCATGGATCACCCCAGCACTCCTGGAACAACTTGCCTCAAGAACCATCTCTGGCTTATTGCAAGAGCTTAGAGCACTGCTACTGACATTCAGCAATATAAAAAGCCCTGAAATGACTGCACTAAAGCAATCCACCATGCAAGAAGCTCCTATTACAAGGAAGTTCTCATCAACTCATGGAACAGCAGCAGTTCTTTCTGGCAAACCTTAAGTGATATCACAGGAAAAGATTGCAAATCTGCCCCCTCCATGCTCAATGTCTATTATACCCTAACAGTGGACCCTGTGCTTATTGCCAGTTCCCGGAACTATGCATTCACTGACCTTAGTAGTCTACTCCTGTCAGACTTCTTCATTCCCCTTAACCCAAGGGATACTAGACGGATGCCTGCACTAGCCCCCTCCAAGCCACTTCTCCATTTTAAAGATGTATCTGAAACTGATGCCAGGAGGTACATTGTAAAGGTACTTGGCAAATCAAGGTACAGTATGGACTCCCTGGACCTTAAATTTGTTCACCTGGCATTAAAGGAACTCCTAGGACCACTAACCAAATTAATGAATCTGTCATCCTGCCACTCTCAATTCCCCAATGCTGGAAATCTGTGACAGTCACCCCCATCCACAAAAATGGGGATCGAGCTCTGCAAAACAATTACAAATTTCCATCCTCTCGCCACTCTCCAAGGCTCCGAATGGATTGTGGCTGACCAGACGTTGCAGCACCTCAACCTTTACAAACTTCTATGCCCTCAGCAACATGGGTTCTGCGGTGGCCATAGCACTATTACAGCCTTACTCGAGTTTGTTTGATTCATTCATAATGCCCTAGACCAGGGTCACCTCATTGGTGGTAGCCTTTATTGACCTATCAAAAGCATTTGACATGGTGCATCCTGTGCTCCTCCTTGAACAGCTATCTGGCCTTGGTCTGACTCCTGAAACTGTGAACTGGTTCTGTAAATACTTAAGCCACTGCTCCCAGCAAGCTAAGATTGGTGATGTCCACTCTGACAGCCAGTCTGTCAAATCTGGAGTACCACAAGGGTCAGTCTTGGGTCCTCTCTTGTTCGGTGTGTTCCTAAATCAGCTTCCGGACTCCTGTCACAGTCATAGGCTCCTCTATGCTGACTATGCAGTCATCTTTATCATCAACTCATGTCCTGAACTTCTGGAGGCAGCTCTGCAAAGTGGTTTCACATCCATGGAAGGGTGGTTCAAACAACAAAGGTTGGTCATGAACTATAAAAAACTAAGACTATGCTCTTCTTAACAGCACAAAACAAGCTCAAAAACTACCCACTGACAATAAAGAATGACAGTGGCACCACTCTGGAACTAGTCCCCCAGATTAAATACCTGAGGATCACAATAGCCTCCACTCTGTCCTTCTCCCATCACATTGATATCACCGCAAGGGCCATTAACACAAGATTAGGTATACTTTATCGGCATAGACACTCCTTAACTCACAAAGTACTAGACCTGGCAATCAACAGCTTTATTGTCTCCCTCATAGGTTATAGGCTGGCTGTATATGGAGCTGCAACAGACACGGGCCTGCATTGCAGTTGCCCTAAACAAAGCCTGCCAACTACTCACAGGTGCTCAGAAGCTCCCCACACCTGTGACCTTTATACTCAGGCTGGCTGGTTACAACTGAAGGACACGATCCGATACCAAACCTGTAATTTAGCCAAAAAAGTCTCATTACATTTACTACCATTTGGGGTTCAGGAACTCTTGTCCTTCCAAGACCCAAAGTTACCAGAACATCTGCCTCCCAAGTTTTTTATGTGTCCAGATGCTGCACTACCATTGCACAATGTTCCTTCCCTCATCGGGCAGCCCTCTGGTTAAATGCACAGCCTTCTTACATCTCAGGTGCTCCCACGATTGGATCCTTTAAAACCAGACTGTGCCACCACCTCCTTGTTTCAAGTACCAGTATGTGCCCCAGATAATCTGCTAATCACAGCAACTCCTCCACTAGCACTTTCCTGACTTACCAGTCCTGATCACCCCCCAAGCACTTCCTCCAACCCTTCCCTCCATCCTCCCACCCTGTCCTACATGCCTTCCTACTTAGCCCTATCCCCCTCTGAACCCACTCCACTCCTATTCTGTCTCTTTCTAGACATAAGCATATGTTGTACAATGCCTCAGCTTGTCGTTCCCATTGCCTTATTCAAATATGTTGTAGTCCAATGTTTATTGTCCTTAGTTTTTTTGTATCTACTGTCTCATGTAACTGATGTGGAACCTTAAAAGAGCATTCACTCACAGGTGTTTTCCAAGATTTCAGTAAATAAATAAAAATAAATGATTAAAATGTGGCAGAGATATTCAATTGCTAAATACTGGAACCACATACGGTAGTTGCAGAATGTGGCATTGAGATGCAATTTTGTAATGTGTCATGGAGGCACATTTTTGGCATGTGCTGGTAATGCACAAAGTCAGCTTGTGCTTTGTTACTTGATTTCAGATTGTGGTTACAATATGCAATTTCACAATGTGGCATGGACATGGAATCTCAGAATGTGTCAGGGACACACAGTTTCTGAATGTGGTGGTCACATGCAATTTCTAAATATGCAGAGATGCACAATTTCAAAACGGGGCAAGGATGAACATTTTTGAATGTGGCTTGGACATGCAGTACAATTTTGGAATGTGGCATTGACATTCATTTTCAGAAGGTGGTAAGGATGTGCAATTTTGGAATATTGTACAGATGTGTATATTTGGAATGTAATGAAGATAGGCAAATTTGGAATGTGGCTGTGACACAATTTTGGAATATAGCATGAAAGTACAATTCAAAAATGTGGCTGGGAGACACACTTATAGAATGTAATGTTGGCGGGAAATGCAATTTCAGAATGAGGTGGAAACACATAATTTTGGAATGCGGTGAGGATGTGTATTTTCAGAATGTGATGGGAATGTAGTGGTGACACAATTTCAATGGCACTCATTGGCAAGGCAAGACAACTTTTATTAGTTCAGTCCAATTTTCAACTGACTCTGGGCATCGTACAAGGAGAACAGATGATAAAATGTCAAAAGTTACTAAACAGACAATAAACAAAATCACAAATAACAAAATGAAGAACAGTAGACAAGTTGACAAAGTATGTTTTTAAACCAGTAGTGCAGAGAAAAATATTTTTCCCAAAAAGCTAGTTTCACCTACAATTAAGAAACACATTAGCACATCTGTCAAACGTACTTGCTATGCACCATGAGTCTTTTTTATTTTCCTCAGTTCTAACCCTTTCCAGGTCTACAGTGCTATTTCGAAGCAAAATGTGGCATCCATGTTTTTTCTTGAGAAAATGAAATAACATTTATAAAATATCTAAATATTGCTGGAATTAGAAAATTGAACCACAAATAAAACTATAAGTTGTCTGGAATCTTGCATAGTAAAAAAAAGGAAGGGTCAAAATGTTTGCCCAGTTTCATTGCACTGCTGCTTTAAGGATCATTTAAAGGTATCTGATGTGTAGGCTGACTGAACACCAGGTGGAAGAGAATTCCATTGATTTGGTGCAGATACTTTAAAGGTTCTATCTCCTAAGAGCTTCGATCAGGAGCATGGAACTCTTGAGAGGCCAGCATCAGTGGAGTGGACAGTGTGCACAGGAGTGTGAGGAAGCAAGTGCTCTTTCAGATACAGTAGTCAGGAATCAGTATTTCATTGGTTTGTCATTACAGTATGTGTGAAAACCAGGCAGCCTGCTCCCCTTCCTTCCCTTTACTCCCTATCTCCCCTCCTCCCCCTCAGTTTTCTCTCACCTAAAGCCAGATGTTTCCCCCTCTAAGATGCTCCCATTCCCCAGCTGTTGGGATTTCTGGAGTTTCATACAAACTCCAGTTTACTAGGGACATGTAGAAGCACTGTTGCAGCTCTGCTCTGCCATCCCTAGTCAGCATGTTTAAACAGTATATCAAAATAGGATAACTGGGATAAACAAATACTGAACTCAAAATTTCAAACACAAGCCATATACTACAGCATTTGCATATGATTTAAAAGTAAATGTTATGCAAAATATTTATCAAAAATAGCTATACACATGCAGAAGCACAGTTTGGTATATTTGCATATTAATACCCTAATAATGTTTCATTTAAAGGAGAACTGCACCACACCTTAAATTCATTTTTTATGTTGATTACGCACATGTGCATGAAACATATTGTGGCAGGTTGCCTGAAGCAGGTTGTGGAGGCATGGCATTGTTGTGGCCAATGCCCCCATTAGCCTTTAAAGGCTTGGTCCACTTTCCCCAATGCCGTGGCAGGCTGCTGCTGACAGTAGTTCAACTAGCGTGCCACAACCTTTTAAGGTTTCAGCTGCTGCAATCAGGGGCTGCCTCATCATTGCAGCTTAAGCCATTCTGCTGCAATGAGAGAGTGACCCGTAATTGCTGGGCCGAACCTTGTAACAGTGATATTGTTTGTGAACATGGCGGTGGCTTGCCACTGTGTTCACAACCAATATTAAGCACCCCTCCACTGAGGGGGTGCCCAATCCCCCAAGGCAGCATGTGCTCTGCCACCGTGTTTGTTTGCCGACGGGGGCCCCAATCCCCATTGGCTTCAGTGCCCGAGTGATTATGCCAATGGGGGAGTCCACTCCCCATCAGCTTTTTGTAAATCCCCCCATCCCGCTTTTGTTGTGTGCTGACTGGGTTGCCCAGTCCCCATCGGCATAATGTCACCCCCCCCACTTTTGTTGTGTGCCGATGGGGATGCCCAATCTTTGTCGGCATAATGTAACCTCCCCCTTATGTTGTGTGCTGATGGGGGTGCCCAATCCCCCATCAACTACAGCTCCCCCCCAAAAGAAAGAGTCTGTTGGCACACTGAGAGCCCACCCCAGTGTTCCACATGCCCCTGTAAAAAAAAGAAACGATCCCACAATGTTTTTTTTTACCTTGTCAAAAAAGAAAATGGTCCCTCACAGTCTCCCTGCCCCCCTCCCACAACCTGCACCCACCCACTGTGCACCCTGCCTCCCCACACCCCCTCTCACCCCATACTTACCTCCGGAGTCTGGCGTGATGATCATTGGTGGGCCGGGAACACGTCTGCACTCTTCAAAGCTGACTGCGAACTGAGGAAATGCCTGTAAGCTGTATAATTTTTTTTCCACTTTGATGCATATCTCAGGAATTTTTTGGAATTCTGGCACCAAATTTTCAACATGAGGTTTTTGGGATCCCTCATCATGAATTCTGGCACTGTCATGGCGTTAATCGGCCCCAACAGGTGATTTTGTGGTCATTGCATGGAATCACCTTTCAGGACCGATTAATGAAATGACAGTACCAGTGTTCATGAGGTGGGTTCTCAAAAAGCCTATGTTGCAAATTTGGTAGAAAAAAAACAAAAAATGAATGTTTTATGAGCATGTGTTGCACAGTTTGCACATACGCTCGTAAGTTCATGATTTTATAATATTTTCACTCAGATTTTCAACATTGCCATTGTTCTGCACCTCCTTATGAACAGTACAGCTGTCATTTTTCACATCCTGGCCAAAATGTGTTTTCGCAGTTCCGGCACAGAATTTATTTATTTAGTATTTATTTAGCTTTTGTTAACCAGGTAAGTACACTACATAAAACAATTGCTTATTTTCAGGTATGACCCGAGAGAGTACAGGAATAACAGATTTAAGTACATACAACAACACTGTACAAATCAGACATGTTACAGTTCATGTGAGGACAGTATGATTACAGGTTCAAAACAGCATACAAAATGTAGTAAGGCATAGATTTATTCAGTATGTACACAACAAAATAAACACCTTGTAGCAACTAAGAGCAGTACTGGAGGTACAGTTTAGAGATACTTCAGATATGACACTAAATACAGCTTAGCGACCTCATGGAGTTAGGTCGTTTGTCCAGGAAGACCTTCAGGGCAGAGGAGTGCTGTGATGAATCAGTTTACAGGGGTTTGGGGCAGCCACAAGCCGAAGAAAGTTTAAGGTGGTTCCATAGGGTGGAGTGAAGACACACCTGTGAGTGCGAGGAACAGACCTGGGCAGGGAAAGTGTTCCACAGTCTGGGAGCGTACGCAGCAAAATCCTGACTACCCATTTGAATCCATGTAGCCAGTATCTTAAGGAGAGTATGTCTCTGTGACCTGAGGGAGTAGGAAGAGGAGGCAGCTAGTATGAGGAATTTTGCCAGCCCTGAAGGGGTGCCAGTGCTAAGGACCTTTCTGGTGAAGCACCTTAGGACAAAGTCTATGTGGTTTGAGGGTGAGAGCCAGTTTAGCCTGCTATAGAGGTCGCAATGGTGAGTGAGACAGGGGCAGCCAGCGTGAAGCAGCATATATTGTTATAGGCAGTAGGCCACCTAGAGAGATGTACTTTGGATGAGCGGGCAAACAAGAGGATCCCGTAGCAGAGCAAAGGGAGGAGCACCCCTCTGGCAAGTGCAATCCTTGCTGCTGGAGTAAGATTGCTTTTGGCTCTGTAGGTCAGACCCAGTTTGCAGTTAACAGTCTTGCAAGTATTCTGAATGTGGCGGCCAAGGTCAAGCTGCGGGTCCAGCATCACCTCAAGGTATTTAAAGTTGTCAGTAACTGGGATCGGGACCCCATCGACACCAGAAACACATAATGGAGCAGGGGGTGGCCTTAATCTTGGCCTGAGATGTAAAGAGCATGGCCTGGGTTTTTCTGAGATTTAGAACCAACTTGTGGGACAATATCCAGGATTGGATGTTTCTCAAGTCTTCACTCAGGTGGTGATTTATGACCCCTATCTCTGGGGAATGGGTCAGGATGACCAGGTCATCTGCATACAGGATAGGCTTGCAGTGGACAGCGGCAGCCACGAGTTTGTTCACGAATATGGAGAAAAGCAGGGGCCCCAAGACCGAGCCTTGTGGGACACCCATGGTAACAGGGTTGGTACCTGAGAGCTCCTTCCCATACTTAAAAAGTTGCTTTCTGCCATTTAAGTAGTTGGAGAACCAGTTGAGCACCTCAGGTGATAGACCATAGGAACTGAGCTGGGGTGGAGAGCATTGTGTGATCAACAAGATCGAAGGCCTTATAGAGATCTATAAAGACAGCTCCAGAGAGTTTGCCTTGGTCCATAGCCACCCTGATCCAAGAAGAGACCATGACAAGGGCAGAAGATGTGCTGTGCCCTTTCCTAAAGCCATGCTGCACTGGGGACAACAGGTCATGAGACTGCAGGTACTCTGAGAGTTGCCCTACCACAACCTTCTTGAGAAGTTTGCTAACCGCTGACAATATGGATATCGGACGGTAGTTTTCTATGAGTTTGGGATTCATCTGTTTAAGTATCGGGACCACCCTGGCAACTTTCCATATTTCCGGAATGACACCCGATGACAGGGACAGATTGAAGATATGGGTTACCATGGGGGCAATCTTACTGGCACCAAGATTCAGGAGTTTTGGCTCCAGTCCATCATGGCCAGCACTTGAGAAATGGGAGAGGCCCCAGAGCAATCTCTGCACCTCTTGTACCACCATCACCTTAAAAAGAAAGGGCGGGTAAGATGGGGACGGTGAGGCCCCTTGTTCACCATTTTCCCCTCCCCCATGGGGGAATGATGAGGTAAAAGCAGATAGGTCTGAAAAGTATTGGTTGAATGCATTTGCGATGGTCAGAGAGTTTTTGCAACTGGCACCATCGATGATCATATCAGAGATCTCACCTCTCGGAGTCCCACTGACTATATTCTTAATGTTTCTCCAGAAACTCCTGGGGTCCCTGGCTGTGCGCAGCAGCACAGTTTTGCAAAATTCACCTTTAGCAGCCCTGATAGCCTTCTTGCACTGATTTCTGAGTTTCCTGTACTGCAGAAATACAGCCTGTTCCACCATGGCCTTGAAATTTGCCCAGCACTTATCTCTGTACTTCATGAAGGCAAGCAGACTACCATGTAGCCACCTTGTCGCCGACCCCCTGACCCTCCATCTAATGAGGGGGGCATGTTTATCCTGCAGCATCCTGAACATACTGAGGAAGTGACTGACTGCAGATGGGGAGTCCTGAGCATTCCATACTGCTGACCAGTAGGTGTGCTGGAGATCATCATGGTAGGAGCCAAGATCAAACCTGGAGTAGTCTCGGACCTGGATGATTTTATGTGGGATTTTCAGTGAAGGGATCTTCCACACCCCGTACACAGGGGAGTGGTCCAAGGTGGAGTCAGGGAGGATGCCTGATGAGCTGATCCTCTCTGGTCTATTTGTCATGACCCAGTCCAGAAGAGAGCTCCCTCCACCATTAGGTGGGCACCTGGTAGGATTCTTGATCAGTTGCGACAAGGAGAGACCAGCAAGGAGTGGTTCATATGCTTTGGTGTTGCTACCAAGCCAGTTTAGGTTGAGATCACCTAGGATAATTAGCTCATTATGTCGGGTGACAGCACCTACTGTGTCAAGGAGGATGGATAGCCCCTCTAGGCCACCCTTAGGGGATTGTAGGTGAATACAACATGCATCTTTTTGGTCATCCCGAGCAACAGCACCGTGTGCAGAAACTCACAGGGGGGGCTGCACTGGTTGTAGACAGGGTAACACTGACAGGTTAAGGTAGCTTCTGTAATGGACCAAGATGCCACCCCCCTTCTTTTTTCCTTGGCAATCAAGCCTGAGAAGGTAATAGCCCGGGAGGGCACACACAGAATTTGGAATGGTGGGTTTAAGCCAGGCTTCTGTTATTCCAAGGATGTCAGGGGTGTGGTGGGTGACCCAAGCAAGTTGTTCCGCCAGATTGGGCAGGATGCTATGGATATTGAGATGGGCTTTTTTCAGCCCTTCGACTGCCGTCTAGCCCAAAGCAGCAGGAGCTGTTTGGCAGGGCGGGCCAGGGTTAAGCTCAATGTCACCAGATAGTGCTAGGGTCACCAGAAGCAGCCATAGGAGATATTTTAAGGGAGAGGAGCCATCCCTCGCATGCACCCTGCTGCCATATCTCCTGCATGGAATCACCTTTCAGGACCGATTAATGAAATGACAGTGCCAGTGTTCATGAGATGCACAGTTGCTGTGGGAAATCTAGTTTTGGGACACATTATGAAAATGACAGTGACACTTTTCATTAGCAGAGGTCCTAAAATGCCTATGTTGAAAATTTGGTGATGAAAGTCCATAAAATGAGTGTGCTACAAGCGTGCATTGCGCAGTTTCCACGCACGCTCGTACCTTCGCAACGTTGCAATATTTTCACTCTAGATTTTCAACATTGCCATTTTCCACACCTCCTTATGAACAGTGCAGCTGTCATTTTTCACATCCTGGCTGAAATCTGTTTTCACTCTTCCAGCGCACAATAGCATGGTCGCTGTTGAAAATCAGTGTTTGGGACACATTAAGAAAATCACAATGACACTGCTCATGAGCAGAGGTCCTAAAATGCCTATGTTGAAAATTTTGTGATAAAACTCCATAAAATGACTGTGTTATGAGCATGCATTGTGCAGTTCCACGCACCCTTGTAACTTCACAGATTAGTATTATTTTCATGCCACATTTTCAACATGGCATTTTTCCATACCTCCTTATGAACAGTACAGCTGTCATTTTTCACATCCTGGCCGAAATGTGTTTTCACACTTACAGTGCAGAATACCGCAGTTGCTGTCGGAAATCAGTGTTTGGGACAGATTAGGATCGAGCGAGTGGGGGGGGGGAGTGACCGAGCTCAACTGAGCTCTGTCGGGACTGCTATGGATTTCTTTGTGGGCAGGAAAAGGTGTCAATGCAGGCAGCAGCCAAGTACAAAAGGGCAGCCTGCAGCACCGGGAGACACAGAATGAGCGAGTGTGGGAGGGAGGGGGAATGAGTGAGCTCAACGGAGCTCAGTTGGGACTGCTGCAGATTTCTTTGTGGGCAGAAAAAGGCAGCAATGCACACAGGGGCCCAGTACAAAAGGGCAGCCTGCAGCGGTGGGAGAAACAGAACGAGCGAATGAGAGAGGGGGAGTGATCAAGCTCAGTGGAGCTCTATTGTGACTGCTGCAGATTTCTTTGTGGGCAGAAAAGGGCAGCAATGCAGGAAGGAGACCCATACAAAAAGGCAACCTGCAGTGCCAGCAGAAATGGAACAAGTGGGAGATCACATGATGCTTCTGTGAGACTCACAGCTCTGGGGACCGGCTCCTGTTCCAACACTCAATCTACATTTAAAATACAATTGTTTAGATGGTGTTCAGCTTCCTGTATGAGAGATTACATCTCTAACAGACTCCTGACGCATCCACAACAATTCGGGGAGCTATTCAACGAGTGTAGATCATCTAAATTTCACTTTTAAATCAAGGCCTGAACATCGCCATGGAGACCAAAATGCGCCAGGCTCTCCCAAAGCATACGCCCCCACAAACTCTGGAGAAGGGGCTGAAATGACCCAAAGGCCAGGCCAGGGGCTCTGCAAAATCTCTTGCATCTACAGTACCCCAAACAATGCCAACTCCACTATCGGAGCAAAAATTCCTAGAAGAACTCCAACCATTCAAACTTGTTCTGTAAGATATTACTGCAGAAATTAAGTTGCTCAGAGGGGAGCTCTCCGATACCAGTCGGGCCATTTCTGATGTTACAGCCCGCATTACATCTCTTGAGACCTGGAGGGGTAAGATAGACCCTGAAGTCCTGAACTTAAGGAAATGACTGCATAAAATGGAATCAAAGTTGGAAGATCTGGAAGGCCAAAGTAGGAGGAACAATATCGTTATCTTCGGCCTTCCAGAAGAAGCTGGAGGACCTTCACCCATTGTATTTTTCCAGAAGATGCTCACGAAAATAGCTGGACCCTCTCCAAATAACTCTACCTACATAATAGAGAGGGCCCACCATTTGCTCTGACTTAAACCTGCAATCGGAACCCCCCCGAGACCAGTTATTATAAAACTCGTGAATTACCTTGATAAAGCTCACATCCTAGATCAATCCAGCAGTTTGCTGCAAGTTTTATGGGAGGGCCAGCAGCTGCGACTGACACAAGACCTACCAGCTACAGTGAGGAAGCGTCGATCAGAGTACCATCCCTTGGTATCAGAGTTAATAGCAGCAGAGATTAAGTATAAGGTCCAATATCCATCCCGACTGGTTGTTCTTCACGCTGACACTTGGCATTCATATGATACTGTGAAACTAGCTGCCCCAGCTCTACACATGCTGTATTCTGACTTATTCCCCACTCGCTGATGCTCCATGGTGGAAATTGTCCAATATTCATACTCTCCTCTTCAGAGGGTTTGATTGCAAGAGGGCATTAGTTAGTTTGAAACAGTCCTGAAAAGTTCCGTTGTCTGACCCCGGAGGGCGTTAGAATCTACCGCTTTGAAGAGATGGAAACAGTACTCCTCTATTCACAATGGACTAATTCAGTGTGGACAAGATCGGATGTTTGTTTTTCACTTTTTACAAACGTACTATAAGGAAGGACGATTACCTTACATGCTACCAGCAAGTAAACCAGTACTTTGATAGCCTTATTTGATCTGATGCTTTCCCCTGTCTTCCCTTGTGGCCAGTGTTCTCCTTTCTCATTATTACTGCCAATGCAAGGCTGCTTTAAGACTGAATTTTTTGTTTGTTGTTATTATTTGGAGAGGCCACAGGAAGGCAGCACAATCTTGATTTATAAGTCTGGTGTAGTGGCAGCCTTTAATATTAACACACACATATTTTAACATGGCTGAGTATCAAAAGCTACTTTATTTTATTTTATTAAGTGTGTATATTAAAGATACAGTTGGCAAGGGAATGCTTTACAATCATTGAACTGCAGTGATTGACTTTACTTTTTTGTATTTTTTCCCCAGGACATTTGTGATTCTTGACTGTAATATTGTTGACCTTGTTATTGCCTATTTCTCATTACTATTGTGGGTTTGTAACCAGACTGTTGTAACTAGTTTTTTGTGACTCGCTATTGAGTTGGGAGTTGGGGCAGGCGGTAAGTGTTCCTGGTCTATTCTGCAGTCCATTCAGTGCACCACGTACTGGCGTAGGGTGGCGTAGATGTCCACAGCAGTGTCTGGGGCCAAGTTTTGGAAGTTATTTGTTGCAATGCTTATTTTCCAGAGGCTGTCAAGGGTCATAGTCTCAGAATTATCCCCACCTTTCAGGGATACTGATTGCCTTGCTGTGGAATGGGAATATTGGGTGATAGGGGGGATAGCGGGCTGGGGTTGGGTTATTTTAATAAGTTTGCTTCTGTCCGGGGGAGGTTCCTTTTTGCTTCAATTTTCTACATTTACAATATATATTTGGATGGGGTATTGGGTTAAGGGGGATAGGCTGTTTTGGAAGATGGTGCTAAATGTAAAGAGGTGGGGGGAGGGTTTCAGGTTGGTCGCCACTTAGTACTCATACAATAACCAACTGGGTAAGTGATCTTTCTGGGACTGTTTTAGTTACGCAGAGCTATTCTCGATATTTTATTTGGTTATGGCAGCAAAGCTAAGATTTTGTTCTTGGAATATTAAAGGCGCTCAATCTCCCACTAAAAGAGCCAAGATTTTGTTACATCTCCATAAACTTAATATTGATGTGGCCTTTCTACAGGAGACCCATTTACCCACTTCTCAAATTCTCAGCTTAAGAAGAACATGGGTGGGGCATGCACTGGGAGTCGGTTTGGCTACCCGTAAATGTGGAGATGCAGTGTTGGTCACACATCACATACCTTTCAGGTTGCTCCAATCGGTATGTGATCCCCAGGGTAGATATATACTGCTGAGAGTTACTCTAGGCCACACGGAAATGATAATGGGTTCAGTTTATGGGCCAGTCAGGGACGACCCACAATTCTTTACCAAACTTATGACTAGTTTGGCTTCCTGGTTCACTGTCCCTATATTACTCGGAAATTGGAACCTAGTTTTTTGTAATATACTAGATAGGTCCAAACCCAGACTTTCTCCCCCTACTCCTGCACAATTAGCCCTAAAGGACTTTATGAATTCTATGGGCCTTGTTGATCCCTTGAAGGACCTTTTTCCCTTTAACAAGAGATTACTCATTTCCTTCCCTGCCCCATAATACACTCTCAAGGATTGACTACTTTTTGTTGGGGATTGAGCTGCTAGCGAGGGTACAAAGTTGTGCCTAGCTCTCTAAAGTGATCTCCAATCACCATCCAATCCTTCTACAGTGGTCCCTACCTGCCTCAGTTGAGCAAGATAAAGTTTGGAGGTTCAACCCTCAACTACTGAAATCCCAGAACCTGGTAGATCACCTTCAAAAGTATATCAAAATTTTTTATGAATATAATGCTCCCTCTATGCAGAAAGTAGATGTATTATGGGGAGCTCTGAAGTGTTCACTAAGAGGAGAGATTATTTGTCTGGCTTCCATTAGGAAAAAGAAACTCTCCTCAGAATCCTCTATGTTACTACAGCAAATTAGAGCCTTAGAACAATCCCTATCTTCCCAATCTCACACTATGGAATTAAAAAAATCAGAAAGTCTTCAGTTCCAATATAACATTCTTCTTAGTGATTAAGTTGAGCATCTCCATTTTAAACCAAAAGTTACCTACTTTGATCAAGGGGACAAGGCAGAGAAACTATTAGCTCTAAGGCTCAGGGCACAAGTAACAGATAGGATTGTGTCAACTATTCGAGATACGGCAGGCAGCCTCCACACCTCTCCCAGAGATATTGGCTCCTGCTTTAAATCCTACTACCAATCTCTTTTCTCACGTTCCCCTCTACCTTTCAATAGTACCACATTAGATAATTTTCTTCAGGACATAGATCTCCCATACCTGTCCCAATACCAAATTGCCCTTCTACAAGCTCCTCTGAATTTAGAGGAGGTGCATGAAGCTATTGATGCACTCCCTTTAGACAAAGCTCTGGGCCCTGATGGTTACACATCCAATTTCTATAAAGCTTTTAAAACTCAATTGAGCACAACCCTGCTTGATACCTATAATTACATCTACAGGCATGGTCTTTCAGATCTTAGCCTTACTGCGGCTACTATTGTAGTGCTTCCTAAACTGGGCAAGGACCCCACAATGTTGCCAAATTACCATCCAATATCACTTATAAATGTGGATCTGAAAATTCTAGTAAAAATTTTTGCTAATAGTTTGGCGTACCCTACTAAGACCTGAACAAGTCAGTTTCATGGCTGGACGCTTATCAGTGGACCATCTGCGTAAACTCTTCCACCTCATTTCTGCATCCAGGAACTCTCATATTCCAGTAGCTTTGGTGTCCCTGGACACAGAAAAGGCTTTTGATCGGGTATCATGGGACTATTTGTTTAATTTACTCCCAAGATATCATATTCCTACACAATTTATACAGTGGATAAAAATTCTTTATTTACATCCCTCAGCTCGTGTATTATGTAATGGAGTCCTTTCCCCACGTTTTCCTCTACAACAGGGAATGCAGCAAGGGTGTCTTTTCTCTCCTTATTTGTTTAATTTATTTTTAGAACCACTTATTAGGAAAATTAACACCTTCACAATGATATCTGGAATCCTGATCAATTACTCCCAATACAAATTATCAGTGTATGCTGATGATATCATGCTCCACATTACCCATCCATCTAAATCTATACCTCTTACCCTAAGTATTATTCAAGAATTTGATGTTTATCCAATTCTAAATTGAACCTTGCCAAAACAGAGGTAATGCCCTTTAATAGTCAAACTCTAAGATTGGATATCCAACATCTTGGGCTTTCCTGGGTGAGGGATAAAATAAAACATTTGGGCATATATCTATCTCAATCTAGCTCCAAAGTGAAACAATGCAATTTGGATCAGTTAATTACACATATTAGGACAGACTTAAATCATTGGGCCCTACTCCCTATTTCCCTTTGGGGATGTATCAACACAGTTAAAATGAATGTCCTACCCCACCTGTTATTTCCCCTTCAAATGCTTAATCAATTCCTCCCCAAATCCTGGTTTAATCAGTTGCATAGTATTATTTCCAAATTTATCTGGAAAAATAAACCTTCCTGAAGGGCAATTACTAAACTACAGAGGCCTAAAGAACAAGGAGTGTTACAAGTTCCCAGCATCTACCTTTACTATCTCTTGATTAATTGCTCAGTAGTTTCACAATGGCTGAAGCCTGTGGCAGACCCCCCATTGTGGCTACAAATAGAAAAATCACTTTGTAATCTAACGGGAGTAGATATTAAGAGTCTTCCTTATCTCTCCCTTAATAAAGTCCCTAAACAGTATAAATCCTCACTCATTATGGCCTCTCTTCGGATTCACATACAGATGAATAAAACTTTTGGGTACTCGCTAGAGAAGTACTCTTCTCAACCTATCTTGAGGAACCCCAATTTTAAAATTGGAGGTAAAGTTATTACATCGTCTTTCTGGCCAGGTGGACTTGGAGAAACAGTAATAGATCTAACAGAAAACCATAAATTGCTTGCCTTTTCAGATATAAGAACAAAATACAATCTGACAATTTCTTTCTGTTTTAAATATCTCCACATCTCTCAAGCATTAATGCAGCACCTTGGTAGCAGCCTCTGGGACTGGTATATGATTGGGCTCACCCTTGGCTCACTTTCCATGAAGCCTACTTCCCATCATGTTGCTTTCTACTATAAGGAGCTTCATGCATGACTCAGAGAGCTAGAAGGCTCCCATTGTTATGTATGGGATAGGACTCTTCCCCCCCAACTTCCATGACCCCCCTGCCGATGGTCACAAATCTGGAATAGGTTGTATAAGGATGTTAGGTGGGACCAATATAGATTACTTCAATTTTATATATTGCATGACTTATATTACACCCCTATAAAACTCAATAAAATGGGGATCCTTCAATCAGACATGTGTACTAAGTGTGGGTTCCAGTGAGGTACACTACTTCATATTCTTTGGGAACGTGATAAAGTAACCCCCTTTTGGGAAGATATCCGATCAAAACTCGACCCCCTACTGGGTTTACAGAATGCCTCTCAACCAGAAATTTGTATCTTGGGGGGACTCAGGAGAAACCCTAATAGGAAATCAAAGGAAACACATGACCTTGATATCCCTTTGCGCTAAGAAAATTATACTATGCCATCGGTTGGATCAACAAACTCCTACAAATGCAGAGTGTCATAAAGAAATTATTTTTGATCTACAAGCAGAATATCTCCTTGCGTGTATCTCTAAGCATAGCAATAAATACCAGAAGATATGGGCCCCCTTACATGCTTTATTATCCACTTAGTGTTATTCTGTCTCTTATATGGATCTGACAAAGCTCTGTTGATGTTAATGATTAATTTCCCATCTCCTTTTTCCTTTTTTTTTCTTTTCTTCTTTTTTATCTCTCTTCCCAACAGGTGCTACCCCAGTTTTATACAATTTATGCTGTGGCTTATTTTCTCTGTTTTACCCTAGTGGTGAAATGGGAGGGAGGGGTGGGTGGGGACCTGTTACATACTATCTTCTATATATACTCTTCTTTTGTACTCAGTTAGTTTTGTTAAATATTCTTAATATTGCTCCTGATATTTAATTTTGGGTATTAATGTTGGGTGAAATAACATAAAGGTGTCTCATCTGTAGTAATCTACACCCTTGAGCATCACAGGAGCATATGGGACCATAATGACTTGTTATGTACTACTGTTGTTTATTAAGTTGTCCATACAAGTTTGAATTGTTTACAAAATATAAATGTAATAGTAAACCTAAAATGCAATAAAGTTTATTAAATTTAAAAAAAAAAAGAAATGGAATGAGTGAGTGAAAGAGGGGGAGTGAGTGAGGTCAACAGAGCTCTGTCAGGGCAGCTGTAGACTTCACTGTGGGTAGAAAAAGGTGCCAACAGAGGCAGGAGCCCAATACAAAAGGGAAGCCTGCAGCGCCAGGAGAAACAGAATGAGCTAGTGAGACAGGGGGAGTAAGCAACCTCAATGGAGCTCTATTGTGACTGCTGCAGATTTCTTTGTGGGCAGAAAAAGGTGCCAATGCAGGCAGGAGCCCAGTACAAAAGTGAAGCCTCCAGCACCAGGAGAAACATAGTGAGCGAGTGAGAGAGGGGGAGTGAGCAAGCTCAACAGAACCCTATCGTGACTGCTGCAGATTTATTTGTGAGCAGAAAAAGGTGGCAATGCAGGCAGGAGCCCAGTACAAAAGGCCAGTCTGCAGTTTTGGCAGAAACGAAATGAGTGAGTGAGATAGGGGGAGTGATGAAGCTCAATGGACCTGTGTTGGGACTGCTGCAGATTTCTTTGTGGGCACAAGAAGTCGCCAACCCAGGCTGGAGCCCAGTTCAAAAGGGCAGCCTGTAGCAGTGGGAGACACAGAATGAGCAAATGAGAGAGGGGGAGTGAGTGAGCTCAGTGGAGCTCTGTTGGAACTGCTGAAGATTTCTTTATGGGCAGAAAAAGGCAGCAATGAATGCAGGGCCCCAGTACAAAAGGGTAGCCTCCAGCAGCGGGAGAAACAGAATGATCGAGTGAGATAGGGGGAGCGAGTGAGCTCAACAGAGCTCTATTGTGACTGCTGCAGATTTCTTTACGGGCAGAAAAAGGCGGCAAAGCAGGCAGGAGCCCAGTAGAAATATGCAGCCTGCAGTACCGGCAGAAATGGAATGAGCGAGTGAGGAAGGGGGAGTGAGCGAGCTCAAAAGAGCTCTGTTGGGACTGCTGCAGATTTCTTTGAGGGCAGAAAAAGGCACCGACAGAGGCAGGAGCCCAGTACAAAAGGGCAGCCTACAGCCCCAGGAGAAACAGAATGAGTGAGTGAGACAGTGGGAGTGAGCAACCTCAACAGAGCTCTATCATGATTGCTGCAGATTTCTTTGTGGGCAGAAAAAGGCAGCAATGCAGGCAGGAGCCCAGTACAAAAGGCCAGTCAGCAGTGCCGGCAGAAAAAGAATGAGCGAGTGAGAGAGGGGGCATGAGAGAGCTCAATGGAGCTGTGTCAGGACTGCTGCAGATTTCTTTGTGGGCAGAAAAAGCCACCAATGCAGGCAGAAGCCCAGTACAAAAGGGCAGCCTGCAGCAGTGGGAGACACAGAATGAGCAAGTGAGGGAGGGAGAGTGAGTGAGCTCAACGGAGCTCTGTGGGGACTGCTGCAGATTTCTTTGTGGGCAGAAAAAGGCAGCAATGCACTCAGGGGCCAAGTACAAAAGGGCAGCCTGCAGCGGCAGGAAAAAACAGAATGAGCAAGTGAGAGTGAGAGAGTGAACGAGCTCAACAGAGCTCTATCGTGACTGCTGCAGATTTCTTTGTGGGCAGAACAAGGCAGCAATGCAAGCAGGAGCCCAGTACAAATGGCCAGCCTGCAGTGCCATAAGAAACGGAATGAGCAAGTGACAGAAGGGGAGTGAGCAAGCTCAACGGACCTGTGTCGGGACTACTGCAGATTTCTTTGTGGACAGAAAAAGCCACCAACAGAGGCAGGAGCCCAGTACAAAAGGGCAGCCTGCAGTGCCAGGAGAAACAGAATGAGTGAGTGAGAGAGGGGGAATGATCCACCTCAACAGAGCTCTATCATGATTGCTTCAAATTTCTTTGTGGGCAGAAAAAGGCAGCAACACAGACAGGAGCCCAGTACAAAAGGCCAGTCAGCAGTGCCGGCAGAAACAGAATGAGCGAGTGAGAGAGAGAGAGTGAGAGAGCTCAATGGAACTGTGTCAGGACTGCTGCAGATTTCTTTGTGGGCAGAAAAAGCCACCAATGTAGGCAGGGGCCCAGTACAAAAGGGTAGCCTGCAGTGCCGGCAGAAATGGATTGAGCGAGTGACAGAACGGGAGTGAGCAAGCTCAATGGACCTGTGTCAGGACTACTGCAGATTTCTTTGTGGACAGAAAAGGCCCCCAACAGAGGCAGGAGCCCAGTACAAAAGGGCAGCCTGCAGAGCCCGAAGAAACAGAATGAGCGAGTGAGAGAGGGGGAGGAGTGAGCCACCTCAATGGAGCTCTGTTGGGACAGCTGCAGATTTCTTTGTGGACAAAAACAGGTGCCAACGCAGGCAGGAGCCCAGTACAAAACAGTAGCCTGCAGCACTGGGAGAAAAGGAATGAGTGAGTGACAGAGGGGCAGTGAGTGAGCTCAACGGACCAATGCAATCAACATTCGGCATTGACAAATACTTGTTTTAAGCATAAGCAGTATTTTTTTTTTGTAATAGTGGTTCCAGTTTTCTTATTGTTCCAAATTTACTGGAATATTAATTACCTCAGTTGGTGAGTCTGATTTATACCCTAGTGTGAAGAATCATTTTAGAACTTTCTGTATGTTGTAGTTTATGTCCTTTTCAGCCACAAAATTCTATAGTAAAACATAGATGTATTGTGCCAACAATGGAAGAGCTGAGCAAGGGACATAAACTACATCATTCAGTTCTAAAATGGTACTTACCAGCAGTGCATAGATCTAAAACACCCAGTGGGATAACTAAAAAGCCTGTACAGATGGAACAGTAACAGAACTGATAAAAGTATTTAAAATCAGCTTCTACTAGGGAAAATGATGCACAGGTTCAGTGCAGTTCTCCTTTAAAATGGTACTGTCAGCCCGTTTCCACTGACCAGCATTGACCCTTTTAAAGTAATGTGGGTGGTTTCCTTTAATAGTGTCTTTAAAATAGACTTGAATTCTGAGTTTAAAACTTCTCAGTGAGGTCTAACATCTAATTTTAGCACTGCGGTGCATTACTGGTATTGTTCACATGTTGAGAAGTGAACCCACTCAACAAAAGTGTATGAGGTGATAGTCTGAAGTTATCACAACAATACCATGGAAATTGTTATTTTTAAAAGCAGCAGCATTTTTTAGTTTGCAAAACATTTCACCATATGATTGTTAACAATAACGTTTCTCTAGCAAAAATATAAAGCCATTTTTCTTTTTTCTTTTACTTCACTCTGGAAATGAAATATGAGGTTCTGAAACTTTTAAGAGTTCCTAGTCTTTTGCCACACCCACCTTGGTATGCCAGTTTGTTGTTTAGCCTTAGAAAAATATGCGATTGCCATTCTAACACATCCACTAAATGAACATGTTTGTACAGTCAAACATTAGTCTCAACTCAGAGATTTTTTTTTAAAATTGCTAGTAATGGTAATCCTTATTGACTTAATTGATTTAATTATAAAACTAGTAATAAAAGCTGTTCTTGAAAGTGTCTGCAGTAAATAAGAATACACTGATGATGAAACTATGGATATCAGACACACAGTACGTTACAGCCAAAAAGTGTATGAAGAATTTTTGCCAGCTAACAAATATGCTGCTTCAATTTCTGTGAGCAACTGAACCTTGTTGAGATGTTTGGGAATTTAATTTTGCGCTTGGAGCTTATCTGGGCCATGGAGTCCCATACTTGAGAATATATGTGGCAAAGGCTTAACCCATAGTTCTCAGTCATCCTGCCCTGGTCCTGAACCATGTATGGACATAAGCAGGAAGTGCCAGGTGATGACATAAGATTGTTGCTATACTGACTTTCCTCCTCTGTATACAGCAGGGGGTAGTAGGATATCACAGTCCTCTAATGACTGCTATATCCTCAACAGGCAGATTTGATAGACGTTAACAAAATAAAAAGTACAGACATTTGTGAAGCTCTCTATGCTAGTGTGGAGGGCTAAGGGCAACTGTCTGCATGGCACAACAAGCCATGAAATGGCTACAACAGATCCTTTAGGTAAATTGTACAGGGACCAACCTGTATTAACAACAGTTGTCAGCCTGTCTACATTCCCAAAACTATGAGGGCAAATAATTTTGAAGACTGCACAGATTTGTTTTCCCACCCTTGACTGCCCCAACCTGGCCATTTGCATGTTGGTATATACTGCCCAAGTCTGGGTGAAGACTGGTCATGCATCTTCTTTTGTACATTGCCAACAATGTCCCACAGGTGCACATTCTGCATGAAGGGGTACTCTGTGACTTGTCTGTGCCATCCACAGGTGCAAAAAGGTCAGGAGCCTTTTGTAGATCAGCCCTTAAGATACCGTCAACCCCCACATATGTTTGAAAGAGATAACAGTTACCTGTGAGGGGATAAAACTGTTCATTTAATAGCAAAGCAACAAATCTACATTATGAATTGTATTTGTGCAATATTTTAACTGCCATGTCTGTCTCATTTTTGAAAATTCCTACTACAAAGTGCACTGTTATCCAAGCAACTTATACAGTAAGTTCAATGCCTATTAATCTGTTGATCCACAGAACTCATTTGTATCACATGCAAAGAGTTTTGAAGATCACAGTTCAGACACCTGTTATTTTCCTTTTGGCTGAATGCTATTTAATGGCACACTCTGTGTGCCTCAATGTACTGGGACAGGTGCCTCTGACCTGATGCTTGTCATTCTTGATTCATGATCTCTCCAGTAGGTATCTTGCACAAGATGCATAGAGCCTGGATAAGCCATGCATGTGCAATATCTTTTACTTGCCAGTAGCTGTGTGTTGGAAAAAAAATACACTTCACATGATTACTGTATTTATGTGAATAACAAAACATGCACATTAGCAGCTTTAGCGGATAGCCCTTAAAACTACACTCCCCAATGCACTCAGTTCAGCTTGGTATGTTAAACAGTGCTGCACAGCATGCGTTCAGAGGTCTATGAGCAGCAAACAATGTGCCTCAAACTTATGTGTTTGAAAAGAAAATTAATAAATGTTTATTTACTGTACTTTCTTGGTGTGCAAACAACATCACTGGGCAACTTATGTTTTGGTGAGGGGACATTTTAGTGTATTGGACTTCCCAGAGTCCTGGGTTGAAAAAAAACTAACTACAGTTTCAACAACTCTGCTCATTTCTGACCTACGTGTTGCTGAATACTTTCAATTACACCACTGTTGTGACATAAGGGAAATGTTAGTCTGTTTTTCAAAGGGCAAAAAAGCAATGGTTGTTCCTTTTCATTTTGGTGAACACTGAACTTTTTATATGCTTTATATTCTACTGTAATATGGCATCCACTGTCTTTGTCATGTCACTGCTAAATCAATGCTCCAGCCAAAGGGGCACTCATGAGCACATCACTTTAAACATTCTCTTATTATATTCTGTTTTGTAGGAGAAATATTTAGGTAAAATGCACACCACACCGGTGGTCTCCAGGCACTAGTACCCCAATGAGGACCTGCAAGGCCTCCCAGTCTTTGCCAGGTAATGCATGGCACCACTCTTTACCCTCCATTAGAATGGAAGTGGCTGCAAAAAACTGGGCAGGCAATGCTGGACAGTTGTCTCCTACTATGTAAGTTAAAGGGACACTGTCAAGCCTTTTTGCATCATATTATTTCTACTTAAAAACCCACATTTTATGATTGCTTACCTTGCCAAAAATTAATTGAAGTTGTTGCTTTATCTGCTCTCTTTCTGAGTAGAACTGAAGTGCATGGGAATTGTGCAATTATATCCAACTTTGTTTTGCTTCAAATCCTTGATTTACCTTTATTGCATACATCATGGACTTTAGGAACACCTCGAACAGTGCATCCACTCATGATACAGTAGTCCACTCTCCTCTCACAGCATCATGATTGGTTAGATTGTGTTAGGCGCATTCCCAAGTCCAGGAGAGATGCAGTGGAAGTTGATCAAAGAATGTAAACAAACACTTTTTTATGTGGTAAAACCAGTATGCTGGGCAGTCAGTTTTTAACTTTGAAAAAAAAAAAGGAAACAGAATCAAACTACCAGCTACACCAGCAGTTTCTACACAATGTGAATAATCATAACTTGTGTTATTGTTTTAAACTAGAGATACTTTGAGGCATCCTAAGGGGATTAGCAGTGTCTCTTTAACTGTTAACCATATACAGTTGTTACTGTAGTCATGGATCAGCAGTATGCTTACAGTACTGTACCACTCTCACTTGATTCAGATTATCACCAACACTTGCCATGTTAAGCTGAGGATGGAGGCAACAGCATAAGGTTCCTGCACTTCTCCTGTTCCCATTTTGTTTGTTTTGTGTGTTTTTTATGTTTATTTAAACATTTTTATTAGTAAATCATAAGACATGGGCAGGTATTACACTAATAGTCAATTAATCATGCCCTAGTGGCATAATGAGGCACAGACACAGCTGAGTGCTTTATTCCCTTAGGGGGTAATTTACTGACCCTAGGAGTGCCTGACTGTTATTATAGAAATTGACATGAGTAAAAAGTAGATTAATTCAGAGAGTTGTGTGATGTTTTTTCTGTTCTTTGATGCCAGCTAGTCCTTCAGTGGTTGCTCCATTTGGGAGAAAGACACACTGACAAAGGTAGAGATTTATCAGTGAGTTACATGCCACAAGGAAGTATCAGGCTAGAATTGGTGGTCAGTGTATGCTTGCTATAAAGAGAGTGGGAACACACTGGCTCCCTCTCAGTGACATTGCTATGGCAACAAATACAAGTGCTCAAGAGTTCAGTTAGTCATGTGTGCAGCATGCTATGTGGATGTCTGCAAGCACAATTAACTTTGGATAAAAGAAGAAACTGAAAACAATGTTATGACTGAAACAAAGCCTCTCTCTCTCTCTCTCTCTCTCTCTCTCTCTATATATATATATATATATATTAATTATTGATTCAGCATCTGCTTGACTTTTTTAAATTGTAAATTACTTGGCCAGAGTAGCCCGCAGGGATTGCAGTTATACAATTGCTAATGCTTACTACTTAGGGTGTACATTTTTAAAAGAAGGGACTTGTTTTTAATTTCTTTTCTCTGGTCATATGACTCTGCAGGTAGAATAACTAAAGATTAATGTAAGGCACTAGGGATGTGATGAATTAATAAGGAGCTTCTGTTCTGCAGCCCATTTCAATAGTTATTATTAATTCATGAGTAAAGTATTATTATATCAAATGCTGCCTGCTTGTGTTATTGTTATCTAAATACTGTAACTGGCCACATATCAAAGGCTGAATTAAAGTTACATTGTTATTGTGCCCATTATTTTTCCCAACACAATGATCCTGAGCACAATGCTTCATCAACATTAATTGCAGAGCACAGGATAAACCTGATCAAAACACTTCCTGAATCTCTAGATATGAACCACAGCAAGGTGGTTTGGAATGCACTGAAAATGCATATTCATTGAAAGACTAAGCCAAGAACAAAAAAGGAGCTGATTGATGGAATAAGATGGTATGAGAAGACAGTAATATGTACACAGTGCTGGAGATATATCAGACATTTACACAAATTATTGCCTGTAGGTATTGCCAAGGTAGGATGTGTAACTGCAATGTAAAGCTCAATGATATTGGATATTACATGCATGTTATAATATAATGACATTTGAATTATGTACACGTGGAGCTAAAAAATGTGCTATTTAGTACATGTATCTTATATTCACCATCACATACAGTACAGTGTTTACATTGTACCATGAAAATGCATTAATATAATTAATTATCTGGCTTTGAATATTAAAAATTCCATATATTTTTTAATAATTCCTCCATCATAAATTTGCAATAGCTGTCTTGGCAGCACATTGGTAGCACTACTACTTGCAATGCTGATGACATGTTTTCTGGAACAGAGCCGGAGCATCAGAGGACTAGTCGAGGATGAGTTTTCACTAGACTGCTCTCTTCCTCTTGGGGGTGAGTTGTGTCACCCGGTTATAGGGTGACTCTCAGTGGAGGTTGTGAGAACACCAAACTGGGACCACTCAAAAGCAGAGTGGAGATGACAGTGGACCTTGGCATACTGTGCATGGAAATATACACAGCTGCATGCTTGCTTTCATTGCACAGCTGCACTTCTGGGAACCTCCAAGAAGAACACCCTCTGGTCAGGTGGCAGGATGACACCTGATGCCCCAGCCTTCACACCACTGGAGCACCTCTGAAACATTACCAGAGTAATTCTCCATTGGGATCTCAGATTGAATTCAGTCTCTCCATGCAGGGAGCCTGTCCGTGAAGGGAAAGTGACAGTCCTCCCAAACTGGACAGCTGGGGAGGTGCCACTGGAGGGCTAGTCTGTCTCAGGGCAGATATGTGATACATCCCTGTCCTGGCTGGATAGCCAAAAACAGAACATAAAAAAGTGTGCAATGCACATAGGAAAATAGAAAAACAGGAATACATGCACTGCTTAGTGAGTCCCACTAGTGAAGGCTGCTACAATTCAAGTGCACTAGGTGTGACAATGCATCTGCTGAGCATATCACTTGTAGGGTCGCTCATAAAACCCACTACAGGGACAATGCAATGTGTATGATGATACTGCTGCTTCTCAGGCCACTAAATTACATGTCTGGCTCAGTTAACATCACTAGGCAGCTACTCCATGAGTGGCCTGCAGGGCCAATTATGAAGCAAGGTACAAGCCTGGTGCAGTGATCACCACTATGCAGCTTCTTCATGAGTGGTGGCTTTGTGTGTGGTCTGCAGGGTCACTCAAGAAGCAAGCTACAGGTGTTGCATAGTGAGCAACACTGTGAGCATTACAGTGAAGTGTTAATTATGGAGTGTAAGATGAAGGCAATGGTGTCTGTTCTTATCTTAATTGCAACTTCCCCAACATTAATGCATCTGTTAAGCTAGAAGCACAAAGCATACTAAGTAGGGAAATAAAACCTTTGGTAAAAGATCTTTAAGCCTTGGTAAATTGGTGGTATGGCATTCCTTGGGGTTTGAAGGATCATGAGACACAGTGCTGGTATTACCCTAATGTAAGAAGAGTCCAGTCAGGCAAAGTAAATGACAAAACAATTCTTGCATAAAGGGTGCCAATATTAGGGTAATGTCAATGCTGTGTTGTATGATCATTCAAACCCCATGAAACACCACACTATCAATGTATTTGTTTACTTCAAAATTGGTAGCCGAGAAAGGTGCACTGAGCCAAGGATCATTTCCAGGTGCAACCCAAGGAAGGGGAAATGGAGGAAAACAGCAAAAGACAATAGCAAAATAATGTCTGAACAGATAGATGAACAATGTGTCACACTAATAGAACAAATAAAGATAATTTGCATGTACCACAATTAAACAAAGTGCAGTGTACTTTAGCAGTACGTAGAATTACAAACAAAAACATATATGGGTTAAAATCTAAACTTCAAGGGTAACTGGGAGAAGGGTAGCAGGAGCAAATTTGAGGGGTTGACGTTTCAGCAAGGATATGAAGGAGTTAAAGGATGGGGAGAGACAGAAGGAGGAGGGGAGTTTGTTCCTGTGAGAGGGAAGCCTATAGGATAATGCAGATTGTCCAGCAGAGGAGCATGACTGAGGAATGGCAAACATGCGATGGTCTCTAGATTGTGGGAATTGGGAGACAAGAGTAATTTTGTATAGGAGCGGCAAGAGGTAGGATTGAATGGTGTTGAACCAGTATTTGGAGATGAACATTGCCCAATGGGCCTATCGGTGAGATGACAGAGGAAGGATGGAAAGAGAGGAGTAAAGTGAGCAATGAAGTGTCCATGGAGGAGAGTTATATGCAGAATGATAGAAGTTGAGGAGGGCATCCAGTCAAGTGAAGGAAGGGGAAGGGGCAGAGCCATAGACTACATCCCCATAATAGAAGACAGGGAGCACCATGTTTGTAATCAGCTGCCTTTGGACATGCAGAGATAGGTACTTTTTGTAACAATAGAGGGCACCAAGCATAGGATAGAGCTTGGAATGGATGTCATCAATGTTGGCTGAGAAGTTAAAATATTACTGTCAAGCCTCACCCCCAGGTACTTAAAAAACTGAACCACTTCAAGTGTGGTGCCATCCAGAATGGTGAAGATGGTGGGACAGTGAGTCTGGCGAGTTTCTGAAGGGTAACAAAGGTCATGAAGACCGTCTTTTTAGTGTTAACTCTAATTTGGTGAGAATGCAACTAGTGAAGGACATTGTTGAAATCCTGCTGAGGTAGGTTTTCTGCAGCTGCAGAGGAAGGACCAGAGGTGACTATGACTGTGTCATCTGCATACATTTGTATATGTGAGTTGAACAGGTGGTGGGGAGGTAATTGAGGAAGACTGAAAAAAGGAGGGGTCCATGGGTGGAGCCCTGTGGAACCCCATAATGGATAGGAAGGAGATGTGACTGGGAACAATCAACTTCTACTGATTGTAGATGGTTGGTTAGGTAAGAGTTGAACTGAGCAACAGCAGGGTCAGAGAGGCCAGCATTTCACAGCTTGTCCAGGAGAAGTGGGTGAGACACAAAGTCAAAGCAAGGCTTTGGCCAGATTGACAAATATTGCTATGGTACTGAGCACCTGGTCCATCTCAGAGAAGATAGCATCACTGGCACGCAGCAGGGAGGGGGATGTGGAATGATGCTTCCACAAGCAAGAAAGGTGACAGGAAATTAATAAATGAGAAGGAATCAAGGAGTCTATTATGGACCACTTACTCTTGTAGTTTAGAGATGCATGGGAGCAGGGAGATAGGACGATAGTAACCAGGAGAAGATTTGTCACCCCATTTGTGAGGAGGAATAACTGGCCATCTTTCAAGACTAGGGAAAAGTGCAGAGGGTGAAGAAAATGTTAAGCAGGTGATTAAGAAGTACTGCAATAGCAGGAATTAAGAGGTGTAGTAACTTAGGTTCAAGACCAATCAGTAGCAGTAAGGTCACTCAGCAGAACATTGATATTTAGGGACTGGAGAGACCTAGCCCAGGTATATTTACACAGCGAGTGGGAGGGGGTTGGATTTTTCTGATGCAGAAGGTTATACGGTAGTCACTAAAGGCATCTGGCAAAATGACCGCATCCACACTGTGGTAGTGGTGGGATGATAGAGCCCAGTCCAATAGGTAATGGTGAGCTGTATGGGGATTGAGCAGGATGGGTTCTGAAATAACCTGTGTCAAATTAAGTGGCTCAATCTTGTGAATGGTACGTCTGAAGAATGAGTAAATCCATTTGATAGTGAAGTCCCTGAGAAGGATGAGTTCACCTGTGGAGGAAAAATAAGTAATAGTGGAAAGAGAGTCTACCAGGGAACAGTAATAAATCTTAGGCGAGGAGGAAAGAACTCCAATGAAAGTGGGTACGGAGAAGGGAAAGGAGTGTTTGACTAAAAGATATTTGAGGGAGAAGAGAATAGCCTCCTTGCTGACCACAGTGTATGTGTCAGACTCTGGTGAATGTAAATGACCATCGGTGCTATCCTGTCTGAAAAGATGGTAATCAGGAAGTTACAGATTATGGTTGAGAATCCTGGTGGAGAGCCACGACTCAATGATACATAGGATATCAGGTGAGTGTATTTGCATCCAAACAAAGAGGAGCTCAAGTTTCAGTAGCATGCTCCAACATTTAGATGGAAGATTCTGAGGCCCTTGGAGGTTGTGGAGGGGGGAAGGTAGGGGGTCCAGAATTGGATCCACATTACCAGACAGGAGAAAGAGTACAAGAATGTGGAGAGGGATGAGGTGGAGCTTCTTAGCCTTGGAGTGGAAAGCAGAGGAAGGTGAGGAGAAGCAGCAAGGGAAAAGGAGGACACAGCGGTAGAACTCCAGGTTAAGGATGGAGGAAGGCAACTGACCAGGGTTAATAATGAGGAAGAGAAAAAGAAAGGCAGAGTGTGGGGTGGGTGTAGAGGAGGATGAGTGAAAGGGAGTTGTATGGGGGAGGGAGGAGGAGGGAGAGAGAGGAGAGGTGAAATAAGGAGTGGTGGTAACGGAGTGAGCAGAAGGCCAGAAACATTGTGGCTGGAGGGGGAGAGGAAGGTAACTGGCTATACAGAGACTACTGTGACTAAACAAAGCACAATGGTAATCCGTGCACCACTACAGTACAGAATACCAAAACAGACTAGTAAACATCAATGCAACAATATTAAATGGAAAGCATATGAGCTGAATAAACTGAGGTTACGAACAAAAACTGCAAAGCAAATAGGTAGCAATAGATAAAACAGTACACTACATGCAGCAGTTGAGCAGTGAGGACAAGATTCAACAAGCAGCAGATAACAGTTCACTAAAACTGGTAAAAGTGACACAGCTATAAAACACCAGCAATGAGCACAGAGAGACAAATGGCAAACCGGAGTACACCAAGTCTTAAGAACTGTGGCAGGAGGGAGTAAGCAGAGGAAGGTTAAGAGTAGCATTCCATAACTGGATGATCTTGTAACAGTGTAGTCGAGTAGTGTCCAGATTTGCAGTGAGGTAGGAATCAAGTATAATGTAAGGAAAGCAGAGTAGGAGGCTGATGGCCAAATTCAGGCGGACTCTCGATAGACTCCTCCATGCCATTAGTGCTATAGTTCTTTATGCAGAAGGGCCACTTGAGTTGTTCCAGAGTAGAAAGGAGAAGGTGAGGATGTCCCATCTTCAGACCCAAATGAATGGGAGGCAGTATAGAGCAGCGGTCTAAGGCTCTGAGCTGCAAATCTGGTGATATCCAGCAGACCAGACCTGGGGTTTGAATCTCACAGCTTCCACTTACATACTGTGTGACCCTGAGCAAGCCACTTAACCTCCTTGTGCTCCCAGGTCACTCCTGTAAAAAAGCTTTCAGCTTAGTGTGCTATACCTGGTTAAATAACTGAATTCAAAAAAAAAAAAAGAATAAAAAAAAAAGAATGGTGGCTCAGGCTGTTGTTGAACAAAGGCAGACAGGGCTCTGCTCAGGTGAAAGTCCAGTGGCAGTAGAAGGACAACAAATGATGGTAGGCAGGCTCCCCCTGAAAGCCCCGGTGTCCTGGAGAGCAGCAGGTGCTGGGAAGTGTGAAGCTGGAAGGACATGATAGAAACTTTCAAGTACCTCAAGGGAATCAACCAAGTCCAAGAGAGTAGCATCTTTCTGAAAAAGAGATGTGCAAGAAAAAGGTGACACAATTTGAAGATAGAGGGGGGATGGCTCAGAGGTAATGTGAGGAAGTATTTTTTCACTGAAAGGGTTATGGATACATGGAACAGCCTTCCTGAGGAGGTCATTGAGTCAAAACAGTGTGAATTCAAGAATGCATGGGACAGACATAAGGCTGTTCTAGTGGTGGGAAGAGGAAGTAATCTGTTGGTTATCTAGGATCTGCAGCGTACCCATTAGGTAGAGTAATGGACAGACTAGGTGGACCAAGCAGTCCTTATCTGCCATCAAATTCCATGTTTCTATGTTTCTATGCTTCAACCCCAACTAATGCAGTGTGTGTGCGCGTGTGTGTGAGTGTCTGAATCTTTTTTCTGACAGTTAATATTACTGTGCTCTCAGCACTAAGGACTGTGAAATGTGTTGTGCATGTTCACAGTCCTGGGAACTAATTGTTTGGCACATTTAGTTCAATTATATTTGGTGGTTCAGAAGTTATTAATTTGTGAAATTACAGTACATAAATATCTCAAAATTAAGATACTTTTTTTCTTGCTATTGGATAGTGCAAAAACTAGACCAATTTGAACTGAGAAACTAACAGGTTCTTTAGATCTCTTACTAGAATAGTGCCTTTTCATACTTATGAAATGAAACAATCTGTAGCTTTTAATTTATATGGTTTTAAAAATTGGGTGCATAAGCAGTAAATAGTGAAAAAACTTGAACATTTTTTCCCCAAGTTGGTTTGTGGTGGACAAAACATTAAACCTGAAAAATGAGACAAATACTTCAGTCTAAAGGTTTACAGTTGTATAGTTCTTCAGAAGACAGTCTAATGAGAGGACTGAGCTGAGCATGAAAAAAAATAATTACACTTAATATTTTAATTTAAAGAAAAACATTCTCATTATTCACAAGAAAGATCAATGATATGGACTTTAATATAGTGAGCATGACCAGATAAGAGATAGCATATGTAGCTGGTAACACATGACCAAAATTGGAAAAATGATCATGACATTTTTTTAACTCCATCACAAACAAGAAAAAAAAAATCATGAGTTTTGTCATGAAAATCTCTAAATCTCTAAGTCTAACACAAACAAATGTTTAAAGCAGCAAAATGGTTGCAAGAAATGTACTAAGTGTTATATAATACATATACAATAGCAAGAAAGTTTGTCCATTTTTTACTTCGCACAATGCCAGCATGGTCTTGAAAGGCAGAACTCATGCATAGCTCCTGCAGGACCTGAAGGCCCTGGGTGAAGCAACTGAGGACTCTTCTTTTGCTTTGTGCTGCATGACAAAAATTAAGACTTAGCCTCTGTTTCCTCTAGGCCCTGTGCAACATATGTTACAACTCTACTTTCTCAAATAGGAAATTCATTGTGAAAAACTGGTAATGCATCATCAATGTTCAAGTGCACAATGCAGAGAAGTAACAAGCATTTGTCAATACCAAATGTTCTTTGTGTGCACTGGTGTCATGGGAGGGAGATGTTTGAAAATTGCTTCAGTGAAGCTGTTTGTGAGCTGGGGTCCCAGAACAATATGTTGAAAATGTTTGGCAAAAATATTTAAAAATGTGCAAGTTATGCCACTAAGTTGAAAACCCCATTGAAATACATTGACACCGAAAACCCTATTGAAGTACATGAAAGCACTTATCTCAGTTTGCGGCTGGGCTTTGAAGAGCGAGGATGTGCCTGCAGTCTAAGGTAGATTACAGCGATGGACCTCCAGTGGGCAAGTATGTGGTAGGGGGGTGTGGGGATGTGGGTCCTGAGTGGGAGGGTAGGGGGTTGGGTAACAGCGGAATGGACAACGATGGATGGTTTTCTTTTCTACAGGGAAAAAAAATGGTGAGGGACAGTTTTCTTTTTTTCTGTGAGTTTGCTGAACAGATGAGGACACTGGGGGATTGGGTACCCCCAGTGTCTGCATACTGTTTGGGTGGGTTACACAGCAGACAATAATGGACTGAAAGATTACATTGGGGGATTGAGCACCCCCAGTGTCTGCATACTGTTTGGCGGGGGGTACACAGCAGACAATGATGGATTTTTTCTTTAGGATAAAAAACAAGCATTTGTCAATGCCGAACATTTGATGTACTGAAAAATGTCCACCTCTGGACCTTGTTTAAGTCCTTGAGGTATTTAAACATATCTATCCTGCAGGGTTCGACAAATCCAATAGCCCGACGTCACGGGCTATCAATGCAGAGTCGAGGACAAGTATTTTTCCTGGAGCCAGTAGTCCACGGACAAGTACTGTGGCTTACAACAAAAAATACACTTTTTGTCGGTTATTCTCTATGTGTCCAGTAGGGTGCTAACAAATCCGACCATCCGTATCCCTGTGGTCATGTGACCGACCAGCATGCCGGGTAGTTCTGTGTGAAGGAGCCTACTAATGCAACAAGATGTTGCTGCAGGGTGGAGATTGAGCATGGGGGAGAGAGAGAGAGAGAGAGAGTGAGAGAGCAAGAGAAGCCTTCGAAGCCGAAGAGTCAGGAGCCAGCTATCAGAGTGTTAGGGAAGAGCAGAAAAGCATGATTGGCAGCATCAGATATGATCAGTTACACAGGGGAAGGGAACCTAGTGGCTACGGTGGTGACTTGGGAGATTTGTCAAACTTGTGTCAGTACTAGCAAAGGGAAAAGGACGTGGTGGCAGTGTCCATCTCATATAAGACCAATGGAATGGCACAGCTCTTTTTTTGGCTTTGCAACCTGTCAGCATTTACCATTTTCTGGGGAGAACTGAGCTCTGCAGTTCGAAGGCACCAAAAATAATAAAATGAAAATAAAATGAAAAGCGAAAGGCAAGAGAGGGTGAGGGTGACTGACTGGTCCTTATGGCACTCAGGGTGCCAAATGCAGGTTTTGCCACCCCCTCCCCGAGGTCTGCCCACAAAAAAAGGTATTGGCGACATTGCCAATTGCACCCTAATTGCTTGATGCTGGAACACTTGTGCATTCCGAGGGTGGAACCGCTGGCTGGTGATGAGCAAGGGGGAAGGTTGGGAGCCACACTCAACGAGTGGTCAGGTCCATCAAGACACCTGCCCACACTTATCAAAAAGTCAGTACTGGGGAAAAAAAGAACTCTGTGTGTGATTTGGGAGGCAGAGTTTGGTACTAGTACGGACTTGGAGAAACAGAGTTCCATCCATCGAGGGGATAGGATGTAGTACTGAGCAAGAAACAAAATAAATAGCCAAAACTGCCTTAGGAGATAAAAGGGATGGGAAGGAAAGGCACTAAACAACCAGTACAGAATGGAGGAGAGAGCTGAGGGTCATGGTTGGACTTTTTTCTATTATATCTAATATATCCCTTGCTCTGACACTTGACAGACTTCAATCTGTATTGGTTTAAGAGAAAGACATAGAAATATATTGTTTTTCCTGTTTTCTGATGGCCTACATCTACATAGCATTAATAATGCAACCCCCACATCATGTATTTTGTTCCTACATAAGTTTTGAAAAGTTTCCATTGAATTATAGCCTTCCGACCATGGACTACCATTCAAAACACGGGGACTACCATTTTTGGGTAGACCACTTGTCCTGGACTAGCATGTAATTTTAGAATTTGTCGATCCCTGCTATCCAGTTCCCCTACTCCTACCTTTCCTCCAATAAGTACATATTGAGGTCCTTTTAATCTCTCCTGATATGTTCTGTGTTGCAAGCCATGTACCATCTTGGTCACCAGAACTGATAACTCCTAGGTCCCTTTCTGTCTTGGTGATCATCAGCACCTCCACCTCATCCTGTAACTCTCCACAGGTTTCCCTCTTCTCGGGTCCATTATTTGGGATTCTTTGCATTAAACCTCAGTTGTCACTCCTCAGACCATTTTTCAAGCCTCTCCATGTCCCTGCTCATTTTCTCCACCCCTTCTGGAGTATTCACTCTGTTACAGATGTTGGTGTCATCTACAGACAGGAAGCCAAACATTTTCTTCTAGCCATTCTGCAATGTTTGTAATGAAGACATTAAACAGGACTGGTCCCTGCTGGTCACCCCCCCTCCCTGGATTGGATCCCATTACCACCACCCTCTGCCTCCTGTCTTTCAGCCAGTTTTTAACCCAGGTTATCAGCTTGTGCCCCATTGACAGACTAGTCATCTTGTTAATCAACCTTCTATGTTGGACGTTGTTGAAGGCTTTGCTGAAATCAAGGTAGGTGACATCAAATGACCCTCCCTGATTTACTTTTTTAATGAGGCATTAGGGTTTCCAACTCTAATGCCCCATGCTCACCCTGCAGAGATTGACTGGCAATGGGGGTGTCCCTTTGGGTCATTGGCTACTGTGCCACTCTAATTATGGTAGCACGGTAGTGCTACCATAGTTATGGTTGAGGAACTGTTTACATGTTAAACCTAAAATATTGCACTATAATAACTTTTCAACCATTCAATGGATTTGCCTGAAATTTGGCATACTTGATCGAGAACCATACATATTGGGATCTGCCAACTTTCTTACTGTTCGGATATATGGCTGTGGAGTTATTAAGCATGATCTGTGTGCGTGTTTATGCTTTTTTGGAATTCTTTACTCGTCCCTACAGGTCGCATGGTTTGTGCAACTGGTTCAACAACTTCAGGGAACGTGCGGCTGGGGTCCCCAATGTGCCTTTTGAAGATTTCGTGAACAAATATTAAATGGTTCAAAAGTTATTCAAAAAACAATTTCCCATTATTAAGTCAATGGGAAAAGTTAACAAAAAGTTTGACAGTGTTGCAAATGCACCCTTTAGTGTCGCAAATGGCCCCAGTAGTGGCGCAGATCCGCCATTTAGTTTTCAGTTAGTGATCAGAAAAATGCTTGACATTTAAATTTTGGACCCTGTAGCAACACAATTCTTTTTGTGTTTACCTAGTTGGACCCTGAGGATGATAGTCATGTCTTTATTTTGAGGTTAAACACCCTAGAAATATGTTTTTTTTCAATTTCTGGAAAAAGTAGTGCCGCAAAATAGTGTCGCACTCACAAAAGTGTCGCGAATGCTTGCGAAAGCTGTCGCAAATCATGGCACTACTTTTTCAGACTATGGCCAAAATGACAGCAGTTCTTTGCCACCCTGCTGCAAATGGTCTTTTGGGCTGAAATTTGAAGAGAAGGCAGTCAACATCTCACAGATGTGCCTTTTGGTGGTTTGGTGACAAAATATTGCATGGATGCAAATATACGGTACTCTGAAGTTGACACTTTTTCCCATAGACTAACATTGCGGAGTCCGCTGCATGACAGGAATTCTTTGCCACCCTGCTGCACAATAACGGTTTGGTCTTTTATGCTGAAATTATGGAGGGAAGAAAGACAACATCCTACAGATGTGCATTTTGGTGGTTTGGTGAACAAATATTACAGGGCGGCAAAGTTATGCCACTCCAAATTTCTCTTTTTTTCCCATAGGATAACATTACTATGTTCGCCGTGCCTTTCAGGGCCTGTATCTCGGAAACGGTGCAAGATACAGACTTTTCATCAGAAAAACGCTTAGCCCCCTTATTGGGGCTAAGTACAAAACTAGCCAAGAAAGTCCTAAATCATATTACTTTTAAATTTTTTTTCTACGTCGTACGGTTCCTGAGATATAAGCAATTTAGTATTCCAACTCCTCATTTTCTGCTCCAAGACACATTATTATGCATACATTCTTTGTACTCACTGTCTTTCTCTATGCAGCTTTTGGAGAAAACCAGCCTGCGCTCTTACATTACTGTTACCATTACTGCTTCCACTTGATTCCATACCACGTTCACTTACCGTTCTCATCGTCTGTATGCGTTACCCTTTGCGTTTTCATTTGCACTTGTGTTTGCATTATTTTACCATTTGTTTCTACAGTACTGTTTCTCTTTCTGTTTCACTTTGTGTCACCATGCGCATTACCATTTGCGTTTGCGGGCACCGTGTTACTATGTGACAGACATCACGTGGCGAGCGTAGGGCCCGCCGCGTACATTCACTATTTCTTGTTATCATTCTCAAAGAAGGAAATGAGAAAAAACTCATTTAATACATCACTTAGGGCTTTTCCACAGCAACAAAGCGAGGAAATTCGGTATTGAGGGTTAGCCCCCTTGGACCCCCAGCCCACCCCACCAGCGGTAGCCGAGTGCGCATTAGGAGTCATTGATCAACTCTCACCCCATTCTCCTATACCTCTGCTTCTTTACACATGTGATTGGGTGAGAGTTAGGGCCGATGACCCCAATGCGCACCCCGATGCCAGTTGAGGAGGTGGGCTGGGGGGATCCAAGGGGGGCTTTCAACCATAACACCAAATTTCTTCACTTTTGTCACTGTAGAAGAACCCTAACTGATACATTTAACACAGTTTTTTGCCATAAATATATATATATATGCAACAGGGGTCATGATAAAACAGTAGAATAAAACCATTTATCTATGATATTATGGTAATAAATATATTTATCACCACAGTATCCCATTTATCTACACAGTTCTCTTCAGAATTCATTTAGAATGTTCGGCCTCAGAAGCAGTATGAACCATATTCAAATAGGATTAACTTTAAAATGAAAAAAAGATAGCATGGTACTGTGAGCATGAATATTGTTCAGCACAGAATGATCTACAAAATGACTCATGTTTCGTTTATAGATACCTAATATATTTTTATAATTAGCAAGAAAACAAAAGAAATTTTAATTTTTTGTTCACTTGTTTGACAAACAAATGTGACTAACTTTAAAACAAAAAATAATAGCATGGTACTGTGAGCATGAAAAATGTTCAGCACAAAAATGTCTAAAAAATTAGTGGTGTTTCATTTATAGACACCATTTTGTTTTTTTTTTATAATTAGCAAAAAAGCAGCATGACATTCAATTTTATTTTTCCTTTTTTGACAAAGTATTTGCACCTACCAAAATCAAAACATTCACACAACATCTAAACCTGTTGCATCATGCAGTTTGACCTCGGACACCTCACTCATGGCTTACACCACTCATGAGGTTACCCAAGGTCAAACTGCTCTTGTGCAGATAAATCATTTATTACACTTACTTCCATTGCATATCATATATATATATATATATATATATATATATATATATATATATATATATTTATATATATATGTGTGTGCCACTAGCGTTAGGGCTGAGTACCCCATTTAAGTTTAACTCTGAAATTTTTCACCTTAATAACTTTGCCACCATATGATGGATATTTGTAAATGTGACATTTCGTAATTTTTTTTTTGCGAAAGTGTCATGATTTGCAAAAGTAATTTGTGACACTATGCCCAAAACAATAGGAAATCTTTGTCACCTTGCTGCAAAACAACAGTTTGGCCTTTTGGGCTAAAATTTGCAAGGAAGAAATCCAACATCACTCAGATGTGCCTTTTGGTGCCAAATTATAACAGGCTGCAATGTTACGGCACTCCAAAGTTGATGATTTTTCCCATAGGATAACATTACGGTGTCCGCTGCGCCTTTTGGGTCCCATATCTCTAAAATGGTTCGAGATACAGACTTTTAGTCACAAAAATTCTTAGCTCCCCCCACTGGGGGCAATGTACAAAACTAGCCTGGAAAATCTTAAATAATATGAGATACTCATTTTTTTTTACGTCGTATGGTTCTTGAGATATAAGCAATTTAGTATTCCAAGTGCTCATTTTCCTGTCTGAGGGTCACTATTATGCCCACCTTCTTTTAATTCACTGTGCTTCGGGATGCACCTCTTCCGAACACAAAGTGTGTGTGTTTGCATTACTGTTACCATTAGCATTTGCATTTACATTTCCGCTTGCATTTCTGTTATCGTTTGTGCTTGTGTTTGCATTTCTATTTCTTTTTGCATCACCGTTGGCATTACCGTTTGCATTTGCATTATCATTTGCATTTCTGTTACCATTTTTGTTTGCATTTCTGTTTGCATCACCATGTGTGTTACTGTTTGCATTTGCATTTGTGTTACAGTTACCGTTTACGTTTTCATTACTGTTTGCATTGCCATTTCCGTTTGTGTTTCCATTACCATTAGTATTTGAGTTGGTGCTTGTGTTTCTGTTGTCGCTTGTGTTACTGTTTCCTTGTGCATCGCCATTGCCATTACCATTTGCATTTGCATTTGCATTACCATTACATTTGCATTTCCATTACCATTTGAGTTAACATTTGTATTTGTTTACATTTACGCTTGCATTTCCATTACCATTTGCATTATTGTTTCCATTTGCATCACTGTGTGAGTTACCGTTTGCATTTCTATTTGTGCTTGCATTTCCATTTCTATTTGCATTATCGTTACTGTTTGCATTTTCATTGTCATTTGCATTACAGTCTGTGTTTGGTTTCACGTTTGCACTTGTGTTTCCATTACCGATTTCATTACCATTTTTGTTTTCTTTTGCACTTGCGTTTTCATTATTGTTTGCATTACCGTTTCCTTTCAACGTCACTATTGGCGTTACTACTTCCGCTTGCATTTGCATTATCATTACTGTATGAGTTTTCGTTACCATTTGGGTTACCATTTGCATGTGCGTTTCCATTACAATTACTGTTCTCATTACTGTTACATTACTGTTTGCATTTCCGTTACTGTTTTCATTAGCATTTCTGTTTGCGTCACCGTGTGCATTACCATTTGCGTTTTTGCTTGCATTTGTATTTGTTTGCATTACTATTTCCTTTGGTGTCATCGTTGCTGTTACCATTACCATTTGCATTTCCATTTGCGTTACCGTTACCATTTGTATTTTCATTACCATTTGCATTTCCATTATGTTCACATTTTGCGTTTGTGCTTGTGCATGCATTACTGTTTCCTTGTGCATTACTGTTGCTGTTACCATTAACATTTGCGTTTGTGTTTGCATTTGCATTTCTATTTGCGTTAACGTTACCGTTAGCATTTCCATTACCATTTGCATTACCATTAGTGTTTGTGTTTACATTTGCACTTGTGTTTCTGTTACCATTTGCGTTATCGTTTCCATTTGCGTCACTCTGTGTATTACCGTTTGCACTTATGTTTGCCTTACCATTAGCATTGCTGTTTCCTTTTGAGTCACCATTGGCGTTACCATTTGCATTCGTGTTACCAATATTGATGGAATTTCTGGTACCGTTTTCATTAGTGTTTTCGTTTATGTCAGCATGTGAATTTACTGTTTGTATTTGCACTTGCATTTGCATTTCCATTTGCATTACAGTTACCATTTTCATTACCATTTGTGTTACCATCTGTGTTTGTGTTCACATTTGCACTTGTGTTTCTGTTACAGTTTGTGTTACCATTTCCATTTGCTTTTGCACTTGTGTTTGATCACCATTTGTGTTCCTGTTCCTTTCGTATCACCACTGGTGTTACCATTCCCATTTGTGTTACCATTCCCATTTGCATTTTCATTACTGTTTGTGTTACCAGTTGCATGTGCATTTCCATTACCATTACTGTTCTCATTACTGTTATCGTTACCATTAACATTGGCATTACTGTTAGCATTAATGTTCCCATTAGTATTACCGTTACTGTTGCTGTTACCATTACTGTTACTGTTACCATTACTATTAGGGTTATTACGTACAAATGGGAATCGTGGTGGAAGCGCAGGGTCCCCACCACCACATACCATTCACTATTTATAGTGCACATTCTCAAAAAGAAGGGAAAGTCATGGCAAACATCTCTGTTTAATACATCAATTAGGGTTTTTCCACAGTGACAAAAGTGTGGAAATTCAATGTTAGGTTATAACCCTTGGACCCCACCCACCCCACCCCCACCAACAGCCATCAGGGTGTGCATTGAGGCTTTGGGCTAACTCTCACCCAATTCTTTTGTACTTCACCTCCTCAGCTTCTTTACACATAGAATGGGGTGAGAGTTAGAACTGACCATAAAGTACACCCCAATGCTGGTTGTTGGGGAGTGGGGAGTGAAGTGAAAGTTCAAGGTAGCAATTGTACCAGGCCCTTGCTTTTTTGTCACTGTGAAACAACCCTAATTGATGCATTAAATGGAGATTTTTGGCATGAATCTATATTATAGGGGCACTGTAGTGCCCCTATAGTTAAGGTTGAGCCTTGCTTTCTGTGTTAAACCATAATGTTTGCACTTTAATAATGTTGCAATTGTTCAATGAATTAGTATAAACTTTTGCATGCTTGGTCTCAAGGGGTGGATCTCTTGATATTCCAAGTTTTGTTCTGGTCATATGTGCAGAGTCCAAGATACTCAAAAATGTAACAAAATGCCTTTGTCATTTTTTTGTCAGCATGTTGAGCCCAGATGTTTTAGAATTGTGGTTTGAAATTTACAGTGTATAAAAGGTATGGGTCACATATGTGTCTTTTTCTTGTTTGGTGAAAAAATATTCATCTGTTCCAATGTTATTACATTTTAATGTTCCCATTATTTTCAAAGGCAATTTCACTCTTCAGGATAGTGGAAAGAAACAAAAAAAGAATTTGGTCAAACAAAAAGGGATTCTTTTTCATCAGAGCCCAATACTTGTTTGTGACAAAAAAATTTTTTTTTTCGTTTTCTGTCATCTTGTTTTCAGTTTAAAAAAAAAAGTCAAAACTCTCCAAAATGACGTCTTGCAGAGACACCAAAACATGCGCCTTGCTCATCGGGACTCTGTTAGGTGGATTTTGCACTTGTTTGTCACACAAGTGTCCTTGGAATTTTTTTTTTATTTAAAATCATTTTTCTGACTCTCTAATATCCTTTTTCTTGAGTCCTTTTTCATTGAAATGAAAAAGGTCATGTTTCATTAAATGGGATTTCAGGAAAAACTAAGTCCAAAATAATTTTTCATGCCAAGGGATTCTTTTTTGTTTGAATGGAAAAAGCAAACATAAATGGATCCCTTGGCATGAGAAAAAGAATTGTTAGAAAACTATGTCAGAAATCCTTTTTTATCCAAAGGGATCCTTTTTTGCTTGAATGAAAAAATGAAATGAATGAATGAAAATGGCTCACAAAAAAAGGATCCCTTGGCACAAAGAAGGATTTCTGACTTAGATTTTTCTCCAATTCTTTTTCAGGTCAAAGAATCCTTTTTCATGAGCCTTTTTTATTCAAATGAAAAAGGATCCTTGGGCACAAAAAAGGTTTTGGGACTTCATTTTTCCCCAATTCCTTGTTTGTTTTAAGGAATCCTTTTTCATTTCACAGGGCTAAGGATTTTTGAAACTAAAAAGTATTTTTTATCTGTTTCTGTTATTATTTCTGATTTTCTCTGGTATCCAGTGGTACCCCCCACACTCTGATTCCTGTCTCGCTCTCTCTTTCTCTCTCTCTCTCTCTCTCTCGCTCTCTCACACTCTCTCTCTATATATGTGTGTGTGTATATATACTGTATAATGTATATATTTGTATATATCTGTATATATATATATATATATATATATATATATATATATATATATATATAATGTATTTTTCTTTTTTAATTTCTTATTTATAATAGTGATATTATTCATGGTGTCCAGTGGCATCCTCACCCTCTGATGCCTGAGTCTATAATATCTGCATTTATCCCTGTTGTCTAGTGGTGACTCCCACACTCCATCAGCCATCCCACTTCATTGCCCCTGGTGGGTACTGCCACCTCCCACTCTCTGATATTGGTCCAATGCTGAAAATAATAAACCAGTCCCTCAATGTTTTTTTAATCTGTAAAAGAAATGTCCATTGTTGGTACCACCACTCACCAGCCCCACCTTTCACTCAGCACCCACCACCCCACACCCCCTAGACCCTCCACATACCCTCACTGACCTGAACTGGTCCAACTGTGTAGATCCACTCTCCAGTCAAAGACACATCTTGCTGCTGGAACTGGTGACTGCTATATAACAAATAAGGTAAGTGCAGCTGAAAATTCCACTGAAATACATTGAACTGCAGTTACCTTATTTCTCTTACAGCAGTCACCGATTCCAGCAGGAAGACATGTCTTCGATCAGAGAGTGGTTCTTTACAGTGGGACCAGTTCATTTGTGTGAGTGCGTGTGTGGGTCTCAGGAGGTGTGGGGTGGTGGGTGATCTTTTGGAGGTTGGGCTGGTGGGGGTCAAATCTCTGATAGACTTTTTGTTACAGATCTATAAAAAAGAAGGAACATTTTCTTCTACTCACAGTACAACCAACACGGAGGGTGGGGAGGTGGCACTTGACACCAGGGATAAAGTGCCTTTTAAGGACTTTGGGCATAGGAAGGGGGCACCACTAGACACCAGGGATATATAAGATATGTATGGGGATGGGAATTTTAGATTGTGCGTGCTGCCACTAGACAGACACCAGGGAAATCAATTTGATACTGGTGATAATGGGAGGACGGGGGTGCCACTGGACACATGGGAAAAATATATAGAAACATAGATATATATTATAGGAGCATGATCACACCCCTATAGTTTGGATTGGCACAGCACTTCAATGTTAAATCTAAATTTTTGCACCTTAATGACATTGTCATTTTTTGATGAACTAGCCCATGATTTGGCATGTGCAATCATTCTGCAAGTGGCACAAGATCTGGAAAGTTTTGTGATGGCATTGCATATGGTTTTTGAGATAAAAAAGTGGTGCAAAACAGAAAAAAAATATGTTTTTTCTCCATAGGATAACATGGGATTTTTTGCCATCATCTATAGCCCACAGGGAATGAATAAATCCACTGCATTTTTTATGGATGATGAGATGTGTGCCAAGGGTTGTACCTTTGGATGATTTGGTGAAAAAATATATCACCATTTTTGAATTGCAAGGATTTTTGTGATAGTCACAAGACATGCAGGTAAATAAAAACCATTCACACTGTAAATTTACTGTTTTACCTGGAAATTTACTCATCCTGCTCAGAGAAAAAACTGTTCATGCTGTCAACCATCTTGATTTTCTAACATTTTTCAAAATAGTGTTGTACAGAACTACTGCACCCTAAGGGCAGTACAACACCTGCATTTAGGTCTCAGTGATATGCTTAGTTCCATGTTTGTCTTAAAATTATTATAGCTCCATGACAAACATGTGTTTTTTAACTGAAAATCATGCCCCCATCACTCGCTAAATAATTACCATTCGATTTGTTATTTACTATTAAGACTTTATTGTTTGAATGGTATATAACCGTTTACACTCATAATAGTTCAAACTTTACTATTTGAACAGTAAAATTCCCATTTTTGGGGGGCTGCAGAGTTCCTTCCCCGGTAGCCCCTTCTCCAATCACCATCCCCAATGTTCACATTAGCTAGCCCTGGTAGTGTAGTGGTCCCCCTCACCTGTTCTCTGATCACCATCTCTGTGTTTTGTAATTTTTTTTTATTTTATTTTTTCATTGATAATTCATTAGTCCTTTGCCTTCCCCATTGTCCAATCATGATCCCCAATGTTCTTGGTGTCTCATGGCACCCCCTGCCCCAGTCTGTTCCTCCAAAAAAGAAAACTATCCCTTTATGTTTAATTTTTTGTTTTGTGCTGAGAAAAAAAAGATCCCTCATCCATGAGTTACCCCACCCCTACCTCCCAATCAGCAGCCACCACCCCACATCTCCCAGTACACCTCCACACACCCTCACTCACCTGAACAGGTTCCAAGTTTGATATCCACTCTCTAATTGAAGGCACGTCTCGCTGCTGGAACCAGTGACTGCAATATGAGAAACTAAGGTAAATAAGGTTCAGTGTATTTCAATTGTGGTTTCAACTTTAATACATAACTCAGCCATGATTTGACATTTTGACACCAAATTTTCAACATAGCCTTTTGGGGGCCCACCGCATGAACAATGCAATTGTTATTATGTAATTCCTGCCCAACAGGTGATTTCATGATTGGTTGGTGAAATCACCTTTCTGGTAGGATTTGACAATTTTCCTGACCTTGTTCATGTGGTGGGGTCATAAGAATGCTGTAACTGGGTAATAAAATTACCTTTTTCATGTTCTTGATGGAACTGCACAAAAGTAAAGAAATGATGGACAAGTGGTGTCCAGCACATACAGTGATTTATTTCTGGTATATAAAGCAGGCTTACACCCAAATCACAGTGATAAACACCGGGGAAAACACCTCCAATGTTTCTTACTTATAGGCAGCAGCAAGTCTCTTTTTCTCAGAGAAAAAGGTGCAATGCAGAGGGTCTTATACCCCTGATAATAACCATAGCAACTACCAAAAAGATACATAAAAGTCTCATCATTGAATAATGGCAAATATCCTGACTTCTTACTAGCCTGGGAAAGCATGCAGAGCTAGCATACATAATTACATAGGTAATTGCTGTTCTACACTAGAACTGAAGATGGAAGTATTGTCTAACTAAAGATTATACAATGGTATAAACAGAGGTGCCTCCCAAGTGGTACAATTAGAATGATGGTGAATGCAATATGATTCTCAGTAGAAATATGGTAGAACTCAGATCCTGACACTTAAACTTGTACAATAAGTGCCTGTGCCCTAAGAATAGTGCATATTACTTACAAGTATTGCTGTCTGTGAGCTAGGGGGCCAACAGGTGTGCTGGTCCATGGATAACAATGCTAAGTTGAAAATGTGGGTTCAAAATATGTAAAAAAGGCAGAGTTTTGACATGTGTTACAATTTCACTAAGCATGCTCATAACTTCATAAATTTAAAATATTTTGACAGTAAATTTTCAAAAGATACTTCTTATTACCCCACCTCATGTATGTCACAGCTGTTATTTTTCAGATCCTGGTCAAAATGTATTTTTGCACCAGTGGCATGGAATGGCATTGCAGTTGTGCAGAATTATGTTTTAGCACAGATCCGAACATTTTCTGTGCCGGGTACTTATGTTGGGGGTAATAATATGCCTATGCTGACAATTTGGTCACTGTTGTCCTATACGTGGAAGCACAGGGCCCATCCACAGCTAAATACATATATGCATTAATGGAGGAATGGGAGCGCAGGGCCCAAAAGTCCCTGTGCTCCCTCAGGCAACTAAGCATATGATTACTCTATCTCAACAACTGTACATGGGTGGGAGCAAATAAGGCTATGATTATACTATCTCCAAAATTAAGGAAATTCATTGTAAAAAACTGTTAATGCATCAGTTAGGGTTGGTGTTAAAGCATCAACAGCTGGGAAATTCAACGTTCAAGCAGCAATAGGACAAGACCACACAAACAACCAGACACAGCCATCACGTAAGACAAGCAACATACAGCAGTTTCCAGATGACACAAATGCAGTAGCACTGATGTGCTACTTTCATGGATTTGTATCTGTGGCATGCAAACTGCAAAATATACACACTCACTTGTTGCTGCAGATAGGAATCCACCATACTGGTGGATGCCTGGAACATCCTCCCAGCATAGGTGTTGGTGCAAAACTGGTAACAGGATTCAAGAAAGCATAGGATAGGCATAAGGGAACCATACTGGTAAGAAAGGGGGGGTGGAGATCAAATAGGGTCTGCGGTGTTACAGTAGGTAGGAAAATGGCAGACTTGGTGGGCAAAGCCATCTTTATCTGTCATCAAATTATATGTTACTGTGTTTCTGTACTGAAATGGCCACACTGCTTATGTACACAAAAACACAGGCCCCTCCAGGCAAATACAAACCCATTATATCCAAGTACAATACTTCTTTTCTCTATGCCCCTATGGGGCCAGCCTTTCTATAGAAAAGAGGTCCTGTGTCTCTTCAGCCAGAGGTGTAAGATGTACACCAACTTCTGGATCCAGAAGAGCAGGTTCCTTGCATATAGAAAACCTTTGAAGAGACACAGGGCCCTCAGAGGACTTTGCTTCTGCAAACAGAAGTACTACTGCACTTTTTGTATCATGGATGTTATGATATCTGTGCTTCTGCACCCAGAGGTTGTTGTGTATGTCTTATACCTGCAGCTGCAGAAGCACAAGCACATCAATTGTGTGTATGTTTTACATTCTCCATGGCTACATGAGACTACAGAAAGGCTGAGAGGACCACTTTGCCCCCATAGTCTGCCATCTTCCTACCTCCTGTAACATCACAGACCCTACTTGATATCCATCCCCCTTTTCTTTACCACTAAGGTTCCTTTATGCCTACCCCATGAATTCTTGAGTCCCATTACCATTTTGCATCTACCACATATGCTGGGAGGATATTCCAGGCATCAACCAGTATCAATGATTTTTATCTGCAGTGACAACTGTTGTATATTGTTTGTATTATCCGATGATAGCTGTCTGAAGTTGCTTGAGTGGTCCAGTCCTTTTCTGCCTGTGGGTTGGGGATGGAAGTTAGAGCTGGAGACCCTAATGTCCAATTTCCCAGGTTTTGAAGCTTTAATACCAACCTTGACTAATTCATTAACATAGTTTTTTGCAATAAAAAAATATGTATAGATAGATAGATAGATAGATAGATAGATAGATAGATAGATAGATATTATTACTATACATAAAAACAACAAACAAAGATATATATACAAAATTGGGGAAAACCATTGGAGGGTGGGGTGCTACTAGACACTAGGAAAACACATGAAAATGACAGGACAGCCACAGAAATAGCTTTCTTCCTTTGAAGGAATCATTTTCTATTTTAAACAGAAAAAGTGAATGAAAAAGGATTTCTTCAAATGAAAGAAGCCTTTCCATAATGTCCCCTTAATTGTTCAGTGTTTCCCTGGTGTCCAGTGACATCCTCCACTCTCACATTGATGTCCCCATTTTCTATACATATGTGTATTTATTTATTTTTTTTTGCAAATAAGGTAAGTGCTGTTTCATGTATTTCAATGAGGATTTCAACTTTGGGGTATAACTTGGCCATTTTTTATATATACGCAACAATTTTTCAACATGTGCTCTTTGAGAGCCCACCTCATGAACAATGTCAGATGAATTACTTGAAATGTGGTCTGAAACGTGAATTTGTGGTTGGTTTGCAAAATCACCTTTTGGATGGGATTTGAAAATTTTTACTGGTCTTATTCATGAGGTGCAGTTATAGGAAGGGTATGTTCAAAATTTGGGGTCAAAATATGTTACAATGGTAAAGTTACAACATGCGTAGCCATTCAAATTAAGGTTTGCTTGCTTGTAACTTACTCATTTTCAATATCTTGCTCCAGATTTTTACCATAGCCATTCTTTTACTGAAGGACCAGTTTTGTGAGAAATCAAGAAATTGTGAGTACTGAAATAGCACTCCATCAGAACTGTTATAAATTGGTAACTTGGAAATAAAGCCCTGTGAGCAGTGACTGTTAAAGGGCGAAAATAAAGAACTTGGCTCAATACTGTAGTGGTGGGTGTGAGAGAGCTATGATATTGAAGGACAGACTAATTCAACTGTTTGCTGGGAAGTGAGAGTTCCTGAGCTGTGTGAATTAACTCTACATTGGGCAGTGAGAGCCCTATTGCATTATAGTGTGACATGAATAATTATTTGGACTAAAGGTGCACTGCAGACTTTTAAGAGTTTTGTAATAATTTATAGGACTGCTTGAAAATTGTTGTGTTGGGATTGGATGGGCTGGGGAGGTTGGTGTGATTTGTGTTAGTGTGAGTGGTTGTGTGAATGGTGATGTGTATGAGTAGATGTGGTAACCCTATGGGTTGTTAAGGAATATTTATAGTATTTTGTTTGAGGGGGTTTAAATAGGTTATTTTTGGTTTAATGGGATTGTTGTAACTAACAGTCAGGATATGCTGGAGATACAAGCTTATAAGGTGCAACTACTTGGCATTGGCAGCCACCTCAGCAACATTCATCCCTTCTAACTCCCCTAATTAACTGCAGAAACATATAGGAGATACAGGGCATTGTGGATTGCCCATTGGGGGGCTGGGGCAGGGAGCCGCATGAGTGGCTGATAGAGAGTTGTCGATATGGGCAGTGAGACCCAGGAGGTGCCCTGGGGCAAAATGGTAGATGAAGAGGGGTCCTCCTTGTCTGATTCCCATACTCAAGGGCTCCACCAATGATAGTGGGCAGGTGGTTGATCCAGCAGTCTCCTCTCATCCTACTTGGGCTGTGCTTTGCAGTGCCAGGTCGATGAGGAAATAAACTGCAGTAATAGTGGACTTGGTTTCCTCAGTAGACCTGGTTTGCATCTCAGAGACCTGGCTGCATGAAAATGCTGTTCCCATTTTGGAGGCAGCAGTGCAGGCTGGGTACTCTGTGATACACACCCCGAGGAAAGATCACAGAGGCGGAGCTTTGGCCATTTGTTTTAAAACCAGACTGGGCCTCAGGGTTCTACCAGTGGGTTCTACTGGGTTGTTTGAGAGTATTGCCATGTTAGGGGGTCCAGGCAAAAGCTACAGGATCCTTCTGATTTACCAACCACTGGGCAGGGAGAAGGAATTCCTATGGAAGGTCGGAGACTTCATGACCGGCCTGGTGTTGAAATTCCCCAGATGGTTAACTGTGGGGAATTTCATCACCTGGGTCAACAATGGACTCTTGTCCTTTGGACATGACCTCCATCAGAGTTTGGAAGCTCTGGACCTGTCACAAGATATCACCTCAGCAACCCACTCACGCAGTCAAACATTGGACCTGATGTTCACTCTGCGTCTCAGGGTTGATAACCTCAGGGTTAATCCTGTCATTTGGTTGGATCACAGTAACATGGGATTCACATTTGGGGCCCCCCTTAGGGTCCATCCTCTGTCGAGATGGTACGGCACCACTATTTACAGGGATTTTCTCCAACAGGACTACAGGCAGTGCTGGACCTATTGAGTGTGGAGACTGCATGTGAGACCAGGCCAGAGAAGACATTGGTGAACTATGATAAGGCAATCAGTGCTGCCTTTAACTCGATTGCACCTGTCCAGTATGACCATTATCTACTAGCTGGAGGCCCTCCAGGTTTGACAGGGAGCTCAGGTAGTTTAAGATAAAGGGTCAGAGGTCAAAACAGTGCTAGAGGAGATCTGGGCTGATGGAGGAAAAACATTTCCTTATTTTTATCACATTAACCCTAACTAAAAAAACTCCATTAATACATCAGTTAGGGTTGATTCCACACCAACAAAAGTCTGGAAATTCAATTTTAAGGTTACCAACTTTACCCCTTCCAATGCTCGTCCCCCACCATCCACAGACAAACAGGCATCAATGTGTGCCTTTTGGTTGTTGGGCCTAACTCTCACCCTATTCCATTTGTAAGAAAGCTGATATGGTACAGCACAGGAGAATGGGGTGAGAGTTTGGCCTGATGATCCCAAGGCACACACCAATTGCTGTTGGTCTGTGAAAGGTGGGGATTGAAGGGAGTATAGTTGGTAACCCTAACATCACATTTCCAGACTTTTGTTGGTGTTGAATCAACCCTAACTGATACATTAATAGAGTTTTTTGCAATGAGTTTCCCTTCTTTTTGAGAAAGTGAAATGTTACTCATATGGTATCCAAAGGTGGGAGCACAAGCTCTGACAGATTACGTTGGCCATTCTGTGTCACTATGATGCACTTGGTTGAGGCTGTATCTTGTGCTCTGGACAGGAGGCTATTGGTTGGGTGGGTAGGCATTAGGGTTGACAATCCGAAGTAAGACCCCACCACTGATTTGCCAGTACTCTGTAGACTCAAATCCCTAATGTCTTTTCATTTTCTGTCTTTGTACGCTTTGCATTTTTACAACCCTAATATCTGCATTAATGTAGTTTTTGTAATTAATTTCCCTTCTTTTTGTGATAGTGGATCTCTTTCTTTATTTTCACAGGTCCTTTTGGGACTTGTGCAAAATGTGATAAATTCAACATTGAAGACAGTCCTGGAATTGTACCCTCATTTGCACAGGTCCCTTTGAGACCTGTGCAAAATGAGCTAGATACAATATTGGAGACAGTCATGATGCAGTGCATAGGGCCAGCAGACCTCGGCACACTTCTCAATCCCCTGTGAGTGAGGTTAGCTGACCCACCACACGGTGTGACATCTGTGCCAGAGCACTACTCCGCTCCTACCCAGTCCACAACTGATGTTACATGCTGCAGTACTTTCCACATCAGCCTTGTACCAGTAAACTGACTTACTGAATTCACACATAAACTCAGCACACTTGCATGGCAAGGCAGTGTGTTCCTCAGACAGGATGTGAAAAATTACACCTGTACTGTTTATGAGGTGATGTAAAAAAATGGGTATGTTAAAAATCTAGAGTCAAATATTGCAAATTACAAAAGTTCTACATCTGTGCAGAAACTGCACAATGTACACTCATAAAGTGGGCATGTTTTAGAATTGTTTCACCAGATTTTCGTCATGGACTTTCTGGGACCCCATCTAATGAACACTGGCACTGTCATTTCATTATCAGTCCCAAAAGGTGATTCCACTCAGCGACTGCGCCATTTCATGCCACAGGTTTGCAAACATGCTTTGGGCAGGATATGAGAAATGACAGCCGTACTATTCATGAGGTGGTCTGAAAAAAGATCATGTTGAATATTTGGAGTCAAAATATAATAAATTGCTGAAGTTGTGCACCTGCATAGAAACAGTGCAATGCATACTCGTAACATGGCCATTTTGAGGATTTTTGTCACCAAATTTTTAACATGGGCTTTTTTGGTACCCTACCTCATGGACACTGGTATTGTCATTTCGTTAATCTGTCCAAAAGGTAATTCTGCGCATCAACTGAAAAATCACTTTCCAGGCCTGATTAACAAAATGACAGTGACAGAGTACTTGAGGGGGGTCTCAAAAAGCCCATGTTGAAAATTTGGTGGAAAAATTCCAAAAAATGGCTAAGATATCAACATAAATTCAAAACACCATTGAAATGCATTATACAGCATTTACCTGTATTCCTCATTTTGTGGTTCTGCTTTGAAGAGTGCAGACATGTCCCAGTCCATAGAAGATGACAGCGCCTGACCTCCGGTGGTAAGTATAGTGTAAGGGAGGAGGGCACATGGTAGTGGGTGCTCAGTGGGAGAGTGGGGATGGGGAGAGGGGGATGGCAGGGATGGTGAGGGCCATGTTCTTTTTTCCAGGTTAAAAAAAAAGAACACAGCCGTACATTTTTTTTTTCAGGAAAAAAGAAGTATACAAATGATTAAGGAACACTGGTGTTGGAATGCAATCATTCTGCATTCTGCACACTATACTTACAACCGGAGGTCTGGCTGCATGCCACACTGCTGGGGAGTGGCCTGTAAAAGCCAACATGGGGATTGGGCACCCCAATGTCAGTAGTGGCAAGGAGAGGGTGACAAAGCAGATTTAAAATAAATAAATAAACTGCCACCAGGGATTGGGGCCCCTGGTGTGCCGAAAAAAGCTCACTGACTGTCAGGTTGGGGGGCTACAATGACAGTAGCCCCATCCCTGACATAGTGTGCCAACCACCTGCAAGCATCCACCTGCACTATATGGAAAAGCTGTCATTAATGAACATCTGTGTTGTATAGTGCAAGTACTACACAACACAGTTGTTATTTATTAATGACACCTATGTCATATAGTACTTGTACTATACAACTAGTTGTCATTTATTGAAGACAGCTATGTCATATAGTACTTGAACTATATGACACAGTTGTCCAAAAAGAAACAACAAACAAATGAATACACTGCCACTGGGGACTAGGGCCCCCAGTATGCAAATGCATGGGAAACAACCTGAGGTGGTGCAATATAGGAGAATGGGATGAAAGTTAGGCCCAATGACCCCAATTGCATACCCCAATGCATGTTGGTGTGTGGAGGGTGGAGGTGTTGGGGTGCAGTGGTAGGGGTTGGTAACTCCTTCACCGAATTTCCAAACTTTTGTCAGTGTACTATTAATCCTAACTAATGCATTAATGGAGTTTTTTGAAATGAATTTCCCTTCTTTCTGAGAAAGTGTAATGTAAATCATAAGTGATATATCATTGTGGGATTGCAGGGCCCCCTCAGGCCCTGTGCTCCCCTAACGCTGCCAACTTACGCATAATGGTGTGCATATGTAGGAGCGTGGGCCCTCTGGGCTCTGCTTTCTCACTTACACATAAGTACAGAGACATAACACAGGCCTAGAGTCATGAAAATAAACCTTGGAGCACTTATTTGCCATTGTCTCAGTAACCATAGAAACTATGCAAAAAATTCCACTGCATTTGTGTTCGTGACTTTGAAACCTCTATATGTTCTTATGTAGCGAAAAATTTGTATCTCGAACCATTTTCGATCTATGGGCATCGAAATGTGCAATGGGCACTGCAATGTTATCATATGGTAAATTTCACAAGAAACTGCACAACTGACACTTTCAACATGGCATTTTTTTTTTCAATTTTTTTAACTAAATGTTCAACATGGGTTTTTTAGGACCTCCCCTCATGAATACTGGCACTCTGATTTTCTTAATTCATCCCGCAAGTTGATTTCTCACAGCAACCATACCATTCTGTGGCACAGGTGCAAAAGCACATTTTGAGCAGGATGTTAAAAATGACAACTGTACTGTTTATGAGAAGGTGTGAAAAAATGTTAATGTTCAAAATCAGTAGTGAAAATATGAAAAATTTGCAAAGTTACGATCATGTGTAGAAACTGCACAACACACACTCGTAGCACGGTCATATTTTGGATTTCTTTCACCAAATTTTCAACATGGGCTTTTTGGGACCTACCCTCATGAACAGTTGCACTGTGATTTTCTTAATCCATCCCAAAAGTTGAATTTGCACAGCATCCACACCATTCAGCATCACAGATGTGAAAACAAGTTTAGGGCAGGATATGAAAAATGACAGCTGTACTGTTCATAAGGAGGTGTTAAAAAATGGAAATGTTGAAAATCTGGAATGAAAATATTAAAAAGTGGCAAAGTTGTGAGTGTGCATGGAAACTACAAAACTCACATTCATGACGCACTCATTTTTTGGAATTTTTTGCACCAAAGTTTCAACATGGCCTTTTTGGGACTCCTCCTCATGAACAGTCATTTTATTAATCAGTCCCAAAAGGTGATTCTGTGCAGTGACCATGAAATCACCTTTTGGGACTGAGCAACAAAATGACAGTGACAGTGTTCATGAGGTGGAGTTCCAAGAACCAAATGTTGAAAATTTGTGGCCAAAATTCTTAAAATTGTCTGAGATATTAACATAAGTTGAAACCACCACCAATGCCTCCTATTATATGGCTTACCTTGATTCCTCAGATCGCAGTTCAACTTTGAAGAGTGCAGACATGTCCCCGGTCCAGAGATCACTCCTCCTGACTGCCGGAAGTAAGTATGGGTGGGGGGTGCAGGGTGGTGGGTGCTCAGTGGGAGTGTGGGAATGGGAGAGGGGGACTAGGGAGACCACAAGAGACCATCTTCTTTTTTACAGGAAAAAAAAAGTTAGGAGATGGTTTTCTTGATTTAACAGGTAAAAAAAAATAATGCTTTTTGGCTGACTGGGGTGGGCTCCCAGTCTGCCACATGAGTTTTGTTTTGTATACATGCTGCTGATAGGGGGATTGTCCCCCCATCGGCAAAGAAAGTGGACTTGGGGGTGCAGGGGGCATCTGACACCAGGAGTGGGCATCCCAGTATCAGAAAGATGAAAATAGTAAAAATTATCTGGGCACACTGGGGTGGGCTCCCAGTGTACCACACAACTGTGAGTGTATGGGGGGGAGGCATAACGACATAGGGATTCAGCACTCCCATTGTCGGTGATGTTGATACAAGCTCAATGCAGGATTATGCATTGAAAATTTCGATGAAGGATTCTGTATCAAAGCTAAAAGAAGTTGGGGGATGGCTTTCTCTATTTAGCAGGCAAAAAACGGTATACTGTTTGGTACATTGGGGTGAGCTCCCAGCATGCCACATGAGTTTTTTGGGGAGATACATGCTACCGACAGGAGGATTGGGCACCTCTGTTGGCAAAGAAAGTGGGCTTGGGAGTGTGGGGCATCCAACACTGGGAGTGGGCATCAGGGTTTTGGAAAGATGAAAATAGTAAAAATGATATGGGCACACTGGAGTGGGCTCCCAGTGTGCCACATGAGTGTGTGTGTGGGAGGGAGACATACTGACATGGGGATTGGGCACCTCATTCTCGATGAGAATGATACAAGTTTGATGCAGGATTCTGCATTGAAAATTTTGATGCAGAATTCAGCATCTAAGCTAAAAGATGTCGGGTGACCTTTTTTATTTATTTAACAGTTTATATAAAAAAAAAGACATTTGGGCACACTGGGATGGGTTCCCAGTGTACCATGTCAATGGTGGTGGGGGAAATCCTGTCACTGACATGGGGATTGGGCACTCTGATATCGGCAGAAAACATTTCAGCCTAATAAAACATGCCTTAGCCACCTCACAGACATTAAAAGGAGAAAAACTCCTTTTGTTAGGTAAACACCAACAGGTGTTTACCTAAACGGGGACAAGAAAAATGGTGGCAGTATTATTTTGGCCAAAAAGTGGCCAGAAACAAGTATTTTTTTTTTCCACAGGGGAGAATTGGCATTGAAGTACTGCCACAAATTGCAGCTGTTTGGCAAATTGCAAAAGAAATGGGTGCGAGACTTTTAGGGGTCCTGATCATGGAAAAGACATTTCTGGGGGTCAGATTGAAAATCTGATTCCCCAGTGTGTTCCTCAGCACCCGATTAGGTAAACACAACTGACAGTGTTTACCTAGGGGCAGTAATTTTTGAAAACAAAACACCTGAGCTCCAAAGAAAATTTTGCTTTGGCGAAAGCTTTACAAGCATTCGTGGTGCACATATATTTTTCCATAGGCTATGATGGGAAACTTTAAAGTTTAATAACTTTTGAATGTATTAATATTTTTTCACCAAACCTTCAAAAGGCACCTCCTTGTCCCAGTCCTCATATATCCTGAAATTTTCAGAGAAGACGTAAAAAACGTTCATATTGTAGAGACGAGCAAATAATTTGAAAAAAATTGAGGATTTTCACACTTTTTCATACTCCACAGCTCTGCAACCAAAAATTTGACCAGAACAAAACTTTGCATATCCAGAGAGCTGTGGTACTACACCACGCATGAAAAATGTCTTGCAAATCAAACAAATGGTTGCAAAGTTATTAAAGCATGACATTTTTGGTTTAACATACAAGTGACTGCATAACCTTAACTATACTGGCCCTACTGGACTAGTATATTATGTATATCTATCTATCTATCTATCTATCTATCTATCTATCTATCTATCTATCTATCTATCTATCTATCTATCGATCTATCTATGTGTATATATATATATATATATATATATATTGCAATAAAAACTCCATTATAGCGTCAGTTAGGGTTCATATTGCAGTGGCAAAAGTATGGAAATTCAGTGTTAGGGTTCACAACTCTAGCACCCCCTCCCCACCCTCCACACACCAACAGGTGTTGGGGTGTGCCCAAAGCTCTTGCCATGTGGGGCGCCTCAGGGGTTGATCTCTTCTTTGATGTTATTTGCAGTGTATATGCTGCCCCTGGGTGAGCCATTTGGCAGTACAATGTGGGTTTTCACTATTATGCAGATGACACTGAATTGTACTTGTCTTTTGCCCCAGAAACATTGAATGCTGTTGAAGTGCTTAACAGCTGACTGGTCAAGATCAATGATTGGATGTTCTCCAGCTGGTTGCCATTGAACCCAGACAAGATGAGGTCCTAATTATTGAGCCAGGATGAGGGCATGATGGAAATGCCTCCAACATAGTCATGGGTATATTCCTGGGAACTACATCATTGATGGCTTCTTCTAGGATGCGAGATCTTGGTGTATTCCTGGATGACAGACTGACACTTGAAGCACAGGTGTTGACTTTTGTCCAAAGTGTTTTTTATCACTTGAGGAACAGTGCCAGGATCACAACCCTAGTTCCACCTGAGGACCTGCCTACACCAGTACATTCCTTTGTGACATCCATGCTGGATTATTGTAATGCTCTTTAATTTGTGGTCTCTGGAGGTAGCCTTCGCTGGCTGCAGCTGGTGCAAAATGCAGCTGCCAGATTGCTGACTGGCCTTTCTAGGTCCAGCCATGTTACCCTGGTTCTGCGTGCTCTGCTCTGGCTGACAGTCAGGTGGAGAGTTATCTTCAAGGTAAGTTTACTCACTCATAAGGCCCTACATGGACTTGGCCCTGGCTACCTTGCTGATCTCCTAACACCTGCCACCTCAGGCCACTCCCTCCGCTCCTTGACCAGGGGATTCTTTGAAGTTCCTAGGACCAGATTTAGAACTTCCAGTGACCAGGCCTTTGGTGTAGATGGACAGGTCCAATGGAACTCTCTTTCAGCTGTTCTCAGGGAGGCCCTGTTGGCCAAGAGGTTCAAGAGTGGTTTGAAGGCATATTTGTTTTCTGTGGCTTTCCCCACTGAATCTATTTGAACAGCCCCAAGAAACTGCTAGGTCAAATGTCAATTGCTGTATCTGAAGATTTTATTGTTTTATCTCTCTGATTCATTTATGATGAATACTTTTATTTAATACCCTGCTTGTTTTTATGTAAAGAGCCCAGAGCCTCCAGGATTGGGCTGCATATCAATAAACTTTGCCTTGCCTTGGGTTTGTTGGGCATAACTCTCACCCCATTCCATGTGCAAGGAAGCTGAGATGGTACAGTATAGGAGAATGGGGTGAGAGTTAGGCCCGATGACTCCAAGACAGACCCCAACTCCTATAGGTGTGGAGAGTGAGGGGTTGGGGTGGGGTAGTATGGTTGGGAACCCTAACATCGAGTTTCCATACTTTTGTCACTGTAATTGGAACCCTAACTGATGCATTAACAGAGTTTTTTTGCAATTAATTTCCTTACTTTTTGAGATAGTGTAATAGTATTCCTATTTTACTGTGGGAGTGCAAGGTTCTTCGGACCCTTGCTCAAATCCCTCCATAGGTGTGCATACTTATGTAGGTGGGGAAGCACAGGGCCCATGTGTTGAACAACTGTGACCAAATTGTCAGCATAGCCATCTAATTTCCCAATCTCATGTAATCTCAGAAATAATTTTTGAGTGCCTCTTTGGATTAACGCTACTAATACACTCAGTCAGTGGCTGGCCATGGAGGTGAGAGGTGGGCTGTGCCAGTCACTGGCTGGGGAAGGGTGGGAGTGCTGGGTGGGCTGGCACAGCGGGGTCAGGGGGTGAGGGGGCCACTAGACTACCACGAAATTGCAGATCCTTATCTATTTCATTATGATGGGGGGGCACTAGACTACCAGGGATATGAACAACAATAATAATTTTATACCGATCGGGGGCCACTAGACTACCAGGGATATAAAAAAACAATATTAATGAAATACACATTGGAGGGCCACTAGACTACCAGGGAATTAGAGATTGTTATGTATTTGATCATGATCGGGGGGGGGGCTAGACTACCAGGGATATTGTAAACGTGATGTATTTTATTCAGATGGGGCAGAACGAAGCCACCTGAGCAAAACACACCCTCATTTTACTTCATAGGACAAACCTGGTCTGAGAAAATACATTTTGAAATCTGGCCATCTCATCTCTCACTCGCAGTGCATGATCACGATCAAAGAATTTGCAGGCTTACGATCAAAGATCGTTAGCGAGCCACAAATTAATATTTTGAAAGCTCAAAACTCTGTTTTTTGACTGATTTGGACTGAACCAAAGCCATAGCTCAATAGATCAGAGTCCCTTGAGTCAAACCCATCTAGGTTTTACTTCAGAGGTAACCCCTGAGCAAAGATATTTGTGTTTTTCCGATTGGAAATTGCAAAACAAGATGGTAGACCTCGCGATCAAAGAATTTTAAAAATCCTGGGGGACAAAGATTCTTGAACCGTGAGGCTGCAAATTCTTTGATTGCCAGGTAGGACGAGATGGCCAGAACCACATTCTTTGTTCTCAAAACGTACATAAAAAAATTCCTTTTAACTTATAATAGGAACTTAAAAGTGGCATAACTTTTCAATGCCTTAATATTTTTTCACCAAACAAAAAGCGGCATGTTTGGCTACCAAGGCTCTTTCAAACAAGTCATCTTGCAGAGCAGCACACCACACAATGGCCTTGCAGGCCACGTCCAAAATCCCAAAAGCTGCCTCCAAAAAATGGATAATTTTGTATTTTTCGACGTTTTTGTACGAAAAGACCGTAAGTCCGACCAAAACGAAATTTGGCAAATCAAGAGACCTACTATGCTCCACCATGCTTAAAAATTTCAGACACCTCCGTTGAATGGGTCCACAGTTACTAACGCCTGCACTTTTGACTTAAGTATGTAAGTGACAACAGAACCCTAAATATAGTGGTGCGACTGTGCCTCTATATATATATATATATATATATATATATATATATATATATATATATATATGTGTATATATATATATATATATATATATATATATATATATATATATGCAGGTTTTTTTTATTATTATTTTAGAGGTACAGATGAGGGAAGAGTGACAGTAACAAAGCAAGGACAAGAGAAAGAAAAGGAAAAAAAAAGGTTGTTGCCAGTGCAGTGCTGACTGATCTGGAGGCTGACCATTACATTGCACTGGTGCCAGGTACACTTTCTGATGTGCCACCACCACACAGCTCCTTCACAAGCTCAAAGATTTTGTCTTACTCCTGAAGGAGTTTCCTGAGGTCCCCCCTGACCTCCTCTCGGAAATCATTGAACTCTCTGCACAGAGCTCCCACAGCTCTGTGCAGTGCTTTCAGGTCATCACTCACTGCTGCTGGTGCTGGAACTGGGGCAGCTGCAGGCTGTGCTGGATTCCCACCATGAACCCAGCGACACCTCTGTCTCTGAGGTGAGGGTGACGGGGGCTCTACACCCGCTTCCTGCTGCTGCTGCCTTCTGCTGCGGTGCCTATGTCCACCACTGGTCCCTGCCTCCTGCTCATCCCCTTCATCTTCAACTACCAGTTCAGCAGCACCCCAGGCCCCTCTACCTGCTGCAACATCTTTTTGTTTTTGAAGCCAATCTGCAGTGTGGTGGTGCTGCAGATGGCTCCTTTGCCCACCAGTCCCAAAATGACCCCTAGTCTTGCCCCTTCTCACTGATCTGCCACAAAAGGTGCAGATAAAGATGACCCTGTCTGTAGGGGGGGCAACAGCTGATGTTCCAGGGCTAGTGGGCACATCATGCTCCGGCTCAGAGGAGGTGGGTGGGTGCCTGCTCCAGCTGGGGAGGATGGCATCTGGAGGTGCCTGCTGCTGCTGCCTGGGGATGAGGGCCACAGGAGGATCCTGCTGCTGCTGCTGGGATGTGACAAGGAGCTCATGCTGCTCCTGGGGAGTGGAGGCTACATTCTCCTGCTGGAGGTGGGGGGGCAAATACTCCTGCTGCTGTATGGGGGGGCACAGTCATTAAGGCCCAACTATTAATACAGATACCGGGTTGGGTGATCCAGCTGCCTTCTTCCCATTCCCACTAGTCTCCGTAATTGTTATCTCTATCTCCTTCTCCTCCAAAAAAAGAAGAAGAAAAAGAGAAAGGGGAGTTTACACACACACACACACACACACACACACACACACACACACACCACAAAAGATAGATAACTATAAAAATGAAGAAAAACCACTAACTGAAAATATTAACTTTTTAAACTAATGGGGAACAGAGATCACACATCAGATAAGCTGCAAATGCAGACACACATACACATTCACACTCAAACAATCCACTAATTTTTTCAAAGAAGTTAGCTCCCCTAGTCTCTCTCCTCTCCTACTTCCTAGCTGAAACAGCTCTAAAGGAAATAGATTTAGTCTGGCTTCCTGCCTAAGTGCAATCACCCATGTGACCAGCAGTCTGCTACAGAGAAAGTCATGTGATAAGCTTTATTTTCCCCAATTTTGTCTAACAAGTACATGAAATATGCATTCAAAAGATGAAATTGACAGCAACATTTTGCCAAAATTTACAGGTGAAACTTCGCCAAAATTTATAAGTGAAATTTTGCCATAAGGGCACAATTACACAAAATGTTTTCCACGGAAAAATTGGCAATTTCAGCAGAATCTCACCAGCAAAATTAAATTTCACTGCATCTCTAATTCCAAATTTGCAGCTGCAGCCATGCCAGTGTTGAAAAAAGTTTGACCCAGGTCATGTGACTTGACAAGATGTGGTTTTAAAATGTTACTAGAGTTAAGATGCAGGGACACTGACACAGTGTATTTCCTAAAGCCTGGTACTAAATTTAATTGTGATCTGATGATTTGGTGTTCTTGTGACTTCACAGCTTGCTATCTGTGTTAATCCATATACCCATGGTAGAACAGCCACGGCTTAAACATAATGTGTTACTGCTGCAGTCAAGTTGTAATAAGTCTTTCATTTCTTTTTTTAGGAAACTTCCAGATGCTTTGTTGTGTCATCATTGCCTTATCCAAAGAACTTCAACATCATACCCCTCCCAGGCTGGCAGACATGCAACAAGTAGAAGTCGTATGAATCGATGATGACCAAGACCATTATTAATGGACTGGAGATGGATGCAGATAAAATCTGTGAAGAAGTAACAACAATAAACCATTAATGAGACCTACTTGCAAATATGATAATCCCAACCCCCCCCAAAAAAATACTTACGTTCATTGGCTTGAGAGTATTCCATTGCCACAATTTCTCATGCACGGGAATGCACACACCAAGAGTATGCAACCTGTGACAGAAAACAATGCAATGAGTACATGTATATATATGTCAACCCCACCCCAAGAAAATACATATATGTATATATCAACTCACCAAGGCTACTACTGATGTACACACAAAGGGCATCCTTCCTGTTGAGGTGATCACAGCACACCTTGGGCAACCAACAGTTCTCTCAGTGTCATCATTTGTGACGGTACACTGAATGGTCATTCATGTTGTCCCTCCTTCAGATGGTTTGGTAAGATACTGTGCATCATCACATCATCATCACAGTAAGATCAATACACAGCAGCATTACATGTAATTGCAACAGCAGCAGCATTTCCTGTAAGGCTCCCATTTCACTTTGTCAGCACTGGGGAATTTTCTGGACACAAGACAGTTGCATTTTGGGGATGCACAAAAATTCTGATGACTGTGTGTGAGAACTGCATGCATGGCTGAGTGCGCCATTAATTCTGGGACACTTTGCATTTGGCGTAATGCTCCCATTTCACTTCATCAGCACTGGGGAATTTTCTGGATGCAACGCAGTTGCATTTTGGGAATGCACACAAATTCTGGTGACTGTGTTTGAGCACTGCATGCATGACTGAGTATGCCATTAATTCTGGGGCACCTTGCATTAGGTATAATGCTTCCATTTCACTTTGTCAGCACTGGAAAATATTATGGACACAAGGCAGTTGCATTTTTGGGATGCAGAAAAATTCTGGTGACTGTGTGTGAGCACTGTGCGCATGACTGAGTGCGCCATTAACTCTAGGACACTTTGCATTTAGTGTAATACTCCAATTTCACTTCGTCAGCAGTGGGGAATTTTCTAGACACAAGACACTTGCATTTTGGGGATGCACAAACATTCTGGTGACTGTGTGTGAGCACTGCATGCATGACTGAGTATGTCATTAATTCTGGGTACTTTGCATTTGGTGTAATGCTCTCATTTCACTTTGTCTGCACTGGGGAATTTTCTGGATACGAGACAGTTGCATTTTGGGGATGCATAAAACTTCTGGTGACTGTGTTTGAGCAGTGGACACATGACTGAGTGTGCCATTAATTCTTGGATGCTTTGCATTTCATGTTACACTCTTATTTCACTTTGTCAGCACTGGGGAATTTTCTGGAAACAAGACAGTAGCCTTTTGGGGATGCACATTATTTCTGGTGACTGTGTGTGAGCATATATAATGTCATAATGTCTATTTCCAAAAATAAAAATTTTTGGAGCCTCAGTAATGTACACTTTCTGCTGGAAGTGTTGGTAAAAATGCAGGACTGATCAGTGCAAGTATACTGTGCTAAACTGCATGTGTGTAGTCAGTGTTCTTTCCTGTGTGTGCAGACACTATCCAGCTTAGTGCAAACATATATATGGTGTGACTTCTTGCAGTATGTAAAGAATAAAAATAAGAATATATAACATATATTTTATTTGTACCATCAGCAGCAGCAGAGTAAGTGATATGATATGTTTTCAGAGGTCTCGGGCCAGTTTGCATCTCAAGTCACTCACAGTGCACTCATGACTTTGTGTAGATAATAGCACAAAAAACTCATGCTTTTCAACAAACCATACCCAACAGACATTAAATATTGCTGAGGCACCCAAAATATGTTACGGTGTACAGACATCTTAAAGTCATAATATATAACAGGTCCTGCAGTCCACTGCCACCACACTGTGCAACCACTGGTGTCATGTCATGTCATGGTGTACATCATCTTGCTAATGAAATGACACTGCCATTCTAAACTAGAAATACATCACTTATTCCAGAACAAAAAATGAAAAGAAAAACTGTGGTAGCACAGTGTGTTGGCATTTTGCAGTGAACTGGACCTTACATATTTTCTGACTTTATAGTGTCTGTACACCATCAGTCAAATATTTTGGGTGCCTCAACATCACCAATATGTCATATCTCTTGGGTATGGTTTGTTGAAAAGTAGGATTTTTTGTTGCTATATGATCTCCTAAAAGTCATGTGTGCACTGTGTGACTAGGGTGCACTCTGGCCAGAGACCTCTGAAAAAATATCATATCACTTGATGATGGTACCAATAAAATATATGTTATATATTCTTATCTTTATTCTTTATACCATAAACACTGCAATAAGTCAGCACATATATAATTGCAAGAAGATGGACAATGTCTACAATCCACACACAGGAAAGAATACTGACTGCACACTTGCAATTTAGCACATTATACTTGCACTGCTCAATCCTGCTTTGGCACAACCACTCCATGACAGAAAGTAAACATTACTGAGGCACCGGCAATACGTCAGGGTATACATTATTAACTTGGATTTTAATAACAGGGCAATAAGGAGCATGTTTGTTTGTATATATGTAAAGTCCTACTGTGTCCTTAACTCTGTCTGCTATTAGGAATTTTTACTAAATTAGCAAGCTACCCTTATGGTACTTTTATGAGCAAGGCATAATTACATTTACATAAAGGGGATGGTGAAGGAATACATTTTATGACACAGCGGGGGTAGGGGTGATGAAAAAAAGCTAATGTGGGATCCCCTGCTGATCCAGCAGCACTTGGGGCATGGACACAATCTGCAATTGATGTCTCTCTATCTACTTCAACTGCTGCTGAACAGCACTCACCCTCTCATTGTTCTCCTTGATGGCACCCCACAGAACTGCAACGTCAGCCTGAGTTACAGGCAGTTCTGTGGGTTTGGGGGTGGTGGAGGGGGTGGTGCTGGTGGAGCAGCAGGTGCTGCTGTGGCCCTCCTTTTACTATGGTGATGCACATCTGCACCATCTGTCAGTGCCACAGAAGGGCCAGCAGATGCAGGTCTGGCCCATTCTGTGGCAGCCTGCAGCTCCACCTTGTGGTGATTCAGCATGTGGGTGCACTGGTCCCCAGTCCCCAGGTGAGTCCCCCAGGGGCCACGGCACACCTCCACACCACAGATATGACACTGGACCAGGCTGCTTCCTCCCAACACAGTCAAAGAACTCCCAAACTGGGGAGCTGCAGGGGGGTACCAGGCACTGTAGAGCCAGATGCACTGGTGGCAGCCTGGTCATGGTGCTCAAGCTCCAAGTCCACACTTCAGCCCAGGGGCACAGGCATATCCTGCTGTGGAGGACCTGCAGTTACAGCTGCTGCTGCTGGAGCTGTTGCTGAAGGTTGTGGTGGTGCTGCTGCAACTGCATGAGGTGCTGGTCCTGCTTCCGGGGGGGACCCAACATTTTGGACTAGTCCAACATCACCAGGCCACACCCCCATGCATGTGCACTCCTCCCCTGCCAAGCATGCTGCCACCCAGTCCCATAATTGCCCCTGGCACCATCCCAGACATTCCCTGACCCTGTCCCAGGTCCATTTCTGCTATCAGTGACTCAACTGACTCGACTGCCCTCCCTCCTTCCCACCGTCCAAGCAATGAGTCGACAACACAAAACACTCGCACATACAACACAGGCACACGAACAGTCAGACACACACACAGACAAACAACAACTTATAAAAGTAAAAAAAAACAAAGAAATTACAATCACAGAAAGAACAAATTAAGTACAAAAACAGTACAAAAAACACAAAACAATATAGCTTTGAAAAAAGCTGTTGGTTTATGTGAATGATCTCTGCTCCTCACACACAAAGACAAAATGCCTCCTATCTCTCCCTCTGTACAGGAGAAAGTGAAAGTATCTACTTGCATGAGTCACTTCCTTCCTTCCTGCCTGGCCAAAGTATGTGAGTTACAGTACTGTAAGCCATGTGATGTGGGGGGCTTCCTATATTGTTGTCACTTTGCCTTACTTCGCATTAAGGCAGAATGATTATGCAAAGTCATAATTACGAGCCGAAGTGAGCCTTTCATACTGGCCACTTCACATAGCAGAGTGACAACACAAAGTGCCCACTTCATGGGCACTTCACTGGTGAAATTTAACTTCGCTGCATCTCTAGTGGGGGTAGTGGGTTGCTAAGTGGAAGAGTCTAGATGGGGAGGGGTACGGGGAAATGACAAGGGATCATTTTCGTTTTTACAGGATTAATAAAAAAAGGACATTGGGACAGTTTTCTTTTTTTAACAGGGAGAAATTCTTTATTTTGGGACACTGGCAGTGGGCTGCCCAGTGTTCCACATTGCTGTGGGGGTTTTCATAATGCTGACACAGGGATTCGGCACCCCGATGTCAGCAAACATAAAGGCTGGAACGTGCTTGGGTGGGCACCTGACACTGGGGGTGGGCATCCCAGTGTCATAAATAAACAGTAAAAAAAATAAGTATTTCTGGACACTGGGGGTAGGCTTCCCAGTGTCCCACACTACTGTTGGGGGTATGAGTAAATGCTGACACAGGGATTGGGTACCCCAATGTAGGCAAAACATTTTTTATTAAAACATGCCTCAGCCCTCTTGGTTGCAGTAAAAAGAAAAAGCTTCCTTTTATTAGGTAAACACCAACAGGTGTTTACCTAAACGGGGACCGAGGAACACAATTTTATTGTTATTTGGTCCAGAAAGTGAGCAGAATTTTTTTTTTTTTTTACAGAGGCCAATGTTAATTTTACATTGAGGTAGTGTTGCAAATCTGTGGCAGTTTGTGAAAAGTGGCACATATTTGTGGCAGTTTTTGTGCAACAGTGCCATTAGCTGCATGAAAACTGCCATGATTTGCAATAGATTCACAAAGGTAGTGCTGTAAATTTGCTACACTAGCAACAGCTGAACATAAAAAACAAACTCCAGCCACTATTTTAAAAACAGTAATGCCAGAATCATGTTCCTTGTCCCCCAATTAGGTAAACACAACTGTTGGTGTTTAGCAATGGGCAATATTTTTTGAATTGCAACATTTTTTCCCTGCAGCTCACTGAAAACAAGATGGGGACAGGCTGGCAGCACGGAACTAACTTTTCCATTTGAGACTACAGAAAGTACTTTCACAAAAGCAAAAAGTGCTTTTGAGATGTACATATATTTTTCCCATAGGCTATAATGAGAAACTTTAAAGTTTTATAACTTTTGAATGGATTAATATTTTTTCACCAAACCTTCAAAAGACACATCTGCAGTCCAGACCCAATATGCCCTAACAATTTCATACCAGACCCCAAAACTAATTTGGAGATGCGGCCGAGCAAAGCATTTGCACCTAAATGGTAAATTTCAAATTTTTTTGGCACTCCACAGCTCTGTAACTGCACCACCGAATGGGGCAAAACTTGTCAGCTCCAGAGATCTATGGTACCAGATGGTTCATAAAAAATTTCAGGCACATCATTTGTATGGTTGCAAAGTTATTAAAATGCAAAATTTGGGGTTTAACATAGTAGTGGCCTGGCAATCCTAACTATACTAGCACAACTGTGCCAGTATATATATATATATATATATATATATATATATATATATATATATATTACATATATATTATGGTAGAGCGGTAGTACTACCATAGTTAGGAATTGAGAGCCATTTCCATATTAAACCAAAATTTTGCACTTTAATAACTTTGCAACTGTTTATGAATTTGCCTGAAATTTGGAATGTTGATCAAGTCCATAGGCCTTGGGATCTGCCAAGTTTTGTACTGATCGGATATATAGTTGTGGGTTATTAAGCATGATCTGTGCCGCGCGTTTTACGGCTTTTCTGGAATTCTGTGGTCGCGCCTACAGGTCGTACGGGTTGCATGACCGGCCCAAAATCTTCAGGGAATGTGCAGCCGGGGTCCCCGATGTGCCTTTCAAAGATTTCGTGAAAAAATATTAAACGATTCAAAAGTTATTCAAAAAACAGTTTCCGCACACAGATCACACTTAATAACTCTGCAACCATATAGTTGATCAGTACGAAACTTGGCAGATCCCAAGGCCTATGGGTCTTGATCATACATTCCAAATTTCAGGCAAATCCATCAAACGGTTGCAAAGTTATTAAGGTGCAAAATTTTGGGTTTAACATGGAAATGGCTCCTCAACCCTAACTATGGTAGCACGGAATATATATATATATATATATATATATATATGTATGTGTGTGTGTGTGTATCAAATAAATTCATCAAACAATCTCCAAAAGCTATCACCAGCAGGGTTCTACCCAGTGGTCACCTTCCTCAACTCAAATCCCACCTCCACCATCAAAACTGGTCCTCTATCTTCAAAGCAACCAAGGTAAACACTGCCCTTGACCACTTCATAAACATCTTCACTGTGGCCTGTGACACATATGCTCCTATTAAGAAATGCAAAGTCAAATCACTTAGTAACCCTTGGCTCACAGGTGACCTCCTCAGGATGCTAAAAACAAGAGACCATGTATGGGAGCTGGCCAGAAACTCTTGGAGGCAAAACAACATCCAAAACTACAAACATGCCCACAACGAGTGCACCAAAACCATCCGGCAAATGAAGTCTGCCTACTAAAAGCATCCCCTCACAAACTCCTGGGGCAATGGTCAGGAATTCTGGAAGAACATAAAGGAACTCACCAGGAATCCACCCAACCCCCCCATAAATACTCAACATCAATGGAACCACAACCCTCAACACAAAAAACATTGCGGATACCTTTAACAAAGCCTTTACCAACCTCAGCACTGTCCTACCCCAGGACTACTTCAAAGATGGTGAAGCCCCTCTGTCCACAACGAACACTACTCCCACCAGTTACCCCCTCTTCTACTTCAAAGCAGTCAACACTCACCAAGTACACAAATATGTAACCAAAGCCCTTGGTAAATCAAGATTCAGTAATGACTCCCTCGATGTCGAAATCCTGTCTCTAACACTTGATGAAGTGCTTAGTTCTCTGACCAGAATTTTCAACCTCTCCCTCAGCCTTAGCTAGTTCCTGGACAGATGGAAATCTGCCACTGTCACCCCAATCCATAAAAGTGGTGACAAAACTGCCCATGATAACTACAGACTTATCTCCCTACTACCCCCACTCTCCAAGGCACTAGAACGCATCATCTCGGACCAGCTCACAGAATACCTGGATACGTACAACATCCTGTGCAAGCAACAACACGGGTTCCACAAAGGTCACAGCACCTCCACAGCCCTACTTGAATTCACCAGCACAATCCACAATGCACTTGACTCTGGTGAACTACTAGGCTCAATCTACATTGACTTAACTAAAGCCTTTGACACCATCAATCACCACCTCCTGCTTGTCCAGCTTCAGAACACTGGGCTGTCAACTGACTCCATTGGCTGGTTTAAGAGGTACCTTGAAGAACGGCCCCAAACAGTAAGAATTGCTGATACACTCCTGGACCCTAGACTGGTCTGCTCAGGAGTCCCCTAGGGCTCCATTCTGGGACCCCTCCTCTTCAGCCTATTCTTAAACTCACTACTGGACAGCTGCCCAGAACAAATAATTCTCTATGCCGACAATGCTGTGATCATCACCTCAGACCCTGATCCAATCCAATTACAAAATAAACTTCAGCAGGCCTTCTCCTCCATTGAATCCTGGTTTCTAAATCATAAACTGCTCCTCAATCAGAAAAAAAAAAACATCTCTATGGTCTTCTGCAGCCCCCACAACAAAAATAAACAACTCCACCTCTCCATTGCAACCAAACAAGGAGCCATCCTAAAGCAAACACAATCATTCAAGTACCTCGTTGTCAGCCTTGATCCCCACCTCTCATACGCTGTCCATATCAGCAATGTTGCAAAGTCTGCCAATGCGAGGTTAGGCATATTATTCCGGCACAGGAAACATCTAACCCCAGAAGCACTGGCAGTGGCCATCCAAAGCTCCATCGTCAGCATCATAGAGTATGGTCTTATTATATATGAGTATGCAACTTCCTCTGCTGTCAAACGTATTGCAACCTCCCTGAATAAGGCCTGTTGTCTCATCACTGGCTCACATCACCATACTCACACATGTGACCTTAATTCCCAATCAGGATGGCTTCAACTGGACAAATGCATAAAATACCAAACCTGCATCACGGCCAAGAAAATTATAATGAGTCTGGCCCCACCTGGTGTCTGTGCCCTCCTTAAGCCTAGACATAGGAATGTCATTACAATGAGATCCAATTCCCATCTACTACATATCCCATGATGTCACACGACCCAAGGACAAAGGTCATTCACCTATCGGGCATCCAACTGGCTCAACTATCTTGGCAGCGACATAGTGACCGCTCCAACACTCAGCCTCTTCAAGTCCAAGCTGTGCCTCTTACTGCTTGTATCCTGCAATTTCCCATCTTAACATTTCCACCATTCCAGCTGCAAATGCCCCGGCACCCAGCACTTACAATCAGTCTTTGCACCCCTAGCACCTTACCTGTCATATTCCCTTGACAAGACTTCCTGGCTGCACTGTCTCCCACCCTCGCATACCTCCCCCCATATCTCCACTCCTGCCCTCACCCCAACCACCTCTCATACTCCCCTTACCCCCTGCACCTCCTTCCCTCCCTCGATCTCCTACCCTCACTTCCCCCACCACCCACCCCCCTTCCCTTGTCTTGCTCATAGTTCAAGTCTTTCTACTGGTTTTTACATGTCTGTAAGTCAATGACTATATGTCTGTAACAAAAATGATGGCTGTTGCACATGCTGACATGGAACCTTTGTAAAAGAGCCTCGGCTTAAAGATATTGTAATCCTAGATTGAAATAAATAAATAAATAAATAAATAAATAAATAAATACATACATACATAATATATATATATATATATATTTTCATGGCAAAAGCTCCATTTAATGCCATCAGTTAGGGTTGTTCCACAGCGACAAAAGCAAGGAAATTCAGTGTTAGTGTTGAAACCCTAATTCCATTCCCCCACCCCCAGCTCCACACATACTCACACACACACATGCAAGTAGGGGCAGGACCAAGGCAACATGACCAATCACAGACAACCAGCAGCAGGTGACAGAAATAACATACAACTGTCTAAACATACTACAAGACATATCCATTATTATGGGCCAACAAGTGTGGAAGTTCTGCCACCATCCAAGTGACTTCATCCTATGTATGCATAGTACCCATCAGTTTTTACTGTATTGCATTATACATTTTTCTATATCTAAAATATTTTGTATATCTTGTCAATGACAGTGTGTTTATAATCACTGTAATAATATGATAATATCTGCAAGTCATCTTACAGCCCTTTGTTGACTGCTAATGCCTCCCGATGTTACCCCGGAATAAGACAATTATGTGTCAGTATACTATTCTCTGCAAAGTACTACTGTACAATCATCTTACATTGTAGAAGTAAAGATCTGTGTGAAACTCTCAGACCTGACAACTCACATGGTCATGCTATACAATAGCTAAGTTATGAAAAGTTTGTGATTTTAAACAGCAAAGTGTCTACCTCCACTAATTGATATACTGCTGTTACAATGGTATTCAAAGCATTGACATTCAGATGTTTGTTTTCATGAGTACATTGTAGCAGAGATAACTGTAAGACACTTTCATGTGTCTAACTACACAGTGATCGTATCATGCCATAAGAAAAATTTGGATCAGTACAGTATTATCTACTAAGTCATTGTCCACTATTATTTGAACCTTTACAGCTCAATATGGGACTGTGTCACCCAAACTATTACATGTTACCAGTTAACTCTTTTTTGCCTCACTGTGACTATGTAAGTGCAAACACATGTAACTGTTTGTATACAGATCCCTATCTATGTGGTAACAGTGGTAGCCAAACACAACATTTTACAACCTCTGTTACTATGAATCGATAATATTAAACAAGATTTACACCAGGGTTTCATGTCTGTAAATGGATTCTAATATCACCCTAGCAGTAGCAAATAAAGTATTTGAATACAATGATTAACAGTGCACTGCTGCACTGTTAGCTAATCCTAAACAGATCAACAGCTATGTGGAACTGTAGCTAACAAACTGTTAAACATCAGCATGGCCCATGGAGTACATTATCATGCAAAGCATTTCACATATTTCAGTGATATGACTATTGTCATAGACTAGGAACATCATGCACCATTTATACCACTATTAGTTGTCTTAGTAGTTCTGCATGGGGCAGTAAAGTAACAAAACATAAATTCTGCATCCTATTTAGAATCACTAATAACAGAACTGTCATACAAGTATTGAGCATTGTACGTATTAATAGATTTGTGACAAGAAGTCATTATTCATGCAACATGTGTGTCTCAATGTGTCCAAGGCCATCTTGATTTGAACAAGGGTACATTGGATAATGCATGTTACTGAAAGGGTACCATAGTGTTTTTTTTGTCTATGTCCACATTAAGTAATGCACAATGTAATAGATGCTTTTTGTATGTTGATCCCTCATGAATTCATCACAGCATTACCAAACAATGTATGTCATAAAAATTCTATGTACAACAATATTCTTGTGACATATGACCGTATGAAGATGTGCACAACACTGTGTACACCCATGACTGCTCAACTGCAACAGTTGTTGGCCCATGATGATGGATGTGTCTTGTAGTACATTTAGACAGTTGTATGTTATTTCTGTCACCTGCTGCTGGTTGTCTGTGATTGGTTGTGTTGCCTTGGTCCTGCCCCCTACTTGCACTAGTGTGTGTGTGTGTGTGTGTGTGTGTGAAGCTGGGCATGGGTGGGGGGACTGTGGAATGTGGAGTTCGGGTTTTCAACCCTAACACTGAACTTCCTCACTTTTGTTGCTGTGGAACAACCCTAACTAATGCATTAAACAGAGTTTTTTTGTCATGAATTTCCTGTCTTTTTGAGAAATAATGCTGTCATACTATTTTGTATATCTTATTAAAAACATATCTTTCTTTTCAGAACACAGGCTGAGCGTGATATTGATACATTTGACTGAATAAGTAATTATCTGATAGTATTCATACAGAAATTGTCCATGTTCTACAGCTTAGATGTAAACATGAAATGATTTGCCTATGGAATAGGAGATGTATTTCTTCACCACATTGAACAATACCACTTAAATTGTGCTAAGTAGAAAGTATGCACCAATGAACATCATACACTATGTTTAGATGCAGCAATACACCATCACCAACATACATAGTATCACTCTTACATAATGGTAAAAAAAAGACACGACACAGGTAGATAAGGCTTAAAAAGATTTATTGCCCAATTAAAAAAATGTGAAAAGGCCGAATTAAGAATCCAACTGGTGCACAAAATCAGTCTCACAAAACAATCATATAAATGTTTTTCACTATTGCTTGAAATACATGTATAGCAGTATCACAGATAGTAAATGGGTGACATGTGACAGAATCAAAACATACATAAAGCCAGGCATCACAGAACCCTCTGAGCACTGCTTATACATATGAAACAGTAATGATGTTGTTGTTATTGTGTGACTGATAGTGTGAATGTTCCTGGGGTGGGTGAAAAAACAGATGAGAGTTGTTAACTAATAGCAGTACAAACAGGCTGTGGGTTCAAAAGAAATATATATCTGAAACTGACAGTTAAACATTAAATGGCTATGTATTTTATGTGTAGACATACGAATATATGTACACATAGATGTACATGTTAAGATATATTGCAATATTACTGCATTTGGAAAATTCCCACTGACCCCTCAATAGAGGCGATCAGAAAATATCAGGAAAAGAAAATACTCAGTTGTTATCAGTGAAAGTGGTTGATGTACAATTTTCAACTATTGTTAACATACATTAAGGTCAGTTAAAACACAAACACATCTAATAGTATATGGTAACAGTATTATATACATTACTTTAAATGACCAATAAATAGTTACATAACTAGAGAACTAGTTAACCACCTAGATCTGTTACATCTTGTACTTACGTAAAAGGAAGTATTTTACAGAATGGTATGAATATAACTTTTAATAATATCATAAGCAGAAACTGTGCGCTGTTAATAATAAAGATATCTGTAATGGAACACTGCAACTTGTTATCAATAATGGTATATGAAATAACAGTACACTACATAAGTGCAACTGCATAATATCTCATCCTAACAAATATCTGCATACTATTTTTTACTGTTTATGAATCTACTAGTGTTAAACAGGAAAATCTTACTTATTCTGCTATCAATGAATGTATATAGTAATTCATACTAAAACTTTTTACATCACAGTACTAAGTACTACCAAGAAATATATAAAACATCATATGTACATATATATATATATATATATATATATATATATATATATATATATATATATATATATATACAATGTAGATGCAGGGCAATGAAACGGTGATAGGAATACACTGTTGCAACAGAAGAAATTATGATATTTACCCAAGACACAAGCATACGAAGAAAGAAACGAATGCAGGCAGCACATCATGGTACTCAACATGTGACAGAGTGATGTAAATCTTTAGTAAAAGATATGTTACACAGTGATGTCAATGCACATGGACAAGTATTGTGCCTTAGTACAGGCACACACCTAGCAAGTGTGCCAAGTGTGATTTATTATGTCTGCATATGACATACAGTACTCATAAGAAAAGACAATGACAGAAGAGTTTGACCAGATAGGAATATCTCTTTTGACATCTTTAAGTCTTTTTTAGACATGTAAGTGTGTTTTTTCTAGTGACTGTGAAGACAGTTGATGCTGATTAAGGACCACTGCATCTATTTTCACTGTGTCACTGATTAACGCAACAATCTCATATGTCACATTGAGTTAACATATGCAAGTAAACCATGTGATATGTTACCTGTGTAATCACAAGTGTACATTTGTTAGTAACAATATGATACTGTACCAAAACTCCCTCTGTAACGGAAATGAACAGCAAAGTAAAAGAGTGTCACATGTTGTGTGACTATTCCTCTGACACATGAAAATTGTAATAATTCTTCAGTATCAGTACGTATGCATTTTTTAAGTGTCACGGCAGTCTCTGTTTGAAAGAGTTTGTTGAATCATCGCACTCAACCCATCCAGTTCTGTACCCCAACAAACAAGTGTAATGTCCAGAGTGTACAGACTGGCCATAGTGGAAGATCACAACATGAGTGTCAAACACTGCCTGGTTAAATACTATTCTACCAGCTGTGAAATCAGTGATAGGTGTGTCAACTCTGAGCCCATTGTAGTCAAATCTATGTAATACAAGCATAAGATATTGAGATGAAGTCCTGAGATGTATGGACTGAGTACATGTACCTCCACACCTCACACACAAGTGAACAGTTTCAGCATTGGTAAACAGCTGCCGGAACTTGACACTTTTACTCTGAGGCACAAGCAGAGAAACCCAAAGCATGTCTTCTGTGGTTTCTTGCTCTGAATGACCACATGACACACATACATATTTGGTAACATATGACACAGTGAAATAGTGATGCATTGAAGTTCCTTCTTCATCCAAGCTGTTTATGATTGCCATCATAAACTCACTGGTGTCCTGCTGCATGTTTGCTGCAAAAGTACTGCATCCATCATATGTACCCAGCACCTGCCATAGAGGTGTTAGTGACTGCACATTGTTAGACTGATTAGAAGCCATGTTGACAACCTGCTTCAATTCCTTTGATAGGGGAGTGTCTTGCAAAGCAAATATTGCTTGCACAAAGTGTGGCATGTGGGGAAAGACTTGCATAGCTGAATTAGCATAGCAGTTAATTCTAGTACTGTTGTCAAACACTGGCACAACAACCATACCAACTGACTTCTGACAAACAACCGGTTCCGTATCTGTATTTGACATTGTGAACTCTGCAGAGCTGAATCAGTTGTGCAAACTCATTTTCTTTTGCTGCCAGCTGTAGATGTGACTGTAGGATGTGAGACAACCACATATGTAGGTAGTGGTATTAAAGACATCAGTGGCTGGTATAGAGTACGTATTCTGTTGTATTCAACAATACATCGCTTGTCAGCGCTTATCTTCTGATGTGCGAGTGTTAATATGTAGAAACCAGAAAGACAACAGATTCATGACAGTGCAACGTAGCTCATGCTATCTTTGAAAATGTCTGTACCTATGTCCACCATTGCTGAATCTAAACTCAAGCCTTGAGACTTGTGAATTGAAACAGCATATGTAACAAATATTGGGAACTGTTTCCTGTTCACATGTTATCTTTAAATACCTGGAACTTAACACAGCTACGATCAATCTGGACAGGCTTTTCCATGTTGTCAAAGCAGACAACAAGTGTCTCAATAAATGCCTTTTGAACACTGTAAATGAAGTCAATGATGTTACCCATGGCACCATTTACCATACTATGCTCCACATCAAGAATACAGCATAGCATGACTCATGCATTCTTACAAACTGTGAGAACAGCTTCCAGGCCAGCTGTGCATGAAACAACTGACTTCAATTCAGACAGTCGTTCAGTCATCTTTGCTACCAGCTTCTGACTTAAAATGACACCATCGACTGTGTCAACAGCATGCAGTGTGAGAATTTCTTGATTCTTTCTCTGCAACATGACACTGTTGAACTCAGCGCATTTCTTCAGTCACGGCATATGACACACAATGTGTGTGCCCGTGGAGCACATGTCACTGAAAACATCACATGCTGTTTCTATGGATGTAGTGTCCATTCTGATTCTTCAACCATTTAACATTGAAACATGTTCTGGTGACAAAGAACCTGTACGAGCTTGATCTAACAGTGCCTTGTAAGCCATGTAGCCACTTCATCACATGTTCTGATACAGCTCAACATAGGTAAAAAACTCCCACTGGTTAAAACCACCAATGCACCCAAGTGTAGTCTTGGACTGCTTCACAGTCAGAGCTGCAAAGACATGTTCTGCATTGACTGGTGCAAGTTGCAAAAGGTCTCCAAATAAAATAATGCTTTTTCCACCAAATGCATCTCCATAGTCAGTCCCCAAGATCTCCTGTAGATGTAGATGTATACAGGCAAGCATCAAATTGGAGGCCATACTAATCTCATCAATGATGAGTAACTTCATCTTAGTAAACATTGAAGGAAGCTGAGATACAACCTCAAATGACAGTTTATGATACTCTCCTGCTTTGCCATGCTCCACTGGCAATATGAACAGATGGTGTAATGTAACCCCACCAATTTTGTATGCAGCCAGTCCAGTGGGAGCACTAACAGCAACAGACATTGATGACCCTGTCAGACTCTGTATTTCAGTCATGATGGACTCAATAAGGAAACTCTTCCCTGTACTGGCTGACCCACTAACAAACATCAGCAGTGGCTTGTAGTCAAGACAGTAACATTTCTTGTGTTCATGTAGTATCCCATGCCGGACAGCATCAGTTACCTCAGAGTGAACCACACGCTGCTGCTCATTGAGTCTCTCTTTCAACTCAGCTGGGTCCACACTGTAGTGTGTGCCATGTTCCATGGCACTTTTCACTTCCAACATGAGTACTTCTGGGGCATTCAGAGTCAGAGGTTCCCTAAGGATACCTTGTCCTTCTGGATCAGTGTTGTCCTGTGAGCTAACAGGAGTATCCTCCTCAAGTATGAGTTTGGAGGCAGTATAGCACAGTGGTCTAAGGCTCTGAGCTGCAAAGCTGGTGACATCCAGCAGACCAGACCTGGGTTTGAATCCCACAGCTTCCACTTGCATACTGTGTGACCCTGAGAAAGTCACTTAACCTCCTTGTGCTCCCAGGTCGCTCCTGTAAAAAAACTTTCAGCTTAGTGTGCTATACCAGGTTAAAAAAAAAATAAATAAAAAAAATTAAAAAGTAGCTTCTGTGCCTTCTCAAGCTGATCCTTCTCAGTATCTAGTCTCTGTATATATGTTTCTGAATATTGACTTTTGAATGTCTAGTAACTGTGATTGAACTCTTCCTCGAATGTATCACAGTCACCTTTTAATTCAGACTCATTCCTCCAGGGTCTAAATAAGAATAGAAGAGCAAAGTAGTAATGCTTTCTGCTCTCAGATGTGCCTAGATGTAACTTACAGTGGTCAATGAGCCAAGGCTTATGTCTCTTAACAAGACAGCCATCCACTCCTCTGACCTTGTAAATGTCATGTGCACAATCAGGTGAGACATCCGTCTTGTAGTCATACCACTTAGCCACCTGAAATAGACACATGCAATCCATGTCTTCATGTCTACAGAGGTAGTATGTGTCAATGAGATTATTCTTCAAGATATGTCTTGAAGAGGGTCTATTGACTGCCAGTTCCTCAATCTCAGCATGAGGAATAAGTACACATTTTCGCTTCTCTTTGTAGTTCACACTGAGAAAGCAGGCAGCATCAGACTTGCCATTCAAATGTGTACCAATCAAGCGATCACCGGACTCATAAGCACCATGGTCTCTGTGTGAGAGGGTCTTTAAGCCCAGTGACCACAACTAAGATGTCAGGCTCTTGCTTGAACTGGCAATATCTTCCTAAAGATCTTGCAAGCTAGTCTGCTGATGTTTAGTTATGTACAAAGTGACGTACCGCACCAGAGCCCATGAGTTGTCAGCCACAAACTGAACATCTATGTTTGCTTGCCACATTAGGAGGAGAAGAGTAGTGTTGTAGTCATTGATGTACACCTCTTTCTCATCTCTGGGTAACTCATATACCCTCTTGGTTGATTTTGCCTTCAAGTTGCTAAAAACAATTAATTCATGCTAACCATCCTGACAGACATGTCTAGGAAATCCAAAACAACTTCTTGTGTACAAATCAGATGTGTTCCTTACTACCCGGTGGCAGTATTTTGCACAAATATGGCATTGGAACTTTTACACCAACTTCCACATTGTAGGACTGTCGTACTTGTCTGGAATGCAGAAAGTGATGTTTTGCTTGATGAATGCTAGCACTTGTGTTGCTTGATGTTCACCTATGCTTGGGGCATCCTTGATCCACAGTAACATGTGAATATTAGGAGCACATCACGCCTGATACTCTGTCCTCCAAAGTAATGTTCCACAATACCAAGAGGTGGATTGTTCTTTGACAAAATGAAAGTCAGAATATCAGGAACCGCTTATGGAAATGCCTTGTGACAGAGACAGGGTCAAGTGAGCACATTTCTCTGACAGTTATTGATGAAATGTCATCTACATCAGAATTCACCCACTTCAACAGTTCTATGACCTCATCCTAGGCATACTCAGCACAACTGAGTATGACAAACCACGTGGCTGCACCATGCTCTCATAGCATTGTCATCACCTCAGAGGGTCTGTGGTACCTATATTCTTTGGTGCCACGTAGACTTGACAGAATGTAAAACAAATTCACTTGCACATTTTCATCTTTCTGCTTTAATTTCTCCAGAAACTGTGCAGCTGTTATTCCATCAAGTGGAGTTGTCAGATGAATTGTATGCGCAATAGACACAGACAGTATGCTAAGCTCATTCTCCCACAGGAGATGAAACAGGAACTAGAAATAGTATGTTGCATCTGAATTTTCCATCCTTACTGAGCATGCGGCTCATTCAGTACTAAGCACCCTGTACACACACTTCTCTTTCATCCAGGTGACTGCCTGACCCTTTTGGGAATAAGTCTGGGAAATAGCATGCTTCCAGTGTTGCCTCTCAAATGCTGACAGGCTCAACTTCCACCTGTTTCATCCGATACAGATCAATGTTGTCCCCTACTGGATTTCTGCTATGTAGTGGATGAATTGTGTACTGTTCATACACATTGGCATTTGTCTCCACATTGACCTTCTCAATCATTGGCTTTGTGCTTTCCAAGTCATCATGATCAGCAGCATAAAAAGGATTGTTGTTCTTTAAATAAGTAAGAGCAAGCTTCACCTTCTCTACATTAACAACATCCTACCAAATGACCTTAGACTTTGTTGGGACACCATTTACAAGAATTACCAAAGTGTTTTCAATGGAGATAGCCTCCACATTTTCCTGTAGAGGAAGTGGAAGATACATGATGGAACCCTTTAGAGGATCTAATGAGTTATTTTTGTGGAATGTTCCATGTCTTTGTGTTCAGATGTAGAATAGTTTGAAATGGTTTCATAGTCTGAATAAGAATCCTTTCAAACAAATTCAATGTGGCAATCTCAGTTGGTGTAACATGTGCTTCCATGTTGTTCAAGACTGTCCTTGGTGGCAGAATGTTAGATTTCACTTTGGAAAAACAGTGCTTGCACATCACAATGATTGGGAGTAAGTGAAAGTCACACTTTAACAGCAGAAATGCTGACAGTTGAAACCACATGTCATTGAATGGTGACAAGGTTTCCAGGTTCACTGTGACCATTTGTTTCCCATAACAAAGACCATCACATGACACACATACACAGTCAAACTTCTCTGTCTTTCCCAACTCAAATTTGGCAATTGATTTACCAAACTGCTTGAGAATATCAGTTTCTAAGACAGAGACAGAATTCCCATCAGCAATTGATGACTGATTAATCACAGTATCTGTCACACTGCTGACATGTCTCAGCTGTTTCAAAAATGTCATGGCACCATGCATGTCACCAGACAACAGTAACTCATTCAGATGAGTACACTGAGTGACAACTCAATGAACCTCATAGACCCTGTACACAAAGTTCTTCATCCCTGATTGATGTACTCCCTGCATGAGCATGTGGTGAAAGGCACTGTCACAAACACCACTATCTAGGCATGCAAGCTAGTGACCCATAAGTCCAGTGTGTGGATGGATCTCACAAAGGTCTATACTCTCAAACAGTTTATGTCTGTCTTTACGTTCAGTAATGACAAACAGATTGATAAAGTGCTCAACTTTGTCAAATGATGATTGCCTCCGGTTGCAAGTGTCATCGCATGTCCATGAGAGACAGTGACATTTATGAGGCTGAGTAGTTGCCTCACATTCATTATCTGACTCCATTGTAGTATCATCACACACTGAGCACATTACACAGTTTGTCTGACTCATCAATGCACAATTTGCTGTCCTTTTTATGTGAGTAATATGACTCCTCCCAGAAATATGCCTCTGAGTGCTGTGTGTGGAGCCACTGTCCTGTGAAAACATCACAGAAATTGTGCAGGCTCAAGACAGGATAACGCTGTAGCTTCATCTTTACATCATACACAATTTTCCTGAACTGCTCAAGTACATGAGACATCTTAAGCCACAAACGTTGAAGAAAAAAAACTGCTCTATTAACAAATGTTTGTACTTTCATGGGCAATTTCATCAAACTGAGATGAGTCTATTTTTTTGTGCTCACATCTCATCATAGCAGCAATAAGTCTTTCAATCTTGGCTTTAGAAGCTAGAGATCGAAAATACTTCTGCTTCTTCAGATAAGCATCAGCAGCTGTGAATTTTTGATGCTGCTTAGTACATGTATTATGTATGTCTTTGCAACAGTAGTCATTCAGCTCACAGATCTGCACAACTGTTGCTTAGCTACACATTCTTTCCTTGCTGTTGAGCAAGTACGTCCTTTTCCTATGGAGTGATGTACCTCTTATTTCAGTCATTTAATGGAATGCTGAATCATTTTACGTCTTGAATTACCATCACTGGGTTTCGTATCACCCTTATTCAACAGTGAACTACTATGATACCTGTTTCATCTCTGCATACCTTTGTCTCTGTTTAGAGGGCATCTTCCCTATTTGTAAATTCACAGTTGAATACACCAATCTTACAGAATTATCAGACACCTGTATGGGAAATACAGAAAAAAAGAATAGTTAGTAATTTTCTCTTTTGCTGTGTCCTATCAATACATAGTATCACACACTATCCATATCTCATATAAGAACAGCAGATACTACTGCCTACTAAACATACTAGACATAGTAACTATTGTTGCTGAATACCACTAAAACAATTGACAGTCTTTTAAAATGCTGTCCAACAAACGTTCAGTAAAAATATGACAATAAATATTAACAAATGTCAAAAACCAGGCATAGGCACAATATAAAGCTTCCACAGCACTATTCTACCTAATACAAACTCATTTTAACAAAACTTTCAAAACTAGTGTTGAACATTTGACACTTTTGCAAAATATGGTGTTGTGAGCATGGCACTTTCTCAAATTATAGTGGTGAGCGAATGATAGTGTCGAATATAGTGTTGCAAAATAGTGTCACATGCACGAAAGTGTCTAATAATAGTGCCATAAGCACGAAAGTGTCTCGAAATCACATAGCTTAACACCCCCTTTAAGACTCAGCCAATCACAGACTGGTACCTATTTGACTGACAGAAGCTGCCATCAATGTATCAGCACATTCATCAAGCCATATCAAACAACCAATCAGAGCCAGAGAACACTGAAGAAGAAGGACATAGCAGCCATCTTAGAAAAAAAGAGACACCCTGCTTTTGACTGTGCAAGTACATAACATTTTCTTAACTATTTTTCTAGGATTATAAAAAACTATTAGCAGCACAAAAATAGTATGAAACAAAACTTTTTATGCTGTATTTGACTGTGGTAATCTAGTCTACCTATTAGGCTGTTTTAAAAAGTTACAACAGTTTAAAGTCAGAGTGTCAATCAGTACTTACTAGCAGAGATAGAGCTGCAAATGGAGGCAGAAAGCAGGCAGCACGTGTACCATAACAAGAGAAGCAACCAATCACATGCCTCTGTGAAGCTGTAATTGTTTGAAATAGTCTATCAAAATGTCATATTTTCCCACTAAGAAAAATTTCTACATTTGTGGTTGACTGCTAGAACAGCCATTCAGTGTACTCATAGCCAGTTCATCCACAGTATTGGCTAGCCATGACAAATCATTAACCAATTACATCTACAATTACTGTGCTTTGGTACAGCCCATTAAACCAATGTTGAAGCAGGGAGGGAAATCTTTGTTTCACATTCACTTGTGGCTAGCCACTGCAGGAGAAACACTGATTTTTTTTTTGTAGTTCTCTGTCCACTTCTAAGTTTTAAACCTAAGAATGGCAGAAAACAGCAAACATACCATGTGGGTAGTGGGCAGCAGCATAGTAAGGCACGCTTCAGAGTATGCTCAGAGGAGTAATTTTGGCAGAGACCTGTAGCTTCCAAATTGCTCTGTAAAGTGGTTTGGTAAAGGTGGCATGAGGTAGGAGCATCTCATGCCAACAATGCACAGACTTCTGAGTACTCAAGCTCAGCCAGACTTACTGCTGATCCATCTCGGAGGGATGATTTGGGCACAAAAAGATGGATAGATTTATTCTCAGAAGCAAAATTGAACCTTGCTTCCATCATGCATATGTTGCCTGCCTATAAGATCATTTTTTTCTGATATTACAGAGCGTAGGGTCTGGCAAGCAGAACATCACATGCACCTGCTTGACAGAGCTTGCAGAAAGGTAAACATCCAAATATCTTGATGCCTGTGCATGGCTGGGATGCACACCATATGTCACCCTGAAATTAAATATTGTAATGATTGTTTCTACCTACCAGATGGTGTGCACTTCTCACATGCTGGCAATTGCCTTTTCAAGGGTGACCTTCAAGATAGGATCCTCACAGTCCTTTAAAAATATCAGGCTGTTGCAGCAGATACAATTGTAAAATAAAGGCTCTTTTAAGAGCCCATAAACATGGTAAAAAAATAGAAAAGCTGTACTGATTACATACACAAACAAAACCACACTATGTCACTGTTACACTGCAACATACATTCAGATTCATGCAGTTGTTCAGAATTGTGTCATACATACAGACAGTAAATAAACTGCTGTATTTAAAAATCACTATGTTGTTTCACTATACATGTAAGACAGACTGAAACATAGAATTATGAAGACAGTACTCTTTTCTCAATGTCATATTATCTAATGAGTACTCAAACAATTAAGCATTGTGGACAGAATTAACAACTCCCCCCTGAACGCCCGGACAATACCTCCCCTGCAGGCAGTAGTAGTAGTGATGCCCCCCCATTGCCCATACAATGCCGCTCATGGTGGCTATAGTATCAATGATGGCCCCCCCTAACACCAGTACAATTCCGCTCCTGGCACTGTTAAATGGCAGGCTGAACTCTTCTCCCAGCTACAAGCCCTCATTAATGTCATGTCCTCAGGCAGCCATGCAGACAGCCCCCCCTCATGTACCCCCAACCCACCCCTCTTCCCCCCCAGCAGGGTGCTGCTGTCAGTCAGTGACTCAACCCAGCCACATACCACCATGGCTGCCTGCCAACAGACCTGTCTGAGAATGGTGCCTATTGCACAGTGAGGCTGTGCACTAACTGTTATTCTCAGACAGCACTGTCAGTAGACAGCCATGGCAGTATGCAGCTGGTCTGAGTTGCCCACCAACACTGGGAGCCTGCAGGGATGGACAGAGATGATTATGTTGGGGGGGTACATGGGGGGCTGTCTGCACAGCTGCCACAGGAGGAGGCATTAACAATGGCTTGGGGCTGGGAGAGTGGTTCAGCCTTTCATTCACTGCCACCGGGATCAACATCATATGAGCACTGAGGTGGGGACCAGCATTGCTACTACAGCTGCCAGGAGCGGCATTGTATGGTTATTCAGGGGGGCATCTCTACTACTACTGCCACCAGGAGAGGCACCTCACAGAAGCCTGGAGTGGGGGGATCAGTACTGCTGATGCTGCCAACAGCACCTTTGTACACCTTGGGGGTGGGTACCATGGCCATTACCGCTGCCAGGGAGAGCATTGCACAGAGGCTGGGAGGACACTCACTGGACTGCCAGGATGCAACAGCACATATCAGATGTACTCGGCACATTACTTCTGTTAATCCTGGCCAGTGTGCTATTACAAGTATACAATCACAAATATTTTCTTCTGTAATCATCCTTAGTATGGCATATATGCAGAGGAGAAAAAATGCACATCTCACAATACAGTGTTATAACATACTGTTTTATCTCTATTTATTACAGTTTGGAAAAAAAATACTAAATATGAGACTGTGATCTATCAGAAGGTGTGCAGTCTGGTTCAGGCAGCCCAGGCAAGAGGGAATCCATGCATCCTAATGCATAGCACCAAAGGAAGCTGGATAAGATGTGGAGATGCATCCACAAGTATTTGAAGACTGTCCTAAAGATCAGAAATAAAAATGCACCCATGTGCACAAGGAAGTGGAAGCTGTTGTGCCAGTGATTTTACATCTTGAAAACCTGGTAGGAGATACCAGATAATGACGTTGGCTGGTACTACCTCACTCACGAGATGTGGGAGGTAGCTGGAATGCCGGATGCGGGGGAGCGCCTTACACACCGTGAGTAAAGAAACTATCTGTAACTAAACACAACATTTTATTTTGCAGAAATAAAAAAACAGCTCACAGTTGTGTTAATTATAAAAAGATTCTGACAAATAGAGCTTTTACATTGCTTAAAAACATTCTAACAGTCCAATTTTTGTCTTCTATTAACATGCATATAGAGCTTAGCCATATGTTAAGCAAGGTTTAACACTATTTATAAACATTTTTTTATAGTAATAGTAATAAGCCACTGTCATACATTATTTCAATTATCACTTAATCAACGTTTAGTGGCATGTGCAACTCAGCTACACCTCATGTCAAAGTATGCTGCTGGAATGCGATTAACACACAAAAAGCATAAGCCTTGTCCCTACTTTATTCTTAAGTAACATAACACCTTAGGCAGTTAGGTACAAGACCACAGACTCAGTGCATCCACAGCCTGACACATTACAAGATCACACCATACCAGAGAGCTTTAAGACTGATACTCCTACGGTAGAATGTTTTCTTGTAAGCCACATTCTCAGAAATAATTTCAATGTGTGTGTGGCTACAATCACAGTGATGGTCCATTTCTGTACATTGCCTCACCATACAAAAGGCTGCACATTAAAGCTGCACTGCCTGGTGTTGAGTTGGGGGGATGGGGGTGCAGATATTGACTTACTGATACCATCAACTGCTAAGTATCATTACTTTGATCTTACTAAAATTAAGCTAATATTATATTAATATCCATGCCCTTAGTATCACAATCAGTCACCAGTCAGGATGCACAACCTCTTCTGTCACAAGAGTGGCTACGTTGTCTGACTGGCAGCCTCAAAGTCTTCAGTCATTTAATCTTGCAACACAATAACTTTAACCATTGATATATATGCATGTTTTTCAACTGAGATCCTCCACTCACAATGCACTGTCTGACCTATCTTACAACACATTCCATCAAGTGTTATGTAACCATACTGTTTGTACTAATTGCCTTTGCTTGACTCTGAGAACTTACACACACAACACTACCCCCTTTTTTATTTGGAGGGTCTCATAGCCTATCTGTATCACAAACAATCTGTCACTGCAGTCATTGAAATATAAAAAACTACTTCCATAATGGTGATTTCTCTGTGGTTCTCCACTATTGATGCACTTCCTGAGCCACAGGTTGGTACATTGCCTGACTGACACCTAATCACTCTTAACTTTTGTACAGCCACTGGAACCACAAAGGTTAACCATCAATACTATTTGTATTTTTTCTTCTTGTCAGTGCCCACTCACAATGCACTACCTGGCATGAAGTATAACAGTTATGCAGGGGGTCCCACTATTTGCTAAGTAACACCATACAATTCATTACTGTCCTAAATAGAGTGCTACTGAAATAATTCACCTGTACTGTCTATTTTTTTTACCTCTGCTTACTGTGAGTATTGTCTCAGGATACACAACCCATTTTATATGGCTGGCTGTTGTTGTCTACCATAGATAGCATCTTACTGGTATCACCTTGTTGAAACATTAAAATCCATGGAAATATTTTTTGTATACTCAATCATTATAAATCATCTCATCTAGCTGTATCTTAACTGGCAGAGTAGACTATAAGTGCTCAAATAAATGTATTTTAAATACATGAACACACAAATACCACACACAATAAAAATCTTTACTATCTCTCATTTATTCCACACCTCGAGAAACACCTGCACTACACTATTCAGGGCAGAAAAAAATAGATATTTCCAAGCAGAACTAGAAGCCAATAAATCCACTCAGTCAAATTCTGGAACATCCTTAAAGTGATTGAAGGATCCTCTGCTGACTCATCCATACCAGCCAAAATTTTGTCCGCTGGACATACCTACAAAGACAGAGCCGATATCCTTGAGCAGCTAAGTAATCCCTTTGCCACTGCAGGACTAGCATTTTACACTTCACCAATTGATAAAATCAACATACTGGGAGATCCCACTGTCACACTTAATAAAAATACTATACCAAAATGACCTCACCCTACCACATTTAACTTCCATACAGTCACATTTAAGCAGATTGAGGACCTACTGCTTTCTCTATATACCAAAAAGAGTGCATGTGCAGACAGAATTGAAGCATACTTCCTCAAATCTGGCTATCTATACCTGACAGCCCCCATTACACATTTACTCAATTTATTGTTAAAGTAAGGTGAACTCCCTCTGACATGGAAAACCACCCATATCCTCCCTCTTCTCAAGTTAGGGGATCCACACGATTTGATCAACTACTGGCCCATATCTATACTTTCTACCTTGTCAACGCTGCTCGAAAAAATTGTTAATACCCAAATCAGAGAACATTTGAATATGCATGACCTACTAAACCCAGTACAATCTGGCATTATAGCCAAACAAAGTATGGTATCTGCACTAGCAAAAATAATCACTGATTGGCAAATCGTACTTGATTCTAAGAAACATGTGTTTGTCCTTTTTCTGGACCTTTGCAAGGCCTTCGATACTGTGGACCACAATATCCTGCTCACTGTGCTAAGCAGTATCGGACTAGACAGCCCTGCAACTAAATGGCTCTCCAATTACCTCACCAACCGGATACAACAAGTCAAAGCTGCAGGAGATCTTTCATCCCAAAGAACTCTTTTCTGAGATGTTCCCCAAGCTTCTATTTTAGGCTCAATCCTATTTGCCATTTATATCAATAATCTGGACACTCACCTACGTTCAGCTAACATTCATCTATTCATGGATGACACTGTACTTTATACCACAAACTCATCCTTGGATATGGCACATCAGAACTTACAGCAAGACTTCAATACCATTCAACACAATCTCATTAAACATAAGCTTCTACTCAGTGCTAAAAAAACTAAAGCTATGGTTCTCTCGCCAAAAGTTGGCCCCGGACTAACATACACACCCCGAATCCTAACGCTACTGGATGAACACCTTGAAACTGTCGAATCCTTTAAATACCTTGGATTCTAGCTGGATGATAAACTTAACTTCCTATGCCACCTGAATGAAATCTCGAAGAAACTAAGGCAGTGGTTAGACTTATTCTACCGAATTAAACATCTACTAACCTTATAGGCTAGGAAGAGATTAGTGCAATCTACATTCTTACCTATACTATATTATGCTGACTTTATCTACACACACTGTCCTTTAATGTCACTAAGCAGACTCGACACTTTATACCACTGGGCCCTTAGATTTATCCTCAACCTACCTTTACGAGCTCACCATTGCCAACTTTACCAGGAAGTGGTGTGGCCCTCACTCTCTAGTTGGAGGAAAAGATATGCTCTTCTCTGGCTTCATAAAGCACTCTCTAACAATCTTCCTACATATATATCAAGCTTGTTTAAGTGAGCTAAGGGCTCTTATGGATCGAGATGTTTTACTTCGCTCTACTTTCAGATCCCAAGATTAAAAACAAACCATGACTCTTCTGCAATCAGCTTTACACTTCCATCTTTGTGGAACACCATGCAAAGCACACTAAAATTGTTCTCACTTCCTGGCCTTTCCACATTCAAAGAGATGATAGTCGCATTACTGAATGAAACTTGTAACTGCTTCAGAAAAAGTTGAACCATTACTATCCCAACCTACCTTACTAGTTTTTAATTTAGAACTTCCTGCATTGCCTTCCCACAGGGGACAACCATTAATTGTAGTCTACTTGCTTCTCCACCAGCCGTCCTCGCTCTGTCTCCCCCCTCCCCTACTCATGCTCCCCACTACTTTCCCTTCTCCATTTTTCCACTAATATTAAGTAGTAGACTGGAATCGATGACTCTTCTATACATTGTAAAATACTATTGTCTATGAACTACATATAATTGAAAATTGGGCACTCAGTAAATGCTGGCCCACAATATCTTTCTCTGGCCTGTATATTGCACATTTGTGTGTATACATAACTGTGACCATTTACTTAATGTATTGTATGTACTGTATTGTATTGTTTTCCATCCAGGACCACCTTGAAAATGAGCTTGCTCAACAGTGTTTATGCCTGGTTAAATAAAGTGATTGATTGATTGATTTATAGATCGTCAGAGGCACCTCCCGGCAGAAAGTGAGGTAGTGCCAGCCGAACCACAGGCTGTGGAGGCCGACCATTCAGACTCTGACAGTGTTATCATTGTCAAGTCAGAAGGTAAGAACATTATACAAGAAATTATTAATCATACTTACTGTCATGACTAGATGCCCATCATAGTTCTGATGCTGTGCATCCAGTGAGCTGCTGTTACATTGCTATGTGCTGCGTTAGTTTTGTTCAGACTGCACAGTTAAAAGTAAAAATTATTTGTGTGTCATCACAGCACATACCTTTGCTGTGTACATAAATGTATTGATTTGACAAGCATATGTACCGCTATAATCAGCAAGCTGTTCTGTAACTGTTAATGGCACTAGTTTTCCTGTGGATCTCCACTCAAGAGACATCATAAGATAAATATATAACTAAGAACTAATACCTGACACAGTAACAATTACTTAGAGATAATTCTGTACAGAACAAGTAAGTATATTTTCACAAAAAACAGTTTAAGTTGTGCAATAGTCAACAGACAAGTGTTTAGCAGAGGTATAACCAGCATAATATGGAAAATCATTAACATAATTTTTTTTCATTTCTGACTCTCAAGTTGGGATATCATACCAGTCTCACTGTGTGTATGTGTTGGACACTGGAGGGGGGGGCACAGCAACAGTTGCTGAGTAGTATTACTCAACACTTGAGAACACTAAGTTTCCTCTTGAGATTATATTGAGTAACTTTTTTTCAAGGAAGGTGGAGGGTTCACATACCCTGGGTATCAACATGCAAGCATAAGGTGCCACCTAAGTCCTACAACAGTAATGCTGACTACAACAGTAGGTGGAACAAAAGTGCAAATGAAAATTGTCACAATAATGGCAACAAAAGCAGTAACATGAATCAAAAAGCATCGCACACATTTGCACACATCAAAAAGAAAAAGGGAAGGTATACATAAAACAAAATAAATACAATAACAGCAACAGTAACAAGAGTAAAATCACTGCATCTATTTAACAATCTATACCTCTGTCTTACAGTGGCTGGGGATACTGGAGAAACATCACGACCACAGGTGAAGCAGGAGCCTGCCAGCAGCCCTGAACATAAGTCTAGCATAATACAATGGGGGTGTGAAAATTCTGTAATCTTACTGGTCAAAACACATTACATGACCATGGTATATGCTGTAATAACCCATGGCTGAGAAATGGAATGTATAAAACATACTTAAAGACATTTAAAATGTATTTTACACATGAGTCCATTATATAATCACAATAAGGCACTCCGGGGTGTGGGTTATTGCAGGATTTACTCATTTCTTGTGTGGTTAAGTCACTCGGCTGCACCTCGTGACACACCACAGAAGGCGTGGTAAATCACCCAATAACCCACACCCTGGAGTGCCTTATTGCTTTAACAAAAACTGACACGAATGTCATAGAGTGCTGGCAACAGTATCAGTATATTTTATTTCATTGTATTTCTTAATACAACAATTACAGGTGAACAGTACATCTGAACCTCATCTCTTGGGGGCCAGCTGGCAGCACTAGTTAGCTGACAACATACAACTACTAACTTTTCCAAGTACTATATAACTGCAACAACTGAGCTGCAATACTTATAACCATTGCCTTCTTTTTTTATGTGACTCTCCACTGAGATTCCAATACCTGTTTTTTTCGCCAGGGCCATTGACTGCCTGATGCCATGCAACTGTTAACTGTCCTGATTACTGTGTCAGTGCAATCATGGAGCTGTACCATTTATACCCATAGCCTATTTTTTTTCCAAGTCTCCACTGATCATGCAGCTCCTGCCCTGGGCAAGCAGGGTATTGCCTAGCTGCAACTCTACAACTCCTAACTCTGCAAGCTATGTGTACCTGCAACCATACAGGAACACCACTTATATCTATTTACTAATTTTAACAGCGACTTCCCACTCATGATGCACTACCTGTCCTAGCTGTGAGGTGGGACGGGTGGTACATTCAGTAGGTCACACCATACAACTCTTATCTGTCTCAACTAGTGCATTACTACAATCACACAGCTGAGTTGTTCATATCCATAGCCTTTCTTTTCCAGTGAGTCTGCACTTAACATGCAGGACCTGCTCTGATGCTGGGGGGGGGCCTTGCCTCCCTGATGACATGCAATTAAGAACTATCTACTCAAGATACGGTTCCTGCTGTATGTATGTCTGGGTGTAGGGCATGTGGAATTAACTGGCTGAATGTATGTCTATCTGTAGGTATGGGGCATTCTCTGGCTGACACCATACAAGTACACACTCTTCCTAACTTGTGTGGCCTGTGACCATAAAAGAGTACCATTAATAGCTATAGCCCTTCTTTTACTGTGACTATCCACTACAGATAAACTATGTGCACGGGGGGGAGGTGAAGCATTTCCTGCTTGTGGGGAGGTGGCCATTGCCTAGCTGATGTCATGTAACAATTAGCTGTTCTAACTTGTGCATAATTGCATCATTAAACTATTACATAAATATCCATACCCTCTATTTTACTGATGGTCTGCACTCACGGCAGAGTACCTTATCTGTGCTGGGGGTTGGGGGGGCATCACCTACCTGATGCCACCCAACTCCTAATTACATAAGTATTGACCTACCTCAAACAGACTTGTATGCCATAAATGACTACACCATTTTTTTCCTCTGGATATCCAGTAAAGATACAGTTCCCACTGTCTCTCTGTTTGTTATGTGGGGGGTGGGATGGGGCATTCAGTGCCTAATGCCACGAAAGTCAAAACTTCCCAAATTCGTATGTCCCTACAACCACAAAGCTACACCATTCATGCCTATGTATCTTGTTTTCTTCTCACTCTACACTCAAGAATCAGTACATCCTGTCATACTGCTCAGCCTTCTGTCCCCCAAGATGTGGAACATTGCCAGCAAACTGTAGAACAGGTGGGAAAAATGTAGAACTCTTAATCAAATCTTTACCTAAGAACCTCAACACTGTTAAAATGGTGTATTTTTGTTCAGAAAGTCTATTATTAATTGAATAATATGTTTTTTTGCATTATTTACTATAGATTTTTGTTTTAAAATCTAGACTTTGAATGTGAAATAAGTCCTCACAATGTGTAACAGGGAGGTTTTATGAAGTTAAAAGAGGAACGCTCCTCATAATGTGGAACAGTTCAGAGGTATGCATCTGTGCAGGGGGGCAGAGAACAGGGGATATACAACCCGGTCTGTGTAACTAGGAGGAGGACAATTTCTGCATGATGCCATGCAATAACCTACTGTTCCAACTCGTGTGTTACTTTATAATGAACATGTAACGCAATAGCACTAACCTTTTTCCCAAAAGCTCAATTTCGAAACACAGTTCAAACAAAAACACAAAAGTATTTTTGACATTCTCACATGGTAATAATTTGTTTTTCTCTTTACAGATCAGCCTCGTAAAAAATGGCACACTGTGCACTTTCACTGGGTTTGTAGGCTCAAGCACAAGGTTGACTGTCTGACAAATGAAATAAAAGAGATGCACAAAGAACATCTAAATGAACTAAGAGCGATGCGTAAAGAACACTATACCATACTTGACCTACTAACAGCACAAGTGACAGTCAACTTTGTGTTCAAGCCTGTTGGCACAGCGGCAGATGCCAGTACAGACAGCAGCACTGCTTCACCTGTGGCCATAACCTGTCTCCCTGGCCACTGATGGACGGCCTCCACAGCCACGTCCCGGTATCTCCTCCCAATCTGGTGCAACAGCTTCCACCTCGTATGTGGCTCCACATCTATCCAGCTTCCTGCCTGGGTTGCCTGAACCACTCAACAGCACACCTCCCTTTTTTATGTCATTTATTTTCTTATTAACATTTTCTTATTCTTTAAAAAGCATTTATTTTTTCAAAACAAAAACCTTTTTTTACAAATAATTACTTTATAATTTATATAAATGTATATTTATTATATTGCTGCAGAAAAAGCATTCATATTATTTCTATGTCTTTGTATATAGGTTTGTAGACCTGGAGGCTCTGGAAAGATGGTCTAGAAAGTGGAAGCTGAGGTTCAATGCAGGTAAATGTAAGGTACTGCACCTGGGGGCCAGAAACCCTGGCCAAGTGTACACCCTGGGGGGAAATGCTACAAGTCTCAATGGCTGAGAGGGACCTGGGGGTGGTGGTGGATGTAAAGATGAACAACTTGGAGACTTGTAGGAGGTCAGCAGCCAAGGCAAACAGGGTGCTGGGATGCATCACTAGGGGGATCACCTCCAGGAGGAGGGAAGTGATACTCCCTCTGTATAACTACTTGGTGAGGCCGCACCTTGAGTACTGTATGCAGTTTTGGAGGCCACACTTAAAGAGGGACATTAAACTCCTGGAGGGGGTCTAGAGGAGGGCAACCAAAATGGTTTGGGGCTTGGGAGACAGGACCTATGAGGAGAGGCTCGAAGAGCTAAATATGTACACATTGAAAGAGAGAAGGGACCGGGGGGACATGATAGAGGTCTTCAGGTACATGAAGGGGGTAAATAGGGGAGGAACAGTCAGGGTGTTTCGAAGGAAGGAGGGGGCCACTAGAGGGCATGGATGGAAGCTGGAGGTGGAAGATTCAGGGGAGAAAGAAGGAGGTGCTACTTCACTGAGACGGTGGTGGAGCCATGGAATGTCCTGCCTAGGGGGCTAGTGGAGGCAGAGATGGTGTAGGGGTCCAAGAGGGGGTGGGACAGGTACAGGGGAAGAGTTCTGGAAGCAAAATCCAATGCAGCGAGAATATCTGGAACTGGGAAGGGAGAAGTCAGAGAAGGTGAGGGGGGCAGCAAGGTCAGCCCCCAGGGTGGGGGCTGACCAAATGAGCAGACGCGAAAGACTGTTAGGCCTATTCTGCTGGCATTTTAGTATGTTAGTATATATATATATATTTTTCTTACAAATAAACATATGTTTTATAACAAAACTGAGGTTCTCTTGAGCAACTTTAAAAACTTAATATTTATCACACTTATTGCAATGTTGACTACTGAGGCCAGTAGTCATAATAGAGTACCTAATCTTTATTGGCAGTAGGGTAGAGTGACATCGCGTGGCTGATGCCATGCAACTGCTAACTGTCATAGCTCATGTACTCCTACAGACAATGATCAATACCATGAATATCCATATCCTTTATTAACTGTGGAAATGCACTCCCTGGCTAACAGCTTATAAGTCCAAACTTTCCTACATAGGGTGTCACTACAGCCACAAACGTGCACCATAAATGTCTACATCACTTCTTTTCCTCTAACTCTCCACTGAGGATACAATACATCCCAAGAGGGTTGCAGGTGTGGGGAGAGGGTTGTGTGAGAAGAGACATTACCTAAATGGTGGGGAAGGGGGGCATTGCCTAGCTGATAACATGCAACAAATAACTATTTAGAGTTCTGTGTTATTCAGTCATGAACATGTAACATGAATATCCATAATCTTTGTTTCCCCGAGACTCTAATCCCTATAACCACAAAGGTGCACCATTAATCTCCATGAGACTTGTTTTCCTGTAACTCTCTACCCAGTACACATTAGATGTCCAGGGCAGACAGGGAGGGCAGGACGAGGGGAATTTCCTAGGTGGAGGGGTGGTGGGAGCCATCGCCTACATAATACCATACAACAACTAAGCATTCCAACTTCAGTGTTATAAAATCATCAAGCTTTCAAAAGAATAAGCATATTTGTCTCCCCGAGACTCTTTACTCACAATACAGTACCTCATGTCCAGTGACAGGTAGGGTGGCGGTGGGGTGCGAGGGGCATTGCCTGGCAATGCACACCCTGATGCCAGTTCAGAGGGCAGGCTAGGGGAGTGCAAGAGAGGTTTTGAACCCTAACAGTGAATTTCCTCACTTTTGTTGCTGTGGTCAATCCCTAACTGATCCATGAAATGGAGGTTTTTGCCTCTAAGTTAACTTCTTTTTGAGAATGACAACTATAAATACTGAAGCAAATGTGGTAGTGTAAAGGGTACGTGTAACAGTTAACTCTCCACTCAGGATGCTATACATCTCCAGAGGGGGAGAGGAAGGCCATTGCCTAGCTGGATGAACAGGGATCATTGCCTAGATAATAGCATACAACACGTTAGTGTTCCAAACTCAGTGTTAATCAATCATCAAGCTCTGAAATGAACAAGCATAGCCTTTGTTTCCCCGAGACTCTCCACTCACAATAGAGTGCCTCATGTACAGTGAGAGACAGGGTAGCAGGGGGGTGAGGGAGTGGAGGTGTGAGGGACATTGCCTGGCTGCTGCCATGCAACTGCTAACTGTCCTTAACTTGTCTGTCCCTACAACCACAAAGGTCACCATTATTCTCCATGGGACTTGTTTTCCTGTAACTCTCTACCCAGAATGCAGCACATGTCTGGGGTGGACAGGGAGGGTGGGACAAGGGGCATTTCCTAGCTGGAGGGGTAGCGGGGGTCATTGGCTACATAATACCATAGGGCAGAATGAGGGGCATTGCCTAGTTGGAGGGGTGGCGGGGGCCATTGCCTACATAAGGTGCACCATTAATCTCCATGGGACTTGTTTTCCTGTAACTCTCTACCCAGTATACAGCACATGTCTGGGGTGGACAGGGAGGGTGGGACAAGGGGCATTTTCTAGCTGAAGTGGTAGCGGGGGTCATTGGCTACATAACACCGTAGAGCGGGATGAGGGGCATTGCCTAGCTAGAGGGGTGGCAGGGGCCATTGCCTACATAATACCATACAACAATTAAGTGTTCCAAGTTCAGTGTTATTAAATCATCAAGCTGTCAAAAGAATAAGCATAACCTTTGTTACCCCAAGACTCTGCACTCACAATAGAATACCTCATGTCCAGTGACAGATAGGGGTGTGCGAGGGGACATTGCCTGACAATGTACACCCTGACACCAGTTTGGGAGGCAGGCTGGGGGGTGCAAGAGAGGTTTTGAACCCTAACAGCGAATTTCCTCAATTTTGTCACTGTGGTATATCCCTAACTGATCCATTAAATGGAGTTTTTTGCCTCTAAGTTACCTTCTTTTTGAGAATGAGAACTACAAATACTGAATGGATTGTTGTAGTGTAAAGCATACATGTAAGAGTAAGTGTAGCACATACCCTATTTTTCCCCAAAAGCTCCATTCAGAAAGACAGTGAAAACAAAGAATGTAGGCAGAATAATGGGCCTGGGAGCAGAAGACGAGCAGTCGTAATACTAAAATGCTAATATCTTAGGAAACATACAACGTGAAAAAAAAAAATTAATTTCACATAATTCATGAGTTTTCTAACTAGCTTTTTGCTGAGCATTGTCACAACAAAAGATACGGATCTTGCACCATTTTCGAGATATGAGCCATGAAAGACATGGCGGACACCACCATGTTAGTCTATGGGAAAAAAAACTCAACTTTGGAGTATTATAACTTTGCATCTGTGCAATATTTTGTCACCAAACCACAAAAGGCACATCTGTGAGAAGTTGGCTGGCTTCCTTCCAGATTTCAGCCCAAAAGACAAAATCATTACTTTGCAGCAGGCTGACAAACAATCCCTGCCATTTTGGGCATTCCCTCAAAAGTAGTGTTGCAATTTGCAAAAGCTTTCACAAAAATTTGCGAAAGTGTCACAGCTGCAACAATACTTTGTGACATTACTTTTCCAGAAATTTGAAAAACATATTTCTGGGGTGTTTAACCCCAAAATAAAGACATGCCTAGCATCCTCAGGGACTGACTAGGTAAACACAAAACTAATTATGTCCCTAGATGGTCTCAATTTTTAATGCCAAGCATTTCTGTGATCAGTAACTGAAAACAAAATGGCAGATTTGCAACACTACTAGGGTCATTTTCGACACTAAAAAGTGCATTTGTGACACTTTCAAACTTTTTGTTAATTTTCCCATTGACTTGTAATGGGAAACTGTTTTTTGAATAACTTTTGAACCGTTTAGTATTTTCTCACAAAATCTGCAAAAGGTATATCGGGGAACCCGACCACACATTCCCTGATGTTTTCAGACCATTCACTCAAACCATGCTACCTGTAGGTGTGAGCAAAGAATTCACAAAAAACAGTAATTGTGCACACTAATGTCGCTTAATAACTCTGCAGCCATGTATCAGACCGGTACAAAAGTTGGCAGATCCCAAGATCTGTGGTGCCCCCTTCCCCATGTCTGCCAAATTTCATACAAATCCATTGAATGGTGGCAAAGTTATTAAGCTGCAAAGTTTCACCCTTTAACCTTAAAAGTGCTACTCAACCCTAACTATGGTAGCACAGTATATATATATACATATATATATATATATATATATATACATTCATGGCAAAAAAACTCTGTTTAATGCATCAGTTAGGGTTATTCCACAGTGACAAAAGCAAGGAAATTGGTTGTTAGGGTTGACACCCTTTGGCGACCCATGCCCACCCCACCCCCACCAACAGGCAATGGCATGTGTTTTGGGATCATTGGCCCTAACTCTTACTCCATTCCATGTGTAAAAAAGCTGAGGTGGTGCAGTCTAGGAGAATGGGGTGAGAGTTAGGACTGAGGACCCCAATGCACACCCGATGCCTGTTGGTTGGGGTGGGGTGGGTGTGGGGTGCAAGGGTGTAGCCTAACTACTAATTCTTTGTTTTTGTCGGCACAATAGGCTGTGATGGGTAAACTGAGTTTTTGCCATAGAATTCCTTCTTTTTGAGAATGTGCACTATAAATAGTGAATGGAATGTGTGCCCAATTTGTCTGTACATCCATTTAACGGTTGCAAAGTGCCACGAGCGAACAACGTAACATGCACAGTTCAGCAACCGTAAGTCCCAGCAACCTGAAAATTGTCACAGTTAAAGATGTATTATTAATCTTTGCACATTCCAGATGCTAGGCAAATCGAACACACGGTTCAGAAGTTATTGAAGGGTAATAAACCAAATTTTCATTCGACGGAGTGGCATAATTCCACACCTGTTAAAGCTTTACACACCAAAGCACTGTAAGGCACCTCTGTACCTCTAGGGCCACCTGCACTATAAGTTTCAAGCCAGTAGCACCATGCTGAATGCTATGCGCAAAATGTTAACTGTGCCACACAGTATCTCTGCAGTAAATTACTTCTCAAACATGTAAACAGCATAAGTCACATCTCCAGGACATCCACTCAACACCCTCCAAATTTCATGTGAAAAGAGCAAACCATTCCAGAGATTTCAATTTTTACATTTCTGCACCTTTAAGAAGTCTTCCACCACAAAATGGCAGAACTCGCGAGTGAAAACTTACTAAAATGGCAGACCTGGTGGCTGAAAAATTAGTAACTGCAAAACAGGCCAACTTCAAATGGCAATAATGCTGGAACGGAACAATGTTTTTTCACCAAACAAAAACTGGCATGTTCCTTGAACAAAGATCTTTCTATGTTCTAAGGTTCATGCCAGTCAACCACACGCTGGCTGCACTATGTGTTCTAGAAGACAGTGCAGAAAAATAGCAAAATATAATGTTGTGCACTGCAGTATGCAAATTCAAAAACACAAATGGTAACATCAATGCAAATGGTGATGGAAACAGTGAGGTGAAAGAAAATAGAAAGCTAACAGTAATGCAAATGCAAGTGCAAATGGTAACACACATGGTGATGTAAACAGAAATGATAATGCAAATGGTAAGAGAAATGCAAGCGCAAATGTAAATGAAAAAAGAAATGGTAATGCAAACGGTAACGCAAATGCTAATGGCAACAGAAACTCAAATGGTAACGAAAACGATAAATCAAAACGCTAACAGGAATAGAATCACAAATGGTAACAAAAACGGCAATGAAAATGCAAACAGTAACACAAATGAAACAGAAAAGCAAACAGTAATGGCAATGGTGACACAGAAGGAAACAGTAATGCACTTGACAATGGAAAAGGTAGAAAAAATGCAAATGCCAAGGGCAACGGAAAAGCAAATGTGAATGGTAACAAACGCACAAACGGTAACGGTAATGCAATTGGAAATGCAAATGGTTACAGTAACACCAACGATGATGCCAAAAGAAACACTGATGCAAACGTAAAAGAAAATGCAAGTGAGTATGCAAACGCAAATGACAATGGCCACAGTCACAGTAATGCAATTGGAAATGCAAATGTTTATGGTAACACCAACGATGATGCCAAAGGAAACACAAATGCAAACATAAACACAAATGCAAGCACATACGCAGATGCAAATGGTAACACACACGGTGAAGCAAAAGTAAACACAAACAAAAACAGTAACAGAAATGCAAATGGTAACAGTAATCCTAATGCAAGCGCAAACACAAATAAAAAGGGTACTGCACACTGTGATGTAAATGAAAATGCTAACGCAAACAGTTACGGAAACTCAAATGGTGACAGTAATACAAATGGAAGCACAAACACAAATGCAAAGGGCAATGTACACAGTGACGCAAAAGTTTTCATTTGCGCTTGCTTTTGCATTGTTTTTAACATTTCTATCTACACTACTGTTTCTCTTTCCGTTTCACTTTGCGTCATCATGAGCATTACTATTTGCTTTTGTGGGTACAATGTTACTGTGTGACAAGACATCATGTAGCCGGAAGGGGCCCAGCGCTCCCGCCGCCACATTACATTCACTATTTCTTGTTATCATTCTCAAAAAGAAGGGAAATTAGAGGCAAAAAACCTCCATTTAATGCATTACTTAGGGTTGTTCCACACTGACAAAAGTGAGGAAATTTGGTGTTAGGGTTGAAAGCGCCCCTTGAACCCCCCTGCCCACACCCCCAACCGGCATCGGGGTGTGCATTAGGGTTGTCGGTCCAAACTCTCACCCCATTCTCCTACACCTCTGCTTCTTTACACATGTGATGGGGTGAGAGTTATGGCCAACAACCTTACTGCCACCCGGAAGCCGGTTGAGGGTGTGGGCAGGGGGGTCCAAGGGGCACTTTCAACCCTAACACTGAATTTCCTCACTTTTGTCAGTGTGGAACAACCCTAAGTAATGCATTAAATTGAGTTTTTGCCTCTAACATACATATATATATATATATATATATATATATATATATAGCACACATATATATATATAGGATCATAACCCCTACGAAATATTCGATATTTTTTGCTCAAGTGCCAATTAACCCGATAACATCACGGTGGCAAAGCCATGGTGATGTTTTAGTCAACTGGCATGAGAAAAAATTATCGACAATATTTACATGGTGAAATTAATATTCATTACGCCATACATCCAAAAGTGAAAAAAAGTAAATTCTTGCCATTTTTGCCAAGTATAAAAAATCTAAAAGAAATCTATGAATGAAACACCACTCATTTTGTATGTATTTTTGTCATGATCAACTTTTTTCATGAAGTACCTTGCTACTATTTTTCATTTTAAAGTTATATGCATTTGTTTGTTGCAAAAAGTGAAAACAAATTAATTTTCTGCAGTTTCTTTGCTAATTATAAAAAAACTAAAAGGTATATATCATTTAAAACACCACTCATTTTGTAGATATTTTTGTGGTGAACAACTTTCATGCTCATGGTGCTATGCTATCATTTTTCATTTTAAAGTTATTTGCATTTGTCAAAAAAGTAAAGCAAAATATCATGTTCTGCTGTTCTTTTGTTTATTATATAAAAAATTAATGTTAGTCATAAATAAAACACCACTCATTTTGTAGATATTTTTGTGCTGAATAACTTTTGTGCTCGCAGTACCATGCTATCAGTTTGCATTTTAAAGTTATTCACATTTGTTTGTCAAAGAAAGTGAAAATAAAGTACTTTTTGTTGTTTTTCAGCCAATTATATAAAAAATAAAAGTTACCTGTAAATGAAACACCACTCATTTTGTATATATTTTTGTGCTGAACAACTTTCCTGCTCACAGTACCATGGTATAATTTTTCATTTTAAAGTTATTCGCATTTGAACACAGTTACTACTGCAGCTAAATATGTAAATTAGTTCTGAATCATCCAATTTCTGTCTACCATGTGGATATATTTACCTAGAGTGAGGATAAATGCGATTTCCTCACTGTAAGTCTGACCACCCTGAGGATATTGAAAATATTTGCCTTTTTTTATCCTCACAGGTATGGCATATATATATATATGTGTATACACACACACACACACACACATATATATATATATACATACACACATATATATATATATATATATATGGCAAAAAACTCTGTTTAATGCATTAGATAGGGTTGTTCCACACCGACAAAGGTGAGGAAATTCAGTGTTAGGGTTGAAAGCCTCCCTTAGCCCCCATGCCCACACCCCCAACCAGCATCGGAGTGTGCATTATGGTTGTCAGCCATAACTCTCACCTCATCACATGTGTAAAGAAGCAGAGGTGTAGGAGAATGGGGTGAGAGTTAGGACTGACAACCCTAATGTGCACCCGGATGCCAGTTAGGGTGTGGACAGGGGGGCCAAGAAGAGCTTTCAACACTAACACTGAATTTATTTGCTTTTGTCAGTGTGGAACAACCCTAAGTAATGCATTAAATGGAGTTTTTTTCCTCTAATATATATATATATAAGGGATATACAATGGTGAGCTGTCAGATAAATGATTTATCTACACAAGTTTTCCATTAGCAGGTTATACAGGCCTGCCACTAGAGGGATTCTTGGTCTTCTACATAAATCACTGTATTCATTCGTGGGCAATATGGTCTGCATTATCATTCTACTTCTTTCCCGGTTCTGCTACAGGGGGACTTGAGTCTGAAGGGTGAATGACCACTAACTAAGCTGCTCCTGATCTCCTTGTTCCTCTTTCTGCTGTATTTTCTCATCTAGGTTTTGAGTACCTAGGTGGGCAAATTTCTTGCCTAGAAAATATTGCACTAATACAAATCACGAGACCACTCAATCTGGGACCATGGCTCTCCTTATTGTGTTTTTATTGCTCCTAAGGTGCAGAGTTTTCAGCAATATAGTGCAATTCGAAGTACCTCAATGCAATTCAGTTCTCCAATGTACCTTATCAATACCTAATGTTATAACAGTCTACCGTGCAGACACTCTGTCATTCTCCTCTCCCCTTTTAGCCTATTCCTCCGTTAGCCTACACCCCCTTGCTACTGTCCTCACCTATGTCTACCCAAGCACTTACATTGATCACAATCAACTGTCATTACAGTGGCGCCACCTCATGCGCAGCACGATATGGGTTGCCGCGAAGAAATAAAAAAGCAGTCTCCATTCTTATAAGCTCCTTAAAGAAAATTATACTTCTGCTTCTTCTCTGCTCAGGAAATGTGGAGCTCAACCCTGCCCCCCCCCCCACAACTTACCTCGCCTATCAATTTTGCTGAGGCTACAAGTCTCAAAATGATGATGGTCAACATTTTTAGCCTGCCTAAAAACATGCAACTGCAAGCCTGGGCTGCTACGTTAACCCAGACCTTATCATAATTACTAAGTCGTGGTTTAAAAAGACGAACACTGATCAACAAATATCACTGCAGGGCTACAATTTCTTTAGAGCAGATAGAAAGTCTAGATGTGGGGGTGTGGTTATCTATGCCAAATCTAAGTACTTGGTCACCAATATTAGTTGCAAATCTCTAGCCAAGGAATTTGAGTTAGTTTCGCTGAGCCTTCATCTCCCCTCCTCGGAATGTACCACTATCCTAGGTGGCTATAGACCCCCGTCTGGTGGTGATGAAGTCCTTAATCTTTTGAAATCCATGTTCGTAGATGCAAAAACTGAAACAATATTTCTAGGAGATCTAAATATGGACTGGCTGTCACCTAAATCACACGGCCTCAAATCCCTTTGTGACGAGCTAGGTCTTGGGCATTTAGTCAGTGAACCTACTAGGAGCAACACTCTAAATACTGCCAACAGTTCCATTCTTGATGTGGTACTAACCACCCATCCACACAAAATATCTTATTTGGCAGTGCTTCACAATGACATGAGCGATCATGGAATTGTTGCTTGCATAAGATCTCAAATTAAGGCCGTCCGCAGCCCATCTTTATAACAAAAGATCCTTTGCAAATTCAGTGCAGTAAACTTCCTATCTGACCTGAGCATGATCAGATGGCAAGATCTTTACCTAGCCAAAGATGTCAACAAGGCAGCTTGCATCTAATGACAAACTCACTACAATAATAAATAAGCATGTCCCTTTCATCAAAGTAAGTACGGAACAATTCAATCCCTGGTTCACCTCGGATCTCAAGGCAGCCCTTATAGTTCGAGATAAGCTCTGGGCTAAAGCTAGACATTCCAAAGAATCTTGGATTGGCAGGCCTTTAGAACAGCCAGGAATAACTGTGTGAAAAACTCGCTCTGCTAAAGCTATTATATTTCTACTCTCGAACAAGCTAAAGGTAACCTCATAAAATATGGAAGACTATCAAAGCTATAGAAGGACGGCCCATGGTCCCTCTGTCCCAACAAAGATAGTTGCAAGTGGCAAGATTGTGGAAAACAAGTCCCTAATCCTGGAGGAACTTAACTCCCACTTTGCCACAGCTGGATTAGCTTTTGACTCGTCACCTTATGCTGGTGCTGCGGTGAGCCAGCATACCCCTCCTGCCACATCTAGTCCTGCACCCAGCCCCTTCCAACTGCGCAAGATAACTTATAAAGAAGTAGAAGATTCTCTTCTTAACTTAGACACCAAAAAAAAAGCGCAGGGGACGATGGCTTGGAACCCTTTTTCCTAAGGTCAGGTTATGCCCATCTCACTGCCCCAATTCTCCACATCTTCAATCTTTCCATTACATCTGCTACTGTGCTGTCCTGCTGGAAATCAGCACATATCCTCCCTCTATTTAAATCTGGTGAACCATGCGATGTAAACAACTATAGGCCTATCTCCATATTGCCTATCCTTTCTAAAGTTCTCAAAAAACTGATCCATATTCAGTTAAAATCTCACTTGGAAACCTTCTCTCTCATTAACCCAGCTCAATCTGGCTTCCCGGGCTAATCATAGCACAATCACTGCACTAGCAAAAGTAACCAAGGATTGGATCTCTGCTATAGATGCTAAGAAGGTAACTGGTGCAGTCTTTTTGGACCTCAGCAAAGCTTTTGATACTGTTGATCACAAACTATTAGTCAATTGCCTTGCAAAGTTGGGTGCCACATACCATACCACCCAGTGGTTCTCTAGCTACCTAACTGGAAGATTCCAAAATGTAAAGGAGGAAGGCTTTTTTTCTGCTGTCTTGCCAGTTGCAAGAGGAGTCCCCCAAGGATCCATCTTAGGCCCTATCTTGTTTTCTCTGTACATCAATGACTTAGATGCTAACATATCTACATCCAATCTGCACTTTTTTGCAGATGATACTGTGTTGTATACTTCTGGCTCATCGTTATCTGAAGTCAAGGGAGTGCTTCAAGCGGACTTTGCACAACTTGAGCATAATCTAATAAAGGCAAAGCTTCTGCTCAATGCTAAGAAGACTAAAGCGATGATATTCTCCCGCAGTGCTGTCTCAGGCCCCAATACCCTTGCCCAAGACTTCATTGTCACCATGCTAAACGAGCCTCTGGAAGTTGTAACCAAATTTAAATATCTAGGTATCTGGATCGACAATAAATTATCTTTCAGTGACCACATCGAAGATGTCTCTAGAAGGTTAAAAGCAAGGTTAGGTTTCTTCTACAGAAATAGGCCCCTTTTCCCCCTTGAAACTCGAAACAAGCTTGTACAGGCCACTTTTCTCCCCCTACTCGACTATGGTGATGTAATCTATTCCTCCACCACTCTTGCAAATCTAAGTAAACTGGACATACTTTATCACCGTGCATTATGGTTCATTACCAACTCCCCTTACTGTTCGCACCACTGTGACTTATATGCAGCTGTTGGTTGGACATCCCTTACTACTAGATGCCTGCTCCATGCTGGGCTATGGACTCTTAAACTGCTCCTGCAGAAATTGCCAAGCTATCTCTCTTCCCTTATTAGTATCTCACATAGTGCATACTCATTAAGAAAATCTGACTTTATTATGCTTGACATACCAAGGACGCGGACTTCCTTTGGTAAATGTGCTATTGCATATGCCCTTCCCTCCATTTGGAACCAATTACAAACCGTACTGAAACTAACTAGCACAGTTTCAATAAACTTCACAAATCACTAAGTTCAGCCAAAATAAAAGACACCTGTAACTGTCATTAAGTGTCTTCCTTCCCCATGTGCCATATTTATCCACTGGTAAGGTATAATTGATTTGTCATATTAACTGCTTTCCTTCCCCTTCTACTCCTGGCTTTTATCTTTGCTTACGCCCACTGCTACTCTATCAATCTCCTCCCCCCATATCAGTTGTAGACTGTTGTTTGTTCTAGCTGCCAAAATACTGTATATGTATTGCACACACCAGTCATCATGTTTCATTATCAGTATGCAACCTGTAAGTTGCTTCCCTGTCTCATATCAATGTTTACCACCTGTGGTCACCCTATGTGGTACCCTTGTATGTATATCCAGCCTGTATCATGTAACGTGCATTTCATGTATATACTGTTATTACCTATCTGTGTTTGTACTTTAAGTGTTTATGTCACAGGACCTCCTTGTGAATGAGCTTGCTCAATGGGGTTTTCCTGCTATAAACTTGAACTTGAACTTGAAGTGCTGTTGGACCTTGGGTAACTTCACGAGTGGCGTAAGCCATGAGTGAGGTGTCAGAGGTCAAACAACACAAGCGTAGATAAATTATTTATCTGACAGCTCACCATTGTATATTTCATTTATGCAATAGGGATGCTTTCTATCAGTGCAGGAACATTTGGTTTTGACTGATTATCTTTATTTTAAATGATAATTTCTGAGAGTTTTGTTAACTTTCCTAGAGTATGTCTGTCTAGCATAGTGGTTGCTATTAAATGAAACACCACTCATTTTGTAGAATAGTTCTTGCTGAAAAATTTAATGCTCACAGTACTATGCTACCATTTCATTTTAAAGTTATTCACATTTGTTTGTCAAAAAAGGGAAAAGAAAATTAAATTTTATGCTTTTTATTTGCTAATTATAAAAAAAACTAAAAGGTATCTATAAATGAAACACCACTCGTTTTGTAGATATTTTTGTGCTGAACATTTTTTGTGCTCACAGTACCATGCTATCATTTTTTGTTTTAAATTTATTCACATTTGTTTGTCAAAAAAGTGAACAAAAAATTACATTTTCTTCTGCTTTTTTGCTAATTGTAAAACATCTATGAGGTATCTATACATATCTATACATGAAACACCACTAATTTTGTAGAGAATTTTGTGCTGAACAATTTTTGTGCTCACAGTACCATGCTATCTTTTCTCATTTTAAAGTTATTCCCATTTGAATATGGTTAGTACTGCTTCTGAGGCCGAACATTCTAAATTAATTCTAAAGAGATCTGTGCCATAGTAACTGTCTGTATAAATGGCCACTGTATGTATAAATTTATTTATACATACAGTGACTCAGATAAACGCATTTATCACATTGAATATATGTCCACCCCATTGCATAAATATATATATATATGTATGTATGTATGTATACAGTATATATATATATATATATATATATTTATGTATATATATATTCATTGCAAAAAAATCCCTTAATGCATCAGTTATGGTTGTTTCCACAGTCACAAAGTGTGGAAATGCGGTGATGAGTTACCACCCACCACTCCACCCCACACCCTCATCCTCAATCCTAACTCTGCATTAGGTCCACCCCCACCACCCCTCACACACAGACATACAAGACACATCCATCATCATGGTCCAGCAACTGTATGCGTTCTTCTGCCATCAGAGTGTATGCTCAGCAACCATGGCAGATGGCCCACAGTAAGCATTTTTCTTTTACAAGCATGAATAACAAGATTTAAGCAGATGCCTATATTTCATTTGTTAAGAACTTATAAAACACACAGTTTGTTATCTGTAGATAGATGTATTGGAAATAAGAGTTTGGATAACCCTAGCAGCAGTCAGTGAAAGTTTGCATATTTGTTTTCTGATAGAGTGAGTCACTCCTAATAACAAATGGCAATAATAATAAAAGTAATGTTTTGTAGTAAAGTTTACAAGCAACATGTGACAGCAACAGTTGTAACATCCAAAGCTAACCATAACATGCTGATAATGAGTATTTTTAGTTAACACAGCAGTATTACAACATGTGATGGTGCTATTTTCATACCTGAGCAGTATGTGAAAAATAATATTGTAAACAAACCAAATATGCCTCACTGAGACGGTGAGGGTTCAGTATTAGAACCGGTCCTCTTCAATGTCTTTATAAGCGACATTGAAGAGGGACTGGAAGGAAAAGTATGTCCCTTTGCAGTTGACATAAAGATCTGCAACAGAGTTGATGCACAAGGTGGGGTGGAAAGGATGAGAAGGGATTTGGCAAGGTTAGTGAAATGGTCAAATGTATGGCAGTTTAGATTCAATGCTAAGAAGTGCAAGGTAATGCACCTGGGAAACAAAAACCCAGGGGAAGAGTACACAATGGGGGGTGAGATACTAACAACAACAAAAATGGAAAGGGACCTGGAGGTAGTCATATCAGATGACTTAAAGGTGGGCAAGCAATGTGAGAGGGCAGTAAGGAGGGCTGGGGGGATACTGGGATGCATAGGGAGAGGCATCACCAGTAGAAAACAAGAAGTTGTTATCCCTCTGTACAGACAGCTGGTGAGACCCCATCTGGAGTACTGTGTGCAGTTCTGGAGACCCAGTCTCCACAAGGACATAGACAAGATGGAAGCTGTCCAGAGGAGGGCAACTAAAATGGTGCAGGGTCTGCACCAGAAAACATATGGAGAGAGACTAAAGGAGCTTAATATATATAGCCTTGAGGAAAGGGGGGGGGCATGATAGAAACTTTCAGTTACCTCAAGGGAATCAACAAAGTCCAAGAGGGTAGCATCTTTTAAAAAAAATGGTGTGCAAGAACAAGGGGGCACAATTTGAAGATAGAGGGGGGCAGCTCAGAGGTAATGTAAGGAAGTATTTTTTTCACAGAGAGGGTTGTGGATGCATGGAACGGCCTTTAAACAGTGGTTGAATTCAAGCATGCATGGGACAGTCATAAGGCAATTCTAGGGGTTGGGGGTAGAAAGAAGTAGGCTGCTGGTTAACTGGGATCTGCAGCTTATCCATTAGGTAGGGAAATGGGCAGACTGGGTGGGCCAATCGGTCCTTATCTGCCATCAAATTCTATGTTTCTATGTTTCTGTTTCTATGTAAAAAGACTAGCCAGAAAAATCCTATTCTAACAATACAAATGTAGCCTGACTAGTCCTAATTTACAACAAGAAATACAGTTTAACATTATTTCTAGGAACTGGATAGCCCACTATTATCTGGGTGTTTCTAATACAATTCAAATCTATACAGCTAATGGGGCAATCCCATTGGGGTGTTTTTGACATGCAATACAAACAGCTAGTTATAACTGTATTACAGGGCTACAGGTTCTCAGAGAAAATTAAGTGATATTACTCCTTTTTCCTCTGGGTCTTTCCAGCATCTACAGATGGTGTGGTTGTAAGCTCTTTTCCTCTTGGAGAGTCACTGGACATATGATTTAGATCCTATACTTATACCTAAGTTGTTTATAACAAAGGTGCATGGTGGAATTTTCAAAAAATCATTACAGCAGATTTTAACCTAGACAATAGGAGCCAGATATTCAAAACTTTGTGCTGGGAAAAAATGTTTACACAGGTGTGGCACAGGATTAGCGTGGGTCTGCTATATTCAAAAGGCCAAATAGCACTGGCAAACTGCATTAGCACTGGGCAAAATCATAATGTATGCAAGGGGCAAACTGACATGAATACAGACGCAATGCTATATTCAGCTACTAGCACCATGCTAAGTGGTTTTGCATGACTTAGCATGACACTTAGCACAGTGCACATTACTGTCCAGGAAGAACTTGTCTTAACCCTGGGCAGTCAGCTTTGCATGGTCTTTGCGTGGCTTTTGCGTGGCTTTGTGTGACCCTAACAAATAAATATGACACATACAAAGCCAGACATAGAGGAAACATGCTGCTAACTGATGGCATCACAATGATGCCATCATCTGCCACCAGTCCCAGCCATGCCAGGCAGTAAGTGGTGACCCTGCCACCAGTGGACAGCATGGCAGTGTGGCCATACAGCACAAACCTGTGGACCACTTTCTGTGGACACCAGTAGATGCCAGCACACACATGTAGCACTATGGGCATGGAGGATGTTGAAGGGAGAGTGTATGGGTGGCCAGGCTGTGCCACAGATGAGGTGTGGCCACAAGGCTGGGACACATCATGCAGTGCACAAGGGCTAGTATTGGGAATACCCCAACACCAGTGTGTCTTTCTGATAATATATGTCTCCCGGTCACATACCGCACAGCTGTACAACTGCTGCAGCACACAAAGCCAGACATGTATATGTCACTGTGAGCATCCCATGTCAGAGGTGCAACATCTGTCAGTTACACAACAATGTAACAGTAATGTCCACTGTCAGTAAACACTTGCAGGTTGGGCCTCATACTGTGTATAGTGCAGTCAGCATCATTGCCCTACACACCATAGGCATTGCTGTGTCCACACACTACTGGTGCCCTTGCTACTGTAGTGTCTGCTGTGCACTGTAGCATAACCTACAGTTTGACAGTTGCATGCAGCACCACCACCATCTGTGACTATGCCATGTTGTCCCAGTACAGCTACAGGCAACAGTGCATGTGAAAGTACAGTGTTCAAAACTATAATATTCCCCAAACTGTTTGCGTAATGCTAACGCGTTTGCGTGGGTTTAGTGCAGGGCTAAACTGTTAGCCCAGTGCAAACTGCATGCAAATCAGGGCATAATTAGATGTTAATCTGGATGTTTGCCTAGAGATTACCTAAGTAGGTTCATTTGTATGTCACAAAAGTTTAGCACCGGGTAAACGTGTTCTCACCGGATTAACGGTTTAGCCCTGTGCTAAACCCATGCAAACATGTTAGCGCTGAGCAAACAGTTCAGGGAATATTTAACAGTTTTGCACACTGTACTTTTACATACGCTGCTGCCTGCAGCTGTACTGGGTCCATGCATTTCTGACACACACATTGGCCACATAGTTCACTTCTACCTACCTTCACATCACTGTGCACTGTGTTGCTGTTGTGCTTTGCACTTCCTGGTTGCCATATTCAGAGCTGTCTTATTCCAGGGCTAAGTTTCCCTGCACTCCCAGCCCAGTTTTCCCGGCCTCATGCCCATGCTAAATTCAGAAGCTGTTTGACCTGGGCTATTCCTTTTGAATATGACTTGCATTGTGCTCTGGGCTAAGTTTGTCCACCGGGCAGTGCTAATTTATCCCCAGGGAAAAGTTTTGAATATCTGACCCAAGGTCATCCAATAAATCATGAAATGAGAGTTTTAAAATAAATTGGTCATACATCTTCCAATTTGCAGAGATAAGGGAGTTTCATTCATCATCTTCCTTGGATGGAAAAACAATTGGTTTCAAAAATAAATTGGTCATAAGCTACATCTGCCAATTTGCAGAGATAAGACAGTTTCATTCATCATCATCATCCTTGGATGGAAAAACAAGCAGTTTGGCAATTTTATACTATCCAATTAACATGCTCAGGAGACAGAAAAACAAATAAGGGTGAATTCACTTTGTTAAAATAACTTGCTTAAAAATACCAAACCTGTATTACAAAATAATCTTGTAAAAATTGGTTATTTCTTATCAACTTTCTGTAACAAATATTTTTAAGCATAAGTTATTATGAGATGGGGAACTGAACTAGACAAGGGCTAGTCACGTACACTCTTGTTCTTACTGATATGGTTACTTAGAACAACTGTACCTTATTTTTGACCATTACCTTTTAAGTTACAGAAAAACAAGTTTTGTACAATGTGCTTCTGCTGAACATATCCAATTAATTTTGCTTAGAATATTTTTTTTAAACAGTGCTTATGTTCCTGTACCAATCTAATTAATTTTGCTTGGAATATATGTTTTAAATATTGATTATGCTCTTACACCCATCTCTTTATATCTTACTGTTACCAATTCCATTTACATAGTTTTGACAATTAGCCTTTTTTTAAAACTCATTTACACTTACATATTAACTTACGTAGTTGAATTATTTAGTTATTTATTAGCTACTTGCAACGTTTTCTACCTTTTCAACCTTTTGGTTTACCAACTACACATTGGTGTTACCTTTAAACTTATATAAGACTTTTGCCACTGGCCACATTCTACACTTTTGTACAAATATGTTTGGCTAAACCCAACAAATTAATTTTGCTTTGGACCTCTGTAACACTTCTTATACCAGCTTACACTGCTTTAACATTGACTTATTTACCAGCCATTTTAGGCTTGCAACTCTATTTTCTCTTGCCCCAACTTATTGACCCTTTGCTTATAGTTACTTAACACCTTATACATTAAAACATGTGCATGTAATAAATCAGCTACCTGTCATAATTTAACACTATGTTTGTGTCAGCTGTGTCTGTCCTGCTTCCACATGCCTATGTGGTGGCAGTGATACCTGCATCAAGCCAATTATTGAATTATGACACATAAAAAGAAATATTTAGAATGTTTATGCAGACTAAGTTTCACTTTATGAAAAAGATATGCCAGCAGTAAAGTGTCATCATACTGTGCTGGCAGTACTGAGTCAATCAAACCGTGTATGTTTTTCATTACATAGTGTTGTATGAAAGGAGCACAGTGTAATGATTATTGTGCTTACAGATATGACTGACTGGTATAGTGTCTTACAATCTTGCATGTGTGCGTGTGTGTGTGGGTGGAATCCGAAGTTAGGGGTTTGAAGATAGGGCGTGGGGGTGGGGTGGTAGGATGGTTACCCTAACACCACATTTCCACACTTTTGTCACTGTAGAAACAACCCTAACTGATGCATTAACAGTTTTTTGCAGTGAATTTCCCTTCTTTTTGGGAAAGTGTAATATGAATAGTAAATGGTATGTGTTGGTGGGAGCGCTAGGCCAACTGCCCATTTCTGCATAATGATATGTATTTGTGGGAGTGCAGGCCCTCCGGGCCCTACACTCCCACTTATACATAAGCACAGAGTCATACAGTAGCCCTATAAGGCTAGGAACCCATGTAACAGTAATTTGCCAAATTCTTAGGAAAACGTGGCAGGTAGAAAAAAAATTCAAGTGTCATAATCATGACAGTGAATAGTTTTCACAATATAAGTTGATTGAATCTGTATCTTCCATTGTTTCTAAGATATGGACACTGAAATGCACAGTGAGTGTTAACTCTGAGGGCATAATACCGGCCTACAGACATGAATATAAGCAATTGGAAGAGTAAATCCCAAATATCTGTACAAGGTAGAAAAAAAAATCAAAGTTCATGTTATTTATGGCTTTTTAGCCTACTTTTGCACTCAGTCCCCTCATAGGGGGACTGAGAATTTTTGTGACAAAAAAAGTCCACATTTTGAACCATTTTCGAGATACGGGCCCTGAAAGGTGTCACAGACCACACAATGTTATTCTATGGGAACATTTCTGAACTTTGGAATGCTGTAACTTTGGGCTCCTGTAATGTTTTGGCACCAAACCACCAAAATGCACATCTGTAGGACCAGGGATTACTGCCCTGCAAATTTCAGCCCAAAAGACCCAAGTGTTTTGTTGCAGGAGGATGGCAAAGATTTGCAGTTATTCTGGAAATACTTTCATAAATTACTTTCACAAATCATGAAAGTTTCTAAAAAAAATTCACAAAACTTTCACATTTGTGAAAGTATTTTGTGAAAGTATTTTTCAAAAAAATTGAAAAATGCATTTCTGGGAGGTTTTACTTTGATCGTGTATTCCAAATTTCAGGCAAATCCATCAAACGGTTGCAAAGTTATTAAGGTGCAAAATTTTGGGTTTATCATGTAAATGGCACCTCAGCCCTAACTATAGTGGCACTACCGTGCCTCTATAAGATATATATATATATATATATATAAATTCATGGCAAAAAACTCTGTTTAATGTATCAGTTAAGGTTGTTCCCAAAGCGACAAAAGCGAGGAAATTCGATGTTTAGATTTCTACCCCTTGCACCCCATCCGCCCTCCCACCAACAGGCATCAGGGTGCTTTGGGTCATTGAACCTAACTCTCACCCCATCCCATGTGTAAACAAGCTGAGGTGGTGCAGTATGGGAGAATGGGTGAGAGTTAGAACCGACGACCCCAATGCCTGTTGGTGGGGTGGTGGGGTGGGGTGCAAGGGGGTGAGAGAACTCAACATTAAATTTCCTCACTTTAGTCACTGTGGAACAACCCTAGCTGATACATTAAACTGAGTTCTTTGCCATGAATTTTACCTTCTTTTTGAGAATGTGCACCATAAATAGTAAAGTAACGGCCAGGGAAATGCAAGTGCAAACGCTAATGCCAATGATGATGCAAATGCTAATGATAAGCAAACAGTAATAGAAATTCATGTGCAAATGGTAACGGAAACAGAAACACAAATGCAAGCAGGTACAGAAACACAAACCGTAACATGCACGGTCATGGTAACACAATTGGAAATGCAAATGGTAATGGTAACAGCAACGATGATGCCAAGGGAAAGACAAACACAAATGGAAGTGTGTACGCAAACGCAAATGGTAATGCACACAGTGACACACAAAAAATGCAACTAGAAAAAGTAGTGGAAATGCAAATGGTAACAGTAATGCAAATGCAAGCATAAAACAAAATGCAAAGTGCGCTACACAGTGGCGTGCCGAGGCATAACTCAAATGGGTAATGAAACGCAAGTGGAAATGCTAACTATAACAGTAATGGAAGTGCACACTCCTTTTTCCCTCCAACATCTGCATAGAGAAACACAGTGAGTACAAAGAATGTATGTGTAATAATGGGCCTTGGAGCAGAAAATTAGCACTTGGAATACTAAATTGCTTATATCTCAGGAACCATATGATGTAGAAAATAAATTAAAATTTCATATGAGTTATGACTTTCCTGGCTAGTTTTGCACCTAGCCCCCCCAGTGGGGGGAGGCTAAGCATTTTTCTGACGAAAAGTCCATACCTCAAAGTGTTTACGAGATACGGGCCCTGAAAGGCGCTGCAGATGCCGCAATATTAGTCTATGTGAAAAATTGTCAAGTTTGGAGTACCATAACTTTGCACTCCTGTAATATTTTTTCACCAAACCACAAAAATGCACATCTGTGGGATGTTGGCTTTCTTCCTTCCAAATTTCAGCCCAAAATACCAAACCGTTCTTTTGCACCAGGGTGGCAAAGAATTCCTGTTATTTTGGATATAGTCTTGGAAAGTAGTGTCGTGATTTGCAACACTTTCGCAAAAAAAAATCACGAAAGCGTCACAAGTTCAACACTACTTTGGTACACTACACTTTACAAAAATTTGAAAAACATATTTCTAGGTTGTTTAACCCCATAAAAAAGGCATGGGTAGCATCCTCAGGGCTTGACCAGGCATACACAACAAGAATTGTGTCCCTAGACGGTCCCAAATTTAAATGCCAAGCATTTCTGTGACCAGTAACTAACAAAAAAATGGGTGGCTCATGACACTACAGGGGTTGTTTGCGACACTAAAAACTGCATTTGCGACACTGTAGAATATTTTGTTAACTTTTCCCTTTGACTATAATGGGAAACTTGTTTTTTGAATAACTGTTGAATAATTTAATATTTTTTCATGAAATCATTGAAAGTCACATTGGGGACACCAACTGCATGTTCCCTGAAGGTTTAGAACCAGTTACACAAACCGTGTGACCTGTAGGCGTGAGCAAAGAATGTGCAAAAAAAGCATAAATGTGACATGGAATGGTGCTTTGTAACTCCGGAACTGTACAGCTGACTGGTATGACACTTGACAGATCCAGAGATCTATGATGCCTCTCTAAGCCTGCCAAATTTTAGGCAAATCCATCATATGGTGGAAAAGTTATTAACCTGACAAATTTCACAATTTAACCCTAAATGGGTTACTCAACCCTAACTATAGTGGCTATACTATATATATATATATATATATATATATATATATATATATATATATATATACTATATTTATAGATAGATAGATAGATAGATAGATAGATAGATAGATAGATAGATAGATAGATATATCTATACATATATAGATATATTTATATTATAGGGGTGCAGTTGTGCCCCTATATTTACGGTTATGAAGCCACTTCTATGTTAAATTCGAAATTCTGTGCATAAATAACTTTGGACCCAATCAACGGATTTGCATGAAACTTGGTATGCGTGGTGGGACATTACAGATCTCTTGATTTGCCAAATTTTGTTTCGGTCGGACTTACAATTTTTCCCCATTAAAACTCTGAAAAATGCACTTTTTGCCAGTCATGTGGGCAGTTTTTCAGATTTTGTCCATGGTGCTGTGCAGCCATTGTATGGCATGCCACTCTTCAACTTGGCACGGTAAAAGAACTTGGGTGAAGAAATATGCCACTTTTTGTTTGGTGAAAGAATATTAATCCATTTAAAAGTTATTAAAGTTTTAAATTCCCATTATAAGTCTAAGGGAAACTTATATGGTTATTTTGAGAAAGAAGAATGGGATTTTGGCCATCTGGTCCCTCCTCATGATCAAAACATTTGCAGGCTTATGATCAAAGAATATTTGATTGGGAGGAATTCTTTGATCGCGAGACCCACCATCTTGTTTTCATTTTGTGGTTGGAAAAAAACAAATATCTCAGTTCAGGGGTGACTTCTGAAGTAAAACTCTTATGGGTTTTACTCAAGGATCTTCCCTCTATCTAGCCATGCCTGTGATTTCTTCTAATTCTGTCCAAAAATAGAGTTAAAAAGTTTTAAAATCTTTGATTGTGGCTCACTAACTATCTTTGATGGCCAGCCTGCAAATTCATTGATAGTGAGATTCTTTGACCTGATCTTTGATCACTAGGGGCGCAACTAGATGGCCAGATTAAAAATCTAATTTCTCAGCCCAGGGATGACTTATAAGAGAAACTAGGATGGGTTTTGCTCAGGGGGCTTCATTCTATCGAGGCATGGCTGTGGGTTCATATATTTATGTGTAAAAACTGAGTTTTAACAGTTTTTATTCTTTGATCGCAAGCCTGCAAATTCTTTGGTCATGAGATTCTTTGATCGCGATCTTTGTTCATGAGGGAGGGACTAGATGGCCAGATCTGGAGGGACCAGATAGTCTAATTTTAACAACATTTAAAAAATTACTTATCTCAGAAATGATCTGGTCTTTTAACTTGAAATTTGGAGAGTGTTGACGGGATGTCCTGTAGATGTGAATTATGGTGTTTAGGTGTTGGAAAATTAATTTGTCACAGAAATATTGCATGGCACATTTTATGTTTTGTGGAGAGCGTTTTGCATTGTGGTAGTGGCTTGAAATTTATAGGGTAGCTTGCCTTACTGCCATGGATGTACTTTTCAGTTGTTAGGTGTGTAAAATGTAAACAGGTGCAGAATTCTGTCACTCCAATGAATGAAAATCTCAAACTTTAAAATGTTATATCTCTGTCATGGTTTGGTCTTTTAAATTGAAATTTGCAGGGTGTTACATAGAAACATAGACTTTGACGGCAGATAAGGACCGCTTGGCCCACCTAGTCTGCCCATTTCCCTACCTACAGGATAGGCCGCAGATCATAGAAACATAGAAGTTGACAGCAGATAAGGACCACAAGGCCCATCCAGTCTGCCCATTTCTTTTTCTACCTTATAAAAATGTGCCATCAGCCTTTGCTCTGTCAGTGGTCTATCTATTCATACTCATCTGTATTGCTCCCTTATGAATATCCCATGCCTGTTTGAAGCCCTGCACTGTATTCATAGCCACCACTTCCTGAGGTAGGCCATTCCATGCATCCACCACCCTTTCTGTGAAAAAGAATTTCCTCACATTCCCCCTTAATCGGCCTCCCTCTAATCTCATGCTGTGTCCTCTCATCCTGCTATTTTTCTTATATTTAAACATGTTAGACTCTTTCACCTTGTTAATGCCCTAAAGGTGTTTGAATGTCTTGATCATATCACCTCTTTCCCTCCTTTGCTCAAGGGTATACATATTGAGCTCCATTAATCTGTCCTCATATGTCTTCTGATCCAGTCCCTGCACCATTTTGGTTGCCCTACTCTGGACTGCCTCAATTTAGTTAATGTCCTTGTGAAGGTGTGGCCTCCAGTACTGCCACATGATACTCTAGATAGAGGCCTAACTAGTGTCTTGTAAAGAGGATTACCTCCCTCCTATGACTTGTGATACCCCTACTAATACACCCTAACATCCCCCTAGCCTTACCTACTGCTTTGGAGGTCTGCTTGGATGATTTCAGGTCATCAGTGATGATGATGCCCAAGTCTCTTTCTTCCTTTGTGACTGCTAGCAACTCCCCTCCCAGCCTATAGGTGGCTTCAGGGTTTCTCTTCCCTATGTGCATGATCTTGCACTTCTTTGCATTAAATCCCAGTTGCCCCTCTTCTGACCATTTTGTTAGTTCCTAGTTAACCAACAGCCTATTTCTTCCTACCCCCCACAAGAATTGCCTTATGTCTGTCCCATGCATTCTTGAATTCTCCCACAGTTTTAGACCCCACAACTTCCTCAGAAAGGCTGTTCCATGCATCCACTACCCTCTCCGTGAAAAAATACTTCCTCACGTTGGCCCGGAACTGCCCCCCATCTTTAAATTGTGTCCCCTTGTTCTTGCACGTCTCTTTTTCTCAAAAATGCTACCCTCTTGGACTTTTTTGACTCCACTGAGGTACTTAAAAGTTTCTATCATGTTCCCCCTCTCCCTTCTTTCCTCAAGGGTATACATATTAAGCTTCTTTAACCTCTCCTTGTATGGCTTCTCTTGCAGACCCTGCACCATTTTAGTTGCACCCCTCTGGACTGCCTCTATCCTGTCTATGTCCTTGTGGAGATGGGGTCTCCAGAACTGGACGCAGTACTCCAGATGAGGTTTCACCAACTGTCTGTACAGAGGGATAACAACTTCCTTTTTTCTGCTGGTGTTGCCTCTCCTATGCATCCCATTATCCCCCCAGCCCTCCCTACTGCCTTCTTGCATTGCTTGCTAACCTTAAGGTCATCTGATATGATTATCCCAGGTCCCTTTCCTTTTTTGTAGTTGTTACTACCTCCCACCCATTGTGTAATGTTCCCCTAGGTTCTTGTTTCCCAGGTGCATTATTTTGCATTTCTTTGCATTGAATCCTAGCTGCCATACTCCTGACCATTCCTCCAACCTTGCCAAGTCCCTTCTCATCCCTTCCACGCCTCCTTGTGTATCAACCCTGTTGCAGATCTTTGTGCCATCTACAAATATGTATACTTTTCCTTCCAGTTCCTCTGCAATGTCACTTATAAAGACATTAAAAAGGACTGGACCTATTACTGAACCCAGCGGTACCCCACTAGTAACCCCTCTTTCTTCAGAGTGGACTCCATTTACAATTACCTTCTGTGTCCTGTTGTCCAGCCAGTGTTTTACCCAGGCTACCACACTGGGACCCACTCCCAGGCTGGTTAATTTGACTACTAATCTTTTGTGTGGGACTCTGTCAAATGCCTTGCTAAAGTCTAGGTAGGCCATGTCCACAGCCCCTCCCTGGTCTACTACTTTGGTCACACAGTCAAAGTAAATCTATTAGATTTGTCTGACATGACCTTCCCACTGTGAACCCATGCTGCCTTGGGTCCTGTGTCTCACTGGCTTCTAGGTAGTCAGCTATTCTGTCCTTCAGAAGTAACTCCATCACTTTCCCTACCACAGAGGTCAAACTGACAGGTCTGTAGTTTCCTGCCTCTGTTTTGGTCCCACTTTTGAGAAGGAGAATCACATCTGCCTTCCTCCTGTCCTTGGGTACCACACCATCCTCCCATGATTTTTCAAAAAGAGTAGTCAGTGGTTTCACTCGTTCACCCTTAATTCTTTTAGAATTCTGGTGTGAATTCCATCAGGCCCCATTGCTTTGTCCACCTTCAGTTTTAGGAGTTCTTGCAGAACCCTTTCTTCAGTGAAAGGGCTGGGATCGACCCCCCCCTATCAAGAGTGCTTCTGTTAATTGGATTAGTCACTTCCCCCTCCTCTTTTGTGAATACTGAGCCGAAATATTCATTCAGTATCCCTGCTTTTTCACTGTACCCCTCTTCCCACGCACCATTTATTCTATTCAGCCTCACTATCCCTCCCTTTGTCTTTCTACGCACTCTGATGTACCTATAAAAGGTTTTATTCCCCTTCTTAACCGAGTTGGCAATCTTTTCCTCACTTTTGGCCTTTGTTATCCTGACTTCCCTCCCTGCTTCCTTCTGCATTAACTGGTACAGCTCTCTGTCCTGCTCCTTCTGTGTTTCCTTATACTTGCTCAATGCTATCTTTTTCTCCCTGACTTTCCCAGCCACCTCTTTTGAGAACCATATTGGCTTTTTCTTTCATTTTGATTTGTTTATTTGCTTCACACAAAGGCTTGTTGCATCTGTGATGGCAGTTTTGATGATTCCCCATTGTTGTTCCACCCCTCCTTCTAGCCTGTTTGCTAGTGCTTTTCTGGGCACTCTCCATCTTGCCAAAGTCAGCCCTCCTAGTCCAGAACCCTCACTTTTGTATGGCTTGACTCTGTAGCTGAGTTTAATGTGAACCACACTGTTTGATGGTCACTTGTTCCCAGTTGGCAACCCACTTCTAGATCTGAGATCCTCTCACTGCCCCCATTTGAGAATATGAGGTCTAAGATTGCTCCCTCACGAGTGGGTTCCAGAACTAGCTGTCTGAGACCTGCCCCCTGTAAGGCATCGAGAATGGCCCTGCTCTTGGATGTGGCTGCAGCAAATGTGTTCCAGTTAACATCTGGCATATTCAGGTATCCCATCAACAGTATCTCCCCTTTCTCTGCCATCCTAAGAATGCCTTCTATCATATCCTTGTCCATTCCCTCCCCCGACATGGGGGTCTGTACACAACCCCTGTGTGGAGTGTGGTGCCCTTTCCAGTCTCCAAAGTGACCCACAGTGCCTCCTCTCCTCCCTGTTTACTCTTTTGTTCAGTTGCTTTTATCCCTTCCTTTACATAGAGAGCTACTCCACCCCCTCTTCTCCCCTGCCTGTCTCTCCTGTAGGTTATGTACCCTGGTATGTTAACATCCCAGTCATGGTTCTCTGTGTACCATGTTTCTGTGACTGCTACGATATCCAGGCATCCCTCTTCCATCAAGGCCACCAGCTCAGGGAGCTTGTTACCCAGACTACAGGCATTGGTACTCATTACCCTCCATTTACTGATGGTCTTACTCCTTTTTGCCCCATCCCGGTCCTTCTTGCCTTTGTCACTTTCCCCATTTACCCCTGCCCTTCTCCCTATCACCACCTCTATGTTGGTGTTTACCGCTCTTACTACTGTGGTTTTTTGGGGGGGCTAGGATTTCCCTGCTCCTTTCCAGTTCCTCCCCACTTGGCTAGTTTAAATGCTTGCCAATGAAGCATTGAAACCTATCACCTAGGATCCTGGTTCCCCTCCTTGACAGATGCAGCCCATCATGAGGGGATGTCCTGTGCATGTGAATTATGGTATTTAGGTGTTGGAAAATTAATTTTCTGTGGGTATATTGCATGACACACTTTACGTTTTGCATTTAGTGTTTTGCACTTTGGTAGTGGCTTCACAATTATAGGGTACCTAACCTTACTGCCATGGAGGAATTTTTTAATGATCAGGTGTCTGACATGTATGCAGGTGTAGTGGACCCCATTCTTCCACCAGCTTGCATGACTTTCTACTTTTCTATTCTTTCTCAAAAAGTAATGAAATTCTATGCAAAAAACTTTGTTAATGCATCATTTAGGATTAAAACACAAAAAGTAAGGAAATGAAGCATTTAAGGTTGCTCCATCCCCCCTGTGGACCTGCCCATCATCCTGAGATTGACAGCTGATGGGGTGTGTCATTTGGGTTGTGAGGCCTAAATCTCATCCCCATTCTTCTTTACTGTGGCTTGTGAATATGATTACACATGGAATGGGGTGAGCTTTAGGCCTCACAACCCCAATGACACACCCAATCAGCTGTCAATCTCGGGATGATGGGCAGGTCCACGGGTGTGGGAGGGGTCAACCCTAAACATTTCATTTCCTATCTTTTGTGTTTTAACCCTAAATGATGCATTCACAATGTTTTGTGCATAGAATATATATTTATTCATAGCAAAAAACTGTTTAATGCATCAGTTAGGCTTAAAGTAACAAAAGTGAGGAAATGAGATGTTAGGGTTGAACCCCTAACCCCCTGAACATACCATCCACCCTCCTCCACAGACTGACAGTCAATGGGGTGTGCCATGGGGTTGTGTGGCCCAACTCTCACCCTATTCCATGTGCAAACAGGTTGACATGTTACAGTAAAGGGGAATGGGGTGAGAGTTAGGCTTCATGACCCCATGGCACACCCCAGCACCTATCAGTCTGTGGAGGAGGGGTGGGGTGATGGGGGTTAGGAGCTCAACCCTAACGTCTCATTTACTCACTTTTGTTGTTTTAATCCTAACTGATGCATTAAATGCATTTGTTTGTCATGAATTTCCTTACTTCTTGAAAAAGTGTAATATAACTAGTAAATAATATGTGCTGGTGGGAGCTCGGTGCCCTTTGGTCCCCTCGCCCACCAAGCTGCCCATGTGCGCAACAATATGTATGGGGAGCGTGGACCTCTGGGCCCTGTGCTCCACTTACATAGCTACTGAGCCATACAGCAGCCCTAGAAGGCAAGAAACCCTCGTAACAGTAAATTCAAGTGTCATTGTAATTGTGACAAAAAACACACTTCACGTGACATAAAGATTGACTGAATCCATATCTTACATCATTTACAAGATACAGACCCCCAAAACTCTGTGGGTGCTAGCTTTGAGGGTGTAATACTGGCCCATGGACCTGAAAATGAGCAATTGCAATACTATTTTTCAAATATCTCAGTAACCATACAAGGTCAAACAAAAATTCTAAATTCATGGTATTCATGGCTTTCAAACCTACTTCTGTACTTACAGGGGGACAAAAATATTTTGCAATGAAAACTCTGCATCTTGAACAATTTTCAAGATACATTCACTGAAAGGCATGACAGGTGCCTCAATGTTATCCTATGGGAAAAATTTCACATTTGTGATAGCATATCTATGGAACCACTTAATTTCCCAACATCTATACAGTATACTTTACACCTGTAGGGCATTCCCTCAATACCCTGAAAATTGCAAGGAAAAAGACCAAACCATTGATTAGCAATGCAATGGTAAAGTTTTTACATCTTTAAAAAGTCCTAGTCTGTGAGGTAGCAAAATCCTTGGCCGTTAGATCAATCCAATCTGTGAGGTGGCAAAATCCCCATCTGTGAGAAATCCTCGATCGTCAGATTTTCTTCATCTGGTCACAAAGTGATGGACAAGGATTTTTCAGCCTCATGAAAGAGGATTGGCTGGTGGACTAGGATTCTAACAGCTCGTGGACTGCAATTTTGTTAACTGATGAAAGAGGATTCAAAAAAACAATCCTGGTCCGTGAGCTGACAAAATCTTAGTCCAACAGTCGATCCTCTTTCTCGAGGTAGCAAAATCCTAGCTGTCAGCTTAATTCTGGTCCATGAAGAAGAGCCATCTGGTCACAAAGGGACAGACAAGGATTTTGCAGCCTCTTGAAAGAGGATTGGCTGGCCGAATAGGATTTGACAGGATGACAGGAATTCTTTGCCACCCTGCTGCGAAAGAACAGTTTGGTCTTTTGAGCTGAAATTTGGAAGAAAGGCAGTCAACATCTCACAGATGTGCATTTTGTTGGTTTGGTGAAAAAATATTGCATGGCTGCCAAGTTATAGTACTCCGAAGTTGGCATTTATTTCCCATAGACTAACATGGTGGCATACACCGCACCTTTCGGGGCTTGTATCTCGAAAAGGTTACGAGTTACAGATTTTTTGTCGTGACCTGCATAGCCTTATGGGCTACATAACACAAAATGGTAGTCATGAAAATAATGATTTCTGTGAAATTTTAATTTTTTTCTACGTCGTGTGATTGCTGAGATATTACCAATTAAGTACTTCCAATGCACGTTTTAAGCTTCGATCCCCATTACAATGCATACATTCTTTGTACACACTGTTTTTCTGTATGCACCTGTTTGTAAAACACAGGATTTGTGCTTCTGTTACTGTTATAGTTAATGTTTCCACTTGCGTTTATATCCCCCCTTGGCGTTACCGTTCCCGTCTATGCCACCGTGTGCATTACCCTTTGTGTTCTCATTCGCGCTTGTGTTACCATGTGTGCCACTGTTAGTGCTTTTGTTTGTGTTGCTGTTCCTGTTACTATGTCACAAGACATCACGTGGCAGGAGCGCGGGGCCCAAAGGGCACCGTGCTCCCACTGCCACATTACATTCACTATTTCTTGTCATCATTCTCAAAAAGAAGGGAAATTAGAGGCAAAAAACTCAATTTAATGCATTAGTTAGGGTTGTTCCACAGTGAAAAAAGTGAGGAAATTCAGTGTTAGGGTTGAAAGCCCCCCTTGGACCCCACACACACCCCAACGGCGATGGGTGCGCATTGGGGTTGTTGGTCCTAACTCTTACCCCATTCTCGTATATCTCTGCTTCTTCACACAACTGATGGGGTGAGAGTTGGGGCTAACAGCAATGTCCCGATGCTGGTTGAGGGTGTGAGGGTCCAAGGAGGCTTTCAACACTAGCATCAAATTCCTCACTTTTGTCACTGTGGAACAACCTAACTAATGCATTAAATGGAGCTTTGCCTCTATATATATATATATATATATATATATATATATATATATATATACACACACACACACACACACACACATATAGGCATACATACACACATATATATATATATATATATATATATATATATATATATATATAATAAGGGGTGCAGTTGCACCGCTATATTTAGGGTTGAGTAGGCACTTCAATGTTATACTCAACATTTTGCACTTTAATAACTTTGCAACCATTGAGCAGATTTGCACAACCATTGGCATGTACCTTTCTGTGGTGTAGATCTCTTGATCTGTTAAGTTTTGTTGCAGTCAGATATGCAGTCTCTGAGTTACAAAGAGGTGAAAAAACATGTTTCTACCCATTGACTTTGCTGGGATTTTTCTTTGAACTTGCCAACAGACCAGAGGGTTTGTTTGTTTGGTATGAAATTTTCTGGACAAAAAAGGACTACCTCACCGATGGTCCTTTTCCTAGTATGGTGAAAAAACAATAAGGCATGTTTAAGTTATTGAAATTAAAAAATGTGAAAAAATAATTTCTGAGCGTGCTCAGTAGTCACTTCAGTATAGCTGTGTGATACAAAAGAGGAATCCTGCATTGTATGAGAAAATCCTCTTTCCTATGGCCACCATCTTGTTTCCAGTTTGCCTGAAATTCAAATTTGGAAACCTCCCAAAATGATATTCTGGGGAGGAACCAACACATGTAGCTTGCTTATTGTGACTCCCATACGTATTCTGCACTTTACTGTGCAGAAAATGCCTTTAAAATGTGTGTTATTTAACATTTAAATAATTTGTTCATATCGGCATCATATGACGAAGGATCTTAGTTTGTATGATGAGATACAAACTAGGATCCTACTTCGTATGACTGTGATACAAACAAAGAATTTAAATTTGGATGTCTCAGCCATTTTCTTTGGTATTTTCTCACCACATTTTCAACATAGGCATTTTGGGACCTCATCTCATGAACAATGTCACCACTATCTCGTTACTCAGTTCCAAAAGATGATTTTGTGGTCTTTGCAAACAATCACCTTTTGGGACATGAAATCATCTTTTTGGACTGAGTAATGAAATGACAGTGGCAGTGTTCATGAGGGGAAGTCCAAGAAAGCCCATGTTAAAAATCTTGTGGTAAAAATCCCCAAAACAGCTGTGTTACAAGCATGCATTGAGCAGTTTCTATGCAGGCTCATAACTTCTCCAATTTTTAATATTTTCACTCCAGATTTTCAATAATGCCAATTTTTCATACCTCCTCTTGAACAGAACAGCTGCCATTTCTCACATCCTGCCTTAAATGCGTTTTTGCACCTCTGGAACAGAATGGAGTGTCACTGAACGAAATCAACTTTCAGGATGGATTAACCAAATCACAGTGCCAGTGTTAAGGAGGAGATTTCCCAAAATCTCATGTTGAAAATTTGGTTAAAAAATTCCCAAATATGACCACCTTATGAGCATGCATTGTGCAGTTTCTACGCTCGCTTGCTGGTAACTTCACAAATTTTTCATATTTTACCTCCTGATTTTCAACATTACTCTTTTCCACACCTCCTCATGAACAGTATACAGCTGTCATTTTTCACATCCTGACCAAAATATGATTTTGCACCTGTGGTGCAGAATGGCACATTTGATGTGTAAACTCAACTTTCGGGACAGATTAATAAAATGACAGTGATATTGTTAAAGAAGTGGATTCTCAAAAATGCCATGTTGAAAATTGGGTGGAACAAATGCTAAAAATGCATGAGTTATGTGTGTCTGTTGAAATGTGCCACCCACGTTGCCTTTCAGGCCCATATCTCGAAAACAATTAGAGATACAGATTTTTCACTCTCTGCAGGTTAAGCACCCGTGGACATTTCAAAGTTATGATTACAACTGCAGTGGAATTTTTTCCATAGTTGCTACAGTTATTGAGATATTGCCAAATTAGTACTACAAGGGTTACTATTCATGACTATATGGCTGCTGTATGTATGTACTTATGCATATCATTATGCAACAATGGGTAGTGTGAGGGAAGCACAGGGCCAGGAGGGCCCATGCTCCCATAATCACATACCACTTACAATTCACTTTCTCAAAAAGAAGGGAAATTCAGTTAGGGTTTTTATTAAAGTGAAAAAAACTTGGAAATTCAATGTTAGGGTTACCAACCCTACCACATCACCCCCAGCCACCCACCCTCCACACACCAACATGTGTCAGGGTGCATTTGGAGTAGTTGGGACAAACTCTCACTCCATTCTTCTGTACTGAACCATCTCATCTTGCTTACACATGGAATAGGGTGAAAGTTAGGGCCAATGACTTCAAGGCACACCCCAAAGCCTATTGGTGTGTGGAGGGTTGGGGTGGGAGTAGAGTGGTAGGTTTGGTAACCCTAATGTCAAATTTCCCAGCTTTTTATGCTTTAATAAAAACCTTAACTGATGCATTAATGTAGTTTCTTGCAATAAAATAAAAAAAAAAATATATATATATATACACCATGGGGGTGAGATCAATTTCAATGAAATAAACCATGTTATTTTCACTGGAGTGAAATAAATCCTGATGACATCAGCAGAGTTAAAATAAATACCATTTATACCTACTCTGCTGACATCACTCACCTGCATCTGAAAACACTAAGAAACACCTCTGTAATTTGCTGAGTTCTAAAACAGGCCCTACACTGAAATTAACACAATTAAGATAGATAATAAAATTCAGCTGCAGCACTCCTTCTAAATGTAACAATCTCCACATTTCTTGTGCTGCATTTCAAAATCTGAGTTTCGTACATTACTGAATCATGCATTGCCACATATTGACCTACAAAATGAACAACAAATAACCAGTATATTGCAAACATCCAGCTTGGCACAGAACAGAACCTCACTGAGGCAACCAATTACCAAAACACAGCACACCCAATCAAGACACACACACACACACACCCCAACCAACAACAGCTTACTACAACAACCCATTCATATAACTTCACACACACACACACACACACACACACAACCACAGCACCAGCATCATTTAAAGTGACATGAACTTCATAACAACAAACATACCTCTCTCACTGAAATTGGTCTCACCTCCATGGTATAAATAGCATACATGATGGGTAGATCAAGGAATATGGAAAATATTCTCACTCCTGAATCATGAGCACTATATATTTCACTCGTGCCTTTGGCACTCATGAAATATCCAGAGCTCACTCTGCAGGAGTGAGAATATTTTCCAAATTCCACTCCTGCCCGTTATGTATCTCCTATATATATATATAGATAGATAGATAGATAGATAGATAGATAGATAGATAGATAGATAGATATAGATATCTATATCTATATCTATATATATATATCTATATATATATATATATATATATATATATATATATATAACATTAGGGTTGAGCCTAACCCCACACCCACACCCCATCCTCCACAGACTGACAGACACCAGGGTGTACTATGGGGTTGTGTGGCTCAACTCTCACACCATTCCATGTGTAAGCAGGTTGACATGTTACAGTAAAGGAGAATGGGGTAAGAGTTAGGCCTCATGACCCCATGGCACAGCCCGGCATCTCTCAGTCTGTGGAGGACGGGGGTGTGGGAGGTGGGGGGGGTTAGGGGCACAAGCCTAACATTTAATTTCTCACATTTTTGCTTTAACCCAAACTTATGTATTAAACACATTTTTATGCCATGAATTTCGTTACTTTTTGAAAAAGTGTAAAATAACATGTATTGGTTGGGGGCCCTGTGCTACCACCAAGTTTCCCATTTCTGCATAACAATATGCATCTGTGGGAGCACAGGTCATCTGGGACCTGTGCTCCAACTTACGTATAGCTACATAGCCATACAGCAGCCCTATAGGGCAAGGAACCCTTATAACACTAATTTGCTGATATCTCAGGAACCATAGCAGGTATAAAAAAAAATCAAGTGTCATTATATACATGACACTGAGTTCTTACATGATAGCTAATGACTGAACCCTTATCTCACATCATTTATGAGATAATGGGCACCAGAAAGCACTGGACAGGCACTCTTTGAACCCTTGTGCCCCTAGTTTGTCAATATCTCATTAACCGTGCAATCCACAGAAAAAAATTCCACTGCAGGTGTAGTCTATGGTTTCCAGTCTTGTTCTAACAGGTTAGGTCACTTATAAGTGACCTAAGCTGTCAGAAGCAAAAAGTCTGTATCTCGCTCTGTTTCTGAGATATGGGCACCGAAAAGCACAATGGACACTACAGTGTTATCCTATGGGGAAAATCACAATTTTGTAATGGCATATCTATGAAACCACTTAATTCCCCAACACCTAAAATGCATAATTCACACCTGTAGGGCATTCCCTCAATACCCTGTAAGTTGCAAGTAAAAAGACCAAACCGTTAATGAGCTATGCAATGGTAATGTTTTGACAGCTTTAAGAATTCCTAGTCCATGAGGTAGTAAAATCCTCGGCTGTCAGATCAATCCCCATCTGCGAGGTAGCAAAATCCTAGTCCATTAGTTTAATTCTGGTCCGTGAGAGGGGCTATCTGGTCAGGAAATGATGGACAAGGATTTTGTAGGTTTGCGAATGAAGATTTCTTGTGGACTGCGATTTTGACAGCTGGCAGACTGAGATTTTGTCAACTCATGAATGAGAATTCAAAAAAAAACAATCCTGGTCTGCAATCTGACAAAATCCTAGTCCACCAGTCGATCTTCATTCGTGAGATGTCAGAATCCTAGTCCATCAGTTTAATCCTGCTCCATGAGATGGGCTATCTGTTCAGGAAATGATGGACAAGGATTTTGTAGGCTCACGAACAAAGATCGTCTCACAGACTAGGATTTTGTCAGCTCATGGACGAGGATCATTAGCGAGTTGGGGTCAAAGAATTTTTTAATTTAAAAAAAATATTTTTTGACAAAAACGAGCCAAACCAAAGGCATGGCATCATAGAGGGCATCATCCTGAACAAAACCCATGCCTCATTTGGCCCAAAAGTCAACCGTGGAGAAAACTACATTTTGTTGGGCTAAAAAAACAGAAAACAAGATGATGCTTGTGGACAAGGAATTTTCTGGTGGAGCAGAATTTTTCAAAAATCCTGAGTCTGTGAGCTGACAAAATCCTTTGCCATGAGACCATTTTTATTTCATGAAAAATACACATAAATTTTGGAGTGAAGTGAGCATGCTCAGAACTTGAAAATTAAAAATACAATAACTTTTCAACTGATTAATATTCTTTTAGCAAACCAGTGCTGGATTGTTCCTTGAACCAAGATCTTTCTATGTTCCAAATTGCAGACCAAAAGATGACACAGTGTGGTTGCAGTGCCATAGCCAAAAAATGTGTCAAAAGTGGCAAAAAATGCATTTTTGGGCATTTTGCTGCACAGAAACCATAAGGCTGACCAAATTGCGACTTGGTAAACCAAGAGATCTGCCATACTACACTCGGCATTCCAAATTTCATGCAAATCCGTGAACGGTTGCAAATTTATTAGCGTACAAAAATTGAGGTTTAACATTAAAGTGCCTACTCAACCCTAAATACAGGGGTGCACCCATGCCCCTATAATATATATGGATATGTGTATATATATTATACTGTTGCGGTCACATCAGTATAGTTAGGGATGCATGGCCACTTCTATGTTAAACCCCAGATTTTGCACTGTAAAAACTTTGCAACCATATAATGGATTTGCCTGAAATTTTGCCTGCATGGTCTGGTGCAATAGGTCTCTGGATCTGGCAAGTTTTGTTATGGTCAGATAAGTGGTTGCGGAGCTACAGAGTGGCCAAAAACACTAAAAATAGGTGTTTTGCTTGTTTCTTTGCTCATGGGTACAGACCGCAGGATTTGTCCATTTGGTCAGAAAAGTTCATGGAAGGTGCTGTATGGGTCACTGATATGATTTGTGAAGATTTGGTGAAAAAAATATTAAACTGTTCAACACTTGTTCAAAAAACAAGTTTCTCATTATAGTCAAGGGGAAAAAATATATGCATCTCTTGAAAGCTGCTGCCACTACATTTTACTGTTGCAAATGGCATTTTTACTGTCATGTGGTGGCCATCTTATTTTCAGTTAGTGAGATATAAAAATGCCTGCATTTAAATTTTGGACTTCCTAGGAAAACACTGACTGCTGTGTTTACCTAGTCAGGTCCTGAGTATTATAGCACTATCTTTTTTGGTGGGTAAAACCCCCCAGAAATGTCTTTTTAAAGATCAGGTCTTCCATAGTGTTGCAAAGTGTGACAGAAAAGGCTGCGATACTTTTGCAAATCATGAAAGTGTCTGCCTATTTTTCGAAAATGTAGCAATTTACGACAGTATTTTACCAAAAAAAAAATATTTGCCATCACACTGCAGCAAAACGGTTGGGATTCTTGGGTTGAAATTTGCAGGATGGCAAGCCCCGGTCCCACAGGTGTGCCTTTTGGAGATTTGGTACCAAAACATTAAATGGCCCATAGTTACAGTGCTCCAAAGTTGAGGAATTTCCCATAGGTTAACATTGCGGCACCCATGGCAGCTTTTGACACCCATATCTTGGAAACGGTGCAAGATGTAGATTTTTTGCTACCCACAGCTTAGTTCACCTTCAGGTGAACTAAGCTTGCAAGGAAGTGTTGAAGTCATAGATTACACCTGCCATGAATTTTTTTCCATACTTGCTATGGTTACTGAGATATTGCCAATTTAGTGTTACAAGGGTTCCCTTTCAGTACAATGGTGCTGCTGTATGGCTCAATACTTATGTGTAAGTGGGAGTGCAGGGCCCAGAGGGCCCCCACTCCCACATCTGCATACCATTGTGCAAAACTGGACAGTGTCATCGGAGCGCAGTGCCCAGAGGTCCCGTGCTCCCAATCCCACATTACAGTTACTTTGTCCAAAAGAAGGGGGATTAATTGCAAAAAAACAGTGTTAATCATAAATTAGTGCTTATAGCACATTGCCAAAAGTTAGAATGTGGTATGTTAGGGTTACTCCAACCCCTCATGACTCCCCATCTCCCCTTTCCCCACACCTACACACTACACACATCAACAGATGATGGTGTGTAACATATGGTCATCAGGCATAGCTCATACCCCATTCTCCTATGCTGTAGCATAGCAGCCTGCTCACACATTGAATGGGGTGAGAATTCACAATGATGACCCAATGGTATACCCTGATGTATGAACCTCTAAACATAGCTTATACATATTTCTGGTGGTAATAAGACATATTTCAGAATACTGTGTTCTTGCACTATTTAAGTCACTGAGTGTCTTCTATGCCACACACACACAGACATATGCCACACAAAAAATATTATATGTCAATGACATGCTCCAAACAACTGCATTGTTATACAACTTACAGACTCAGTCCCCCCTCTAAACACACACACACACACATATAGACACACATGCAGACACATAGCCAGACACACACATGCACATAGCCACACACACACACACATATGCACACCTATACACACATACACACATGCACACACATATACACACACACTCACAAAAACACGCACATGCACACACACACACACACACACAATCCAGGGGGTATTTGAGTTAAGGAATACAGTAATGTTAAGTTTACCTACATCCCAAAAACCTCCTCCCCACTCTTCCATCCCCACACTACACACACACCAACAGATATTGTGGTGTGTAATAGGGTTGACTGGATAAAGACTCACCACATTCTCCTATGCTGCAGCATATCAATCTGTTGATGCATGGAATGTGGTGAGAGTTCAGTCTGGGATATTCTATTGTCTTACTCAGATAATGTCCCTAGCCCCCTCTCCCACACCCACCCACACACAAAAAAAAAACTGTTGTTGAATACTGGCATGACATCCACACACCAACTGAAGCATTGAACATTAATGACATACTTTCTGATATGAAACACATATATGTTTGAAGGCAGTGACTTCTTTTTTGTTAATAGCAGAATGAGCAGCATCCCCTCTCAACATTAGAGACTGTTTCTTGAGTTGACAGACATAGCCATAATAAACGCATACTCTTTATTGCCACACCTCCATATTATGAATCACACATACTTTGCAACACTGTGTACTTGCACTGTGCTGTGATGTTATTTTCATCATAATATTGTAATGCATCAAATATTACAAAGCAAGGTACTGTTACCCCCCACCTGCACTTCTGCACACCCATACTCCACACAACAACAGACAGGGTGTGCCATGGGGTCATACAGCATGACTCTCACTGTATTCTACTTCTCTGTAGCATATCAAAAAGTTTACATATTGAACAGTGTGACAGTTTGGCCTGGGACATTCTAATGTCTTTACTCAGGTTATACCCTTAACCCCTCCTCCCAGACCCACCCCCCAAAAAATCAGGTGTTGAATATTGGCATGACATCCACAACACAACTGAAGCACTGAACATTGATGTAATATTTTTTGATATGAAACACATACATGTTTAAAAACAGTGACTTCTTTTTTGTTAATAGGGGAATGACCAGCACCTCCTTCCAACATTAGCCACTGTCTCTTAAGTTGGCAGAAACAACCTTAATAAATACATGCTCATTACTGGTACACCTCCGTAATATGAATCACACATATATTGCAACTGTGTATACTTAAACTGTGTAAGTGAAGGAATATCTACCCACCCTCACCACCCAGGGATATGTCAGTTCCTTACATCAAAGGACTGCATTGGAATGTAGTATTATAACACACCAAATGTTACAAAGTAAGATGCTGTTATACCACCCATCCCACCCACAACCACCCCCACACTCCACATGACAAAAGACGGGATGTGCCAGGGGTTCATTCTGCCTAACTCTCACTCTATTCTCCTTTACTGTAGTATCTCAACAAGAGTATACATGGAATGGCATGATAGTGGGGCCTGATGATACCATGGCTCACCATGATGTATGAACCTCTAAGCATAGCTGGTAAATATTCCTGGCATCAATCATATATATGTCCGAATACTGTGGTCTTGCACTCTTTGAGCCACTGAGTGTCTACCTCCCTTCCCACACAGAGACACATTCTATAATAATATGTATAAAGTAGTACACAAATATATAAAAGCTTTTATTTCTTGATATTTTTAAATATAAAATATTACAAATACAAAATAACATTTTTTCTGCAAAATAAAGTACTTTGAATTCTTCCATAATCTTAAAGCAAAAAAAATTGCATTTAGTTTGTAAGTAAAAAAATAATATTGATTTCTTTAAAAATAAAAACAAAGTCTTTAGAGAGGTGCTTCTCTTTTGTAGAGGCGGTGGGGTGGGTCTGGTTGGAGCAGACCTGGAAGGCAGCATGTAAATGGAAGCTGCTGAGGTAGGTAGCCCTGAGATACCAGTCAGTATGAAGGGGTGGGGTCTTCATACATCCTCGGGGAGACTAGCAGTTGTTGGTCCACCTTGGATTTGTGGAGAAGCAGCAACTGTAGATGCTTGTGGTTCTGCAGCTGTGTCAACAGGCTCCAATAGAAGATGGATAGATACCACACGGCCTAGCTGCACACCAAAAGTTTGCAGCTGGAGATGCAGCATGGCCTTGAGGGTCTCCTGAATTTTGTCCATCTTCTGTAAGAGCATGTTGACATGGCTGCAGTGATGATGGCATAGCCTTTTGGTGGATGGACTGCTGGTGGCAGCTGTAAACAAAAAATGTAAATCGATTTCTGATTTCATTTGATAAGAAAGAGCTTTGTTAATATGTTGACACATTTCACAGCATTAATAAGTAAGTTCTTAATACTATGCTTGCATAGGTTTTTCTAAGACCCGTTGAAGAGTACTACTCATCTTATTTATTGCCTAGACATGTAGTACTTTTAGGTGTTTTCACATATCACATATTTAACTTCTGTATGTCTCTCCATCCCACACACCATGATTAATGCATACAACTTGTATGTCCTCAAGCAGGGAGTCTCAATCACAACTGGACCCCTCTGAACCCCCCCACCACCACCAACACACAGAGACATGCATAAATAACAGTTAGTGTGTCCTGAGGTAATAGACACAGACTAAGTTAAACGTTACAGATTAAGTGTTACACATCAATGACAGCAAATACATAAATGGCAGAACACTGGGAATTGTAACTGCATCAATAAGTGAATGACACCTCCAAAACCACCAACCACTGTTTGTTGAGTTCAAGGCCACAATACAAATAAATGTGTATACATTAACACATTATATATGTTGGATACTGGATGGGCAAGTATGCAAAACCAGTGTGTTGTGCCACTGAGGGTTACTGATTAACTGTTACCTTGAGAACAAACATAAAGAGGTCTATGGGAATGTGATTCCCGAGATGGCAAAACACAGTGGTTGTGCATAGAGTTGTCTATCCACTATTCTATATAGAGTCTAGGTATTGATTCCTATTTCAGACACAGCACTTTGTTCTAATTATCTGGTGACTGAGAGGGGGCACTTGAGGGTTATCGGAATGCTGAAATAAGTGGTACATTTTTACTGCAGATTATTCTGCAAGTTCAAGTGTAAAAACAGCAATTATACAATGGCAATAAAAAATCCTAGAACCTGACTGGCTGTCTTCCCTTGGCAACAGTGAGGTTATCTGAGCACAACCTCCCTGTACTGATTTGTCACTTCATTGTCTCATCCTCTCTTCAGAAACAAAAATATATTGGCACACTAAAAATCTCCTAAAAACATGTTTTAATTTTTTTTAATTTTATTTTGTATGACACTGAGCCATTGTATAATTGCAATAATGCACTTCAAGGCGTGGGTCGTGCTGGGATAACCTCACTTCTGGGACATTGGACGTACCCAATCTGCAGCCTCCTGCCCATCCACCCAAGCATGAGGTTATCCCAGCATGACCTATACCCTGTCGTGGATTATTGCTTAATTTACAACTTAGTTTGATACGGGTAATCAAGTGTGTGTTATGCATAACAACATTACACCATACTGCATAAAAGTTTACTGTATTATTTAACCTACATGAAATTGTTTGTGACACTTACAATGTTTACATTAACATGGATTGTATACAGGTACCTCTAACTGCACTGTCATGTTCTACAATAGTGTTACTACCTGCATTATATGATTTGTGACTGTGACATTAGTAGCTGGCACTACATGCTCAAATTAAATGCATTGAATACTGAAGTAATCCACAGAGACTAATAATGATTTAAAGATCACTGTCTTACACACCTGATTGCAAGTACATACACTTTTTGGAAGAGTTTAATATTATGTAGTCAGCTTCTGTCCAGCCCCCCCCCCGACCTCATCAAAGATGAGACACTGTATCATGAGGTTACAAGAACAAATTAAGTGAAGTGATAAACATATCTATTACACTGTGCTGGTAATATACACAAATATGTAAGAGCACGGTGCCATTTTAAATTCTCAGGCATGCCCTCCCCAACTGTAGTTAGTTTACTGTGATTTGAGGGACACTGCCCAACTGATCTTCAAAACAAGAATGTAATACATGTCTAGTATCAACTACACATATGTTTGTACACGTTATGATTTAATTAGCTCACATAGGGGTTGACCTCCCCCCCATCAGCTGTTATAGTAACAATGCTACTTACCTTCTGTGCCATTGTCTGCCTCCTGCTTCACCACGACATGTGGGCCACCATCTCCAGTTTCCCTGGGGTCTGTTGGTTGTAAATTTATGAAAATATTTAATATATATTATATATTGTATTGCATTTTTGAGAATCGTTATAATAAATTGTTTCATATTATTTAGTTTTATGTGAAGTTACACTTTTGTATTTCTTTTTGTTTACTGATTAACAGATAATGGATTACATTTTAATTGAGAGACATGATACTGCTGCTCACCAAATGATAAAACATAAACTGAGGTAAAGAGTATTACTACACCTTATTGTATTAACAGCCCATGCTTATTATGTAAGTGTATATAACATAAGTATTTAGATTAATAATTGAGTAGATTGTATCCTAGTTGTGCTATTGATTGAAATATCCCATACCACACTTGTCACCAACAAAAGAAACCCAATTGCTACTTATTTTAGACATAGTGAGCTTTATCTTATTCAAACAAGCATTTGTCAATGCCTAATGTTGTCTCGCTGGCATTGGCACTGGAAGTGCAGGAGTTAGAGATGCATAATAGGAATGGCAGTGAAGTATTGAACGGAAGCCAACCCCACCCCCCACCCTGCAGAGACTGACAGGCATTGGGGTGTGCCTTTGGGTCATCAGCTATAATGCTCATACCATTCTACCTCACCCTACCCTGTAGACACTGACAAGTGTCGTGGTATGCTTTGGAGTCTTTGGGCATTATACTTACTCCATTCCATAAGGAAATATGCTGAGGTGGGTGCAGTATAGAAGAATGGCATGAACTTTAGGGCCGAACACTCCAAGGCAGACCTCTATGCCTGTCACTGGCTGCAGGGTGGGGATGGGGGGGGGGTGGAATGGCATGAGCATTACAGCCAATGATCCCAAGTGACACCCCTGATGCTTGTCAGTGTCTACAGAGTGGGGTGTTACAGTTGGAAGCCTAACGCTGTAGTCGTTTGTTTGTATTTTCACTCCAAATTTTCAACATAGGTTTTTTGTGACCCTACCTCATGAAAAGCAGCACTATCAGTTTGTTAGCTGAAAGGTGGTTTTGCACAGTGGCTATGCCATTTGGTGAGACAGAGATGAAAACACATTTTGGGCAGGATGTGCAAAATGACAACTGTATTGTTCATGAGGAGGTGTAAAAAAATGGCAACGTTAAAAATGTGGAGTGAAAATATGAAAAATTGGTGGTCATGAGCATGCACAGAAACTGTGCAACACACATCCATAACCCAATTATTTTCAGGACTGTTTTAATCACATTTTCAAAATAGGCATTTTGGGACCTCCCCTCATGAACAGTGGCACTGTGATTTTCTTAATTTGTCCCAAAAGTTGATTTCCCACAATGACCACGTCACTGTGCACCACAGGTGAGAAAACACATTTTGGGCAGGATGAGAAAATTACACCTGTACTGTTCATAAGGAGGTGTGAAAAAATGCCAGTGTTGAAAATCTGGCATGAAAATATTGCAAATTTGCAAAGTTACAAGGGTGCATGGAAACTGTGCAACACACGCTAGTAACACAATCATTTTATGGTCGTTTGTCACCAAATTGTCAACATAGGCATTTTAGGACCTCTGCTCATGAACAGTGTCAGCGTCATTTCTGAAAACTGTCCCAAAAACTGATTTCGCACAGCGACCATGCTATTCTGCGCTGGACGTGTGAAAACACATTTTGGCCAGGATATGTAAAATGACAGCCATACTGTTCATAAGGAGGTGTGGGAAAATGCCAATTTTGAAAATCTGGAGTGAAAATATTACAGATTCAACAAAGTTATGAGTGTGCATGGAAACTGCACAATGCACGCTCATAAAATAGCCTTTTTTTGAAATTTTTCCACCAAATTTGCAACATAGGCTTTTTGAGAGCCCCCCTCATGAACAGTGATTCCATGCAGTGACCACAAAATCACTTTTTGGGATGAAATAACACCATGACAGTGACTAAATTCATGAGGAGGGGTCCAAATAACCCCATGTTGAACATTTGGTGCCCAAATTCCCAAAAATGACTGAGATAGGTACCAAAGTTGAAAAACACCTATTTATGCCATAATACAGCTTACTGGCATTTCTTCAGTTCGCGGTCAGCTTTGAAGAGTGCAGATGTGTTCCCGGTCCAATGAAGGTCATCACGCCAGGCTCTGGAGGTAAGTATGGGGTGAGGGGGTGTGTGTGGAGGAAGGGCACACAGAGGGTGGGCATGGGTTGGAGGCAGGGAGACCACAAGGGACCATTTTCTTCTTTCACAGGTTAAAAAAAACATCACGGGACAGTTTTGGTTTTTCAGGGGCATTTGGCATGCTGGGGTGGGCTTCCAGCATGCCACCTCGTGTTTGGGGGATTATGTAGCAAGGGTTGGGCACCCCATCGGCACATACCAAAGGGAGGAAGAGCCGAGGGGGATTGGGCACCCCACATGGCACACAACAAAATTGGGGGGGACACAATGCCAATGAGCAGTGGGCACCCCCATTGGCAAAATAAATGGGGAAGGGAGGACTGAAGCTGATGGGGATTGGGGCCCCCATCGGCAAAGAAAGACTGTTTGGGGGCACGTGATGCCAAAGGGGATTGGGCACCCCCTTGGCAAACACTTTAAATGGGAGGGAGACATTATGCTGATGGAGAGTGGTCTCCCACATCAGGAAATGAAGTGGGTTGGGGCACTGTGCACAGCGGCAGTCAGTGCCACCATATTGATTGAATGGTTTCACCAGGATAGGCACATCGGGAGGGCCTATTATTGTGTCGCTGCATGATTGCAGTGGACCTTTTCTTAGATCTCATCACCACTTAAGTTATGCCTGGTGTCAACGCCTACAGCTGCCTTATTGGAGAATGAGGGATGCACCTACTGATGCATGCCCTGCATTTGCCCACAGTGACTGCACCTCCAAATCTGCTACTAATGTAATATGTTGGCTGGCACGCACACACAAGCCAACATAAAAATAAGTACCATATAGCAGAAATCTACTATCTTTCATGCATACATTAATTATGTTTTATTATCATACTGTACTGTTTAATTGTAATAGCTTTTTATTGACTATATCATGTACTTACCAGATGATTGAATAAAGATGACATCATTATATTTTTCAGACCCTACTTCCTCCATCTGCTCACCTTGAGCTGGTACTACTTCTGGCCTACTGGGACCTCTCCTAACAGGCTGTGAAACAGTAATGTTATACATGATAACTAATGGATTTTATATTACAGTAATGTACTTTCTATAGCTGTGTTGTACATATCTAGTGCTATAACCTACATTTCTTTGTGTACTACCTATCCCTACCCAGGCAGTGCATAACACAACAAAAAGAAGCTCTGTAAACTGTATACACAGGCTAATGAGGACACAGGCACAGTTGAAGTGATCCTCCAAAGATTAATGTCACACCACTAAGATATCAATAACATATATCACTGAAAACTACTACATTCAATTGTGCTCATCAGGGACCCCACCACCCCACACACACACTCACACTCACACACTATTTGCTGCATTATAAGTTAACGCTCACAGCTTAAATAAACCAGTTAACATTACAGTTAAACCTCACTGGTGTAAACTACAGATAGCTTGGAAGAATATGAGATTGCACTGTCTTAGTTTTTGAATTTATCACCCACCTTCACAAACCCGCACACACACACTTCCCACACACAAAAACGGTAATAGAATATGCACATTATTTAACCAGGAGTAGCACACTAAGCCAAAGCTTGTTTTCAAATACAATCTGAGAACACAAGGAAGTTATGTGACTTGCTCAGGATCACACAGTATGCACCTAGGCAGCTGTGGGATTCAAACCCAGGTATGGACCACAGGTGGTGGATAATGACATCACAGGCATTACTTAACTCATCCCCTGCATATTAAATTTACTACTTAATGCTGCCAGAACCATATATGTTTTACCAAAAAATAACTTACACTATCTTAGTCAGTAAATCCCACCCCCCACATACATCTCACAACATTAGTGATTGGATACTGAGTTAACAGTCAATTCCATAAATATACCAGCTAATATTCACATTACACCTACTTGGCAGCAACAATACATATGTTGGGATATGGGGACCTTCCATGGTGTCAGTATGGGAATGCCCCCCACCACATCCTCACCCCTAACACATCTGGCACTGTATCATGACGGCACAACTACTAGCCAACTGATGCATTAAATATTACCATTACAATGCAATAATAACAATCTGATACATGTTTGATCACTAGGAACTTACATTGTCTTAGTCAACTGATACCTACCCCCTCCCCCCACACACACACACAACATTAGTCACAGTACACTGAATTAAGAATTATGGTCCAAATAAATCAGTTAACATTACCATTGATGTCACTGGCAACAAATACAAAATTGTTTTCAGGAATGGTACATTACAAATTAAGAGTTAGGGAGTCTCCACTCCTCTGCCCCCCCACACACATAATGACTGTTTCTGTATACTGAGTTGACAGACACACTACAATTGATACACCAAATACGTACATCACAACTGACTGTTATCAACCACATGTATGTTTTAATATTAGGGACTGTCATTATATTACCCATGGAATACCCCTACCACCACCAACACCCTGTGCAGCACTAATCACTGCATAGTTACTTCACAGTCACAGCCAAAACAAACCATTTCCCATTAATGTAACTTACTAATTTAGTCTTAATATATATGGTTGAATACTGCCCACTTACACAGAGTCGGACAGTGTATTAACTCTTAATTGAGTAGAACAGCTGCTGGATAATTAGGTCGCAGCAACAATAAAAGTGATTTGTTAAATATTGATGTTAGGCCTCAGTGCTGCAAACCACACATATGCTTGCTTACTAAGGACTTCCGTTATATTAGTTAGGGAATGCACCCCCCCACACACACATCCACACATTTACAAAAAACTCAACAGTCATTGTGTGGTGATTTACATAGAAACATAGAAGTTGATGGCAGATAAGGACACAAGGCCCATCCAGTCTGCTTATTCCTTTTTCTACCTTATGAATGTGCCATCAGCCTTTGCTCTGTCAAAGGCCTATATATTCATACTCATCTGTATTGCTCCCTTATGCCTATCCCATGCCTGTTTGAAGCCATGCACTGTGTTCACATTCACCACTTCCTGAGGTAGGCCATTCCATGCATCCACTACCCATTCTGTGAAAAAGAACTTCCCCACATTACCCCTTAATCGGCCTCCCTCTAATCTCATGCTTTGTCCTCTTGTCCTGCTATTTTTCTTATATTGAAACTACTTAGACTCTTTTACCTTGTTAATGCCCTTAAGGTGTTTGAATGTTTCGATCATATCACCTTTCTCCCTCCTTTGCTCTACAGTACACATCTTGAGCTTATTAATCTGTTCTCATATGTTTTCTGATGCAGTCTCTGCACCATTTTGGTTGCCTTTCTCTGGACTGCCTCAATTTGGTTAATGTCCTTGTGAAGGTGTGGCCTCAGTACTGCAGGCAGTACTCCAGATGGGGCCTAACCAGTGTCTTGTAAAGAGGGATTATTACCTCCCTCTTCTGACTTGTGATACCCTACTAATACACCCCCACATCCCCCTAGCCTTACTTACTGCCTTAGTGGTCTGCTTGGATGATTTCAGGTCATCGGTGATGATGATACCCAAGTCTCTTTCTTCTCTTGTGACTGCCAGCAACTCCCCTACCAGCCTACAGGTGGCTTCAGGGTTTTTCTTCCCTATGTGCATGATCTTGCACTTCTTTGTGTTAAACCTCAGTTGCCACTCTTCTGATCATTTTGCTAGTTTATCCAGATCTCTTCTCATTCTGCCACCCCATCTGGATCATCTACTCTGTTGCAGATCTTGGTGTCATCTGCAAACAGACAAACCTTACCCTCCAGTCCATCTGCAATGTCACTGATGAAGATATTGAAGAGGACTGGCCCCAAGATTGATTTAGTTATGAGTTGACACTCATAACTGAAATACAACTGCTAACATTACTGTACCCCCATATAAAAACAAAATTTGTAGGTTTAATCTGTGCAACATTGAACCATGTAGGTTAGGAAAGGCATCAAGTTACACAATGGCAGGTACTGGATATTGAAATAATGGGTTCAACAGTAGTCATTGACTACATATTTTTTTTGCATCACCCTTATATAAAATCACTTACATTTAGGGAAATACTCTATGTGCATGCATTTTCTTAGCAAGTGGATGCCCCATTACAACCCCTACAGTGCATGCCAAAAAAACAACACTTTTACTTGAAACAATACACATATCTCAATTTTTAAACTAAACCATAACACTTGCCCTTACCCTGAAATAGTGATATGTATTCTATTACTGCTGCCTTGTGCAATACAATCAACACACTTTAATTAGTACACTAACATGTTGTTTATTTCAAGTATTATTGTTTACTTATGGACAATGTCATGCTCACCTGCATGTGGCTTGCCAGCTTTTTCCCACAGCTCATAGGCCAGGTAGTACTGGCCCAAATCCTGCACTGGTACCTCAGTGCATTCTAATAGGTCATAAAATCTTTGCCTCGGTAGCTTCCATTTATACTTACACATCCTAGGTGTCTTTTGTATTTTCAGTTTTTTATTTATGTGCTGGTTCACTGCCTTCTAGGTCTGCTCCAGCCATAGACTGGTACTCTGCATCACAATTTTAGCATTGGCTTTCTTGCCCACCGCCTCCACAAGGAGAGGTGCCACTCTAATTTTCAGATTTTAACAATTTTCTGAAAAACATAATAGATAACTTATTAAACAACTGATGTAGATGTGCAACATTTTATTATATTAACCTTTTTTAATAACATGTTAATGTACTACTAAGGTACAAGCAGATTCAATTTTGAAATATGTTAACAACAATCATGTTGTACACTGTTATTACTATCTATAAATTGTTTGTTAATACTGTGCACTCTGTTACTGCACTGATATATGCAGCTACATTATTTTAGATCCCTCTCATGTTTCTTAACTGTGTTTGTGTAGGTAAGGTGGATAATCTATTTTTGACCAAAACAGTGAGTTGGCTCTTAAAAGAGCCATTTGGCTTTTACAGGTCACATTTTTACACTCTGAACTGCTGGGTGTCATGCCATTACCTCCAAAGAAGAAGGAGAAGGGCCCCCCAGGTTCTACACCTGGGGGGTGAAAAGACAAAGAAAGAAGAATGCATAAGAAAGAAAATCAATGTTTGGAACCTTTGGTATAAAAGAAATGGACATTAGCATAAAATGGTGTATAAAAATTGGGAAGATTATTGGAAAGTTTGGGACCAATGGTCTTCAAGTTGTGAATATAATTTAAGGTAAGTAATGATGTATGGGGCTGTATAAAAGAATAAAATAATTGCTGATATGAGCACCCACCACTACTGTGTAAGCCTCTTCCTAGGAAAATCGGTGACAATCTATTTTTGACCGAAATAGTGAGTTGGCTCTTAAAAGATCCATTTGGCTTTTACAGGTCACATTTTTACACTCTGAACTTCAGAGCACTCTGAGAATGCCGTCTCAGAGGTCTCCCAAAATAAGGCAATTGCCAGCATCTGAGACATGCACACCATCTTGTAAGTATAGCCAATCTTTATAATACTTAATTTTTGGGTGATGTATGGTACAAATCCCAAGCATGCGTAAATATCCAGATATTTGGATGTTAAACTTTCTTCTGGCTCTGTTGAGCAGGTGCATGTGCTGTTCTGCATGCTAGATCATGTGCTCTGTGATGTCAGAATAGACAATCTTACAGGTGGGTAACATCTCTCTCTTAGTGAAGCCAGGTCCAGTTTTGCTTCAGCCAAGAAATCTACCCATCTTTTGTAGCCTAAATCATTATCTACAAGATGGATCATCAGTATGTCTGGTGGAGGCTGGTTGCTCAGTAGCCTGTACATAGTTGGCATGAGAGGATCCCACCTCATGCCTCCCCTACCAAATCACTTTACACTGCAATTAGGCAGCTGCAGGTCACTTCCAAAGTGACTTGCTTGAACAAAATCACCACCTCTTTTAATTAAACTGCTTCCCACCATCCACAGAGTACGTTTGTTATTTCCTGCCATTCTAAGTTGATTACACAGATAAATTGACAGCTAGCTTCTGAAAATGCAGACTGTCTTCTGCAGTATCCTGTCAGTACTGACTATGTCAAAATACAGTTTTCCCTCCCTATTTACAAATTTCTTAATGGGCTGGCAACAGAGGTTTCACAACAGTATATTGGCTTACATAATTATCTAGTTGCCAATTAACAAACATCATCTCATACTATGCAGATGCTTCCTTTTCATTGGGTGGCCCACTGCAATTTTACAAACTAATTAAGAAGGAAATTGTAGCTTGCTAATAGGTCTGTTTAAACAACAACAAATGAGTGCTGATAATGCATTGGCTACTAGTTCCTTTATAGAACATGTACACACTGTATGCTGCCTCCATTTTCAGCTGTCATTTTTGGTGGTAAGTTTACAATATTGCTTTGAGTTCAAACTTTGATAACTTCACTTTACAGCTTAATTTGTTATTTATGTTAACACTGCCTAGTGCACCTCTAAAAAAACATTTTGTTATATGCTATTTTTAAGCAAAAACACTATTAATTAGTTTTAAAACATTAAATAGAAACTAGTTGTACTTACCGTCCTTCAGTGGCTCTTATGCAGTTGCATCTAAGATGGATGCTGGATGTTTCTTCTTTGATTTTATGTGTCGCTGATTGGAGCTTGTAATATCACGATTTTCTCCACAGAAAATGTATTTAAATAAATACATATTTATATGTACTGCTATATGACTGGTTGAACTGGATGTCAATCAATTGCTATAAACAATGTGATTAGTCAAAGCTGTAATGTGTGTGTTTTTTACAGAAAAAAACTTGGCTGCTCTTAGTAGATCTAGGTTCTCATATTTTTAAATTACAAGATTTAGCCTTTTAAATTAGTTAATCTGAGGCTGTTAATCATGTACATTACTGTTATATGCTTTGCTTTACTGCATTTTAGTTGGTGTTTGGGTCACTGACACTTTTTACATGATTTGGTAGCATTTCCTGGTTGTGAGGCATCATGGGAACCTCTTGGTTCAAGGGTTAAAAAGATTTGCAAGACTGTCACATATGCAACACTACGTTTGCAACAGTGTCATGTTTTGTGATGGGGTGTTTTTGAAAGTGTTCAATTTTGTGACTGTAACCAAGTCAGATGGTCTGTATGCAAAAGTACATTTGCGACACTACCATGTTTGTGAAAGGACATTTGTGACAGTGTCATTTTTGTGAAAGGACATTTGCAACACTGTCACAAATGTGACATTGGAGACACAAAACGTTTGTGATTTGTAACATTCTTGCATATGCTGTGTTGCAAACACAACAGTGTCTCGGGCTTACTGTAGCAAAACATGATAGTTTGGCAAACTGGTCGCTCAAAACACGACAGTGTTGCAAATTGGTGTCTTAAATCAGAACACTTTTGCAATTGTTGACACTGCTAATGAAAAATATGGAAACATTCTTAAAAACCTCATTACAAGTGAACGGTTTGAACATTTCATCTCAAATTTGCCATGTAACAAGCTGTAGACCCACAGATGTGTATTTTACTGGGTCACTGACAGCAATGGATATAAATTATGTAGTTCTGTTTCCATATGTACATGTAATTGTGACAGCATTACATACAGGGTCTCTACTACCACATATGCACACCACTATGCTAATAAATGAACAGCATAAAGTGAAGTATTGCATTAAACAAGAAAGCATAACATTTAAACTTGTGATTATTATATTGCAATATACTATATTCAAGACATGTGCATAAAGTATTAAAAGTATTATGGAAATTACTAAATTTGTTTGTGATGCTAATTGCTTGTTTCTGTCCTTCTCTCATAGGTGTCTGATATTGGTCAGCATTTTGGGATATTTGTTCTACAACAACACAGTGAACTCATCATAGAAGCAGAGACTTTATGCCAAACAAAGACGTAACAGATACGTAGTAGTATAGTGTTGCTGAAGAGTACAAAGAACAGTACACATAACACATCAAAGCATATGAACAGCAGTCGGTCTGTACACAGACATAGGTTGCCAATTACTGATTCCACTGCAATGCAACTTGGTTGCTCATCTGCAACCCAAAAATGCAAAATGGGTAAACAGTTGAAAAACAGTCCTAAAAAGAAAAAAAGCTGTCATGCAGCCATGATCAAGAATACATAGTACACAACAGAGATCTATCTCTATTGTCACTTGCCATCTCAGGAAACCAAAGTATTATCAATCATTGTCAGCTAAAGCTAAGGTTGATAGAATTATTGCAGCTATAATGTGTCATGAAGGTAAGAGACTGAAGAGTCATCTTGCATTAATGAAGCTACGACTGAGAGTATGCACATTTGTCAATAGAACACTAGCTGTGCTTCAACAGTTGTGGCATAAAATGACAGAGCAGGTGGAACATTTCAGAAAAGTTGTCTATGCTGTGAAGATGAAGTTACAACACTTCCCAAATCTGAACAAGCACAACTTTTCTGAAATTTTTACAGGCAGCTGGCTACACACTCAGCATTCAGAGACATTTTTCTGGCAGGAATCATACCACCCATAGAAGAGGGATAGCACCTTCTACATTGATGAGGATGGCAAAGTAGGCAATGTGTTGAGTGTATGTCATGATGCTAGACCAGCTGAGTCCAATGATGACAATGCCTCAACAGGTGGTCAACATAGGTGCAATTGTCTCACATGGACATGTGATGATACATGTAATCTGAGACAATCATCTTTTGATGAAGTTGCATAGTTTATAAATCTCTTTGTTGTCACTAAACAGAAAGAGTGACATAAATTATTTCAGACAATAGACCACTGTGAAATTTGTTCACATACTGGACTGCTGGCACATTCATTGGCATGCTTAGACAGTGGTGTTTGTAATAGTGGGTTTTACCATATGCTAGCAATGTATTAGTCCAGCATGCGCACCTTTGTATACAAGATATATGAAGTAATGAGAGCTGTGTCACTGTACACACACCTATCTGAGTTGTTGCAATCTGGTGACATGAAAGGTGCTAGTAAACTGATTGAAAAGGTGCAATGCAGCAGTCATGCTATGGATATACTTCCTCAAGAAACATCAGCTGTTGATTCCGGTACTGTCTCTCATGGAAACAGAGATTGTTAAAGTCTGTGGTAAACCCATTCCCAAATCTGGTTGGTAAAGAGATAGAAATTCGACTCTGTTTGTGTGTCATGTCATAGACTGTGTTACCAGAAGTAAACTAATGTAATGTAATGTAAATTAAATAATGTTACAGTTGATCTGGAAAAGATACAGTGTTTTAATAAGATGTAGGCATGATTGTTGGCATTCTTACTATTACAGCATAACTTTGACCTAGACCCAATGGTTATCATGTGTCAATACTTCTTTTCTAAGGTGAAGCATGACACAATGCCACCTAGGTCAGTTCTAAACAACATGGAGGCACATGTGACACCTAATGAGATTGCTACATTGAAAATGTTTGAATGGATTCTTATACAACCAATGAAACTGTTCCAGACTAGTCTGTGTCTGAACACTAGGACATGACACATACCCAAGAAAGAGCTCACTAAGTCTCTAAAGGGCTCTGTTATGTATCTGCCTCTTCATTTACAAGAAAATGTGGAGGCAATCTCTAATGAAAACATTCTAGTTATTCTTGTACATGGTGTACCAATTAATTCAAAGGTTATCTGGCAGGATGTTGTCAATGCACAGAAGGTAAAAACTGCTCTCAGTTACTTAAAGAGCAATACTTCCTTCTATGCAGACCTTGACATTAACCAAATGAGCAGCATGTCTGCTCAGTATGGAGTGTTGGACATAAAGAAGCCAATCATCGAGAAGGTCAATGTGGCAACAAATGAAAGCATGTATGAACAGTACACAATTCACCCTTTACATGACAGAGATCCAGTTGGAGTTGAATATGTTTGAATGTATTCTCATTCAAACTAGAAACCATTCCAGACTTTTCTACACCTGAATACTAGGACATGGAACATACCCCCGAAAGAGCTCATCAAGTCTCTGAAGGGCTCTGTCATGTATCTGCACTTCCTTTACAAGAAAATGTGGATGCAATTTCAAATGAAAACAGTCTAATTATTCTTCTTAACGGAGTGCCAACTAAGGTCAAAGGTTATCTGGCAGGATGTTGCCAATGTACAGAAAGTAAAAACAGCTCTCACTTACTTGAAGAGCAATAATCCCTTCTATGCAGACCTTGACATTGATAGAATGAGCAGCATATCTGCTCAGGATGATGTGTTGGACATGAAGAAGCCAATTATCAAGAAGGTAAATGTAGAAACAAATGAAAGTGTGTATAAAGAGTACATAATTCACCCTCTACATGGCAGGGATTCAGCTGAGTAAAATATTGCCCTTTATCAGATGAAATAGGTGGAAGGCACCCCAGTTAATACCTGGGAGGCCACATTGGGAAGCATGCTGTTTTCCTGATTTGTTTCCACTAGGGTCAGGTGGTCATTTGGGAACACAAGAAGTGCATATACTGGGTGCTGAGTACAGTACATCTAGAGTTTTGAATAAAGATGGCAAATTCCATAGAAACATTCAATATCTGTTTCACCTGTTATGGGAGCGTAAACTTAGTATACTCTCTGCATCCAATGCACATACTCTATGGCTCATGACTCCACTTGATGGAATCACTGCCATAGGGTTTCTTCAGAAATTGAAGGAAAAGGATGATACATTGCAGGTTAATTTTTCATGTATACTTTCATATCTACATGGTACTAAGGAATACTGGTATCGTAGGCAGTCTGAGATTATGACCATGCTATAAGAGTATGCTGCTGCAATGTGGGTTGTCACTCTCTGCTGTGCTGAATACACCTGGGATAAGTTGATTGAACTTCTGAAGTGGGAAAATGCTGAGGTTGATGGCATTTCATCAATGACTCTTGGTGAGATGTGCTCATTTTACCCAGCGTCTGTTACCAGACATTTTCACCAATGATTCCATAACATTCTGAGATTCATTCTGTCAAAGGACAATCTGTCTCTTGGTCTTGTTGAACACTACCTTTGGAGGATGGAGTACCAGGCATGTAGTGCTCCTCATATTCATATGCTACTATGGATCAAGGATGCTCCATGCATAGGTGAAAATGAAGCAGCAGAAGTGCTTAACTTTATAAAGAATTACATCACTTGTCTCATACCTGACAAGCATGACAGTCATGCACTATAGAAGTTGGTGTAAAGGTTCCAATGGCATAATTGTGCCAATTATTGTTGATGTGCAGTCAAACGTCATTCTGATTGGTACACCAGATGTCACTTTGGTTTTCCTAGACATGTCTGTCAGCACAGTCGCATGCATGAACTGTTTTCATCAATGCCCCGTAACTTGAAGGTAAAATCTACCAAAAGGGTATATGAGTTACCCAGAGGAGAGAATGAGGTGTACATCAATAATTACAACCCTACTCTGCTACTTATGTGGCAAGCAAACATTGATGTTCAGTTTGTTGCTGACAATTCTTTGGCCCTTGTTCGGTACATAACTTCATATATTACCAAGCATGAGCAGATCAGCTTGCAGGAACTTTGGGAGGATATTGTCAGCTCAAGCAAATCAATCACATCACAGTTCTGGTCACTTGGGTTAAAGGCACTGTCACACAGAGAGTGTGGTGCATACAAGGCCAGTGATCACTTGATCAGAACACACTTGTATGGTAAATCTGATGCTGTACGGTTACTCAGTGTAAACTACAAAGAGAAATGCAAGCATGTATTAAAAACTCATGATGAGATTGAGGAACTGGCTCTCAACTGACTTTCTTCCAAGCATATCTTGAAGAATAACCTGATCGACACATACTACCCCAGAAGACACAGTACCATGGATAGTATGTGTCTCTTTGAGGTAGCAAAATGGTATGACTACAAGACTGATGTTGCACCTGATAGTATTTGTGACATTTACAAGGTCAGAGGCCTGGATGGCTGTCTCATTAAGAGATGTAAACTTTCACTGATTGACCACTGTAAGCTAAGTCTGTTCACTACTGAGAGCAGAGAACATTATTATTTTGCTCTACTGTTCTTGTTCCACTCGTGGAGGGATGAAACCACACTGAAAGGTGGCTGTGACACTTTTAAGGAGCAATTCAATCACAGTTATGATGCCTTCAAAATAGAGATGTCTGAGACATATATATGTAGACTAGAACTGGAGAAAGGGCAGCTTGACAGAGCAAAGAAACAGCTTGAGGAGAATACTCCTGTTAATTCACAAGATAACCTTGATCGGGAAGGACAGGGTACACTTGGAGTCCCTCTACTTAAGAATGACCCAGAAATCCTCATGGCAGAAGTGGAAAGTGCTATGCAGCATGGATCACACTGTCCTGTTGATCCTGGTCAACCTGAGAGAAAGTCTTAACTAACGACAACTTGCGGTTTATGCTGCTGTTACAGACGCAGTTAAACGTGGTATACTGCATGAACTAAAACAATGTCAATGTGATGAGTACAAGCCATTACTAATGTTTGTTAGTGGTTCTGCAGGAACAGGGAAGAGATTTCTTATTGAGGCCTTCACAGCTGAAATAATTCAACATACTGGGACAACAATGTCTATTGCTGTTAGTGCTCCAACTGGACTGGCAGCATACAATATGTAATGTTGTTTTCTAAGTAAAAAATGCATCAATTGTTGAATCTGAATATAAAAACATTGGATGGGTGTAGTCTAGCCCTTGTCGACTCCTATAAATATTTGGGAGTCTAGTTAGACTCCCACTGTAAATGGGATATTCATGTTAATATATTGATTAAAAAATTAAATAAGAAATTGGGGGTACTGTACAAACATAAAGGTTGTATTCCACCAGACAGTAGATTAAAAATTGTGAACTCTATGATAATACCACTATTTGACTATAGTGATGTTGTGTATGGTGAAGCTGCTGGAGGAGTATTGTGTAGACTTGACATAATTTTTAATAGGTTTGTGCATTTTGTCCTAGATGCACCTTGGAACACGCATCACTGCTCTCTTTATAGATCTCTAAATTGGATATCATTGATGAGACGGCATAATATACATATGTTATATTTGACCTATTACTGCCATTTTTAAAAAAAGTACCAGATTATTTGATAGAATTATTGGAGGAGTGGAGTGTTAAGGAAGGACAGTGCACAGCAGGGGAGATAAATTGTAGGGTGCCATCTATGAAAACAGTAAAGGGTCAACACGGTTATGTACATGAGGGTCCAAGGCTGTGGAACTCTCTGCCACGCCATTTGAGGCTGTATAATAATATAACACTTTGGAATGTATTAAGATCTTGGCTTGAAGATACTGCAAATTCTCCAAAAGTTTGGTGTACTTGAGTAATGTATATTTATTGTATATCTGTCATTGTCTTGTATAAGTTAACTTATGTTGTACAATAGGGTATTTTTAGTGTGTAACTGATATTTTAGTATAGTAGGGCCCCATTAAAAATGAGCTTTGGCTAAATTGAATTATCCTGTTTCTGACATCAGAATAACATTTTACTTCCTTACTTACAATATTGGTGGTGTTATCTTACATCATTTGTTTATGTTGCCAGTAAAGCATGGTAAATCTGGAAAGAATCAAAAACTGCCTTTTGAGGTGGCATCTGAGCTTCATTCTATGTTTACAAAAATGAAGCTACTGATCATTGATGAGATCAGCGGTCTCTAATGTGATGCTTGTCTGCATACACCTTTGACTGCAGGAGTTTCTGGGCAGTGAGTATGGTGATGCATTTGGTGGGAGAAGTATTGTTGTATTTGGAGGCCTTCTACAACTTGCACCTGTTAATGGAGAGCATGTCTGTACAGCACTGACTGTGAAGCAGGCTAAGAAGACATTAGGGTGCACTGCAGACTTCAACCTATGGGAGTTATTCAGTTATGTCGAGTTGTTTCAGAACATGCGACAGAGTGGTGATCTAGCTTATAAGGCATTGTTAGTTCAAGCTTGCACTGGCAGTTTATCACTACCACATCTTTCTATGTTGAATACACATATAATCACTGCTGATGGTGCATCAATTCATGCTGCATGGGATGTGTTTAGTGAAGTGTACTCAACTAGTACATGTATCATCTGTCTTATGCCACAGCTTAAGCAATGTGCTGAATTCAACAGCATCATGTTACAGAGAAAGATGCAAGAAATCACCACTCTGCATGTTGTTGATACAGTTGATGTTGTTTGCTTAAGTTGCAACCTAGTAGCTAAGCTGACTGATAAGTCTGGTGTGTCCCATACAGCTGGTATAGAAGCTAATCTTAATGTTTGTAAGAATGATTGAATTATGCTATGTTGAAACCTTGATGCTGAATGTGGTATGGCCAATGGTACTATGGGTCACATCATTGACTTTCTGTGCAATATGCAGAAGACATTGGTAGAGGCACTTGCTGTTAAATTTGACAACATTCAACAGTCTATGCAAATTGATCAAACTTCTGTGAAGTTCTAGATTTTGAAGGACATATATGTGACAAGGAAACAGTTTCCAATATGTGTTGCATATGCTGTTTCCATATGCAAGTCAGAGGGCTTATGTTTGGACTCAGCAATGATTGACATAGGCAGTGGCATCTTCAAGGATGGCATGAGCTATGTTGCAATTTCACATGTTTGCAGTCTTGCTAGCATACATTTCATCAGTCTGTCACCACTAAAGATGTGTGCTGACAAGCGATTTATTGGGGAATACAATAGGTTACATACTCTATACCAGCCAGACATGCCTCTAATACCACTACCTATGTATGTAGTACAGTCAAATGCTACAGTCACATCTTCAGGTGCAATCAAGAGGAACTAAGCAACCACTCATGAATTAACTTCTAATACTATTGAGAAGGTTATCACATCACACACAGTTACAAAATCACCTCCTCGCAAGAAGTCACTTGGCCTGGCTGTTGTCCCAGCATTTGATAACAATACTGGACTTAACTGCTATGCTAATTCAGCAATGGAAGCATTTATCCACATGCCTCACTTTTACAAAGAATCACAGCTTCTCATGAGACTCCCTTATCGAAGGATCAAAGTAACTTCTACATGTGACTTCACATCATACTGACAATGACAATGACTCACACCTCTATTACATGTTTTAGGTACCTACAGTGCATACAAAATGTTTGCAGATAACATGCAACAGGATGTTACTGAGTTTATGATGGCCATCATAAATAGTTTGGATGATAAGCATATTCCAATGTGACATTACTTTACTGTTAACTATGTCACCAAATATAAATGCCTGTCTTGTGGTAATTCAGAGCAAAAAATCACAGAGAGCATGCTTTGGATTTCTCTGTATGTCCCCCAGTCATGCACAGTTAAGTATCGAGAGCTGATTAGGAATGCACAAAGTGGTCACCATTGTGTTAGGTGTGGAGGGGGATGTACTCAATCTATATTGATTAGGACTTCTTCTCAATATCTTATCCTTGTACTGCATAGATTTAACTCTCATAGACTAAGATTTCACACACCTATCACAGATTTCACAGCTGGTAGAGTGTCATTTGCTCAGACACTATTTGATACTCATGCTGTGATCTTCTACCACAGTCAATCTGTACATTCTGGACATTACGTCACTTGGTTGAGGTATAGATCTGGTTGGGTTGATTGCAATGACTCAGTAAGTACTTTTAAACAGAGGCTACCTCGTAAGTTAAAAGATGCTTATGCATTGATATTGAAGAATTACAACAATCTTTATCAATCAGAAAAATAGTCTCACAGCATGTGACATACATAGCTGTCCCACTCTGCTACAATTCAAACAAGCTGCAAACTATGCCTATTATTTGATTGATGTGTTGAATGAGTCAGTTAAATTAACACAAACTTATCTCCAGCACATCACTATGCTTTTTTGACTAATACAACAAAGATGAGTGTGTGGCTCAGTGATACAGTAAATGTGGTTGAAGTGGTCTTAAATCAGCAACAACTGTGTTCATAATCACTTGTCATAGCACACTTATATAGTTGTACAATACTTGTAGAAAGATGTGCAGAAATAACAATATATATTGAACTATATTGACATTCTCTTACATTGTTAATAGCTGCATTCATTTGCTGGAAGTATGACTTCACATACTTCCCAATACTATTACCTGTTCATGTATTGCACATGTACATGTACATATAGAATGTGTACAATATGAATTGTTACATGTTTCATCATCTAGGAAATGTTTTTTAAGATCTTAAATAGCTTAAAACAATTATTTTTAAAGTTGATGTGACATTTTACATCTACACACAACTTAGAATTATTAATTTTAGTTTTTTTATGGAAGTGTGTTTACAACTATTTCACTACCATATCATTGTAACTGCAGCTACAGGAAACAACTAACATGCATGACTCTGTTGCTTGTTATATGTTACAGATTTTCACCAAACATAGCCTCACAATACCAACACTTAACTACTATAGGCCCTATTCTAGTACAGTTACGCCTGGCATAGCAGCACTTGTGCCATGTAGAATGGCGCATGTAGCAACTTATGCCAGCAGATGTGACATGCACAATTCTACAAAGTGGCCTGTGACATGGCACATGCCACTTGCGTCAAACATCAGTTATGCTCCCAGATGCACCATAAACCCCCTGCAACATGGTGCATGGGGGTTTACAGCAGCAGTTGCGCCCCATTCCAGAAGGGCAGCAAAAAAGTCCCCAATGTCAGGATTCTACAAGAACCCCCAGAGGAGAACCAGCAACATAAGTTACACCAGCAATTAGCTGGTGTAACATATGGCTGCCGCCCCCGGAGGTCCTGTAGACCTGCCTGCTGACATGCCACCATGTTCACCTCCCATGCCAACATACCCCAGTAGGGCCCTGCAGAGCTACCCATCCCCCTTCTCCATGAAACACCCATTGGCACAAGCCCCACAGGGTGGTGCTGCCATCCCCCCACCCGTGCCCTGAACCATGAGTCACCAGCCGCACATGTGGCAATTACCCCTCCCTGGTAGTCTAGTGAACCCCTGATCATTAATAAAGAAACATCCCCAATTCCCTGGTAGTCTAGTGGCCCCCCACCCTGCCATGCCAGTCCACCCAGCACCCCCCACCCATCCCCAGCTGGTGAATGGCACAGCCCACCTCTCACTTCCATGGTCAGTCACCGACTGAGTTCTGTATGAGTGGTTACTGTAAAGACACACTCAGAAATTAATTTCTGAGAGTGCCTTTCCAGTAGTGCTCATACTGCACTCAGTCGGCAGCTGGCCATGGAGATAAGAGGTGGGCTGTGCCAGTCACCAGCTGGGGATAGGTGGGGGGTGCTGGGATGACTGTCAAAGCAGGGTGGAGAACTACTAGACTACCAGGGAAGTGGAGTTATTTATTTATTTATTTAATATTGATCATGGGGCCACTAGACTTCCTGGGAATTTGGGATGTTTCTTTATTTATTAATGATCGGGGGGGGCACTAGACTACCAGGGGATTTGAGTCATTTATTTATATTATGATGATGTGGGGGAACACTAGACTACTATGGATGGTTATTGCTGCATTTGCAGCTGGTGATTGGGGGTCAGGGCACAGGTGGGGGTATGGCAGTGCCGCCCTGCAGGGCATCTGCCTATGGGTGTTTTGGGGCAGGGTGATGGGCAGCCCTGTGGGCACACTTGTGGCAAGATAGGCAGGGGGTGGCAATTGCATACTGTGGTGCGGCTTGCAACACACTAGCCCAGTGCACCCACAGTTCGGCATACCTGGACGCATGTCGCAAGTCACAGGACTTTGCTGTGGAGACCCTTCCCCTTCTAGAATGGGGCACGGGGTCATTGTCGCAGTTGTGGGTGGTGCAAGTTGTGTTCGGCAGCAACTTGTGGCACCCTTCAAGAATCGGGCCCTATGTGCTTACTGTTATGCCACAGTATTATTTTATTAATGTATATGACATTGCACATTTGTAATAATACATACTGTATTGTATTTTTTTTAAGAAGTTGTTATACCAATCAGTTGTTCTTCAGACACTAATAAATAATGCATGTAGATCTTAATTATGGTATTCATTGTACTAATATAGGATTTCAGTTAGTTCTTTTATAAATGTGAATTCAACTGATTATGTAGCCCAGGATGGCCTTTTGCTGCTGGCAATTTTTGTATGTTCGCATGTTGCTTCACTGTAAAATGTTTTAATATAATTAGAATATACAGTAGAATATACACAGACTTACATTTACCAACTTTTATTATGTTAATAATCACTAGTAGCATACTTAATAGTTTACCATGTTGCATATAGTGTTCACCTTACTTTATAATTTCTTAAAATATTATCAATTTGTCTATTTCACAATAAATGTCTACATAGTGATATGTTTATGTAATTATTTATGTAAGGTTATCTTGCAAAGGTACTCATTCATGCATTTAGACATGATAGTTCATAGCAATTGTACAGTTTGATGTATTGCTTGTTTTAAAATGTGAGTTATTGTTTAGTTACATATATATAAGTAAACTATTGTAAATCAGACACTTGCACTAATAACAACTCATTTACATGTTCCTGATTGTTTTTTTGGATCGCCTCAATTAAGGGGTCAGGTTGGAATTTTCCAATTGCATCTCTCTCTCTCTCTCTCTCTCTCTCTCTCTATCTATCTCTCTCTCTCTCTCTCTCTCTCTATATATATATATATATATATGTATATATTCACATGTATAAATGTATAGTTAGGGTTGAGTAAGCACTTTAATGTTAAACCTCAAATTGTGCACCTTAATAACTTTGCAAACCGTATGACAGATTTGCCTGAAATTTTGCATGGGTGATCTGGTACAATAGATCTCTGGATCTTGCAAGTTGTGTTGCAGTTGGATGTACAGTTGTGGAGCTATAAAATGCCAAAAAACACAAAAAAAGGACGCTTCTGCCCACAGCCCATACGATTTGTTTGTTTGGTCCAACATTTTCAGGAAAGATGCAGTCTGGGTCAATGATGTGCATTTCAAAGATTTGGTGTAAAAATATTAAACCGTTCAAAAGTTATTCAAAAAACTAATTTCCCATTATGGTCATGGCAGGAAAAATATATGTGCATCACAAAAGTTTCGCAAATGAACTTTTACTTTTACAAATGACCCTTTTACTTTCATGATTTGGCCATCTTGTTTCCAGTTAGTGAGAGAGAAAAATGCCTGGTGTTTAAATTTGGGACCCTCTAGGTAAACACTGACTGTTGGGTTTATCTAATCGGGTCCTGAGGATACCAGCCCGATCTTTTTCTGGGGGTAAAGCCACCCAGAAATGCCTTTTTAAATATTGGGGAAAAATACTTTTGCAAATCACGAAAGAAACGGCTGAAATACTTTTGCAAATGCAAAAATGTTGTGCTACTTTTTGCGAAACTTTCGTGATTTGCGAAAGTATTTAAAAAACCCTGCAAATCTTTGCCATTCTGCTGCAACAAAACGACTGGGTCTTTTGAGCTGAAATTTGCCCTGGTCACACAGATGTGCCTTTTGGTGTTTTGGTGTCAAAACATTCCAGGGGCAAAAAGTTACAGTGTTCCAAAGTTGAGAAATTTCTCATAGGATAACATTGCGGCACCCATGACTCCTTTTGGCAGTTTTTGATACAGGCAGCTTAGTTCACCTAATCTGCAGAAACAAGTTTGGAAATCACAGATGATACCAGCAGTGGAATTTTTTTCCTACTTTCTATGGTTACAGAGATATTAGCAAAAAACATGTTCCAAGGGTTCCAATGGTGCCTTTTCAGTGCATTTTGGTGCCCATATCTTAGAAATGACACAAGACACAGATCTGGTCTATTTATATTGCATGAAGTACTCATTGTCATGATTACACCAGCACTGGAATTTTTGTCCTAGCTGATACGGTTCCTAAGATATTAGCAAATTAGTCTTACAAGGGTTCCTTGCCCGATAGGGCTGCTGTATGGCTCCGTAGTTATGTATAAGTGGTATGCAGGGCCTGGAGGGCACACGCGCCCACATGTACATACCATTATGCCAAAAAATGGACAATGTGAAGGGAGTGTAGGGCCCGCTCTCCCACTAACATACACCACTTACATTACACTTTCTCAAAAAGAAGGGAAATTCTTTGCAAAAAAGCTCTGTTAATGCATCAGTTAGGGTTAATAGTACAGTGACAAAAGGGATGTTTCCTTATTTATTAATGATCAGGGGAGCCACTGGACTACCATGGAATTGGGGATGTTTCTTTATTTATTAATGACCAGGGGGGCCTCTAGACTACCAGGGGATTGGGGATGTTTCTTTATAAATGACCAGGGGTGCTGTTTGGGTTCAAAACTCTAACTCCACATTCCCCCAACCCCCACCCCCCAACACATACACACGCAAGACACATGCAAGATTGTAAGACACTATACCATTCTGTCACATCTGTAACCACAATAATCACAATACTGTACTTCTTTCACATAGCACTATGTAATGAAAAAACAAATATAGTATCTTTGACTCTATACTGCCAGTACAGCATGATGACACATTATTGCTGGCATATCTTCTTTATACAATGAGACTTAGACTGTACACATTTTCAAAATACTGACTTTTATGTGTCACTATTCAACAATTGGGTTGCTGTAGGCTACCACATAGACATGTGATAGCAGGACAGATAGAGATGACGTATACTACATTTAAGATACTGCTCAAGTATGAAACTAGCACCATCACATGTTGTTACATGGCTGCATTACTTGGAAATACTCATTAGCAGTATGTTATTGTTAGCTTTGGATGCTAAAGCCGTTACTTTCACATGTTACTTGTAAACTATACTACAAATCATTACTTTTATTATTACTACCGTTTGTTATTAGGACTGACTCACTATATTAGAAAAATAAATGCAAACATACAATGACTGTTGATAAGCTTATACTAACTCTTATTTTCAAGGAACTATCTGTGGATAACATACTGCATGTTACATCACTTCTTCACTATTGAAATATAGGCATTTGCTTAAATCTTGTTATTGCTCTTTGTAACACAAACATGCTTACTGTGGGGCATCTCCCATGGTTGCCCAGCATGTGTGTCTATCTCCAAGGCACTATAATGGTGGCAGAACTCATACAGTTGGTGACCATGATGATGGATGTATCTTGCAGTACATTTAGAGAGTTGTACAGTACTTCTGTTACCGTTGCTGGTTGGCTATGTGTGGTTGTGTTGCCTTGGCCCTTCCCCTGCTTGTATGTGTGTGGGGGGATGGGGTTGAGAAATGTGGAGTTACAGTTTTGAATCATAACAGCACATTTCCAAACTTTGTTGCTGTACTTTACCTAACTGATGCATTAACAGAGTTTTTGCAATGAATATATATATATATATATATATATATATATATATATATATATATATATATATATATATATATATACATATATACATATATATGTATATATATATATATATCTCTAGCTACCATAGTTAGGTTGAGGAGCCATTTACATGTTAAACCTAAAATTTTGCACCTTAATAACTTTGCAACCATTCAACAGATTTGCCTGAAATTTGGCATACATGATCAAGAACCATTGATCTTGGGATCTACCAACTTTTTTACTGTTTGGATATACAGCTGTGGAGTTATTAAGCATGATCTGCACACGCGTTTACGCTTTTTTGGAATTATTTGGTCATCTCTACAGGTCACACGGTTTGCGCGATTGGTCCAAAATCTTCAGGGAACATGTGGCTAGGGTCTCCAATGTGCCTTTTGAAGATTTCATGAAAAAATATTACACGGTTCAAAAGGTATTCAAAAAATAAGTTCCCATTATAAGTCAATGGGAAAAGTTAATCAAAAGTTCGACAGTGTCGCAAATGCAGTTTTTACTTTCGTAAATGGCCCTTTCACTGTCGCAAATCCACCATTTTTTTTTCAGTTGGTGATCAGAAAATGCTTGCCATTTAAATTTGGGACCGTCTAGCAACCTAATTATTTTTGTATTCACCTAGTCGGACCCTGAGGATGCTAGGCATGTCTTTTATTTTGGGGTAAAACACTTCAGAAATATGTTTGTTTTTAAAATTTCTGGAAAAAGTACTTTTGCAAAGTACTTTCACACGCTCAACACTGTCGAATGAATTTTCAAAAGCTTTTGCAAAGTTTGACAGTACTTTTCCAGGCTGTGGGAAAATAACAGCAATTCTTTGGCACCCTGCTGCAAAAGAACGGTTTGGTCTTTTGGCCTGAAATTTGGAGGGAACACAGCCAACATCTCACAGATGTACCTTTCAGTGCTTCTGTGAAAAAATAGTACAGGGTGGCAATGTTATGGCACTCCAAAGTTGATGCTTTCTCCCATAGGATAACATTAGGGCATCCGCCGCATTACAGGAATCCTTTGGAGCCCTGCTGCAAAATAACGGTTTGGTCGTTTGGGCTGAAATTTGGAGGGTATGAAGACAACATCCCCCAGATGTGCCTTGCAGTGGTTTGGTGAAAAAATATTGCAGAGAGCCAAAGTTATGGCACTCCAAACTTCTCTTTTTTTCCCATAGGATAACATTACGGCATTCGCCGTGCCTTTCAGGGCCTGTATCTCGGAAACGGTGCAAGATACAGACTTTTCATCTGAAAAATGCTTAGCCTCCTAAAGGGAAAAAAGTGCAAAACTAGCCTGGAAAGTCATACATCATATGACTTTTACATTGTTTTCCCTACGTCATACGGTTCCTGAGATATAAGCAATTTAGTATTCCAACTCCACATTTTCTGCTCCGAGGCCCATTGTTATGCATACATTCTTTGTACTCACTGTCTTTCTTTATGCAGCTTTTGGGAAAAAACAGCCTGTGCACTTACATTACTGTTACCATTACCGTTTCCACTTGTGGTTCCATACCCGTTTCACTTACCGTTCACGTCTATGCCACCATGTGCATTACCCGTTGAGTTTTCATTTGCACTTGCATTTCTGTTATTTTTACCATTTCTGTCTACAGTACTGTTTCTCTTTCTGTTTCACTTTGCATCACCATGCGCATTACCATTTGCGTTTGCAGGCACAATGTTACTATGTGACAAGACATCACGTGGCGGGAGCGCAGGGCCCGAGGGCCTCGCACTCCCACCGCTGCATTATATTCACTATTTCTCATTATCATGCTCAAAAAGAAGGGAAATTAGAGGCAAAAAACTCCACTTAATGCATTAGTTAGGGTTGTTCCACAGCGACAAAAGTGAGGAAATTCGGTGTTAGGGTTGAACGCCCCCCTAGGACCTCCCCGCCCACACCCCCAACCGGCATCGGGGTGCGCATTGGGATTGACAGCCGTAACTCTCACCCCAACGGATGTGTGAAGAAGCAGAGGCATAGAGAAGGGAGAGAGTAAGGCCAGCAACCCCAATGCGCACTCCCGATGCCAGTTGGGGGTGTGGGCGGGGGGTCCTGGGGGCTTTCAACCTAACATCAATTTCCTTGCTTTTGTCACTGTGGATTAACCCTAACTAATGCATTAAATGGAGTTGTTTGCCTCTAATATATATATATATATATATATATATATATATATATATTCATATGTTTATGTATGGTAGCATAAATAACATTGTACTTTCTTGGGTTGCACTGATAATTCATGAATTTGGTTCTTGTTACACATGTACCATTTGGTTTTTCACCCACTCCAGGAACATTGACACTGTCAGCCACACAGTGACAATATTAATATTAAAGTAAACTTTACAGTAATAAGTGTTCACACATGTCTGTAGTATGCAATGATTGTCTAATGTTTACTTTCATACACAACAAGACATGCTTTACATATACGTGTGACACAATATTAAGTATATATTTTACTTTAACAAATTTCACAGATTATTTTTCAGTATTGTGTTGCAAAACTGACTGTTTCTCAATTTGGCTTTCAATTCAGTCTTTTTAATTAACTATTAATTTGGAAATAAATACTTTTTTAATCTTACTTATCTGTGTTGTGTGTTTTACTTATCATTAGATCACAGTGAGAGTAATTATGCTCAGTTTTTAGGTTTAAGATACCATGTACAACACAAATACACTGTATTTCAATACATGTATCTATCATACTTAACTAAAACAGTGCGGTCATGCTAAAAGGTTTTATTATTGTCTTTTAAATGCAACGTGAGTAAATCACTGCAACAGTACAGTAAATCTTCACAAAAAAGCATCTTCTGTTACTATGGCTATTTCTGTCATCTGTGGGTAATCTGTGATTTATTTTAAAAAACTTTCAACAGTTCACCAAGAAAATGAATATTTTGATTGTTATTGCATATGCATATTAATCACTATATGTGTCGTTGCTGCAAGGAACTCTGCACAAATGTCAAAGATTCAACTAATAGTACATGACATTCAGTAACACACACAAATGTACTACAGCTATAAAACAGAGGAAATTTACTGTTTTGTAATATTTTGAACCAACAGTGTCTATGTGGGCTACTGCAACCCAATGTTTGTAAGTTTGGCAGTATACTTAGCAAGACATCACTATGCATAAGAATTTCCAGCATTGGCAGAGTGCGGGACCTGGAGGGCCCACACTCCTAAAAACTCATTACTGTTACATTACACTTTCTCAAAAACAAAGGAAATTCATTGCAAAACAACTCCACTAAGGCATCCGTTAGGGTTTCTAATACAGCGACAAAAGTTTAGAAATTCAGTGTTAGGGTTCAAAACCCTAACTCCGCATCCCCCCCTCACACACACACACACACACACACACACACACACACACACACATATGCAAGCAGGGGAAGGGCCAAGGCAATACAACCAATCAGAGACAATCATCATAAGGTAACAGAAAGAACATACAACTCTCTAAACATACTACAAGAGACATCCATCATCATGATCCACCAACTGTATGAGTTCTGCTACCATTCCAGTGCTTTGGGGATACACACACATGCTGGGCAACCATAGGTGATGGCCCACATGACTCACTGTATCACAGTGTATCACTGAAGCCTGTGAAAGTCTCTAATCAAATGAGTGTTACAACACTGGACAATGTGCAGTGATTAATGTTTCCCATTGATGCGGTATACCTCATTAGCTGTGGTACACCACGCAGGTACTGAGAAATACCTCGTTAAGCATCAGTAATGTGGTAACCATGTGGCAAAGTTCTTAATTAATTGAATCCCTGTCATCAGCCTTAAATGTCACCAAGTGGTGCAGTTAGTGCTGAAATTTATGTGCAGAAGATAAAATTGCTGGCTGGTATCCCCAAAGTCCATGCTTGGCTGTTTCACTAGCATCAATCTACAGCAGCTTAAAGGGATACTGTCAGCTAATAGCGTTTTTTTTTTCTTTTTACTGAAATAAACTGATATTGTATTCAAATTGTGTCAATCTGTTATTTGTATACTGTGCTGTACTGTTTTTTGTGTGCCAATAACTCTTTTTTCTTTACTGAAGTCCTCTTTCCCAGTGGTTATGCATTTACAGTGTACTCTAGTTGTGCTGACTGTGATGGCAGTAGTTTGTGGCACAAACAAGCTGGCAAGGGACAAGTGTGCTCACGATATCACAGATGGAAGTGTTGCCATTGTCACTGTAGCCTGTCACTCGTAATTACATTTCCTAAATAGAGTAGCACATTCTTGTTTTGGCACCTACGGCTTCAGAATAATTATTTATTGCCATGGAAATGAATAAAGTATTTAATAATTGAAAACATGCTTCTCTGCTCAGATCACTGTCATTGTGAGACTGTAGCACATAGTTACTTATTACAGGGAGAAGAAAAAAGAATGAAGCACATTATTAGTCTGCCACCTAATACTTTTTATTTGTTATGTGCTGTCACAGAGTTAAAATAAGAAGCACATTTGTATAAATCACTTTCTCTGCTCTGTTGTCTGCTAGTACCATGGATCTGCACTGAGGCAGACAGTTCAGTGCTGGGAGATGCACACATTTAAAAACTCAGAATCCAAACCACAGAACTAAACCAGTTTTCATTTAATACCTGTATGCTGTGCTAGCTGTAGGAATGTGATTGTGGTAAATGTGGCTGATTGTTCTTTTTTGCCTCATTAATACTCATCTCTGATTATTGTTGCTCACTACATTGGGAACCACATCACAGAGTGGTATTGCTGACTTGCAGACAGTTTTATTTAAGCAGTTTTACACTGCTTCTGTTATATTTGTGTTCATGCTGGTTGGCACACTGAGTTTCTGACCATTTTTTTTTAAATTATTAATTTTGGTGCTGCAACTCCTCCAGTTTGAGTTCCAACTTCTGCAACATTGCTATTACTAGCACGACTGTTCTGTTCTGATTTCATCTGGCACCGGGGGCATATCATTGGCAACTCTTTTTTTTGTATATTTCTTTGTTGAAATTGCTGCTTGATAAAACAAGGTATTCATTTTTCTCTTGTTTTCACTGCTATGTCTATTTCAAAGAGGATATTTATAGTTGTTAAGATTACTGATATTTTATTGGGTTATAGTTTGTGAGGCAACAATGTGATTCCATGAGGAAGGGATGTGGCAACTTTTTGAAATTCCTTTTGTCTAATAGCAAAGCTTCAATTTTCTAGTTCTTGATGTTTTTGCAGCATGACAACTGCTGCTGCTCTGCACACAGACCCAACAAACAACCATATGACATGTAGTAAGAATTAAAAATTATTAGGTGTCGAACTAATAATATGCTTCACTCTTTTTCTGTTCCCTGTAATAAATAAATATGAACTACAGTCTCGCGCTGACAGTGATCCTAGCAGAGAAACCTGTTTTCAAGCATTAAATACTTTATTCATTTCAGTGGCAGTAAATAATTATTGTGAAACTGTAGGTGCCAAAACAAGAATGTGCTGCTCTGTTTAGGAAATGTAAATATGAGTAACAGTCACCAGCTGGCTTCTGAACAGCTCTGACAGTCTGTCATTCATGCAGTAGTCATTGACGTCACTCCATGAATGACGTCAATGGCTAACAGCACTCAGCCGCAATTTGGAAAGTGGGCGGCTTTTTCAGTGAAACAACTGACTACAAAAAAACAACTGTATGACAGGCAGTAAGAAAGAAAAACACATCACAAATAATATATATGTAAAAATCAAGTCTTTATTAGGTACAGGAAGTCACAGAATTACTTATTTGAAGTAAATAAAATAACATCATTACAATTGCTCTTTAAAGGGTGTGCTCTGAAATTAATTATCTATTATTACTGTCAGACTAAATAAGCTATAGTTCTTTAAATGATGGTCTACTGGTACATCAAGTATTATATGAATAATGTTGTTAGAGCTGTCAGAATCACATAGAACCTGGAACAGTTCTGATCCTATTCAGAACAGGAACACACAGGGGTTCTGATTGGTTATTATTGGTTCTGATTATTGCAGATTATTTATACACATGTAAATTAGATGCGCTAGATTCACTTCTTTTATGAAACAGAAAAAACAAATAGACACCATGTTATTTTATGCCCACTAACCAGTCACATTGAACAAGTCAATATACCATGCCTATTGTGTACTACACCTCCTTACAAACATGCACTACTGAAATATTTTTGCAATGTACTGTACCTATTAATTGATCAGTAAAATATTTCAGCACTTGTCCTTGTGGATGTTCAGGTTGATACTAAAGGTCCTGTGGCGCTTCTCAAAACATTACAGGATTTGCTACTGAGTTCTTACTAAATTTTTATAATTCATTTTGCCTTTTCCTGCCTCTCACTGCTAAACAGATAATGTATCAAATCCGGAATCAGAGGTGCAAAATGCAGGAAATACACAACTGTACAAATAAATTATTACAAAAGGTAGTTTTATTCAAATAGTAGTTTTATTCTGTTACTATTCTGTTAATATTTTAAAAAATTATACACACAAGATTTGGATGTCTGATCACAAAATAATACACAGTAGTTTATTAATATTGTGTCAGTGTATGTGGATACTTACTGCAGCACACTAATTGAATTATGAAGTCCAAAAGTTGAAGTAAAACTTGTTACTGACTGACCAGGTTGGTGGCATATTTGGACATCCATCACATCTTGGAAATAGTGGTGACAGGATAATCTATTGAAATATGTTGCTGCATTTTTCTGGACTGTAATTTTTGCCTGCCCAGCCCTTCACTTCAGTTCTTGTGTTTTAGCATGCATTTCTAAATCTTTACCTTTTGTTCTTTCTCTCTTTTGTGTGTGTGCTATTTCCTATTTGAAAAGGTGATTGCACACACTTTCTATAACTTATCCAGATTTGCACTTCTCTGCCATTTTTTGAATCTGCCACCCATCTAGCTCTTTATTTTTTATTTTTTTTTGCTTATGATGATTAATCTGCTAGCTAAATGAAACTGATCAGTGGTCAGTCAGAAGGGTGTGGGGGATGAGGTTAATTGACCACAGAGTTCCTGTTATATGCACTTCTACTGTACCTGTTATTACTAAATTAAACAACATTATCTCCCCTTCCCAGTTCAGGTGGATATACTGTACCTCATCGCAATACAAGTATGCCTTAAAAAAAACTCACTACTGGCTCAGGATGACCTCTTTCACCTATCCCACTGCCAGTACAAATTTATAACAAAAAAATTCCCACCTAATTCTGGCTGACATATTGTACTGTACCTCACTAGTCTCACTAGTCCTGATGAAGGTATGACTTATATATAAAAAAGAACCTCCCCCTGGCAGCTTATGGTGACCCCTCCTCCATCACACCCCACCCACACATTTCCTGATACCAGGATAGAGCACACACACTGAGTGTACAGGGGCACAGTTCTGATACTTGCACACATTATCATGAGACTTGTCTGATGGAACATGCCATTTGACGGATGTTGAAGTTTTTTTTAAATAAAATAGACACATGTACGCTGATGACAAGCATTCTCAACCCCCCCAAACCACACACAAACATGTCAACCAGATATCCCATATATAACAGTTTTGCCTCTTCCCTGGTGCCTCGTGGTCCCTCACCCCTTATTATGCAAGAAACTGCTGTATTATTTTCATGCTAATTTATAGTTCTGACAGAGGCAGGCAATGGTGTAGAACAGAGTGCTAAGCTAGTATCCACCTTATGAACAGGTGGAGAGGTGGTGGTAGGGAAGGGGGTGCACAAACTGATTTTATTGGGGAGGGAGTGGCTGCAGACAGATAAATGTTGCTTCAATCTGTACATAATGGAAGTGTGTGCATATATGTGTGTGTGTGTGTGTGTGTGTGTGTGTGTGTTAGATGGGGGGTGGTCAGAACCTGAGCAACAATTGAGAACAAATATATAAAAATTACACAATGCATAAATAGTTATTAAGGGGTAGTTGTGATGATATGTGTGTGAAAGGGGTGGCAAAACAAGGCATACCAAGTCACATTTTGTAGCATCAGGAGCACAATTGGATAGGCAATGGAAGGGCATAAACTTTGTTTTCATTTTTTTTTATATTATTTTTATAATGTGAAACCACTACCCATTAACCACAAGACAATAAATGCTACTGTTTATGTAGGACTCCCCCTCTCTCCTGATGCTCACCTGTTCCTCAACAATACACCTACAGTGACACAGAGGGCCACTGACATGGTGCTATTTGCTTTTTCTAAAATTTCTAAATGTCTCTTAACACATTTCACTGTCTGCCAAGCTTCACCAGATAAAATTGAAACCCGCCACATTGTTTTGTGCACTGTATCTGTTTATGAACTAAGAGGGAATTTAACAATGCTCAGTAATGTTACACAGTATGTTAACAGTAACGTTAACTAGAATGGCATGTTAAAAGCCTTAAGGAGGTGCTCAAACTAGTAGAACATACTGCTTGTAATTACACAAAATGATCCTAGCAACATAAATTACTAACAACTGATAAGTACAAAGAAATTTTAAATGGCACAGGTACAAACATTATTGAGAGTGGCAGTAGTAGAACTCTATGCAATCCATGCAGCCATAAAACATTTCATCACATTGGGATGTCATAATACATTGTGTATGACAAAAGACCCACATAGGGTTATGGAACCTGGTGGCACTGTCAGTATAGTGTTGTACTGAGCAACCTCACCAACTAGTAACCTACATTATGCTTTTACTACTTAGTAATCATTATTTTATGCCAGACTACAGTAAACAAACATTCAGAATGTCTACAATGAATTCACAATACAGTACCAATCTATTGATGGCAAGACAAAACAAATAATTGGCATGCAGTGTTTTCAGACTATTTTATCCATTTATTGAAATCAAGTTCACCCACCAGATGTGCACTTCATAAACCAGTATCATTGCAGATGTGAAACACATATATTTCTCAACTCTATGTTAGATGCAATCTGATCATACTGCACAGTGTAAGGTCCAAAGAAAGGCTAAACTAATAGCATTCACCATTAAGCAGATGAGTTTAATGGAGATATTTTGAACATCTTGCACAACAGATATAATGTAGTAGGAGTAGAATAATCTCACTGGCATATTTTGGTACAATCTTTTGCCATTATTTGGGACACTAAAACCAAAGTAGAGATGTGAACATAGGGGTGGGATATTCAGAAGCGTTGCGCATGGATTCATTCACATATCTGGACTGTGTAGTACGGTATGGTCTGCACACCCATTGGCCCACACTGTGGACCAATGGGCGTACAGCTGTACTGTACACAGTCAGTCGGCAGGCAGCTGGGTGGCTTGTGGGTGGGTAGCTGCCGCCCACTGCTGACCAGGGGAAGCGGGGTGGCAGGGCTTAGTGGGAGGGTGGGGAGGGGGGTACTGCTGGACCACCAGGGATGGGATCTAATCTTTTATTAGACTTCTGCCTGCGATCAGGCTGCAAGCAATCCACTGGACCACCAGGGATATAGGAGGTCATTTCTTTATACTTAGGCCCACAATTGGGCAGTGGGGCACCTTGCTGCTTCTGCAGGGGGTGTCGGTCCATGACGTCTGCAGCCTGGCAGGCGCCAAGCACAAGTCACTGGGGATGGATGCACCTGCATGCAAATGGGGCCATAATGACATACAAATGGCCCCATTTGCACCTTGCATGCATTATAGCCCCATTTGCATGTGCACCTTTGAATATCACCATTGATGCACCTAGCACAACGGCACTTGCGCTAGCGCATCCCCTGTCCCTCTCTGACCACTTGTGCTGGTGCAGTGCCACTGCACCATGTGCTATGCAGGTGGCCATAGAGAGATATTCAATGGTGCTGAGCCATGGCGCAGCACTGTTGAATATCACCCTGTCAGCGGCCTGGCACATCCCAGTTGCGCTGCACCCAGGCTTTCACCACAGCCTGGTGCAGTCTAAATATCCCACCCTAAGTGTAATTACAGTCTGTTCATTAGGGGGAGGGTTGGACTTATGTAGTACATTGTAGGTAGCTAACATGTTCTCTCAGAGAGCTGAAACAGTGATGACTTTTGAAAAAGAGCAGAATGTAACAGAGCTACTGTAGGCCTTAAAAAACTCGCTAATCAAGTCAAGTCAGGTCAGTCACTGGTCTGAAGTTATTGGGGGGAGGGGCAAATCATTCACACCCATTGTTCTTAAGTTATTAGTAGTCAGTGTGTGTGAAAAAGAGGGATCAGTCACCATGACAACATTCATTACTGGTATGTGACATTCCAGTTCTTTGTGGTCAAGTTGTTTTTTGGTTAGCAAGAGTAGGTGTGGATTTTTTTAGAGCCTGAATTTTGTGATTATTTTCAGTGACAGGGTTTTAGAGTTTTAGTGCATGAGGAAGAAACTCTAAAGATCTAAAGATGCCTCTTTTTTTAGTGACTTTCCCCTCATGCCAACAGCTTGCGTCTCACCTCACTTTTTGTGGTGTGCTGTTATTATGTAGTGCCATCTATACTTAAGCAATTTGAGAAAAAAAACACTAAACAAGAAAGTTGTGCCCCACAAACATCACAACACAGACCTGTTATTTAATTTAGCCATGTCTTCAACAGTCTTTCACATTCAAAACATACACTAACATTATGAATAGTTAGCCAAATTCTCCTACCATACTGTATCTCTCAAACTGTTCTTAATGAAATAAGAAACAGAGATCCTCAATATGAGGGCAACAAGGGGCAGTCTCAAACATGGAGATACAGTACTGTAAAGTACAAGCTCAGAAGACTGTGGAAACCTTAGTGTTTACTTGTATCTTTTTTTAGTTAGCATCTTTGAATACTTTGCATTTCTGCAATGAATGTAAACCATCTTATCTGAGTGTTTTTGATTTAATTACAGAATATATTTTATCACATGTACAGCATAGCTTGTTTATGGATGGATTATCTATTTATTTATTGATATATATAATTTTTTCATACACCTTTCCCGGGAGGAGCTGCAGTATTCTCGTGGGGTTTGCATGAATCAAGGGCTGGTACCCAACCTTTTTTTTTTTTTTAGCTAGGATTGTTTTTTGCAACCACTTGTGCCTCAGAAGTTTCAGCTACTGACAATGAGAACGAATGTAGAGTAAGAAAGCAGTGTTCGCCCTGCTAATGAAATCCCTTCATAACATTCTTAGGATTCTACAGATTTCTGCAACTGAATCTTTAAGCCTATCTCACCCTCCTCCCCCATTCAGAGGGGCAAATTAACCTATGGTTTTACCAGTGATTGTGCAAGCCTGAGAAAGAACTCTCCTTGATCTTCATTCAGATCAATGATTAACCTGTTACCACATAATGACTCCAAACCAAGGGGAGTCAGTCATCCAGCTACCATCAGGTAACTGCTTCCCTTTCTCAATGGACCTGCCAGCTAAAACTGCCAGGCACTAATGCAAAGAGCAATATATAAACCCACAGAAAGGGATGATTCATTTTAGTAATTCCCCAATATTAGCACCGGAGGAGGTTTAACAAAGTTTTTTTACTTCTCATGGTACAGCAGAGATATCTATATTTATGTTATTATAATGAGCAGGGCTGTGTCCGGCATGTCTTTTATATTTGATTACCTATTCTCATATCTTTTGTCGTCACACATTATAGGAGTGTGCATGAATGAAGTTCAGGAGCAGCATTTACTTTTCAGTCATGGAAGGGGGTGGGGTCCTTAAAAAATTAAGAATGGAAACGTTGATTTAACACTATAAGTTTGCCCATTTTCTATTTTCTAACTGTTTTGATATGACTCGTGCAATTAACTAATAAAGCTCTTTTTATGAAGTCTTGCTTTAGAAAATGGGTTAATGACTGAGTCCAATTGTTTCATTTTTATGTTATTCTTTTTGGTAACTGGGTAAGGACCACTAGGCATATATGCCTGTTTTCAGGGGTGACCTTGGAGCATTGGGGAGGTTAAGTGACTTGCTCAGAGTCACACAGTATGCAAGTTGAGAAATGGGGGTGTGGTGGGAGGGGAAGTGAAAAATTTGGAGAAAACATTTATACACACTGGATAAAAAACACACAATATGTAGTTATGCCCCCTCCCCGGGTGTTAATTTCCCACCAACTTCTATTCTATAAATGAATTAGATCTCCATTATTTGTTCATGTTTCTCGGCATGAGCAGGCACACACTTAGATATAAAATGCCTCAAATACTTTTAACATTTGTCAGTTTTAGCCTATTGGCCCATTTAATTTTTAGAGAAATTGGTGGTAAAATGCTTTCCATTTTGTTAATATAAAGGTTAATGTTTTCTGAAATTTAAATACATACATAATGATTACCTTGACAGGTGTCTGGAAGTGGCCAAACTGGAATAAATCCACATAATTCATTTGTTTTCCTAATTATGCAAACTGTCCATTTAAACCCCTTATTGCTTTGTTTATACTGTATATGGGGATCAACATTAAGTAAAATACTGTCCTTACTGACTAATTCACTGAATGGGCATTCTTCCACTGTGTTCAGCATTTGCAGTGCCAGTTTTTGACTTCTACTTTGATTCTGCATGAAGAAGATTGTGGCTAGCAATCTATTAATTAGCTGAATTGTAACTTTTAAGTCCGTTCCATTTTAAACGTTTAAAGTTTTTTGGACCGAGAAAAGTTTTTTGTATTATTTAGGAAAGAAAAGTTTATTTTCTACTCATATGCATTCAGTTTTGCCAGCATTTCATTACTAAACTGTTTCTCTCAACAATGGTTCCTTCCATGTTTTTATTCAAAATGTGTTTTTGTGAATTGTGTTATTGGTCTTGATAAGGTGTTGTCAAATGGGAAAATATGAAAATGAAGTATTGAATCTGTTTACAGTATGCATAGCTGAAAAATGGCTGAGAGTTGAAATTTTAAACTCTCAAGGTCATTACATTTTAGGCCACAGAGATGCCTTTAACAGGGGGTTTACCTGAAAAAAAACTTAGTTTGTAAGTGAGCTAGGAAAATGAACTGGTCATGCCAACCTGCAAACCAAATGATGGTTGCTGCATGCTCTATGCAGTACCTACAGTAGGAGTGGACACACCTGAGCCTGATGAGAAGCAAACTTCCTCATAAAAGCAGCTACAAGTAACAGGAAAAAAGGTAGGCATGTTTGGCAAGTTAGAAGGACACACAGCTCTGCAGAAATCCTGAGCAGGTACTTTTGCTCAGACTTGCTGAGAAGTCTTCACATCGGGAGGGGGATGGAACGTCACAGAGCAGAAGGAACATTTACATGTTAATCATTTAAATCACATATGCTGGGCTGAAATGCAGATGCCTCACTCCCATACTTGTATCTAAAGCATGTCACATGAGTTGAGACACAGTCTTTGAAAATGAGAGAGGTTACACCATTGTAATACAAAGTGATATAATTACCTTTCACTTTTCCAAGGCATCTCAGCTTTGTTCGTACTCATGCTTGGGGTGATGGGTGTCTCCTGAACACAGTGGGCTGCATTGTAAATTTCAAATCCCCCTTCCCCCACACCAAGGTTTCCTTCTTTAAATAAAACTATTTGCTTAATTAGGGAGGGTGTGAGCTGTCAGTGGTGTACTTAGTTGCAGGTTTTTTATTTTAATTTTTTTTATTTTAGTCTTTGGTAATCAGGTAAGGCCCACTAGGCACAATTGCCTGTTTTCAGGGGCGACCTGGGAGCACTGGGCGGTCAAGTGACTTGCTCAGAGTCACACAGTATGCAAGTGGAGGTTGTGAGAATCTAACTCAGGTCTGGTCTGCTGGATGTATCACGCTCATTAACACCTCGTTCCTCTAACCTCTAGGCTATACTGCCAGCCAGTTCACACACTTGTGGTAGGATATTTAAGTAAACATAAAAAAACTCTTTGGAATATACAGTTTACACTGGGCTAATGCCCCGTCAAACTGTTTTTGAGTTCACTGACAGAAGTCGTCTATTCAGGGACAGCTCTCCCTAACAAATTCAAACATAATAAATAGTACAAATACATTTAGACAATAGTCCCGTTGTTCATTCTAGCTAAATTCTGTCATTCATCTTGGTCAAGCAGACAGTGCTATGATACAACACTCTGTTTTCATGGCTCCCCACTACTTGTTTGCTTGCACTGAACACATGCCAGAATTTTCCTATGGTAAACAACATGGACCTGTGTAAATGTATTTGTATTATATAGTACTGTATACAATAAATGTTACAGTAAATTTTATTTAAAGTACTTTCAGGGAAAATTGTGGGTCTACGACATTTCACTCCAGTCATTTCACTCCCACCATTTTCACTCCCGTCATTTCACTTCCGGTCAATTTTACTCCCATGCTAATTCACTCCTGGTCATCTCACTCCCAGTAATTGGCAATCAGTAGTGTATAAATCTGTTTTAGCTGTACCCAGCATTGATTCGTGACACTTTTTCACTGCTGTGTGCTTTGCTTGCTGTCTGCTGTCTCTGTGCTTCAGTTCATCCACTATGGCCTGCCATTTCATTCAGTCTGTTCGCAATCAAAGAAAACTTGTGGATGAGGGTAACTACAATTATACACCGCATAAGAGGGGTCATGAAGGAAAAGCCATATGGCAGTGTGAATGGGCTGTTAGAAAGGCAAAGGGCTGTAACTCCCATGTGCACACCAAAAGTGACTTATTCATAGATTCTCTGAGCATGCACTGCCCCAGACTCAAGTGCTGTTGAAAAGGCAGAGGGTTTAAATGAGGCAAAATAAAGAGCATCCTCATCTCAGGACATAACAGGTCAAATATCGATTCACACCAAAGTCAAATTTTTATTAGCCACACAGGGAAAACGAATTGATAGAAATATCAAGCAGACAATACAGCATGTTAGGGAGCATGGTGCCCCTCCAAATTCAAAGGATCTTAACGAGCTAGTGATCCCTGATTCATTTAAAATGTACAGTGTTGATGGAGGAGAAACAGAAATTTATTTTCTTCTGTTTGACAGTGGACCTGGCCCGGAGTGTATTTTAATCTTTTGCACTCAAAAGAACTTAACTTTTCTTGAATGTGCAAAGAATTGGTACACTGATGGTATATTTAGTATATTCCCCCTTGTTTGAACAGATGAATGTGATACACGGTGAATGATTTGAAAATGTACAGCCAGCAGTTTATGCATTGCCACCAGAGAAAAGTAGAGTTATATATGAAAGAATGCTAACAGCACTTTAAACTCTAAATCCCAATCTGTCACCTGAGGTTGTTATGACAGATTTTGAACAGGCCACTATCAATGACTTCAAAAATGTTTTTCCACAAGCCAAGCAAGCAGGCTGCTTCTTCCATTTTAGTCAATGCATGTACCATAAAATTCAGAGTGAGGGATTAGCGGTAAAATACTCCCAAGACCCAGAGTTCGTCCTCAAGTGCAAATACCTTCTTGCTCTTGCCTTTTGTCCACCAGAGGAGGTAATTACCAGATTTGAAGAAATCGCTGATGAGACCCTTGGAATCTTCCCACCTGAACTGGAGCTACTGACTGATTACTTCAAGGATGTATGGATTGGGAGAAGAAAAAGGAGAGGAAATGGGCGTAGAGCACCACATTATGCCATTACATTGTGGAATCATTATGAGACAGTACTAACTCACAGAGCAAAAACTAACAATGTTGGAGAAGCCTGCCACCTCAGAAAGCAGAGTGTGCTCTGCATGGTGCATCCCACCATATGGAAAGTCACTGATGGACTTAAAGGGGTGCAGATAAAATGAGATGCTTCCATTGAGCAATTAATTGCATAGAAACATATAAGTTGACGGCAGATAAGGACCTCAAGGTCATCCAGTCTGCCCATTTCTTTTTCTACCTTATAAATGTACCATCGGCCTTTGATCCGTCAGTGGTCTATCTATTCATACTCATCTGTATTGCTCCCTTATGCCTATTGCATGCCTGTTTGAAGCCCTGCACTGTATTCATAGCCACCACTTTCTGAGGTAGGCTGTTCCATGCATCCACCACCCTTTCTGTGAAAAAGAATTTCCTCACATTCCCCCTTAATCGGCCTCTCTCTAGTCTCATGCTGTGTCCTCTTGTCCTGCTATTTTTCTTATATTTAAACATGTTAGACTGTTTCCCCTTGTTAATGTTGATTGTTTCGATCATATCACCTCTCTCCCTCCTTTGCTCAAGGGTATACATATTGAGCTCCATTAATCTGTCCTCATATGTCTTCTGATGCAGTCTCTGCACCATTTTGGTTGCCCTTCTCTGGACTGCCTCAATTTGGTTAATGTCCTTGTGAAAGTGTGGCCTCTAGTATTGCATGCAGTACTCCAGATGGGGCCTAACCAGTGTCTTGTAAAGAGAGATTATTACCTCCCTCTTACGACTTGTGATACCCCTACTAATACATCCTAAAATCCCCCTAGCCTTACCTTCTGCTTTAGAGGTCTGTTTGGATGATTTCAGGTCATCGGTGATGATGATGCCCAAGTCTCTTTCTTCCTTTGTGACTGCCAGCAACTCCTCTCCCACCCTATAGGTGTCTTCAGGGTTTCTCTTCCCTATGTGCATGATCTTGCACTTCTTTGCATTAAATCCCAGTTGCAACTCTTCTGACCATTTTGCTAGTTTATCCAGATCTCTTCTCATTCTACCCATGCCATCTGGATCAACTACTCTGTTGCAGATCATGGTGTCATCTGCAAACAGGCAACCCTTACCCTGTAGTCCATCTGCAATGTCCCTAATGAAGAAGTTGAAGAGGATTGGCCCCAGGACTGATCCCTGAGGTACCCCACTTGTGACTTGCATCTCTTCTGACTGTATACCATTTACCACCATTCTCTGTTTTCTGCCCGTCAACCAGTTTGCCGTCCAGTTGACCAACTTCTGACCCACTCCGAGCCTACCCAGATTATTTATCAATCTTCTATGTGGAACAGTGTCGAAAGCTTCGCTGAAGTCAAGGTAGGTGACATAAACTTCTCCCCCTTGGTCCACCACTCTGGTTACCCAGTCAAAGAAATCTATGAGATTAGTTTGACAGGACCTTCCTTTTGTAAACCCATGTTGTCTTGGATCCTGTTCCTATATGGATTCCAGGTGTTGCACTATCCATTCCTTAAGGTGTGCCTCCATAATCTTGCCCACTACTGAGGTAAGACTGACTGGTCTGTAGTTCTTGCCTCCTCCCTGCTACCACTCTTGTGGAGTGGGATCACATGAGCCCTTCTCCAGTCTTCCGGGACCTGTCCTGTGCTCAGGGACTCACTAAACAGTTCTGCTAATGGCTCTGCTAGTTCCATCCTTAGCTCCTTAAGTACCCTGGGATGTATACCATCAGGTCCCATTGCCTTGTCCACCCTGAATTTAGCGAGTTCTTGTAGGACCCTTTCTTTTGTGAAGAGAGTAGTGCTCACCTCCCTCTCCCCGAGTCCATGGTGCTGAGCTGTGGGCCCTGCCCTACCTTCTCTTCAGTAAATACTGAGCAAAAGTATCTATTTAGGATAGATGCTTCTGCAGGGTCCTCCTCCTCACATGCCCCTTTTTCTCCTTTGAGCTTAACAATACCCCCCTCTGGACTTTCTCCTTTCACTAATGTAGCTATAGAAAGTCTTCTCACCTTCCTTTACTGTTTGTGCTAGTGTTTTCTCTGTTTGGGACTTTGCCTACCTTACTGCCTTCCCTGCTTCCCTTAGGGAAGTTTGATATGCCTCCCTATCTTCATCCCACTGTGTTCCCTTATACTTCCTGAAGGCCAGCCTTTTGACTCCGACCTTTTCTGCTACTGTATTTGAGAACCAACGTGGTTTCCTTCTTCTTTTGCACTTCCTCTTCTGTCTAACACAATGGGATATTGCTTCAAGTATTGCATCCTTAATGCTTGCCCACTTTGCCTGTACCCCTTCCCCTGTGTTTCTTTTTTGCCAGGGCTAGCTTAACTCTGTTGGACATCTTATCAAAGTCAGCTCCTCTGAAGTCCCATATTTTTGCCTTGGAATGGGATGATTTAGATGTAGTAGCCAAATTGAACCATACTATGTGATGGTCACTGGCCTCCAGGTGACCTTATACCTGGAGATCTGTGATCCCTTCCCTGTTAGTCAGTACTAGATCTAGGATAGCAGGCAATGCTCCAGCTGGCTCAAAGAAAGTAACATGGAATGACTGGCATATATTATTGAGAAAAGTCCAGAGAGAACAACTGAAGAGTTTCTCCATGGTGTAGCCTACACTTTTGACTATTGAGGATGGTAACAGAATGCCTTTAATCTGTACAATAAAGTTTAATGCTTTTAATGCTTTTATAAAACAACCTTCATCCCTGAAATCCCAAGCACTAAAGCACCTAACCACCCAAACACACATCAACCTTCACGTTTACTTGAAGCTGAAACAGGAATGCTGTTTGCTGTTTTTATTGCTTTAATAAAGTTGTACTGCTTTTAATGTGAAAAGAAGCTTCCTGAGAATCACAATCACAAAAGCACCTAAGCACCTAAATCTCTATAGCACCTAAGCATATATGAACCTCTCTGCACAAAAAATCAAACAGCCTTTAATGTAGTGAACCAAAGCTTCCTGAATAACAAAAGAACAGAAGCACAAAAGCACATACAGTATATATATAAGATATATATATATATATATATATATATATATATATATATATATATATATATATATATATATATATATAGATATAGATATATATAGCAAATAAGCCTTACATGTGTGCAGAAACACAAATGGCCATGCAGGAGCAAGTGTCATTGCTGACACATAAACGGAGGGGGAGGAAGTTTTATCATGTCACTGAAAACAATGTAAGCAGGGATGCTGATTCTTGGGTCTTTAGTTTTTTGATCCAGAACTGCTGCTCTGTAATCAAGGTAAACTGCTGCTGCATTATTAAATTAAACTAGTGCTGGAGGGTGGGAGCATAATGAGGGCTGTCAGTTGCTGGATCAGTTGCTGAATCAACTGCTGAATTCTATAATGATGAGGGAGCGAGTATCCATGTCTGTTGGAGGGAGGGAGTGTAATGATGGGCAGTGCTGATTAAACTGCTGAAGGGAGGGAGCGTAATGATGGGCTGGTGCTGAATAAAACTGTTGAGTATTGTTTGGAGGGAGCATAATGACAGGGAGCAATATAGTCAGGGAGCCGATTTGTGTGGGAGAGAACTGTCGGTCGTGAGAATGGCCAGAGCAAAATGAGGGGAACGTAATGTCATTCTCTGGAAAATTGTATATCATACATGTAACAATACTACAATTGAACAGTGTGAAAAAGTCATGGTATCTGGTTTTTCTATCACACTGAATTTTTATGCTTTATTTAAGGAAATAGATGAGGAACACTGAGTGTTTTGGAAACCTCCCCAAATGCAGATGCTAAAATGGACTGCGAGTTCATGCCACTCATTTTGCAACTTTTTTTAACAAAGAATAAAAAAAAAATAAAGGTTGTTATCTATTGTATAACTGAAAAAGGTGCTCAAAGCAGTAAAGAGGTAGAGGTGAAGGTCTGGGATGTATTGTAGGTGGATGTGTGCTCAGTAAAGTGTTACTGATAAGCACGATAGCAGGATGCTGCTCCCAGCAATGCTCCCTTGGTTTTCTACCCCCTCCTTTATCCTTCAACTTTCATATAGCATCATGCTACTCTGACTTTTTCTCATAATATCTCTAGACATATTTATCTGCTTTCCCTGTGTTTGTTGCAAATGCCAGCATCTGTGTCACATCTTCAATTTGGCACAGTCGTTGCCCCATATTAAATAGTCTCAGTTATCCATAGGGAGGTGTTAATGGGCACAGTCTGACAACTCTCTCACCTATGTATGCCATTGTAATGTATATGATATTGTGAATGAGGTGACAATTAATTCTACAATAGAGTTCCGAAATAACTGTATGCAGAATTTGCACACTCCCTCATGTTAGCAGGAAGGGGGAGCAATGTTGATTAATAGCTTTTATTTTATTGATTGATTAATCATTACTCTCAAACTCGAAAGCATGAAAGTACAGAAATGTATTTATGTATTTTCACTGCATCCCCTTGTTCTGTCACCCTCACTCATTATGGGACTTCATATTTTTCAGGTTCAGGTTTTTCCTACTCATTTTAATGTGATCTGTACTGTATCATGCCCTTTCTTCTTGCTTTTCTCCCTCAGCCAGCAAAATAGCAGTGATGGCACTAGATTTTCAGGGAAAGTTTGTTTTTTTGATGATTAGTTACTGTGGGGCAACGTCAGGGATGGAGGGGGCGTTAGACTACCAGGGAAAGTGTGTGCTTTTTCTTTATTAACTAATAGTGGGACCGCATTGGGGATGGGAGGCAGCATTACCCAGGAGTTTGAGTTGTTTTTATATCATAAAACATCTCAATAACTGTAGGGCATGTAAAGTTATCTGAGTGAACATTGATAAATGCGTAACTAAAATAGTACAAGCAAAAAGGTCAGGACTACTGCACCAGAACAGCTCTACCAAAACAATAAATAAAAAATAATGTAATGACTATGGGTAACCCAATCCAAGCTGCATTTACCCTTCCAGTACACAAAGTAGCCAGTGCACATAGATTTCAAGAGTGCGGTCAGCACGTAAGATGCTCCATTTTTTTCTATGACACTCCAAGCCTCATTGGTCATGGTGGAAAATGTGTACACAAAATAAAGTTGCTTTTGTTGCGGTTCAGGGGGAGTAACCCATTCATTATTAACCGACACATTTGTTTAAGTTAACTGTTCTTAATTCCCTCTCAGTATGTTCAAAATTAGTGTGCCATTTCCATGCCTTTAGTGATGACATCCTGGAGATAACCTCTAGCTCTGTTAATAATTGCGTAGTTTGTGTGACATTGGGGATCATGGAGGGGAGATCCACTACAGTACCAGGGAAAGGGATTTGTTTTAATAAATTGAATAACAGGGTAAAATCAGGGACCAGGGAGGGGGTACACACAATGAATAGATACCCTCCTGGTTCCCAAAACATGAAAAAAAACCTGTAACACAGCCTTTGCCAGTATGCCTACCCCCACAGCTTGATAGTAATACTTTCACCATGACACTTACTGTATTTGTGACAAAGTTGTACCATTTGGAGGTCTGTTCAGGTATTGGAAAAGGGAGGGTATCTATTTGGTATGTGTATCTGTGAGGTGCTGCTCTTGAAAAAAAGACAAATTCAGGCATTCTTTTCTCACATGCTTCATGCTTTAATGCATTTTTTTCTGTGACTGTAAAAACAAAAATGTGTAAGGAAGAAGGTTTTTGCAGTACAGTGACTGCAAAGCAGTCAATCACAGATTTTGGAATTGCTTATTTCTGTTCCACTACCTCTCTAACAAATATACAGCAGATAAGAACTTTTTTAATGCCAAGTCACATTCAAGTACAACCAAATATCTGTAGTGATTTCAGTTTGACAACATCTAATTTAAACACCAGACTGAATGTGCCGATGTCAGTGTGGTCACATTTCATTCAAACACATCAGGGACTGCTGATTTAGTTTGGATGTCACAGAAATAAACAGGGCTGGTTTCAAGACTACCTGTCAGACACCTCCATTTCAAACACTGGAATGGAAATGATGCTTTCAGTTTGGTGCGATGGCTGCAAGCATATTTTTTTAACTTGGGAGATGGAAACTGGAAATTGGAAGTTGCACAATCAGGAATTGGGGAGGGGGGGACCACAAGACAACCAGGGGGACAGTTTTTTGGTATTATTATTATTTACATGGTTGGGGCCACATCAGGAAGAGGGGTCCACTAGACTACTAGGGAAAATGTGTTTTAAATTGATTACACAATTGGGGTTCTACTCTTAGATTCTGTAATTTTTTTATGTCAGACTTTACATCGGATTATTTTTTTTTTACTTATTAATGTGGATGGTGCTTTGTTGGTTCATTTATTTAAGGAAGCTTGATACTTGCTGTCCCTAACGTTATACAGCGCTGACACTCACTGCATGGCAGTTTGTCCAGCAATGTTTCTGCCATCCCCCTATATAACAGCATCCATTTAACTGATTAAGAAAATACAGAGCCATCTGCTGGTGAATGCATTTGGCAATTAAAAAATACCCACAACAGCATTTCTGAACAATAATCACTCAGTGATTGCCATCATGTGGCTAAGGCAGGAGTTGCATTGAGGCAGCTATTGTGCCATCCATTAAACAGGGCATTACCGCCCATCGAATTACTGCAGTAAAGCACTGCATAATGTACCGCACCACAGCATTTTGGCCGAACGTCAGTAGGTGCAAAACCTGTACTCATAAGAAAATCTCATATCAGAACACTAATTTTAATATTGCAGTAGTGTAAGGCACCTATTGTTATCATTACTTCATAATGAAAATTGACAGAACATGGTTAAAAACAATTATCAGTAACAAATATGTTACATTATTTGAAAATGTCAGCAGCTTCAGCCATCAATTACAACTGCTTGCCATGTGTTGTGCCATAATACAATTAGGTTTGTCAACATTTACTACATCAATTATTGAATACATGTGTTACTGCTATTTCATGACATGGTAAAGGCACCACCATTATGAAAAGCTAAACAGTATAAGTTTGATGCAAAACACAACAAAAACTCTTATTAAAGTAATGATATCCAATCTTTGTATTCAATACAACTGTATTACTCTGTCACAACTTCATTCTAATATTTGTCAGACACTGTATGAGTCAGTCACATCTGTAACACCAACAATCACAACACTGTACTCATTCCGCATAACACTATGCAATGGAAAAATAATACAGCATGATCGACTCTGTACTGCCAGTACAGTATGATAACACATTATAATGTATAGTGGAATGCTGTTATGCATGGAATTCCATGCCTGGAATATGCTTGTTCTGCTGCAGAAGTGGCATCGTTATGTTCTTCTGCTGCAGTAGTGATGTCACTACTGCAGCAGAACCACTTGGAATGCTGGCACATTGTTGCTTTCCTCTATTTAATTCTGTGGTAAGACAGTATTCTAGAACCTCTAGAGACTTCACAAGTCAGTTTCATTATGAAAAGAGAACAAAAATGCACACATTTCACATAATACTACCATGCACTATAAAAAATACAGGATGAGCAACTTTATGCACAACCTGTGTGTTCTGTCACCTTGGGGTTCTGATTCCCATGGACCTCTTGAGCTTCACTCTCGAGTTCAGAGGGAATCAAAACCCCTCTGTGGCAGAACACACTGGTTGTGCATAATTGCCCATCCAGTATTCTCTATATTGTTGCCATTTCTTCTTCATACAATCAAACTTAGTCTGTATAACTTTTTAACATATTTATTTTTATGTGGCATGATTGAACAATTGTCTCACTGCAGGTATCACTGCTACCACACAGGCATGTGTTAACATAGAGCTCACAGGTAAATAATACTTTACAGATACTGCTCAGCTATGACACTAGCACCATCACATGTTGTTATACTGTAGTACTGCGTTACCTGAAAATATTCATTTGCAACATGTTATGGTTAGCTTTGCCTGTCACCACAGTTGCTTTCACATGTTACTTGTGAACTGTACTACCATAATGACTTTTATTATTACCACCCTTTGTTATTAGGACTAAATAACTACATCAGAACAAAAAACCTTTAAACATTCAATGACTGTTGGTAGGGTTATCAAAACTCTCATTTTGAGTATAGCTATCTGGAAAAAACATATTCTGTGTTTCGTCATTTGTTAACTATTCAAACATAGGCATCTGCTGAATTCTTGTTATTGATCTTTGTTACACAACAACACATACTGTGGGCCATCACCCATAGTTGCCCAGCATGCATGTGTACTCCCAAGGCACTGGGATGGCAGCAGAACTTATACAGCTGGTGGACCGTGATGATGGATGTCTCTTGTAGTATGTTTAGAGAGTTGTATGTTCTTTCTGTTACCTGATGATGGTTGTCTCTGATTGGTTGTGTTGCCTTGGCCCTTTCTCTGCTTGCATATGTGTGTGTGGGGGGGGGGAATGTGGAGTTAAGGTTCTGAACCCTAACACTGAATTTCTAAACTTTTGTCACTGTAGTAGAAACCTTAACTGATGCATTAATAGAGTTTCTTGAAATGAAGATATATATTATAGCTACATAGTAGTGCAGCTACAGTAAGGATTGCCCTGCCACTTCTATGCTAAACCCCAAATTTTGCACTTTAATAACTTTGCAACCACACAAAGGATTTGCCTTAAATTTTGCATATACTGTGTGGCACCATAGATCTCTGGATCTGGGAAGTTGCTTTATGGTCGGAGTTGTGGTTTCGGAGCTGTGGAGCACAAAAAATTGCAAAAACTGGGTTTTTGCATGTTTCTTTGCTCAGGGCCATAGCCCAAAGAATGTGTCTGTCTGGTCTGAAATCTTTAGGGAATATGCAGTGTGGGTCATTGATGTGCTTTTTGAAGATTTGGTGAAAAAATATTTATCCATTCAAAAGTTATTCAAAAAACAAGTTTCCCATTATAATCAATGGGAAAAAATAAATGTGTCTCTTGAAAGCTGCCACCAGTGCATTTTCACTTTTGCAGATGCCCATTTTGTGAAAGTGCGACCTCCATCAGGTTTCAGTTAGCAGCGGCTAAAAAGTGCCCTAATTCAAAACAATAATGGCACAGCCAGCCTGCCGGCGCAGCGGTTGGATTTCCGCTTGCGACGCCGGCAACCCGGGTTCGGGGACGGATCCGGGTCATCGGAGGGCGGGCCGGGGGAGAGAAGGATTGAGCGCCATAGGCAGCTCTCCTTCTCGAGGGAGGGTCCCACCAGTATCCGGGCGTGGATGAGTGTTCCAGCGGAGGCTGGGAGAACTCACGCCAATGTGGGCCTGAGGGTCGGGAGGCGAGGTAGGCAGGGCGGGCGCTGCCATTGCACGCCCCCGCCTCCTCGAGGGTGGGAAACACAAAGGGATAAAATCCTGCCTTGCGTCTACATGACGCTCTGCCTGGACTGCCCTGATTGTACGGGCCATTCCCCTAACCAGATACAGTTCCGTGTAGATAAAGGGGTCGGTACTGCGCCCCACTCTCTAAGAAGCCTGGGATGACCTGGGGGATTCGGCAATGTCTGGTGGTCGGGGCTCCAGGGTCCATGACCAGAGCAGACCAATGACGGAAGGGCAGGGGCATAAAAGAGGTAAAATAAAAAAAAACAAAAAAACAATAATGGCACTAGGTAAACACAGATGGTTGTGTTTACCTAATCGGGAGCCAGGGAACACACTGGGGGCATCAGATTTTTAATCTGATCCCCAAAATGCCATTTTCACAACTGGCCCCCATACTGTTGCAATTTGTGAAAGAAACAGATATGACAATTTCGCATTTGTGAAAGTGTCGCTTCTGTTTCTTCTGCAAATTGTAGAAGCTGCTGGCACTACTCACTTGCCAATTTTACACTGTAAAAAAAGAAAAACACACAAATGTTTTCTGGCCATGTTTGGGCCAAAATAATGCTGCCAACATGTTCCTCGGCCCCTGTTTAGGTAAACACCTGTTTGCATTTACCTAAAAAAGGAGTTTTTCTTCTTTTCATGTGTTTGCAAGGCCAAGGCAGTATTTATTAATGGTAGCATTTTTGCCTACATTGGGGTGCCCAATCCCTGTGTCAGTGGCAGGAATCCCCCCCACCACCACCACTGATGTGGCATACTGACAACCCACCCCAGTCTTCCTAAATGGATAGTTTTTCCCTAAATAATGAAAAATGTTCCCTCACCAGCATCTTTTTGGTGCAGAATCCTGCATCTAAATTTTTGATGCAGAATCTTGCATCAAACTAGTCTGCCCCAGTTCCCACCCTTTTTTTCTGTAATTTACTGACATCGGGGTGCCCAATCCCTGTGTCAGTGTGTCTCACCCCACCTCAAATTTAAGTGGCACACTGGGAGCCCACCCCCGAGTGCCAAATGTAGCCAGTATCTCATAACCTGTGGGGGAAGAAAAACACCATCCCTCTATGTCTTTTTTTTTCCTGTAAAAAAGAAAATGGTCCCTTATCATCTCATCAGTCCCCCTCCCCATCCCCACCCTCCCATTGAGCACCCACCTCCCCACACCCACTACTTACCCTCCAGAGGTCAGGAGCAGCAATCTTCACTGGACTGGGCACACGTCAGCACTCTTCAAAGCCGAACTGTGATCTGAGGAATCAAGTAAGCCATACAATGGGAGTCAATGTGGGGTACAACTTATGTTGATATGTAGTCCAATTTTAGGAACTTTGGCCCCAAATGTTCAACATGGGGTTCTTGGGACCCCAAACCGTCAACACAGCCATTGTCATTTCATTACTTGGTCTCAAAAGGTGATTTTGAGGCTGCTGCATTTAATCACCTTTTAGGACAGGTTAACAAAAGGACAGTGCCACTGTTCATGAGGTGGAGTCCCAAAAAGCCCATGTTGCAAATCTGGTACAAAAATCCCCAAAAATGACTGCGTTATGAATGTACATTGCGCAGTTTCTATGCCTGCTTGTAAGTTAGCAAATTTTTTATATTTTTTACTCCGGATTTTCAACATTTATACTTTTTCATACCTCTTTATGAACAGTATAGCTGCCATTTTTCACATCCTGCCTGAAATGTGTTTTCACACCTGTGTCACAGAATGGCGAGGTTGGAATGGAGTAACAAAATTACAGTGACAGTGGTCATCAGGGAAGGGTCCCAAAAAGCCCATGTTGAAAATGTGGTTCAAAAATTTAAAAAAATCACCATGTTATGAGAGTTTGTTGTGCAATTTCTTGTGAAATCCCCCATAAGATAACACTGCGACTCCCATCGCACCTTTCAATGCCCATATCTAGAAAACAGCTTGAGATATGGATTTTTTGTTACTAACTGCTTAGTCCACCTTTGGGTGGACTAAGCATTGGTGGAGGTTAGAAAGTCATGAATAGCACCAAAGTCAAATTTGTTTCCTAGCTACTACAGTTACTGGGATATTGACAATTTAGTGCGTCATGGGTTCATTTTCATGTTTCTAGGCCTGCATTATGTACCCGAACTTATGTATAAGTGGGAGTGCAGGGCCCAGAGAGCCCGCACTCACACATATGCATACCATTATACAACAAAATTTCAGTGTTAGGGGCCCTGCACTCCCGCAACAACATACCACTTAGTATTTACATTACACTTTCTCATAAAGAAGGGAACATTTTTGCAAAAAAATGCTATTAATGCATCAGTTAGGGTTGCTAGCACACCTACAAAGTTTGGAAATTTGGTGTTAGGTTGCCAACCCCTACCACCCCACCCACACTCTCCACACACCAACAGGCATCAGGGTCTGCGTTGGGGTTGTTTGACCTAACTCTCACCCCATTCTCCTATACTGCACCACCTCAGCTTGTTTACACATGGAATGGAGTGAGAGTTAGGACTGACTACCCCAATGAACACCCCAATGCCAAGCACCCACTCATTTATTAACCTCAGTTGGGTGGCCAGCCATGGATTAGAGTGGAGAGGGCTGTGTCAGTCACCCACTCAGGGTTGGGGTGGAGGGGAGCTGGATGGTGGGCAGTAGATGCATGGGTGAGGTTGTGGGAGGGTTCACTGGAACAAGGGAAATTATTTTAGACATGAGCTCTGTGATGGGGGAGAGGGGAGTGGACCTTGGATTTTGTTTGGTTTTTTACAACAAGCAGACAATCAGCAGGGGGCACACAACACTGTGGGACATCGGGGATTGCCTGGCAATTGGGGGAATTATTTTTTCATGTTGAACAGTCAATCGGTGGGGGTGGGTAGACACAGGCACCAGGGATGCAGCATTCCTTGCTTTTTTTTCTAAGTGCAATTTGCACTTTAAACATCCAAAGCAATGCAAAGTTAACCTGTGCCATTTTGGCAAATTTTCCACTATAGGTTGCTACTTTGCAAAATCGTACAGGGAGGCAGAGTTGGCGAATTCACAGGGAATTTATCTGAGAAGTAAAACTTTCCTGCATCTCTATTCCCTTGCCCACAACTCAAGTTCAGGGATGAGCTCAGGAAACAGTCTGGGCAGCATAAGGATGGGTCAGTGCTCTAGTGCACCATCTCTCCAAGCCTAGGAATGGATTGTGCAGTGTTCTGCTCCAGAGGTGACATTCTGTAGTGGACCAGAGAGTCTTCCTTCACAAGGGGTTGATGTGTGTGTGTGTCAAGACTTGACAGGACCATGCACTCCATCAGAAGTTTGCTGGCATGAAAAGTTGAGCTAGAAATAGCTTCACTATTTTTTTTTCCATTTTAATGAAGATAAAATTCCACTATCACAAAAAGAAGTGAAATTCATTGCCAAAAAGAATTAAGTTAATGCAGACAATAAGGTTGAAGAATGCAAAGAGCAAAAAGTAAGAACATTGAAAGATTTAGATTTGGAGTCTCAGTTGTCTTGGTGAATGGGTAGTGTGGTGTCTCTTGCAGTTGTCAACCCTAATTCCTACCCACTTCCTTGAGAAAACAAACATGATCTCTTCTTAAGGAAAACAACACTACCATTTCGCCAAGATGACTGAGACTCCAAACTCTAATGTTTTCATTTCCTTACTTTGTGTGCTTTGCATTCTTCCATCCTAATGTCCACATTAACATATTTTTTGCAATGAATATATATTTATTGCAAGAAACTACATTATTGCACTAATTAGGGTTAAACCAACAAAAGTAGGGAAATGTACCATTAGGGATTCCAACCCTAACACCCCACCCCACACCCTGGAGTCAGCCACAGGGAAAATCATTATGGTTTCACCTCTTCTGCATCTTCACAAATCAGGTATGGGGTGCACCTTGGGGTTTGTCAACCCTAATGCTCACCCATTTGATCATTAAGGAAGCTGAGATGAGTCAAGTATATGAGAATGGGGTGACCGTTAGTGTTTACAGCCCCAAGGCAAACTCCACACCTAAGTTGCAAAGATGCCAGAGAAATGAAACCATAATTTTTTTTCCTGTTGTGGCCTCCAGGGTTGGTGGGGAGGTGTCAGGGCTGGAGACCCTAATATCACATGTCCCTACTTTTGTTGGTTTAACCCTAACTTGTGCATTAATAATGTTTTTTTGCAATGAATTTCCTTACTTTTTAAGATAGTATAATCATATCTTCTTTTGCCTGTGGGAGGGCCCTGCACTTCCATTTGTAGTGCAACAGCAACCAAATTGTCAGCATAGCCTTCTTATTATCCTATGTCCGGCACTTAAAATGTTCAAATCTCTGCCTAAACATAATTCCATGCAACAGCAATGTCATTCCATCCACTGGTGTGAAAGACAGTTTTGGCAAGATTTCAGAAAGGACAGCTGTCATGTTCATGAGGTGGTGTAAAAAATGGCTACATTGAAAACCTGAAGTCAAAATATTTAAAATTAGCAAATTTATGACCGAGTGTTGCAAAATTTCTACTGATGTGAATAACTGCTATTTTTACATATTGTGCCCTCAGATTTTCAACATACCATTCTTGTGACCCAACCTCATGAACACAGGTGGTGAAGAAAATTTTGAAATCCCACCCAAAAGGTGATTTCACCAAGTGACAGTCAAATCACCTTTCAGGATGGATTTGTGTAATTCCACTGCTATTGTTCATGAGGCTGGGTCTCAAAAAGGCCATGTTGAAAATTTGGTGTAAAAATATACAAAAATGTCAAAGTTATGCATCAAAGCTAAAAAGAACCCTTTGAAATACATTGAACCACACTTACCTTACTTTATCATATAGCAGTCGACATTTCCAGCAAAAGACATGTCTTCGATCAGAGAGTAGATATTCACCCTGGGACTTGTTCAGCTGAGTGTGGGTGTGTGTAGGGTGTGGGCGGTGTGAGGTGGTTGGTACTGGGTGAAAGGTCAGGGTGGGGGTGGGTCAGATTCATGAGGGACTGTTTTCTTTTTTTACAGTTAAAAAAAGGCATTGATGGACCATTTTCTTCATTTCAGACATGATGGTGATCAGAAGGTTGGGACTGCCACTAAATAGCAGGGAAAGGGGATATCTATCAGATGGTAAGGGGTGCCTCTTGACACCAGGAAACAATTAAATAATTACAGGAATTGCAATTGGAGGGTGGCCTCTAGACATGAGGGAAAGATTAATGTTTACAGGGATAGTGATCAGTGGGCGGGGGGTGCCACTCAAAACCAGGGAATCATTAAATAATTACAGGTACTGTGATCAGAGGGTGGTGGAGTGCCACTAGACACCATATAAGAATTAAATAATTATAGGGATGGTGATCAGTGGGAGGCAGGTGCCACTAGACACAAGGGACGGATGAAATAATTTATGAGGATGGTGATTCATACAAATATTTTTATATTATATTTTTGTTCATACAACACATTTTGTAAAGGAGGTAAGTCACAAAGAAAGGATTTACAATGTAAAATAAAAATATTTTGGGGTCACTTCTGCAACAGTTAAGTGTAGATTAACAGAGTCCTGATGAGCTAGACAGATGTGTTGGTCTGTCTACAGGATGTTATTTTTGTGGATTTTGAATTGTTTCTTCTTTATCAAGAAACAGAAAACAAAATGGCAGCAAATAAAAGAGGATTTTTCTCTCACAAAAAAGGATTGTCCCCATATGATTATGTCAACAGCTATTTTGAAGTACTTTACTGAGCATGCTTAAAACTAGAATTTTTAAATGTCATGACTTTGGAACATATTAATATTTTTTCACCAAACCAGTGAAAGGAACATATGTGTGCCAAGCCCTTTCTATACTGAAAATTTCAGACCAAAATTCCAAACTGTCTGGGCACAAGGTGATGACAAACAAACAGCAAAAAACTGTGATTTTTTACATTTTTTGACTATCCAAATATCAGGATTCACACATCCGACCTGAACAAAACTTGGCAAGATGAGAGCTCTACCCCCCCCCGAGACTGCACGTAAAGAGTGTTGTGAAATTCTGTTGGACTTTTACAAAGGTATTAAAGTGCAAAATGTGAGGTTTAGCATAGAAACTCCTGCTCACTCCTATCTATAAAGGCAGTACCGTGCCACTAAAATATATATTGGATTTTGTTAATTTGGCAGTAGCAGATATAGGATTTTAGAATGGAGGGAGCAGTAGGTGGACCTTGGGGGTGGAGTTTGGTATGCGCATTTTTGGAATGTTTTGAAATGCCAGCTCAGGGAGCCCTCACAGCTTAGACACACACTCCCAGTAAGGCTCCCACATCAGTACCTTGAAACAGGCAGACTGATCCACTTGCATGCATATATTCGATTCAAGTCTCCTGAAATGCAACATTTGGTCCTGTCCAGAAGCACACTAATTAACACCTGCTCAAGCATTCCTCTTCCTTCCCACAGACAAAAGAGCATTCCATACTGCAGTGATTTCATATTTTCTTGTACTCATCTACCTTACCACCCATTTTTCTCCATAGTGGTATTCTGTCAAACTGTGGTAGGTTTACATCCCTGAGTGATCATGCTTTTCTTGCCCATAGCATCTATACTATACAGAACCTTAGTCTTTGTACTGCATTTCCCAGCTCCTCTAATACTGGTATGATCACCTCTCCAAAAGACTGTTCTAAGAATGTTTTACATTTCTAGATGTTGTAAAAAGGAAAAAAGTTGATCACTTGCCTGAAATATCAGGTTAATATTTTCAAATTTCTATTGCATGTTTTTTTACTTAAACCCAAAGTAATCACCCTGTCAACCTTCTCCAAAAAGTGGTGAATGTCTCAAAACAGATGTGGTACAGCTGTTTATGTTACATGTCATTGAAATATAAATGTTTACAAATGCTGTAATTTTACAAAGTAGATGGCTAGTTTTGAGAGAAGAGACTTTAAACACTAGCTATTATCTTAACAGTAAGAATCTGATACTTCTGGTTTAGATTATGCCAAATGATTGGTTCCATGCAAAATTTCTGTCTGAACTGTAACTGTTGGCAAAACTGTTTAAATCTCCAGGCATTTTTGGCAAGATAGGTCCCTTCCCCTGCACCATTAGTTCACTTACCTTGAGTTAATTTACAGCCACTGTGCTTACCATGGTTTTCTTTCTAGTCCTGACTATCTTGTCCACTGAGTGATATCCATCCTCTAGTAAGTCTCACTCTTCAGACCCATCCCTGTGCAGAGTGCTGCCACCCAACGATGATGATAGCCATCACATCAAGCATTGTCAAACTTCTTTGCCCATCTGCTGCTCCAGTGCTGACTGATTTTATGCACACTCACATACACATCTGGAATTTCTAATGTTTGTTTTGTTAATTTTAGGACCAGTGGGTCATCTTGCCATGAGGTTAGATGCCGAGTTGCCCACAGCCCATCTGAAATTTTGTTTTTATGACTTTGATTCAAGTAGCTCCCCTTCCTCATTGACTCTTGACTCGCTAGTCATCACCACCAAAACTACCCACTCTTATGCAGTGTACCATACACTCTGCACTGTGCTCTCTGATTGGACTTCAAACAGTCTGTGAGGCACTTGGGAGTGATGGGGGTCAGAGGGAACACCCAGCCTGGTGTACAACATTAAAAAGGGGGGGCAAAGAGGGAATGTGTAACTTCCTTTTTAAAAAAGTACAAATTATATTTTGGTTTTTGGCGTGCTTATGAGATAATGGTGTGTGCGGCTGCCCAGATCTGCGACTGTAACCGGTTAAGTTCACTGAGACTGAAAATCCTTTTTAAGGGGTGACCTAGATTAGTTAACAGATAACATAAACAAAGACATACAGTATCACATATCAAATATCATAATACAAGCAAATATACAGACAGTAACAAGGAGGCAATAGCTTACAATGGTAGGAATAGGTCACAGGAGGTAACACATACAGTAAATGCATAACTTTATAATCAATCACAAATCACAGGATGGGGGAAGAATAATTCTGAGATGGGGAAAAATATCAAGCATGAGCTAACATGTTCAATGGTACCAGTTACAGTGACTCCTCCCAAGGAAGAGTGTCCTCACCTGACACTGTTCTTTATAATTAGTTAAAGCTCCACAGTCCCTGATTTCTTGAGGAACAAAGAAGCAAAGGACCTGCTACCTGCTTTAGAGTTTGGAACATCCAGGAAGGAGCTGGACAAGAAGCATAGAGTTCTTCACTGTGACTTAGTCTTTAGGATGTCCCGTAGACAGAGGGGAGGGTTACCAAGCACTAATTTATGAGTAAAGCATAGGGAAAGGGGTTCCAAAGTATATTCTAAGGAGATCCAGTTCAGTAGGAGTGCTGCAGTGATGCTCCCTAACAAGGACACAGGCAGCAACCCTACCAATCTTATTTTACAGCATTTTAAGCCTGTTGAGCTCTGTGTCCCTCACAGAACCTATAACCGGTGCTCTGTATAGAAACTGAGTAGCAGGACACTATTTGAAATTGTTAGTCATGCAGTCTGGGTGAGGGAGGCCCTAAGTCGGAACATTAGCCCAAGCTTTTGGGGGGACAGATTTTGACAGTTATTTAACAAGGGACTTAAAAATCAGCTCCTGGTTGAGATGGACATTGAGATATTTTATTAGCTCCACTACCTCTATTTGATGGATCTATCTATCTATCTATCTATCTATCTATCTATCTATCTATCTCTCCTAACCACAAAGTTTCTTAATAATTTTATATATTTTTTTTAATTCTGACTCCAAATTTTCAAGATAGTCATTCTATGAATCCCCTTCTAAACATTTCACGTGGTACTTATAGTACATTGGCCAAAATGTCATTTTACACCAGAAGTGCAAAATCATGTCTTGTCCAGGATTTAAAAGATTATCCCTGTCACATTTATGAAGTGGTGTGAAAAGATGGCTATGTTGAATGTTTGGAGTCAAACTATTGAAAATTAGTGAAGTTATGAGTAAACATTGAAATATTGCAATGTTGACTCTAAACTTAGTTAATTTACCATATTTGTATGACACATTTTTAGCATAAACATCTTGTGTCCCCACCTACTGAACCCAGTATGTGAAAATGTGTAAATTGTTGCCAAAATGTCATTCCATGCAATAGGTGTGAAACCACATTTTGGCCAGAATTTGAAAAATGAGAGCTGCCACTTTCATGAGATGGTGTGAAACTATTTAAAATTTGGGGTCAGAATATTAAAAAATATCAAAGTTATAAGAAAGTGTAGAAAAATGTCAACATGCACTCTTAACTTTTTTTCCTTAATATTTTGACCACAGACACTCAGCAGACTTCATATGACCCCATCTCATGAACAAGAGTGGTAAAATTATGGAAATCCTACCCAAAATGTGATGTTGCAAAGTGACCATGTAATCACCTTTCAAGCCAGATTTGAATAATTCCACTGCTATTGGTCATGAGGTGGGATTCAAAAAAGGCCAAGTTAAAAATTTGGTGTACAAAGGTTCAGACCCCATTGAAATACATTAAACCAGACTTACCTAAATTTCATATAGCTCACTGACTGGTTCAGGCAGCAAGACATGTCTTCCATTGGACAGTGGATCTATATCATGAGACATGTTCTGGTAAATGAGGGTTTATGGGAGGTGTGGGGTTTGTGTGCTTTGTGGTAGGTTGTGATAGTGGTGTGTGTGTGGGGGGGGTCAGATTGGTGAGGGACAATTTTCTTTTTTGACAGGTTAACAAAAATCAATTAAGGATGATTTTCTTTATTTCAGTGGGCTTCTGACACTGGGGATTGGGTACCACAGTGTCAGGCTGCTGTTCAGTGTCACAGGAGGTAATAACCCTCTTGTCATCATGTATATAATGGCAAGAGAGTGGGTTACCTGGAGAGGAGGTGGTTGAAGAGAAGTGGTACTGGTGTGGGCACCCCAGTCCACTTACTGATCATAAAATTAAACATGCAAAAGAGGAGTGGACAACTTGGAGGGGAGGAAGGAGAAAGGAGCAGTACTGGAGGTGAGCACCTCAGTCTGCTACTTATTTCAATAGATAGATAGCTAGATAGATAGACAGACAGACAGACAGACAGACAGATAGATAGATAGATAGATAGATAGACAGACAGACAGACAGACAGACAGACTGATAGACAGATAGCTAGAAAGACAGACAGATAGAAAGAGAGAGAGAGGTAGAGGGAGTGTGAGACAAAGAGAGAGCACTGGATCACTGGCTCACTGCTGTAACTGAAGCCAGTGGCATGACACCAGCTGTAGCTTCACATTTCAAGTAAGTCCCCATGTTTTCATACTGAGAATGTGGGTGAATTGCTCCTTTTGTTAAGCAGGGCACTCAGGATTTTTGGGTGCTCAGAAACATTCCCAAGAAACTTTTCAAAAAACAAACACCAGAATCTAGCTAAACAGGTACCTAGTTTCAGACATTTGTTTTTTGAAAATACATCATTTTTATGTTATTTTCAACGTTACTGAGTAAAAGAAAAACAAGATGGTGGCCTGCACAATCTTTCCTTTTTCTCAGGACAAGCAAATCATTTCTCATGACAAGAAATCATGAAAATAAGCATTCACAATCAGTGTTTCTTTACCACTTGAGCTTGATGGTTATTGAAACATCCTTATAACTCAGGAACCATACAATATTTTTCCATACTCCCTCACTAAGGCAGTACCTTGGTACATGCTGCTTCTTCCCTGAATGCTTCATGAAAAAATTAGGCACTGTCTGGGCTGAGCATGACAGCAAAACAATCCCCATGTTAAGTATAGGAAAACAAACACTGATTTTATTTTTAGTGCATTTTTTAGCATTCTATATGTCTCAAAAAACAAACAAGATGCTGTCATGAAACTTTTCACATCTTTTTTCTTTTCTTTTTTCTGCTCTATTTCTCACTAGCCAGAGCACACTTTTCTTTCTTCTGCCCCCCAGACCTATCAACCATTGTCTCAGGGACTGACCTTGATCCTGGTGCTTCCTCCATGTTGGGGGTTGGTGGCTCCTGCCTGACTATGAATAGGTCCAGTTTATGGAAGAATACACTGTAGCCTGGGTGTAGAGCCTGCAAGGGGACAATATCATCCAGCCCTGTGCTAGCCATTTTCCTCCACTTTTTCTCCCTGGAGGAATAGATGTGCAATGCCATCAATATATACTTATGCACATGCCTGTGCATAGGACATTACTGACTACAGATCCTCCTATACCCAAGTTGTGGTTCCTTGCTGCTTGTACCCCTGGCCACCACTGGAGGCCAGATGAATGATGAGACCAGTGTTCCCACTCCCCAGAGGAGGAGAACAATCCATTGGAACCTTGATCCTCCTCTCCCTAGCCAGCCCCCAGTGACCCAAGCCTGCTCTTGGCTCCAGGTCACCAGAGTGGCAGCAGGTAAGGTATGGCGTCTCAACCATCTATGCCACCAAGTCAGCTACTTGTCATGTCTTGAGATTCTGCCAGCTTGACTGCACATGATGAACACCAGCTTGACTGCAAATGGTGAATGCCAGCTTGACTGCACATGGTGAATGCCAGCTTGACTGCACATGGTGAACTGTTGGGCAATTTTGTTGAATGCCACCAAAGTTATTAAGGTGCAAAAATTGGGGTTTAACATTAAACACCCTATCCAACATAACTTTAGGGTTTCTACTGTGCCCCTATAATACACCCACACACCCACCCACAGATACACACACTGCCATCCATGAGGATCAACTGCACAATGTGAGATTTCACAGTTTAGAGTGTGCCAAATTGGAGATATTACACTCTGGATTGCATTTAGTCTTGCTGTATCATACAAAATACTGCATCTACTTTGTGCGTGTGTGTGTGTGTGTGTGTGTGTGTGTGTGTGTATGTACATGTATTGTAGTAAGCACATTCAGATTAGAAGTTTGGAAACAAACAGTGTGGAAGTGTGGGTGGGGAGAGAGAGACATTCAAAAAGGGTAGGAGTAAAAAAGCTGGTGAATCATTAAGTATGGTCTAATAAGTTGGTAAAATTAGAAAACTAAAAGAAGAATTCAGTTGCTGTCTGCTGGCTTTGTACTACCATGTTTTTCAAATTTCAGTATCACCTGTATGTAACCCTTGGAGGAGTATATGTGGAACTCTATAACTTGAATCAGTTTTCAAGATGTGTATGTTCATTTTTTCAAACCCTTTCCAACTGCGATACCAGCTCATTAAAGGTGGTCTATTGGTCAAAAACTAGAAAGAACTGTTCATTTTAAAGTCATACATTTTGAGGACAATATATGGGCAGCCATGCACAGCAAGTCATTGTTGGTATCAAGAGATTGCCATTGCAACAACTTAACCTCAAGGGTGAAGTTCCAGATTATCTGGTTGCTGTGGCAACCTTGAAATACAAACTCAGGCTTTTCTGCCAATCCATTGTCTTTTATGGTGTATGGGCACGTGTGAGAGACAAGTACGGCCAGTCAATCAAGACTTTGTTAAAAACACACAAATGTACTACTGTGCATGTTGTAGTACAGCACGACTTCAGTGGCTTTCCACTAGTGTTGCATCACAGAGGAGCACAAAACACATTCTGAATGGCTGTGAAACAAAAAAGATAACTGTTTTTGCAAGTTGCTATTTTGGCAAGGTTTTGATGTTTTAAAATGTTTTTTAGAGTTTGAGAAGTGAGCCGATAATATAAAATGAAATACAGGTCATGATAAAAGTTTCAGTTGCTCAGTTTCCAATATTTGGGGGTAGAAGACAGTGGTGACATTGAGAGAGCTGCAACTGACTGAAAACATTCCACATTGTTTTACCAGAATAGTGATGCACCTTCTAAGGCACAGCAACATTTCAACATCACTTCTGTGGTCAACAGTGTTATTCTAGTGATGGAAACTTTTATAAAACAAAGGGGTTTAAGGATGCATGGGAAAGGCACAAGGGAAGCTTGAGAGGGGAAGGAGTGATGAAAAGCCATTGATTACATAGGATTAGTGGCCACATACAATGTATAGGGCCTATGGGCAGACTGAATGGGCCTAGCGATCCTCATCTGATGACAATTTCTATGTTTCTGTGTTCCATTATACAGTATATACATTATTTTGCCTGTTTATTATGAACCACCAGAGGGGACTTTCACCTCTGATAAAGCCTGGATGACATAGGTGAAACATTATATCAGTGAGCACTTAACAGTGCTCTCCTTATTAAGCACTTGTTGCTGCTTGCAATCCTTGTCATGCAGTTTAATATAAGCTGTTCATTTTAATCCTTTAATAGTGCTCAGTTTTTTTTTTTTTGGTTGGTAATGTATGCCACTGTTACTTTCTTGGTTCGTTTATTATTACCCATTACTTTTGGTTACCGCCCACATGCTGACAAAGCACTCTATTTGTTTTGTTATAGTGTTTATGAACAATTGGTTTTGTACATAGAAACATAGATGTTGATGGCAGATAAGGACTGCAAGGCCCATCCAGTCTGCCCATTTATTTTTCTACCTTATGAATGTGCCATCAGCCTTTGCTCTGTCAATGTCCTATCTATTTATACTCATCTGTATTGCTCCCTTATGCCTATCCCATGCCTGTTTGAAGCCCTGCACTGTATTCATAGCCACCACTTCCTGCGGTAGGTCATTCCATGCATCCACTACCCTTTCTGTGAAAAAGAACTTCCTCACATTACCCCTTAATTGGCCTCTCTCTAATCTCATGCTGTGTCCTCTTGTCCTGCTATTTTTCTTATGTTGAAACATGTTAGACTATTTCACCTTGTTAATGCCCTTAAGGTGTTTGAATGTTTCGATCATATCACCTCTCTCCCTCCTTTGCTCTAGGGTACACACATTAAGCTCCGTTAATCTGTCCTCATATGTTTTCTGATGCAGGCCCTGCACCATTTTGGTTGCCCTTCTCTGGACTGCCTCAATTTGGTTAATGTCCTTGTGAAGATGTGGTCTCCAGTACTGCACGCAGAACTCCAGATGGGACCTAACCAGTGTTTTGTAAAAAGGCATTATTACCTCCCTCTTCTGACTTGTGATACCCCTACTAATACATCCCAACATCCCCCTAGTCTTATCTACTGCTTTAGTGGTCTGCTTGGATGATTTCAGGTCATTGGTGATAGATACCCAAGTCTCTTTCTTCCCTTGTTACTGCCAGCAACTCTTTGACATGATAATAAATTACTTGCAGTGCTGTATTGGATGTGTTTTATGCAACTGAACCCAACAAATATCTCATAAACAAATAGCATCATAATTATCATTGCACTGAAAGTAAAAGTACACACACACAAAAAAAAAAGTCAGAGGTGCCAGTGGCAGTCCTTCACCATACACTTATATTCATGGATTCAGGCAGCATAGGACAGTTTATACAGTGTGGTGGCATAATGAGGCTTGCCACTAAAAGGCATGCCGGGTTGTCTAATGACCCCTGCCAGGAAGGAAACAAGAGGAGGAAGGGAGGGTGGGGGATAGGATAGGAATAGAGAAAGGGAAGGGGCTTGGGATGACATCACAAGACCAGGCGGTGGGTAAAATGACAAGGCAAGGCCAGAGCCCCAGAGATTGGCTGGGGTGGGCAGAGCCTCAGGGATCATGAGCAGTTGTCCTGAGGGGGGTATATCAGGCCAGGGCACCCTCAGGATGACCTCTTTTGCTGGGAAAATTCCTTGAACTTGGAACTCCGCACATCATTGGCAATCTACAGGTAAGGCACATGGGTAGCTGGACTTAGCAGGCCACGCGGCCCAGGTGATCTAGCTGGCTTTTCTTTAAAATAAATAAAATTGGTTGGCTGGTGATAAGCTATTAAGTTTAAAAAGACAGTAAGGAGAAGTACAGCCAGTCGAGTAATAATATGAGATTGTTTTTCAAGCAGTTTGGGAACATTAGCTAGTAGTTTGGCCTGGCTGGATTCTATTTTCCTGTGTTTGGTTGGTTTGGTACAGGAATTGGGTGAATAGCCAGCTAAGAAGTTTAAAGATTGATAGAAGTGCATCCAGTCATACAAAAAAATATATATATATATATATATATATATATATATATATATATATATATTAGTTGGGTTTTCAAGAAGCTGGGAACATTAGTTTGCAATCTGGTCTGGTTTAGAATGCATTTTCCTGTGGTTTTGTTGGCTTGACTCAGGTGTTATGAGGAGAGCTTGAGCAGTACTGCGTTAGCATGCAAGGAACAAAGAAGGCACTTTGCTGTGGAGTGCAGATCATGTTGTGTTGTAGGCTTGGGAGAAATGGAAGGCTGATGGAGCTTTTTTGCTTGTTGCTTGTGCTGATGGCCCTGTGCTGGGTGGTGAGGCTGGGTGAACTGAGGCCCCAGTGGGCTAGAGCTGCTGGCCAGGTGGTTTTGGAGGTGTTTTTGCTGCAGTTGGTTTTGTATCTGCTGTGACAAGCAGTGTGCCTAGGGGGCAATTGTGTTTGGCGTGAGTGTGGCCAGTTTGGATGCAGCGGGCCACATGGCCCTTGGTAGTGGTGGCCACGTGGAGGAGCGTGGGCCACGCTGGGATGGAGGCGACCAAGCAGTGAGGCATATGCCCACTCGGGGGCCAAGGTTGAGTGTTTTGGTCAGGGCAAGCGTAAGTGGTACAGCAGGCCAGCTGTGCATGCGGATGCAGTGGAAGGCCGTGCGGGGAAGTTTTCCCATTTTTGGGCAGTCGCTTGCAGAAGCGCACAGCACACTGGCTGGAAGTGGGGAATGCCACAGCTTGGGTGAGCGCGGTAGGAATGGAGTGAGTTTTAGTTTAAAAAAAAATGAAAGATGGAACAAACAAAAAGGAGAAGGGGTGAAGGGAATAACAGGGTGAAGGTGGGGAGGCCTGTACAGGCAGGTGAGGGGGGCAGAACAGGCAGTACCCCCCCATTCTTATGTGCGAGGCCTGGTGAGCAGAGAAAGGGTTTTGCAATTGGGATTGGAGACAACAGCAGGTAACATCATTCCTCAAAGAAAAAGAAAAGGGAAATAAGGATAAAACGGGGTTCTATGGCCTGTACCAACAGGAGGTTTCTAGCTGATACCTGATGATGCAGCAGGAATATGTAGGACAAGGAAGTATTTGTGCCACTACTAAAAAGGCTTACTTAATTTCTCAGGTCTTAGCTTTGGGAATAATGAGGTCCCAGAAAATGAGGCAGATGGAGAAGGAAAGTTGTTTATACTTTATTGGGCCTGTTTGACAGTATTGGGATTTACTGATGCTGAAGACAAACATTAAATAGAGCTCACCATGAGGCCTGGAGGTGGAGGGGGTGAGGCCCATGCTCCCTCAAAATGGGGGTCTGATATGGGGACTTAGCATGTAGGTGTACACCTGTGGCAGCTAATGGCTGGGGGGCGGACACACCTCAAGTGTGGGCAGCACAACAAGAGAGTCTGGGGCATGGGGGGACTCGAAGGAGCACCTGGCATGGGATAAGAGAAGAAGGGATTAGCCCCTATTGGGGGAGAGGCACTGAGGGCCCAATGCTGCGGCATGAGGCACGACACTCCGACTGATTGGTGATGCCCTTCCAGAGGTAATCTCAGAGATACGCAAAGCTAACAATTTCAGGGTAGGGGTGTCAGCTTGTTATGTCCCCTGGCTCTGTTATGCAATGGCCAGCACCCTGCCCTAAGTGGGCTGGCTACATTTCTCTTGTGTCCCTCGTGACATGAGAGAGAGGGGGGTGGGGGAGAGGCTGGTGGACTGGGGGCCTTTTCACACATTCAGGCATCAGGGGAGAGGGCCGAGGGGGGCCACTGAGCCAGTGGGTATGTTTGTGAAGGCAGGAGACCTCCAGTGCAAAAGAGCAGGGGCTTGCACCCCCAGGTGGGTGCTGGAGTTGCACGTGGGGATACTGAAGGGGACCTCGGTGCCTGGGCCAGTTGGTCATGGCTATTGGGGGGGCAGGCCCTTGGCAGTATGTTTCACAGGTCTGTGGGCACTGACCTTTCTTTTTAATGCAGCAGAGACCAGGAGCAACGATGGCACCCAAGAGAAACCCAATGTCCAGTGAAAGGATGATGCGGGAAGCAGCGAAGCTGATTGGGCAGATGTCAGAGCTAGTGGCCACAGCAAAGCAGAAGGAAGCAGAAGGAGATACTGAAAAAACAGAAAGAGCAAGAGGAATGGCCAGCCCAGGGAAAGATGGGCAAGAGACCCAGGTGGGAGGCACCACAACCTACACCACTGCCAGCACCAGAGCTGGACAGGGGAAGCCTGGATGGTGGTAAGAATGGAGTGGATATATCTGATGAAACTAGTTTGAAAGATTATTTGGAAGGGCTATTGGGTGACAACGGGAACGCAGGGATAGAGTGAATGGAATAGGCCATGCAGGCCTTTGAGGTCAAAGGGGCCGAGAAAGGGGGAGCTGGGGCCCCAATAACAAACAAAAAATTGTTTGATGACCTCCAGGGTACTCCTTGGGCTACCACATCCTGACATCAATAAGGGAGAAGATTTGGAAGGGAGATTATGTGGACATTTTTGGGCTGGTGGACAAGGACGTGGCCAAAAAATATGAACAGAAGGAGTCAGTGGGGAAGTCGGAGATGGCAGTGGCTTTGGCAGTTGTGGGGCACAAAGCTGAAGAAGCCAGGTACAAAGGCAAGACCTTAGAGAACTGGCAAGGGGATTTATTGTTTGCAGTGCACTACATCTAGAAAAGCAGCCTGACATGGCCATACTGTTATTAACGTACATGTCCATCATCAGGGATGCGTACAAAACAAAGCTGGGGTTCCGGTGGTTGAAATTTGATGAAGCATTCCAGAGGAGAATGGCAACAAAGGGGGATTTGAGGTGGGATTGCACCCACTCGGAGTTGTGGGTGAGGATCCCTTCGGGGGAAGGGAGTGGGACCGGGGCTGATCACAGGAAAAGGAGTGGCCCTGCGACCGCATTGGCCAAGGCCTGTTGGGGGTTTAACAAGGCTACTTGCACATGGAATGACTGCAAGTTTCAGCATGCATGTTCAAAGTGTGGGGGGGTCACACCTGGTCTCCGATTGCTGGCAAGGGGGAGAAAGGGGGGCAGAATGGGGGCCCACACCATGAGCAGTCTTTTCAAGGGGTCCGGGGGGTGGTGGCCCATTTCCCTAGCAGTGGTGGAAGAGTGGACCACGGGCTACCTGAGTAAGGGAATGGCGATGCTGCTTAGGGAGGATTTCTGTGCAGGTTTCCCTCTGGGTTTTCAAGGGTAGAGGGCAGGGATGAGGGCCAAGAACCTTGGGTCAGTGAGAGAAAAGGAAGGGAGAGTGCATGACAAGATTTCAAAGGAAATCGAGGTAGGGTGGTTGAAGGGGCCATTGGGGTTCCCCCATGCACCCGATTTTGGGTGTCCCAACTAGGCATCATTCCAAAGAAGGTGGAGAGGGAATTCCACTTGATTCACCACTTCTTGTACCCAGAAGGCTCATCAGTAAATGAGGGCATCCCAGACCACCTTTGGGTGGTGTCATATGCCTCCCTGGAGAAGGCCATAACATTGATCAGGGCAGTTGATGTGGCATGGTTGGTAAAGATGGCTACTGAATCAGCTTTTTGATTACTCCAGGTTAACCCTGCGGATTGGGATCTACTGGGTTTCCAATTCAAGGGGAGGTTCTATTTCAACAAGGCCATGCCAATGGGATTCTTGGTGGCCTGCTCCACATTCGAGGCATTCAGCACATGGGTTCAGTGGGTGTTCATGAGCAGGTACAGGCACAGGTGGGTGGTGCACTATCTAGATGACTTCATCTTCACTGGTGAGATGAGAAGGGAGGTGCTTGAGATGCTATGGGAGTTTAAGGAAATGTGCCAGTGGATAGGGATACCACTGGCCCAGGGCAGGACAGAGGGCCCTGCCCATAGGCTGGAATTTCTGGGCATTGAGGTGGACACGGAGATGGGATGTTTCAGGATCCCAGCTGCCAAGGTGGCATGGCTCAAGGGGCCATTGGCAGGGGTGACAGGGAGGAGGAGGTTGTCACTGGTACAGGTACAGCAAGTGCTGAGGCACCTTAATTTTGCTTTCAAGGCGATTAGCCCAGGCAGGGCCTTCACAAGGAGGCTTGGCAGGGCCACAGGGAATACCAGATGGCTGCAACACTGGCTGGACATGTCAAAAGGGGTAAAGGAAGATTTTCAGGTGTGGGAAGAATTCTTGGACAGCTATAATGGAGCAATGCTTTGGCAGGACGAATGAGAGTAGAATATGGATCTGGAGTTGTTTATGGATGCTTCCTACTCATTGGGGATGGGGGCATATTTCCAGGGGGAGTGGATGTCAGAAGCACGGCCAGGATGTTGGAGGGCAAGCGGCCTGTTGAAGGACATCACTTTCCTGGAGATCTTCCCCATATGGCCAGCACTGGAAGTATGAGGCACCAGGATGCAGAGTAAGCGCATCCTGTTCTGGTGCTACAATAGGGGGGTGGTGGAAGTCATAAATTGACATGGGGAGAAGACCGAGACAGTGGGAAAAATATTTAGGCCCATGGTATTGTTGAGGCTGCGACTGAATTTATTGTTCAAAGCACAGCACTTTGAAAGGGTTAAGAATGAGATGGCTGACAGTCTTTCTTGTCTACAGCTTGGAAGATTTTGGGAGCTGTGGCCACAGGTGGCAACTCACAGGACCAAGATCCCAGACTGGTTGTGGGAAGCTGGAGGGACAGGGCCAGGGCACTGTACCAGGGCTCCTGGTTGGCCAACACTTTGAGGGCCTATGAGGGGGTATGAGAGAGATTCCAGGACTTCAGGGGGCAACATGTTTGGGACATGAAGGAACCAGTCTGTAATGACCAGGTAAGCAGGTTTATAGTGGAGAAGTGGGAAGCAGGGATGGCCCATACCATGGTAGCGGTACATTTGGCTGGCATTAGCTGGGTATGCCAGGACAAGGGATGGCTGGATGTCATGGCCAGCAGGATGGTAAAAAGGATGGTAATGGGTTGGCAGAGGAGGCAGGGCACCAGGAAGGACTGGAGGTGCCCCATTAAGGGGCAGCTGCTGACCAGGGTACTGAAGGCCATGCTAAGGGTGTGTTCCTCGGCCAACAAGGCACTTCTCTTCTGGGCCGTTTTAGTGGTCATGGCAACAAGGGCCTTCAGGGTGGACGAAGTGCTGTCCCCACGGAAGTCTACAATGGGGCAGGCATTGCAACACATGAGCCTGGTACAGTAGCAGCCACAGACACTGCCAGCTATTTCTCAAAATTTCTGTGATATTTCCAGAAATATCTGATGCTTTCTGCATTTAAACAGTAGGGGCAGCAGAGAGAAACTCTTCAGAAATTTCATGAAATATGTGGAAATAGCTGGCAATGTCTGTGGCTACCACTGTATGAGGACAGAATGGAGCAGTCATTAGGCTGGCCAGGTCCAAGATGGACCAAGAGGGAAGGGGACCATGGTGTCACTGGTATGGCAGACACAGTCAGACAACTGTGCAGTGGCAGCAATAGAGGCATATGAGAGCATCTGGGGACAGTAGGGGGGTGTTGTTCCGCCATGGGGATGGATCCCTAGTCACCGGTTTTCAGGTAGGGGCAGTGCTCAGGAAGGCCATAGCATTCGTGGTCGAGGACCCGGGGATTTTGCCCCTCACTCCTTCTGGATTGGGGCAGCTTCAGAGGCAGCAGAAAGAGAGGTAGTGGTAGAGGAGTTAGAGAAGGTTGGGTGCTGGAAGACCAGTTGCTACAAGAGGTCTGTCAGGTGCTGATAACAGCAACTCACACTGTTTCTCTTGTTTCCCACAGCAGGTTCCAAGAGGAAGGTCTGGATAGTGGAGCATTCTTTCATCTACTGGGTGGAAAGGTTTGCAGTTGCCACTGGCAGAGGGGCAGATTTACATTACAACATGAAGCACACCAAAGTGCTATGCAAAGGCATCAGGGGCATGAGGTGGGCCCAGCTGATGCCACTGTTGGATGAGTTAAGGGTCCAGTTGCACAGGCCAGATTGCATTATCATACACCTGGGAGGTAATGACTTAGGGGGGTATTCCGCGGGGCTTGCTGGGACAGCACATATTGGGGGACTTGGAGGTAATAAAGGGGTGGTGGCCTAGGGAGGTCATCGACTGGTCCGACATCACATCACACAGGGTATGGAGAGGGGTCAGGAATGTTACATTGATAGAGAAGGTAAGGAAGCACAGGAATAGGAGGGTAGCGAGGGCAGTGATTGAGATAGGGGGTGTACACCTGCAGCATAGGGACTTCTCTTTTGATCAAGCCACAGTGTATTGATTGGATGGGGTGCATTTGTTGGAATTCAGCATGTGCCTATTTTTGAGGCCTATTGCAGAACTAGTTGGAGAGATAGCTAAGAAATTGCTGAGATATTAGCCTGCAAGGGGGGAGCCCCACCATCCAAAGCAAGCTGGAGGTGGGGCAGTGGAGAAGAGAAAAGAGGAAGGGGGGAAAGGGGAGCCAGAAAAGGGGGGAGGAGGGTAGGCTACACTGGCTGGGGACAAGGAACCCAGATGTGGTGTTAAGGTGGGGAGGGGGGATAGGTCCGGGCCTGGAGGGCAAAGACCCGGGTAGGTGGAACCAGCTTGCTTCTGGTGATGGAGGAGGGGACCAGATTCACAGTGTCTGGACCCTGAAAATGCAAGATGAACAAGTGACCAGAGGAAGGAAGAGGCCGGAACCAAGAATAATTAGTGTATGACATTATTGTGGATGTACAGATTGAAAGATGACAAGTGACAGTGTAAATATCTTTGTGCCAGTAATAAATATTGCCAACAAGCAACCAAAAGGTAAGCAAAGTTGTGGTGTCCTTCATTCCTATGAGGGTTTCAGGGGACAATCAGGGTGCTGCATGTGAAGATCTAACTGGAATTGTGGGAAATGTGGTTGACAAGAAAAAAACATAGTGGCACTTACACTGAAAACAGACAACAACGAGGTGAAACCATTTTTTTACAAATTTACCCCTTCCAGAAAACTAGCATGAGTGCCAGATGGAATCATAACTACCAGGACATTATCACATTACAGTTATATCACATCTTAATATTTAATAATTGTATTCATCATAATCAAAACAGAATGATTCTTAGGAGATGACTGGTACAGTTAAACTATATGCTAAAACCCCAGAAATATTTCAGTCTCAGCTTGCATAACATAGAACTAAAGGAAAACAAATGTCCTTTTCAATTGAAGTAAAGATATATACCTGCAGAATGAATAATTAATTCAGTTGTGTTTTTAACATACCTACTGTTTATTTAATACCAACCTTATTGATGACTATCAGCCTGGATTTAATTATCAAGGTCTGACTTTGATGTCTACCTTTGTTAAAAAAATATATTTCTTTCTATTTTTCCTTTTCCATGGAATGTTGTTCTCTTATTGCTTTGAAAGTCATAAACAGAGCTTTGAGAAAGTGATAACAAAAGCCAGTCCGATACAATGATTGAAGAAAGGAGAATCCCATACCCACATTAGGCATGAAAGGAAGCAGAGCTGCGAAGGTAAATAGAGGAAGATATGGGTTTTGTGAATTTAATCTGTTGCATTGGAATCAAAAGGCACAAAGGCCTTCAGAAGAAAAGTTATTTCTCAGATAATGTACAAATGTAATTTTCTGCAATTTGCAGCTGCATGGTCATTTTACCAACTGTTTGATTTCTGAATGGTCATGGAAAAAATGCAGAGAAACAGAAAAGAATTAGGGGAGTACGCTGCTTTATCGAAATGTGCCCTTTAGCATATATTGTTCAAAGGCAATGATAAATGGACACTGAAATTATTCAGTTATTCTAAAAACCCCTACATATATATCCAAAGCTGATATTGCTATGGTTGCTTTTTATGCAGTTAAAGGGAATGGAAATACTTTTAATTTTCTTTTTTTCTTTATTAGGAAGGTTATTTTCTGTACAAGTAAAGCTAGGTAAAGACACTTTGTGTCCTGTGATTTTTCATTAGTACATTTGTTCCTAGAAAATTACCTGCCTGTGCTCGGCTATCTTTTGAAATTCTTGGTTATGATGTCACTGATTTGAAAATGGTAGCGTCTCATCTGTATACTACGTATTAAATGGATTTGAAATGTATTGCTTCTCGATAGGCTAAATAAATTCTGATACCCATAAGCTAATCCCCAGAAATGCACAGGCTAGAACAAGTTCACACAGTGTGATTTAACACTGACAAATCAAACACAGAATTTATCATGACATACTTCACTCTCATCACTTATTGCCATTACAAACATGGAAGCCACCATTAGAAACTAAACAAGTTTAACAAGGCTTTATGCAGTAAAATCCTTTTAAATTTAAAAAGCAAATTAAATATTCTTCCTTTAAAGATTGTCTCTTTGTACACACATACAAATTAAACAAATGTAATAGCATTCATTGTTTTAATTTCTGGTATTTCTTTAGTGACTATGAAAAATCCTCCTTCTACTCTTACCACATTTTCAGGTCGAGTTATGCTGCTTAGACTGCCACAGATAGAACCGAGATGTTGACGGCATACGAGGCATTTGCTTTTGTGTGTCATGAAAGGTGAACATTCTGTCAGAGGACTTCTACAGAAGTTTGAATTCCTGTACTCACTGATACTATAAATGAACATATAAAATGTGGTGGGAAACAACCAGGACACAACACAGAAAATAAATAAATGCATTTTACAGAACTTTAGAAAATGTTAGAATGTCAAGGCTTGCCATTTTTTTAAATCCTGAGCAGCTTTATTGTTTAAGTTCTCACAAATTCTCCAAAGCCTACAGATACAATCACTCTAACACTGTTGACAACATCAGTATTCAACATATCTATTTCAGTTTCCTGCCTGCCCACCGGCACTCCAGCCAGTTGTTCGCTGTCAACCTTCCCGCTTGAACTGCCCACAATCTAAACACAATAAAGTCACAGTTGGTGGGGACACAGTTACTCTGATGTGACCCTTTTTCAGAAGAGCACTTGTCAGCACTCTGTCTTCTACCTTATTAACCCCCGGGAGGTATTTAACAGTCTCTATCATATCCCTCCTCTCCTCCAGGGTGTACATATTTAGCTCATTTAGTCTCTCCTCACAGGGCATTTGATGCAGACCCTGCCCCATTTTGGTAGCCCATCTCTGGACTGCCTCCACTCTATATCCATCTAGAGATGTAGTCTCCAGAACTGAACACAGTACTGAAAGTGAAGTCTTGCTAGCAGTTTATTTAGGGGAAGCACCATGTCCCTTTTTCTACTGGCGATACCCCTTCCTATGCAATCGAGCATCCCACTAGCCCTTCTGACTGCCTTGTCACACTACCTGGTCACTTTTAGGTCATCTGTTATGATTTCTCCTATGCCTCTTTCCTCCTTGGTCTTTGTCAACATAACTCAACCCTTTCATACTCAAATCCCAAGTTTATATGATCCAAGTGCATTATTTTGCACTTTTTTGTATTAAATCCCACCTGCCATACACTTGACCACTCCTCCAGTCTTTTCAGATCCATATCAATCCTTTCCACCACCCCCCGAGTGTCCAGTCTGTTGCAGATCTCTGTGTCACCCACAAAGAGGTAGATCTTTCCTTCCAGTTACTCGACTATGTCACTTGTAAAGACATTGAAGAGGACCAGTCCCAGCACTGATCCCTATGGTATCCCACTGGTCACCTTCTCTTCCTCTGAGTCAACTCTGTTTACCACTACCCTCTGTGTCCTATCTGCTAACCAGTTTTTTAGTCAGGTGAAAACCTTATTACCCACCCCAAGTTCCCCCAACTTGCTCAACAGTCTCCTATGTAGAATGGTGTTGAACGCTTTGCTAAAAACCAGTTAGGTGACATCCACCACTCCCCACAATCATATTCCTTGGTCACCCAGTCAATGAAATCTATCAGATTTGTTTGACATGATCACCCCCTGCAAAACTGTGCTGCCTTGGATCCTACAGTTCATTGGATACAAGATAATCTGCAATCCTTTCCTCTAGTAGTGACTCCATTAATTTACCTAATACTGATGTCATACTAAGAGGCCTATAATTGCCTGCCTCTTCTCTGCTGCCACTTCAGTGAAGTGGGATGATGTCTGCTCTTCTCTTGTCCCCCAGGGACCACACCAGTCTCCAATTACCTGTTAAATAGGTCTGTCAGAGGTGCAGCCAGTACCTCCCTAAGCTCTCTCAGCAGCCTTGGATGTACCCATTCTGGATCCATAACTTTGTCCTCCTTCAGGTTAGTGAGTACTACCCAGACTTTTTCCTCAGAAAATGGACTCATGTCCATCTCCCTCACTTCAATGCTCCTGACATCTTTTAATGGTCTCTCCCTTCCCTTTTCTACTGTGAATACTGAGCAGAAGTATTTGTTGAAGATGTTTTCCTTTTCTTGATCCCCCGTCGTACAGTCAGCCCCTCCATTTTTAATCCTACTATCCCTCCCTCCCTATATCTTGCTTTTCCAGCAAACATACCTACAAAATGTCTTGTCCCCTTTTACAACTTCCTGGGCAATTTTTTTCTCAGTTTGTGCTTAGCGGTCCTTACTGCTTTGTCTGCCTCATCCTGTTTCCTCAAATATTCTTTTCTGTCCTCCTCCCTCTGGGTCTCCTTATGCTTTCTGAATGCTACCTTTTTAGGCTTTATGTTTTGTGCTACCTCCTTTGAGAACCATAGCTGTTTCCTCTTTCTTTTACTTTTCCTTACCTGCTTAAACCAGAGGTGCATTGCCTTTATTATACCCTCTTTCAGTCTGGCATACTTTTCCTCCACTGATCCCAGGTCCTCTCCACCTGCCAGGTCATTCTTGAGGCATTTGCCCTCTTAGTAAAAATCAGCCTTTCTGAAGTCCAGGACTCATGGCTTTGTGTGGTTGATTTTCGCAGCTGTTCTTATGTTGAGCCACACTGTATGATGATCACTAGTCCCCAGATAGCTTCCCACCTTAATGTCCATGATACTTTCTCTATTGGTAAGCACCAGATCCAGTATCATCCCACCACGAGTGGAATCACTGACTAGCTGCCTGAGGAACACCCCTGCAGGGAGTCCAGGATGTCCCTTTTTCTACCTGAAGCTGCCACAGAGAGGCTGCACTCCACATCCGGTAGATTGAAGTTCCCCACCAGCAACACCTCTCCCTTTCAGCCATCCTTCCAGTTGCATCTAACATGTCCTTATCTAATTTCTCCCCCTGTGCTGGCAGCCTATAGATCACCCTTGTCCAAATAGTGGTCCATTTTCTGACTCAAGGATGACCCACAGCAACTCTGCCTATCCCTGAATTTCTTGTATTTCTGTTGCTTTTATGCTTTCCTTCACATAAAGCACCACTCCTGTTTGCTTCCTTCCTACCCTGTCCCTCCTGAACATCATGTAGCCTGGCAAGACCATGTCCCAGTCATGGTTACCCATGCACCATGACTCAGTAATGGCCACGATATGCAGGTCAGCTTCCACCATGATGGCATCCAGGTCTGGGATCTTATGTCTCAGACTTCTCGTATTTGCACGCATGGGGCCCGATTCTTGAAAGGCAAATACACCAGATGCATGTAACGCAATTGTGCAAATTACGCCAAAGCAATTGTGACATGTGATATACATCGTATTCCAGATCATGCGAGATCTATGCTAAACGCAACTGTGTAAGTCATGACATGCAAGATACGCGATATAAAATGATGTAACACACAGCAATGGCATAAGATACACCAGCAGAAATGCAGGAGAAATGGCAGAAGCTGCAGCAGAGAGGCAAAGATGCAAGAGAAATTTCACCATGAGGAGGTCCAGACACTAGTGGAGGATATAGAAAAGCACTATGCACTCCTCATGAATTGAAGCGAGGAGACTAAGAAGAGGGAAAAAAGGAGGAAGGCATGGGACAGGGTCACATGCAAGGTGAATGCATAGCGGCACAATGCAGGACAGTGCGAGACATACAAAAAAAGTAGACTTGAAGTGCCTAGTGAAGCGCAAGCTGGCCCAGAACAGATGGAGTGGACAGGGCACAGAGGGTGGACCTACCCAGCAGCAGCCACTCAGCAGCCTTGAGAGGAGGATAGCAGTACACCTGAGCCAGCAGAGCATCAGCGGTGTCATGGAGCTGGACACCTTCAAACAGCAAACTGGCACATGTAGGGATAATAAACACCAATGTATGTGACAGGCCTGACATGGCAACAGCACTGCACCCAACAGCAGTGGTGGTATGCGTGAGGTGACACGGTGCAGACACATGCAACAGTGAGGTGGCATGCCACAGCAATGCCACATGGCCACAGTCAGCAACAGAGTGGGCCCAGGGAACTATACCATGGCCAGTGGTGGCCCAGGGACAAGCACGTGTGCAGCTGACATGTGGTGCTGTGCAAAGGAAAATGCCATGGTGAACTGTGGAGGGCAGCACATGCACATGAAACCATTGGTGGGGCCATGCACAGGCATGTGCTATGCTGAACAGGGGGGTGCTGTGACATGCACTGTGTACTGTTGGGGGGCTGTGCTCAGGTATGGGCTGTGCTGAACAGGGTGGTGCTGTGACATGCACTGTGTACTGTTGGGGGGCTGTGCTGAAGAGGGGGTGCTGTGACATGCACTGTATACTGTTGAGGGGCTGTGCTCAGGTATGGGCTGTGCTGAACAGGGGGGTGCTGTAACATGCACTGTGTACTGTTGGGGGGCTGTGCCAAACAGGGGTGCTGTGACATGCACTGTGTGCTGGTGGAGGGTTTGTGCTAAGGTATGGGCTGTGCTGAACAGGGGGGTGCTGTGACATGCACTGTGTACTATTGGGGGCTGTGCTGAACAGGGGGTGCTGTGACATGCACTGTATACTGGTGGAGGGTGGTGCTCAGGTATGGGCTGTGTTGAACAGGGGGTGCTGTGACATGCACTCTGTATTGTTGGAGGGGCTGTGCTGAACAGGAGGGTGCTGTGGCATGCACTGTGTACTGTTGGGGGCTGTGCTGAACAGAGAGTGCTGTGACATACACTGCGTACTATTGGAGGCTGTGCTGAACAGGGTGTGACATGCACTGTGTCCTGTTGGGGGGCTGTAGTGAACAAGGGGGTGCTGTGACATGCACTGTGTACTGTTGGGGACTGTATTGAACAGAGGGGTTCTGTGACATGCACTGTGTACTGGTGGGGGCTGTGCTCAGGTATGGGCTGTGCTGAACATGGGGGTGCTGAGACATGCACTGTGTACTGTTGGGGGGGCCGTGCTAAACAGGGGGGTGCTGTGACATACACTGTGTACTGTTGAGGGGGCTGTACTGAAGAGGGGGGTGATGTGACATGCACTGTGTCCTGTTGGGGAGGGTTGTGCTGAACAGGAGGGTGCTATGATATGCACTGTGTACTGTTGGGGGGCTGTGCTGAACAGAGTGGTGCTATGATATGCACTGTGTACTGGTGGGGGCTGTGCTCAGGTATGGGCTGTGCTGAACAGGGGTGCTGTGACATGCACTGTGTACTGTTGGGGGGCTGTGCTGAATAGGGGGATGCTGTGACATGCACTGTATAGTGGCGGGGGTCTGTGCTCACGTATGGGCTGTGCTGAACAGAGGGGTGCTGTGACATGCACTGTGTACTGTTGAGGGGCTGTGCTGAACAGGGGTGTGCTGTGACATTCATTGTGTCCTGCTGGGAGCTGTGCTGAACAGGGGTGCTGTGACATGCACTGTATACTGTTGGGGGCTGTGCTGAACCGAGGGGTGCTGTGACATGCACTCTGTCCTGTTGGGAGGGCTGTGCTGAACAGGATGGTGCTGTGACAATCACTGTGTAATGTTGGGGGGGCTGTGCTGAACAAGGGGTGCTGTGACATGCACTGTGTACTGTTGGGGGCTGTGCTGAACAGGTGGGTGCTGTGACATGCACTGTGTACTGTTGGAGGGGCTGTGCTGAACAGGAGGGTGCTGTGACATACACTGTGTACTGTTGGGGGGCTGTGCTGAACAAGGGGTGCTGTGACATGCACTGTGTACTGTTGGGGGCTGTGCTGAACAAGTGGGTGCTGTGACATGCACTGTGTACTGTTGGGGCACTGTGCTGAACAGGTTGGTTCTGTGACATACACTGTGTCCTGTTGGGGTGGCTGTGCACAGGTATGGGCTGTGCTGAATGGGGTGGCATGGGGTACTGCCACAGTGCTCGCAGAGGGAGGGTGAGGGCGAGGGCTGATGGGTTTGTGCATGGATGGCAGAGCCAATGCACTCCCCGGCGGTGGCGGCCCCGGCAGCATAGTGCCCCCCCATGACCGTGGCCGTGCATAGTGTCACTGTGCAGTGGGGAGCTGAACAGGGCAGCAGTGCAGCAGCTGGAATAGACATACTAGGGTGGACAGCACAGGAACGGCAGCAACAGTGGAGGGACCACACCAACAGCGAAGGATGCAGGAATAGAGGTGGCATACACCAGTTGGGACTGTACACAAGTGAGTCAGGTGCAATGCTATAGCGCAATGCTGAAGCACACCTGTGAGGGCAACATGAAGCAGGCAGGAGAGTGCACACAATGTTGTGGAGACATACTAACATGTCATCCAACAGGTTCTGTGGCAGTTGGCGATGGTGTGCCGAGTGGAGATGGAAGGTGGGAGCAGCAGCAGCAGCAGCAGCGGCATGGCCAGGATGATGCTGGTACAGACCAGGCTACTAGCACAATATTGGGAGATGGCAGCAGCACACTGACAAGTGGTGGCAGCCCAGATGCCAGCACATCAGTGGCAAGCACACTGGAACCCATGGTGGAGCCTGACGTGAATGGGGATGGTGACAGCCCCATGGGTGAGGAGGGGGTGGCCAGCAGTGAGGAGGATGCAGCAGGCCAGTTACATGAGCATCAGGGGACAACTGAGGACACCAGCAGTGATGCCACACCGGCAGAGGCAGTGCAGATGACTGGGGATATCCAGGAGGTGACTAAGCATGTGCAACCGGCAGCACAAGACACAGCAATAGGGTTGCTGACCCCTCTGAGCACCCATAAACTGGAGAAGCAACTGGATGAGGCCATCCGTGAGCTGCAGGACCAGCTGTCCCCACCGGCCTACGTAGGAGACTACTGCCAGTCAGTGCTGGCTGGGCAGAGGGATGTGAGGCAGGAGCTGGGAACATCTGGCAGACCATGCAGGAGCACCACAACAGTGTTAAGATGCAGCTGTCTAGCATTGCCAGCAGTTTGCAGACATACGCAGGGAGTCAACGGTATGCATGGGCAGCCTGGGGGATGCCATACAGGGCATACAGCACTGTGCTGAACACCAGGTGGTGTTCATGGACCGCCTCAATACAGGCATGGAACACATGCTGGCACAACAACAGTGCCACAACACAGCCATGGCTACTCCTATTTAGGCCATAGTGTGTGCACTGCAGCCTTTGCAACACCTACAGTACTTGGCTCAGCATATGGCACCCCTAGCCACTGTACAAGCAAGCACACAGACACAGACACCAGATCCTGTGCAACCCCCACCCCTGGGCCAGGTGGTGGTGGCGCCACCCCATGCAGTCATGCTGCCCGAGCCACAGGCCCAGCCTTGCAAGGCCCACACAGACCTGGGCACAGGCCAGCACCATGGTGTACCCACTGTGACCCACAAAGTCATGCCAGCACCACAGGCCCAGGACAGGACATCAGACACAGACATGCCTACTGAAACAGGGACACGTACTGGGCCCACACAGGGAGGCGTGCACACGGAGGCTGGTGCACCACAGGCCACACATGTACTGAGAAGGTCACACGGGATGGGGGGAACACACTGTGTAGTGCCAGCTCAGCTGCCACCACATGTGGCAACGAGGCATGTTGACTTGAGGGGGTGGAGGCATAGCAGAGCCACTGTGGTGGCACACATGTGCCCATGGGGTGCGATGCCAGGGGAGATCCACTAGGGCACTGCTCAACCCACCAGCACAGCAGGGTCCCCACAGCCCAGCACTCAGCACTGGAGGGGTCCATTCAAGCAAGGCATGGCAGTGGCAGATGGCTGTAGTACCCCCAGCAGCATGGTACAGATTGGGGATGGTTAGGTGGAAGCTGCAATGGTGAAGTGGGGCCAATAGTATGGCAGGGAGGTACCTATATTCAGGGAGCACTGTGCAGTACACAAGGGTGTGAGTATGTGTATGTGTGCATAGGTGAGTGTGGGAGCACGTGTGATGGGAAGACAGGGGAGCACTGTGTCAAGTGCATCTGATGTTGACTGTGCACGATGAAAATAAACCAATGCACCTGATCACCATGATGTGATGCGTCTTTCTTCAGGTACCATGTGATGTTCACTAGTGCTGGTCACAGCCCTGGAAGGGCATGCGCTGGTAGGTAGGTGATAGCCATTGTGGGTCATGGGTCAGGCCATCGATGGGACAAGGCATCACAGCACTGGAGTGGTGGCATCAGGTAGCAGGCTCAGGGAACAGGTCGGCTGAGGCCAGCAGTTGTCCATGGGGTCTTGTTCGTGGAGTACAGCTGAACACCAGGATGGCACATGCTACAGCATGCAGGGGCCATGGAAGGGGTATCACAATGGCCAGTGGTGGCAGGGGTGCCACAGGCAGAGGCATGCCCAGGCAGGTAGCCCAGGCAGGCCACATGCCATGTGTACTGTGATACCACAGCAGGACAGCAGCAATGTCTGGCACAGCCACAGGGCATGACTGTGGCCTGGGTCTCAATGTCCATGTGCTACTGGTGCCACACCCAGGGACAGGGGTGCACCTGGGTGGTCAATAATCACGGGTGTGACCACAGCCAGCACAGCAGTTGGTGGTGCTGAGTAGGGGGTTGGGAACACAGCATGTTGCTGTGCAAAGGCGACACAGGTATCATGCACAACATGTGCATGTCATACTAACATACTAAAATGCCAGCAGAATAGGCCTAACTGTCACTTGAGTCTGCTCAATTTACAGCACCCGCACTGAGGGCCGAATCTGGTGTCCCCCCCTCCCCCTTGGGTCATACTGTCCCCAGTCCCAGACGATACACCTGTTTTGGGCCTGGTCAGATTTACCCTCCCCTGTACCTGTCCCATCCCTTCTTAAACCCATCCACAGTCTCCACCTCTACCAGCTCCCTGGGCAGTGCATTCCATGACTCCACCACCCTTTCAGTGCAATAACATTTCCTCCTCTTCCCTGTGAGCCTTCCCCCATCCAGTTTACACCCGTGACCTGTCGTTGCCCCACCCTTCTTCCTTTGGAGCACCCTGACTGGACCTCCTTTATAGATCCCTTTCATGTACTTAAGGACCTCTATCATGTCCCCCTGTCCCTCCTCTCCTCCAGGGTGTACATGTCGAGCTCCTTGAGCCTCTCCTCATGGGTCCTTTCCCACAGTCCCCAGATTATTTTGGTTGCCCTCTTTTGGACCCTTTCTTGGAGTGTAATGTCCCTTTGTAAATGTGGTTTCCAAAACTGTACACAATACTCGAGGTGTGGCCTAACCAAGCAGTTGTACAGTGGAAGGATTACTTCTGCCTTTCTGGAGGTAATCCCCCTGGCGATGCATCCCAGCATCCTATTTGTCCTTGCCGCTGCCCTCCCAGAGGTCTCTGAGTTGTCCATTTTGACATCTACCACTGTGTCCAATGTCCCCTGCGAGGTATCAGCACCGGGCACTGTGCATGCCACATAGCCATACCATGTGCCTGCAGCAACACACAGTGTATTATACCTTAGGGTGGTGTGTGTTGCACCACTGATGTCCACATGGAGTGGCACACACAGCACACAGGTGTCAGATCATTGCCAGCACACAGTACTGTAGTGATTATTGCCAGCTAGCATGGTACAGTGTGGTGACAACTGGCACCCAGACAGTACTGCACAGCATGTCAGGCTGTGGCCTCGCTGCCACTGTGTTGTACAGGCATGCATCCCACCCTTGCCATCGACAGGTGCAGTGCACCAATTGGATCACAGGCACTCTAGCAGTTGCCCACGCTGCCAGTCATCCCATGGCACAGTACCACCTCCCCCCCCACACCTCTGCAGGCGATGCAGCTCTGCTGGCAGGGTAGGTACCCATGTACAATGACTGTGCCAGTGCCACACCATGTACATGTGCAGTGCTGTGCAGTCCCACCCCTGTGGGTGGACTGATGTTGGTTGACCACCACTGGGCACATACACACAGCCATGCCTTCACGCATGCTGCACATGCGTGACCTCTTCTACCCATATCACAGATGCGCAGTATGCTGCAGCAGACAAATGCAGTTGCGAGATGAATACCAAAGGCAGCAAATGCACATAGCAGGTGCCATGTGTGCCGCAAGCTGCAACTAAGCACATGCGATCTGCGATGCATGTGCGGCATATACGTGCACAACGTGCAGCAGTGAGCCATGTGGTGTAGCTTGCCCGTAACACCGAGTAGAGGGTCAGGAGCTGGTGTGCTAGGTCCATTACAAGGAGACAGCAGTGCCACAGCCAAGCAGTGCAGGACAGGAACAGACAGAAGTCTGGTGAGTACTGGGCCACAGCAGGCCACCCCCCCAATACCCCTCAGCCTCTCAGCAGTACTACCTATAGCACTGGCCATCATACCTGCATAGCACATGGCCAGGCCATACCTCTCAACTGTCCCTGACTTACAGGGCAGTCTCTGATGTTGCCTCAGTTACTTCTTCTGTCCCTCATTTATTTTGCATTGCTGTCACTGAAGGGTAGGGATTTGAATCACAATGTAATGCCAGCCATGGGTGTTACAGTCTAGTTCTCATTAGGGGAATGCTATTCACACCTAGAAGCATGTTGTACACAGCTCCTGGAACTAATATTACTATTGTAACAGATGTGTCCCTGATATTGATTATTAGTCCCTGAGCAATGTAAGCCCTGTCCCTGAGTTGTGCTGAGGGAGGTTGAGAGGTATGGGCCAGACTGTGTAGCACATCCTTACTGTGAGCAATTCTCTGTCCACCATGCGTGGGCTCCACAATGTTAGTGATAAGGGATATTTGTACCAACACAGGTCGGTATAGTGATAGAGTGTGGGTTCTGCACTGGCTCTAACATGCTGAGGAATATCAGTACACCAATGTGGTGCAAGGGTACATTTGAGTAAGACTATCATAGTACTATGCAGACTGCATAGTGGGTGAGGGGTGTGTCCCCCCCTACAGCTCAGGTCAGGCCACACACAGGGTCACCATACTGTAGGATGCCCAAGGTCAGGGGTGCAGCCAGGCATGTAGGCATTTACACAGGTCGGTATTTGATGCCCCTGTTGGTGTGTACAGTACAGCACTGTTCCCCATGGCCATACCCCTCATCCATCAGTCCCCAGATGTGGAACATTGCCTATCACATTTTGTGACTACTGCTCAGTATGTGGTACACCTAACCACATCAATGCCTAGGGGGCACAGAACACTGTCATAATGTGTGCAGTTCTGTTCACATGGTCAGGTATTAAGTGACAGACAGAGAGGAGGTTGATGGTTATAAGTGAGGGACAGATGCCCGGGGAGGAATCAGCACTGGAACTAAATAATTTAGTGGTCAATATATCCGATTATGAACCATCAAAGGCTGAATTGAGTGTTCGGCAAAAAGGGCTAAAATTTGTACCCACCACTAGACCAAATGATTTTAACATAATGTTGGACCTACATATAGTAAGTTTACCCGCAAGCTCAATTTAAAAGTTATGTTCCATAACTCTGATACTAATACTGATCAAGAATCTGTTTTGCATACTACAGAAAGTATAACAATCATGGGTCAACTTCGTAAGCCTTCTACCTTTATTTCACCTTCCACTCCGATTGTTACGGCATTTCATAAAGCCTGTGAGAGGGACATTCAGGATTTACTGGACAGTCAGCAGACATCAAGATTTCACAATTGACCAGTGGCAGAACACCAAACTTTACGAAACCTGGCATACAATCCATCTATAGAAATTAAAGCTGCCGACAAGGAAGGGGCCATAGTAATACGCGAAAAAGTTAAGTATGAATGAGAACTTTTGATGCAATTATCTAATATTAAGTATTATAAAAAGGTACCTAAAGATCTTACCCCTTTATTCAAGAAAGAAATCGATATATATATATATATATATGTATGACATTTTTATAAATGGAGTCATTACAAAACAGATGTATGAGTTTATGCTTGTCGAACATCCAGTTAGATCCACCCTGTATGGGTTACCTAAAATTCACAAATCTATGATGGACCCACCAGCTCGTCCCATAGTAGCCAGTACTGGCTCTATTACAGAGTCACTTGCACAATTTGTGGATCAATACATAAAACCGTTGGTCCCTTTATGGCCAGCTAATGTTTGTGACACATTAAAAATGTTGCATTTTTGCAGAATGTACTGGTCGAAAAAGATGATGTATTGGTCACTTTGGATATTAATTTGTTATATATGAATATTTCTCATTATGGAGGGTTGGAATCCCTCACAACATTACTTCATGAGCATACCTCATACACACATGCATTTATGGAATGTTTGGTGAACTTGAAAGAGAAGGTGTTAACATGCAATTGTTTTCTATTTGATCAGAATTTTTATTTACAGATTAAGGGTACAGCAATGGGGGCTTCTTCACACTGAACTACGTTAACATTTATTTGACTGAGTGGGAACGCTGTATTGTTTTTTTCTGAATTAAATACATATAAACAGAAATTACATTTATACAAGCGTTATATAGATGATATTTTGTTGTTGTGGAAGGGACCCCCATTGGAACTTCCTGATTTTGTGAAATATTTAGAATCAACAAATAGCAATTTAACCTTTTCGATGCATGTTGACAGTACAGAAATTGCCTTTTTGGATCCAAAAGTTTTAAAGAATGTGACAGGTGTATTCAATACTAGCTTGTTTAGGAAATCTTGTTCAAGAAATGCTTTATTACATTATGACAGTTGTCATCCCAGACACATTTTAGAAAATATTCCAAAGGGGCAATTTATGCACCATAAGCCCAATACTTCCAGTGAATCAAAATATAATCAAGAAGCAGATAGAATGCAGGAGAATTTTGTGAACAGAGGATATAATAATGAAGTTGTAACTAGGGCTAAAGAAACAGTAAATGTTATTAATAGAACTACTTTATTGCAAAAGAAGGATTTTCGGTCAAGTAATTTTGTGTCTTTTAATTTTGTTACAGAATACCATCCACAGGCTTATAAAATTCATAACATATTGTTAAAACATTGGAACTTGCTCTCCCTGGAACCTAGTTTAAAGCATGAAATTGTACACCCCGCAAGAATGGTTTACAAGAGAGGCAGAAATGTAGCGGACCTGGTTAACAGAGTCTATATGTGGCACCTGTAGATTCTATTGGAACTTCATTACCAGGTGGGACCTTTCAATGTGGACATTGCTCCTTTTGTACTTTTATGATAACAGGGATATCTTTCCAACATCCTACGACAGGTAGAATTTTTCATAATTGACACTTCATTAACTGTTTGCCTACAAATGTGATTTATGTGGCTAGCTGTGAATGCCGCTCTTTCTATGTAGGAAAGACTAAGAGATTGTTTAAAAATCGCATATCTAAACACTTAAGGAGCATTGAACATCAGAACAAAACTAATGCTTTGGTCGCACGTGTACTACAGAAGTGTCCTGGACATACTTTTAAATTTCAAGGGTTACAAAGAGTAAGCCTAAATATTTGAGGGGGAGATCTGAATTATAGGTTATTGCAGGTTGAGAGCAAGTGGCAATATATATTAAAAGCACATTGTGGGTTTGGTTTGAATGCAATGTTCAGTATTACTCCTTTTCTTAAAGGAGTTTGAATATTTATACAGTAGTGTATTGTTGTTTCAGACAATCTATATGTATATGCTGGATTTTTTGATGTATGCTTCTCTTTTTTGATGTGTGCTTCTTTTTTTCTTTGTTCTCCTTCCCCTTCCTCATCCCTTCCCCTTCTCCTCCTTCTTTCTTTCCCCTCTCCCCCTTTCCCTTCCATTTTCTGCCTCCTTCCTCCCCCTCCTCCCTCCTTCATGTATTTTCCCTCCCTCTCCTTTCCCCTTCCTTTTTTTTTTTTGATGCACTTGGCCATATTCATTGTTCACGTATCACTTTTGAGGTGATTTTTAATGCACTGTTACTTTTTTGATGCACTGTCACTTTAATTGTCTGTCCTTAAAAAGGGCGACTGGGAACCTAATGATTATGTCTTGTGAAAGCGTCAGCCAATGCGAAAATGTTCAAAGTGTGAGGATCTTTTGCTGCTGCTATGTAATTTTTATGCTTGAATAAATCTATTCCTTTTATTTAGACCAAGTTGTGTGGTCTTTGGCACCTATACCGTAGAGCCGCTGTTTGGTAGTTTTATTAAGTAATTACTCTGGCTATGTCATCGTCAACTGTAGACATGTGCGTTCCAGTGATAATACTGACTGTGGGACAGGTCCACATGTTGTGAAACAGGGTGCATCTGTGCTGTAGGCTATGGATGGTTCCTCATACTGTGGTACAGTCATGAGGTATGCACGACACTGGCTGCTGCCACCCACAATGCATGGCTGACCACAGATGCACTGCAGTGCACACCAGATTCCCACACAGCAGTCCATAGGCTGTACTACTGATCTGTCCATGGGGTGCAGAGACAGTAACAGTGATCTATCATCATGGTAATGGCCCCTAGGCCTAACAGTGCAGGGGAGGCCTGATGGAAATGTTGGGATACATGGACATTGGGAGCACACCAGCACCATTGTGCTGCCCCACTCCAATACATTTGTACACCATGGTGTACATGGGCCATGCCCACCCACACCCATGCTCAGGGTGGTACTTGTCTTGTTGTGACATGGGCACCACCAGGACAGTGTACATCCCCACACAATGCCTCTTACATTTACACTCCTCATAGTCCTGGCCATGGCCTTGTCTCATAGTCACTGTGCCGCTGCATACGTGCTGCATGTCTGTTTGGTGGGATTGTGTCAATGCATTGGTGGGCTGCAAAACATGCTGGCCTGTGTGCCATTACTGTTCCTGATGGTTGGTCAGGTCATGTATCGCCGTACATGCCTGTGTGCAGCACATGGCTGCCCATGTCCCAGCTGTCCTTTGCCTCACAGGTCAGGTGTTGCCACACGTCCCTTTTGACAGTATGGGGGGAGACCAGCACAGCCCATTTCCCTCAACTGACACACAGGTGCATAGCTGCCTGTATGGCTGGCTGTGTACCACTGTCCCTGTACCATGTCCTACACAGTATGCCTGTCAGGTACACAATGGCGGCCTGTCGGCAATGCCACCAGCTGACATTGTAGGCATGCTCCTGGCACCACCCCCCTGTGCTGGGTCTGTCAAGGCAGGGTGACCAAGGAACAGTCCTGGGCCATGTTCAGGGACATACCTGTGGGTTGGTGACAGATGGGGGATATGCAGCACCCACAGGCAGCAGGCCACGGTGGCACATACAGCAGTGTACTAACCCATGTCCATTCCTTCCCTAGCACCACAGTGGACATGAATGGGTCTTAGGTGAGTATTAGCCATTGCACGGCATGCACTGTTCCATTGGGTGTACAGCACTGTGTACCTGACATTGTTGTTCACTGTCCCCTGTGTATGATACAACACCACTGCACAGGACCAGGTAGGATCACGCTGCCACACCACTGCAGCTATGGTGGTCACTGACTGTGCCATTGGCTAATGATGCCCTGCTCTTTCTCCATCCAGGTGTGCCAGCAGATCCATCAACACCACCCACTCATGTCACTGCAGTGCACAGTCCAGGTAGGTATCTGTCATTCTACTTTGTGTCAGCCGCAGTTGGCCATGGGACTGCCCCATGGGCGCCTGTTGGATGGGGCTGCATGTTGCTCCATATGGGGGAGGTGGTGCAGATGTGTGGCAGCGCTGCATGCAGTGCTCCACACCCACACTATGCAGGGTCAGGCTGTGTCATGCCTTTGCAGGGGACAGGTAGCCTGTGGGTGCACTGTGGGTACTGTGTGCAGTGCTGCATGCCCGTCCACCTGCATGGCACTGCTTAGCCTGTCCATGCCTCCTGCTGTGCATGTCGATGGTGCGTGGTGCACCACCTGTGGTGGGGGCCCATGGTTGCGTTCCTGTGACCCTGGCCCTGTCCCATGCACCATGGCTGGAGGTCATTGTTACACATGGTGGGTGGGGATGTCAACACATCTGTGGAGGCATTGTGTAGTGATGCGTGTGCCATTCCTCCCCCCAATGCAGCAGATCTCACACTGGTGAGCTGGGAAGTCCTCAGGGTTCTCACTCAGCCTCAGTGGGTGGGCACCTAACGTCATGCCACTGGAGATGGCCATGCTGGTCAACTGTGTGCAGCAGTGGGGCAGGACGCTACTCCCACCTGGGTGCAGGAGACGCACTGCTGCAGAGTGGGATTGTGCATGGCATGCCATCTATGCATGCATGACAGAGACCAGTGGCACTTCCAGGACTGTCCGCCAGCTTACACACTGCTGGCAGGACCTGATGCGGAGGGAGCCCGGGATCCTGCACCGCATGATTAGCATGGCGTGGCACAGGTATGCAGACAAGTGGTCTGGGCAAGACATGGGTACAGGTATGTATACATATGGCTGTTCATCTGTTGGGGCAGTGCTGGCATGATAGCCATGTAGTATCATGCCACACACACACACTCACCTGTCCCTACTCCCCACAGGTTTGACTGGCACATCCCAAGGCATGCAGCAGGGCCACATCTGCAGCCTAAGGCAGGAGGCACTTCACTGGAGGTCTGGTAAGTGCATGCAGTGGTCCCTTTTGCCATGGCCATGGCAGACTGCTGCATGGTGGCTCATGCTGCACCCTTACATTGCCTATGTGTGTGTGCCACCTGATCAGGCCCAGCACTGACTGCATCCCTTGCATCCCTACAGGTGTCCATAGCAGGTATTCACAACAGCAGAGGGCCCTGCTGATGGCAATGGCAGAGGTCAAGGCCAACGATGCCGTGGAGTACCAGAGGCACACACAGTACAGGCAGCAGAGGGCTAGGGTCCTTCCACTGACCTTCTCCTCCACCTCCTCCTTGGCAGTGGTGTCTGTTGAAGACATGGGCACCGTGGCTCTGGGGGTGGTACCAACAGACCCCACAGATGTTGGGTGCCAGTGGTCTGTCACACAGCCTGCTCCCAGACTGGCCACAGAGGGCAACATTGCAGTGGAGGAGGACCAGGCCATGGCTGCATCACCGTCAGGGACCGTGGTGAGGACTGATGCAGCACAGGAAGCCGAGTATGCCCCACCATCTGATACTGCGCCATATGTTGCTTCACCTGCGGCAGGGGACACCAGACCACAGCCAGTGGATGACATGTCAGGGCTGCAGCAGGGGGAGGCCATTGATGTTGTGGCTGGAGACCCTGGTGCTGTTCCCATGCTGGGGGGGCCTGGATCAGGAGCACCTTGTTGCCCTTGTGTAAGCCATACTACAGGATATTGGGCACCTCCATGGATCGGTGGGTGTCCTGTTGTCCGAACTCCGGCAGACCTTGTGACAGTGGGTCTGCACATTACATCCATGGGTGGGTCTGTGTCTGTGGGTGGGTATGTATATAGGGGTGGTTGTCTTGTTTGGGTGGGTTTGTACTTATGGATATAGTGGGTTGACTTTGGGAGGGCATTTCTACCTGTTTGTGTTCATTGTGCAGGGTGGGATTGGGTTGTTGTTGTGGGGACCAGTGTTCTGTTGTTTGTAGGTGTGGGTGGGTGTTTGGGGTTGTTGTGGGTTGCTGCTTGGATGTGGGCACTATGTTTTGTTACCCTGCTGTGCCATTGCCTGTTGTTCAGACCTGACCCCCTTTCATTGTTTATATGTATCTCTGTTGATGTTCATTTCCATTAAACTGTTTACCTTCATCACTGTGTCTGTGTGTCTGTTCCAGGTGTGCATGGCCGTGTGAGTGTGTGTCACAATGCACATGGGTGCTCACTGGTGGTGGTGCCTGCTGTCCCCGGTGTTTCCTCACTGTTCATCTGGTCAGTGTGCTGGTTGTGCTGCTCACAGCCCCTGGCACTGTCCACTAGCCACATCTGCATGGTGTCCTGTGTGCTGGGGTCACCGTGCATAGTGTGGCATCCATGTCACCTCACACTGTACTTCCCAGCTGTGTGGAGGCATGGTGCCTGTGCTCCACCCTTCCACCTTGGTGAACCATTGTTCCCTGCAGGGTTCACCACTGGCATGGGAATTGGTGTATCTCACCACCATATGCCTACAGTTCTGTGCCACCTAGTGCTGTGTCCCTGTTGTGGTTGCACTGTTTACATGTATCAGTGGCCATGGCAGGGGCATTGTGCCTGGATGCACCATCATCCCATCATTGTGCCTGTGGCCTCTGTGCACCCTTGGTCCCCTGTGCCACATTGTAGCTGTGTGCCTGCATTGCTCACACAATCTGTCTGTCATGTCTCCCATGGTGTGTTGCTGTGTGCTGCATGCGTGGTCCACTGAATGTCACTGGTTCTGCCCTGTTCATGTGTGCCAGTGTCTACTGGTTGTGCCATGTGTCTGTAGGCCTCACAGGTGTGTGCCCCCATAGTGTGCTGCTTGCCCCTGCCCATTGACCTACCCTACTGTGAGCCTTGTTGCATGGCTCCATGCGTATTCTGTACTGCCCTCTGCATGACCATTCCCCCTCCCAGCAGACTGTGCTGTGCCTATCACCACCTACCTGTTGTGCTGGTCTTCTTACACTGCTCCATACTGTCTCTCAGTTCCCACACTGTACCATGTCCATGGCTGTGTGTGCACCGCCCAATGTGGCTACATTCAACAGGACCTATTGCCATCATCCAGTGTCACCATGGCCTGTGTGCTGCTCCAGGTGGCATACCCATGTGTTGTTTTGTTAGACATCTCCACCTGGCATTTGGTGGCTGTCACTGTAGTTTCATGGCATCTCTCAGGTGAAGGGCCTCTCTATCAGGTTGTGTCATGCATGTTGGCCTGCCTGTGCCAGCACTGCATCTCTCTGGTACTGTCTCTCATGTCTGTGTGCCCTCCCATTCCACTCCTGGTCCTCCTCATCCATGTCCTCCAGCTGGTCAGGTGGTGACACATGGCGTTGCACTGTGATGTTGTGCAGTATGCAGCAGACAATAAATATCTTGCAGGTTGTCTCTGGACTGTACTGTAGAACCCCTGATGATCTATCAATGCACCTGAATCGTGCCTTCAGGACCCCAAAGGTGCACTCAGTGACACCCCTGGTCTGGCTGTGTGCCTTGTTGTAGTGTGTCTGTGCTGCTGTGCGTGTGTAGTGCAGTGGTGTCGTCATCCATGGCAGCTGTGGATACCCTCTGTCCCCTGTTGGATAGATGGTACATCATCAGTCTCTGTGGTCTATGGTCCTGTGTGTGCATGGTGTGCAGGTGTTCAGGTATGCAGTGCTCTGTGCTGTGTTCACTTACCTACTAGCCATCCTCCCATGAGCTGGCACCTCTGGTAGCCCTTGTGTAGCCCACTGCTACACAGCATATAGGCATCATGCATGGAACCAGGGTACTGGGCAACCACATCCAGTATGAGGCCATGACTGTCACACACCACCTGCATGTTCATGGAGTGGTGGCCCTTCTGATTCACATACACATCTCCATTGACTGATGGTGCCTGTATGGCAACATGAGTGCAGTCTATTGCACCCATTACATGTGGGAATTGGGCAATGGTGAAGAAGCTCTGCATCACTGCCTGCTGCTGTCGTGCTTCCCAGGGGAAGGTGATGTACTGGTCCATGCAGGCCACCATGGCATTCAGGAACTGGTGTAGGCACCTGGATGTGGCTGGCTGTGATATTCCCACAGTGTCACCTGTTGGTGTCTGGAACATCCCTGCTGCCAGGAAGCATAGTGCTGCTGTTAACTTCACCTCCACAGGGACTGGCTGCCCTCTGTGGGTGGCACTCTGCAGGTCTGCATGGAGGTCATCGCATATTCTATCTATGATGGCCTGGGGCAGTCGGTAGCGTGCAGTGCACTGTTCCTCCATCAGGTCCTGGTATGTCTTCCTCACCCTGTACAGCCGTGGTGCATGGACTCTGCCAGGTCTGTGCCATCCTCGTTGTTGCCTGCTCCTCTGGTTCTGGGCATTGTGTCACCTCTTGTGCCTGCTCTAGTGCTCCAATAGTAGCACACCTAGCATTGCTACTGGTCCTTCCATTTTGTCTCTCATCTCTCTGTCTGGCACAGTGCTGTGCTCCTGTGTCTCCAGACTGCCTGCTTGTGCTCCTTTATATACTGTGTAAGTTGCACCTGCTCCCACATGGTGTATATTATGCCAGCTGATCTTAGTGTAAGTTGTGGCACTGCAGCTTCTAGAATCTCACCTTGGTATATCTCTTCCATTTTCTTGGCATATGTTCAGTTATGCACTGGCATACCTGTTGGTATGTCACAACTGCGGCATAAGTCACATTTGGCGTACTGAGTTGCTTCATGGTGCATGTCACATTTTAGAATTGTGTTTGTCACATTTGCTTGAGGTATTTGTGACTTGCACCATTTTCCTTGGTGCATCTGCATTGCACTGTGGCGTATTCATTGTAAAATTGGGCCCATGGCCTTCCAGACTTTGTTAGCCCTGTATTTGTTGCCTCCATCTTTGCCCTTTTGTGCCTCTTTCCTCCTTTTTTTCTGACTGCCTGATCCCCCCCCCCCTTTTGATAACCCACTACTTCTTTGATATAGATTTTCTCTATGGTGGGACTCTCACCCATCAGGATCTCTCTAGACACAATCTCAGCCTGAGGTGGGGCAGTCTCTGCCTCCCCTATATCTTCCACCGCCCCTCTTGGCTATTTTATACCCTCATTGAAGTAACATTTAAACCATTCATTTACAGCTGTGGTTTCCCTTCTGAATGGATGCAGGCTGCTCCACTGTATAGCCTCTCATCTTCCAGGTGAGCCCCTGATCCACAGTGTAGCCATAGCCCTCCATGCTGCACAATCCCTTCCACCATAAGTTGAAGGCATTGGTGCAGAGTTCCCTAATCTTCCCCCGTTATAGATGGACAGCACCTCCTGAAAAACTACAGAGTGTACTACCTGTCTACATTCTCTTACCAGCTCCCTAATCTCTCCCTGCACTCTTTCTGCCCCATTCCTGGCCAGGCATTTGTTCTGATGTGGACAATGACTTCCAGCTCCCCCACTCTTCTCACTGCCCTAGCAATTCTTAGGATATGAATCCTTTCCCTCCATGTTGTGGCACCAGGTAGGCACCTAACCTCTCTCTCCTACTCCCAACTCTATCCCTCTGATGATTGAGTCCTTCACCAGAAGTTGCTTCCTCTTTCTGTGGGGTCCTCTTCCACCCATCTTGGGGCTTCCTCCCTTAAGGGTATGCATATCATCCCCAATCACTACCACTGGAGCCCCTTGGCATTCCCACTCCCCCAAAAATGACGTAGGAGTTTTGTAGTGGAACTGGCTGTGGTTGAGGAATGTCCCTGTGACCACCTCTCCAACCTTTTAGATCCCACCACCCACTCCCTCCTTGAGCCCAACATAGTCCAGCCACTCCAAAACCAGTAACAAATGAGACCTTTTTTTAATTGCATCCTTGTGCAACTGCTGGATCTTCTTGTGCAAAACAGCATGACATACCCCTGAAATCCCAGGCAACTGAGGTGCTGTACCAGTGGGGAAAATAGCAAAACAGAGAGGGAAAACAAATGGGAAAGAATAATATCCCATTCCATACTGTGTGTACTAACTGGCATTAGCTAAGCTAGTTCACTTTTTAAAACAAAACAAAAAACAAACAAAAAAAAAAAAAAAACAAAAAAAAGGTCTAGTAAGGTGGAGAGGGGAGGCAAAAGATAATATGGCCAATACTGATTTCACAATGGGAAGGCCATAGCCAGTCTGCACTCCCCACACACAGTTTAACCACCTCTGCAAACTATGAACTGTGCAGACTTGTGCCTTTGAAAGTTTAACTTGTCTTAGTAATAGTGTGGTATGAGTATTTGCTTTCATGTTTGAGTTTAGAGCACATCTATGATGAGGAGAAAGGTTTTGATGGTTAAAAATGAGAGGTGTCCCTTTTAATGTGGGAGCACAATTGAGAGGTATGAACAACAATAAATTATTTTATTTAGTTTGATTTTTCACATTGGTATAGCTTTATTTGGTACCTACAGTATTATAAGAAGATCATTGATTATTCTAAGTATGAAGTGTTATAATATATTGCTCCAAACAATAGTTGTTCTAACTACAGAAGTTAATTGTTTCCATCAGGAAGTTTGATCTCAAATTGAAAATTGCTTTTCTTTTTAAAATTAAGATTGAGACTTGGTACTCAGTATGCTATTCAAATGCTCTTTTGTTTTGGGAATAAAAGTACTAAACAGTATGATGTCTCCCCTATGGATATTTCACAATTAGATTGCAACCTGTTGTCAGAAATCAATTTAATTTATTGCTGGTTGCAACAAATGTAATATTTAAAACAAACAAACCAAAAAAAAAAAACAGATCATAACTTCTCTTACTGTAAATTGATTAAATCAGCACTGTCTCAGGTGGCACTGTATGTGAAAGTCTTCAATTACTCCTAATTTATCATTTACATTAGTTCTAGCAATTACATTTAATAAAAATTGTATGTGCTTATATGTTTTACAAATATGTGGCTAACAGGTCATTTAAGCGTATCACTTTGTTGCTTCAGGTTATAATTTTTGTGTTATGTACAATAGTCATACAAGTAAACTTTAATGCCCAGAAATGATAAAGTAAGAAATCCATCATGTTTACATAAAGCCTGTTTGACTCTCATACCTCCAGCACCTCAGGACTACAATTCTCTACAGCAGGCTGGGGGCCAGCCAGTGCTGTTCCCATTATTTTCTATTAACCATCAGAGTATGGCAGTCCAGTTAGATGGGGTTTATTGACATGCCCTAACATTCCTATGATGGCAGGGATCCATTCACGTACCCCCTCACACACACACCACTCTTTGACTCAGCCAGCAGTAGCACTCACCTCTCCAGTCTCTGTGACCCTCCTCAGCTTCCTGTCCTATGACCTCTAATTGCTTGATTGTCCTGCAATGAATCCACTGGCATGTTACCCCCAAGCACTGATTAACTAGTGCTTGGCTCTACCTCTGCCTCACCATTGTACCCCATGTACCTGTCTCCTACTGTTGATTGTATATACCCCTACTTTTCCCATTGTCCCCTGGTATTGTTGTTCTACCATAACAGTATTTTCTATGTCAATATATTGCACTGAAATTACCTGTCTCTAATTATGCCTTTTTGCTTTTACTCATTGTAGTGTACTGGATACACTCATTGCATTTTACTCAGTTTATTGTCTCGATGTATTACACTGTCCTATTAGGAACTCATTGTAAATGAGTGTACTCAATGGAACTTTCCTGCAAATAAACTTAAAGCTTGATTCAGCTATATAAAATTTATTTTTTTTGCAAATTGCAAAACTGTTTCGCAAATCCTTTTTAACAATTTGAGGGAAAAGAAAATAATTTTTCACAAATCGCAAAAAAGGATCCTGTTTCATGGAAAAAGGTTTCCAAGATTTGTGAAACAGGATTTCCACAGCTAAAGGCTAAAAAAAAACAAATTTCTCACAAAGTAATCAAACAACTAACTCCAGAATGCAATTTTACAGGCACCAATTAGGTAAACACAACTGTGGGTGTTTACCAAAGCCGTATATTAGTTTGAAATGTAAGTTTGTTTCCCTTGCTAATGGAAAACAAGATGTTGGAAGTATGAACTAGAATTCCGCATTTTCAATCAAGAATCCTGTTTCGCGATCAACAACCTGTTTTGAGCCTCACATCTAACTTTCACAGTAGGAAACAATGGGAAACTTAAAATTTGGAAAGGCTTAACATTTTTGCACCAAACCTTCAAAATGCACCACTATGACCCAAGACCTATATACCCTAAAATGTCAGACCAAAATTCCACATGGTTTTTGTGTAACACAGTGACAAAGAATTTGACAAAGAATAGTAATTTATACACTTGTTGAGACTCCATAGCTCTGCGCCCACACATCCAACTGGAACAAAACTTGTCACATCAAGAGATATTTGGTCACTGATGGAGCACTCAACATTTCGTGCATATCACTTGCATGCTTGTGAAGTTATTAAAGTGCAAACTGAGATCAAGAATCATGTTTTATGATCAAGGATCCTGTTTTGAGCTGCACATCTAACTTTTCCCATAGGAAATGAAGGGACATTTTAAAATGTAACAACTTTGGAATGGCTTAATATTTTTTCACCAAACCTTCAAAAGGCACCACTGTAGTCAAAGACCTATATACCCTAAACATTTTAGACCAAAATTCCATACCATTTTTACACAACACAGAGGCAAAGAATTTGACAAAAATAATAATTTACACATTTCTTGAGACTCCATATCTCCACACCCGCACATCTAATTGAAACAAAGCTTGCCACATCTAGAGAGTCATGGTCCCTGATAATGCATGCCAAATAACATGCAAATTGCTTGAATAGCTGCAAAGGTACTAAAGTGCAAATTGCAGTCAAGAATCCTGTTTTGTGATCAAGAACCTAGTTCGAGTCTCACATCTGCTCTACATTTTCCCATAAGAAATAATGGGAAACTTGAAATTTTATAACTTTTGAACAGATTAATATTTTTTCACCAAATGCACATCTGCGACCCCAAACCTATATGCTCTAAAAATTTCAGATCAAATGTCCAAGCCATTTCTGAAAAACTTGGTGACAAAGAATTTGACAAAAAGTGGTAATTTTCACATTGTTTGACAGTCTGTATCTCTGCACCCACATGATCAACCAGAATCAAACTTACTGTACCACATCCTGAGATATTTGGTCTCTGATAGTGCATGCATAATTTCAAGCAAATCAATTGAATAGTTGCAAAATTATTAAAATGCAAACTTTTGAGTTTAACATAGAAGTGACCATTGAACCCTAACTATTATGGCGCAACTGCACCCCTACAATTCATTGGAGAAAACTACATTCTCTATAGCTACAAAAGTAGAGAAATGTGGGATTAGAGTTTCCAACCCTAACACACCACCCCAGAACTGAGGGCAGTAGCAAGAAAAACAATTACGGTTTCACCTATCTTGCCTTTTTGCAAATCAGGTGGGGGTGTGCTTCGGGGTTGTCAGCACTCAATCACCCCATTCCATCATTAAATAAGCTACAATGGATACAGATTATGAGAATGGGGTGAGTGCTAGTGTTGACAACCCCAAGGCACACCCCCCAACTGATTTGCGATGAATCAAGAAAGGTGAAACCATAATGGTTTTTCATGTTGCTGCCTGAAGGGTGGAGGTGGGGTGTTAGGGCTGGAAACCATAATACCACATTTCGGTTTTTTGTCACTTTAACCCTAACTAGTGCATTAATTACTTTTTTTTTGCAATGAATTTCCTTACTTTTTGAGATAGTATAATGGTATCCTTATTTGCCTGTTGGAGAGCAGGGCCCTCCAGGCCCTTTGCTCCCATCCATACGTAATTTTTCAGATAGTGTAATGGTATCATTATTTGCTTGTTGGAGTGCAGGGCCCTCTGAGTTCTGCACTACCATCCCTCAATAGATATCTATATGTATGTTGCTGTGGATTTATAACACAATAGCATCCAACTTGTCTGCATAGCCTTCTTATTACCCAACCTCATGAACCCACTAGTGACAATTTTTAAATCTCTGGCTAAATAGTGTTCCATGCCACAGGCATGAAAATACATTTTGCCTAAGACTTGAAAAATAACAGCTGTCATGTTCATGAAGTGGTGTAAAGAAATGGCTATGTTGAAAATCTGAGGAGAAAATATTTAAAATTACAAAGGTTATGAGCGATCATAGATAAGTTTCATAACTTTGCCATTTTTAATGTATTTCAACCCCAAAGTTTTAACATACCCTTCTTAAGACTCCACCTCAGGAATAAAGAATGGTGAAAATTTTCAAATCCTGCCTGAAGGGTGATTTTGCCAAATGAATGCAAAATCACCTTTCTCATAAGATGTTTGTAAGTCCACTGAATTGTTTGTGAGTTGGATTCTCAAAAAGGCCATGTTGAAAATTTGATGTCAAAATATGCAAACATTTCTTTTATTTTTCACTTTTATTCTTTGGTAACTGAGTAAGGCCCACTAGGCACAAGTGCCTGTTTTTGGGGGCAACCGGGGAGCACTGGGTGGTTAAGTGACTTGCTCAGAGTCACACAGTATGCTAGTGGAGGTTGTGGGAATCAATTACAGGTCCGCTGGATGCCCCCTCCCATCCATTGACCCACCCATCATCCCGAGATTGACAGCTGATGGGGTGTGTCATTGGAGTTGTGAGGCCTATATGTCACCCCATTCCATGTGTAATCATATTGACAAGCCACAGGAAAGAAGAATGGGGTGACATTTAGGCCTCACAACCCAATGACACACCCTGGCACCTGTCAATCTCGGGATGAAGGATGGGTCCACGAGGGGGAAGTGGGAACCCTAAGGGTCTAATTTCCTGACTTTTTGTGTTTTAACCCTAAATGATACATTAACAATGTTTTTTGCATAGAATTTCCTTACTTTTTGAGAAAGAATAGAAAAGTACAAAGTTGCAGAAGTTGCAGAAGTTGGTGGGAGTGTGGGCACTTTGGGCCCCACCCTCCCACCAACTGGTAAATGTCTGCATAAGATAAGAGTACAAGTACTGAATATCATATGTATTGCTGGGAGCACATATGGGTGGGAGCGTGGGGCCCAAAAGCTCCCACCATGTTGAAAGAAACCAAAGTGTCTGTCATCAGAGTGGCATAATTCAACACCTGTTTACATGTCAGATGCATAACCACTAAAAAATACCTCCATGGCAGTAATGCTAGGCACCCTATAAATGTGAAGCCAGTACCACAATGCAATGCACCATATGCAAAACATAAAGTGTGTCATGCAATATATCCACAGCAAATTAATTTTACAACACCTAAACATCATAATTCACATGTACAGGACATCTCCTGAAAACCCTCCAAATTTCAATGTAAAAGATGAAACCGTTTCCAAGATATTACATGAGAAAGTCTGAAATTTTCATTTGTTGGAGTGGCAGAGTTCTGCACCTGTTAAGATTTTAGACACCTAATGACTGAAAAGTACATCCATGGCAGTAAGGCTAGCTGCCCTACAAATTTCAACCCACTACCACAATGGAAAACACTGTTCGCAAAATGTAAACTGCGCCATGCAATATCTCCACAAAAAATGTATTATCTGACATGTAAACATCATAATTCCCATGCACAGGACATCCCGTGAACACCCTCTAAATTTCAAGTAAAAAGACCAAACTTTTTCCTAGATATTTAATGTTAAAGATTGTTAAAAATGGCCTATCTGTTGCATTAAATCCAGCCATCTAGTCCCTCCCTCGTGATCAAAGATCACGATAAAAGAATCTTGCAATCAAAGAATTTGCAGGCTCACAATCAAAGAATAAAAAAATGGTGAAAGTCAAATTTTACACATAAATACATGAAACCACTGGCATGGTTCGATAAAACAAAGCCCTCTGAGCAAAACCCATCCTAGTTTATGTTTGTATGTCATCCCTGGGCTTAGAAATTATTTTTTTTTCATCTGATCATCTGTTCATCACCTCGTGATCAAAGATCATGGTCAAAAAATCTAGCAATCAAAGAATTTGCAGGTTTGCGATCAAAGAATTTGCAGGCTCGCAATCAAAGATCGTTAGAGAGCCACAATCAAAGAATAAAAAAGTGCAAAACTCTATTTTTTTACCATTTTGAAGAAAATCACAGGTATGGCTCAATAGAGGGAAAACCCGTGAGTAAAACCCATCATAGTTTTACTTCAGAAGTCCCCCCATGGCCAAGAAATTTGAATTTTTCCAGCCAGAAAGTGAAAACAAGATGGCAGCCATTGTGATCAATGATTTCTTCGGGTTAAAGAATCTTTGATCATGAGCCAGCAAATTCTTTGATTGTGAGGAGGGATCAGATGGCCAAAACCGCTTTCTTCGTTCACAAAATAACCATATAAAGTTTCTCATTGACTTATAATGGGAACTTAAAAGTTTAATACTTTTGAATGGATTAATATTTTTTCACCAAGTGAAAAGCAGAATGTTCCTTGACCCAAGCTCTTTTAGATGAACCAAGTTGCAGAGTGGCACGGCACACAATAGCAATGTGGCACCACAGACAAAATCTGAAAAACTGCCCACATAACTGGTGAAAACTGTATTTTCAGCATTTTGGTGTCAAAAACCGTAAATCCAACCAAAACAAAATTTGGGAAATCAAGAGACCTGCCATGCCCCACCATGCATGCCAAATTTCATGCAAATACATTTAATGGGTCCAAAGTTATTAACATGCAAAAGTTCGAGTTCAACATAGAAGTGCCTTCATAACCCTAAATATAGGGGCACAGCCATGCCCCTATTTTATATATATATATCTATATATATCTATATATAGATATATATATATATAGATATATATATGTAAATATTAGAGGCAATCTGTTTAATGCATCAGTTAGGGTTGTTCAACAGACAAAGTGAGGAAATTCGGTGTTAGGGTGGCCCCCCTTGGACCTGCAAGCCCACCCACAGCAGCCGGGTGCACATTGGGGTCATCATTTCACTCACCCCCATCACACGTGTAAAGAAGCAGAGGTATATGAGAATGGGGTGAGAGTTAGACTCATGACCAAGGCACCCCTGATGCCAGTTGGGGGGGTGAGCTGGGGGAGTCCAAGGGGCGCTTTCAACCCTAACACTGAATTTCCTTGCTTTTGTTGCTTTGAAACAACCCTAACTGATGCATTAAATGGAGTTTATTAACTATAACTTCCATTCTTTTTGAAAATGAGAATGATGAACAGTGAATGGAATGCAGTGGCGGGAGCGCAGGGCCCACCACGTGATGTCTCGTTACATAGTAACAGGAACTGCAATATAAATGCAAGCAGCAATGGTTTCCCACATGGTAAAGCAAACGTAAATGGTAAAACAAACAATAGAAATGCAAGAGTAAAGTGATGCCGAAGTGAACAGTGACACAAACGGACATGCAAGTGCATACGAAAATTCAACTAGTAATGTGCACAGTGATGGCACCGGTATTATAAATGCAAATGTTAAGTGTTACAGCAACAAGAATGCCAAAGGGAACAGAAACAAAAATGTGAACGGAAGTGCACGCATAAACACAAACTATAAAATGCACGGGCATGGTACCACAATTGAAAACACAAATGGTAAAGTTAACATGAACAATAATGCCACAGGAAACAGAAACAGAAACATAAACATGAATGCAAACAAGTACATAAACACAAACCATAATGTGCACGGTCACATTACCACAATTGTAATCGCAAATGGTAACGGTAACAGCAACAATAACACCAAAGGAAACAGAAACGCAAATGCAAGCATATATGGAAAAGTAAACCATAATATGCACGGGCACAATAATCACTAGGAAATGCAAATGGTAACAGTAACAGCAACGAAGACGCAAAATGAAAGACAAATGCAAATGCAAACAAAAGGGCTGCCGTAAACGCAAATGGCAATGCATACGGTGATGCAAACTGAAATGCAAACACAAACAGTAGTGGAAACGCAAATGGTAACAGTAACACAAAAGCAAGCACAAACGAGAATGCAAAGGGTAACACACATGGTGTCGTAGACGGGAACAGTAAAGCAAACGAATATGTAAATGCAAGTGGAAACAGTAACTGTAACATTAACAGAAGCACATACCCTGTTTTTCCCTAACAGTTGCATAGAGAAACACAGTGTGTACAAAGAATGTACACATAATAATGGGCCTTAGTGCAGAAAATGAGCTGTTGGAAGACTAAATTGCTTATATCTCAGAAACCGTACAACGTAGGAAAAAAAATCCCATTATTCCTAATTTTCTTGCCTGCGTTTTGCTGAATGCGCAGCCATAAGCTACGTATTATCGCAACGAAAAATCCGGATCTCAAACTGTTTCTGAGATATGAGCCCCGAAAGGCGCGCCAGACGCCACCATGTTAGTCATAACTCCCATGCACAGGACATCTCATGAACACCCACTAAATTTCAAGTAAAAAGGCCAAACTGTTTCCTAGATATTTAATGCTAAAGATTGTTAAAAATGGCCTATCTGTTGCATTAAAATCTGGACATCTAGTCCCTACCTCGCGATCAAAGAATCTTGTGATCAAAGAATTTGAAGGGGCACAATCAAAGAATTTGCAGGCTCGCGATCAAACAATAAAAAAAATGGTGAAAGTCAAATTTTTCACATAAATACACGAAACCACTGGCATGGTTCGATAAAACGAAGCCCCATGAGTAAAACCCATCCTAGTTTATGTTTGTAAGTCACCCCTGGGCTGAGAAATTTAATTTTCTCATCTGATCATCTGTTGGTCATCTCGCAATCAAAGATCATGGTCAAAGAATCTAGCGATCAAAGAATTTGCAGGCTCATAATCAAAGAATTTGCAGGCTCACAATCAAAGAATGTGCAGGCTCGCGATCAAAGAATAAAAAATGGTGAAATTTAAATTTTACACAGAAATACATGAAACCACCAGCATGGTTTAATGAAACAAAGCCCCCTGAGCAAAATTCATCATAGTTTGTATTTCTAGGTCACCCCTGGGCTGTGAAATTAAATTTTTTCATCTGGCCATCTGTTCATCACCTAGCGATCAAAGATCGTGGTCAAAGAATCTCACGATCAAAGAATTTGCAAGCTCGCAATCAAAGATTGTTAGTGAGCCACAATCAAAGAATAAAAAAGTGTAAAACTCTATTTTTTGACCATTTTGAAGAAAATCACAGGTATGGCTCAATAGAGGGAAGACCCCTGAGTAAAACCCATCATAGTTTTACTTCAGAAGTCCCCCTGAGCCAAGACATATGAATGTTTCCAGCCAGAAAAAGTGAAAACAAGATGATAGTCATTGCGATCAAAGAATTTCTCAGAGTCAAAGAATCTTTGATCACGAGCCAGCAAATTCTTTGATTGCGAGAAGGGACCAGATGACCAAAACCCCATTCTTCATTTGCAAAATAACCATATAAATTTTTCCATTGACTTATAATGGAAACTTAAAAGTTTAATAACTTTTGAATGGATTAATATTTTTTCACCAATCAAAAAGCAGAATGCTCCTTGACCCAAGCTCTTTCAGATGACCCAAGTCGCAGAATGGCATGGCACACAATAGCCATGCAGCACCACAGACAAAATCCAAAAAACTGCCCACATAACTGGTGAAAACTGTATTTTTCAGCATTTTGTTGTGCAAAAACTGTAGGGCTGACTGAAACAAAATTTGGGAAATCAAGAGACCTGCCATGCACCACCATGCATACCTGATTTCATGCAAATACATTGAACAGGTCCAAAGTTATTAACATGCAAAATTTCGAGTTTAACGTAGAAGTGCCTTCCTAACCCTAAATATAGGGGCGAAGCTGCACCCTTATTTATATATATATATATATATATATATATATATATATCAGGCAAAAAACTCTTTTAATGCATCAGTTAGGGTGTTCCACAGCGGCAAAAGTGAGGAAATTCAGTGTTGGTTGAAAGTCTCCTTTGACCCCTTGATTATTCACCTCAACCAGCATCAGGGTACATATTGTCATCGGGCCCAACTCTCACCCCATCACATGTGTAAAGAAGCAGAGGTATATGAGAATGAGGTGAAAATTAGACTCAATGGCTCCCAACATGCACCCCGATGCCAGTTGGGGGTGGGCTGGGGGTTCAAGGGGGCTTTTAACCCTAACACTGAATTTTCTTACTTTTGTCACTGTGGAACAACCCTAACTGATACATTAAATGGAGTTTTTAACCTCTAATTTCCCTTCTTTTAGAGAATGAGGATGATAAACAGTGAATGGAATGTGGTGGCGGGAGTGCGGGGCCCACCACATGATGTTTTGTTACATAGTAACAGGAACTGCAATGCAAATACAAGTGGTAATGGTTACGCACATGGTAAAGCAAACGTAAATGGTAAAGCAAACGTTAATAGAAATGCAAGGGTAAACTGACGCCAAAGTGAACAGTGATGCAAACGGACATGCAAGTGCGTACAAAAATTCAACTGGTAATGTGCATAGTGATGGCACCCATATTGTAAATGCAAGTGTTAAGTGTTACAGCAACAAGAATGTCAAAGGGAACAGAAACAAAAATGCAAATGGAAGCACGCATGTAAACGCGAACCGTAACATGCACGGGCACGGTACCGCATATGTAAATGCAAATGGTAAAATTAACATGAACAATAACACAAAAGGAAACAGAAATGGAAATGCGAATGCAAACATGTACGTAAATGCAAGCCATAATGCACACGGTCAAGTTACCCCAATTGTAAATGCAAATGGTAATGGTAAATGCAACAATAACGCCAAAGGAATCAGAAACACAGTCGCAAATGCAAGCATTATGGAAACACAAACCATAATGTGCACGGGCACAATAATGCAATATGAAATGCAAATGGTAACAGTAACAACAACGAAGATGCAAAATGAAAGACAAACGCAAATGCAAACAAAAGGGCTGTCGTAAATGCAAATGGCAATGCACACAGTGATGCAAAGTGAAACGCAAACACAAACAGTAGTGGAAACGCAAATGTTAACAGTAATGCAAAGGCAAGCACAAACAAGAACCGCAAAAGGTAATGCACACGGTGGCATAGACGGTAACGGTAATGCAAACAGGTACTGTAACATTAACAGAAGTGCATACCCTGTTTTTCCTCCAACAGCTGCATAGAGAAACACAGTGTGTACAAAGAATGTATGCATAATAATGGGCCTCAGAGCAGAAAATGAGCTGTTGGAAGACTAAATAGCTTATATCTCAGGAACCGTATGACGTAGAAAAAAAAATCCCGTGATTCATGATCTTCCTGCCTGTATTTTGCTGAATGCGTTGCCATAGGCTATGCATTGTCACGACGAAAATTCCGCATCTTACACCGTTTCTGAGATACGAGCCCCGAAAGGCGCGGTGGATGCCACCAAGTTAGTCTAAGAGAAAAAACATCAACTTCGGAGTACTGTAACTTGGGTGCTGTGCAACATTTTTTCACCAAAAGGCACATCTGTGAGATGTTGGCTGCCGTTCCTCCAAATTTCAGTCCAAAAGACCAAACCATTTGTTTGCAGCATAGTGGCAAAGAATTCCTGTCATTTTGGCCACAGCCTGAAAAGTAGTGTCGCAATTTGTGACTCTTTTCGCAAAAATTTACGAAAGTGTAGTGCGTGCGACACTACATTGCAACACTGCTATTTCGAGAAATTTGAAAAACATATTTCTGGGGAGTTTAATCCCAAAATAAAGACATGACTAGCATCCTCAGGGCCCGACGAGGTGAACACAAAAAGAATTGTGTCCCTTGAGGGTCCCAAATTTAATGGCAAACATTTTTCTGATCACCAACCGAAAACAAAATGGTGGATTTGTGACACTACTAGGGCCATTTGTGACACTAAAAACTGCATTTACGACACTTTCAAACTTTTTGTTAACTTTTCCCATTGACTTATAATGGGAACTTGTTTTTTTGAATAACTTTTGAACCGTTCAATATCGTTTCACAAAATCTTCAAAAAGGCACATCAGGGACCCTAGCCGATCACACAAACCATGTGACCTGTAGGCAAGAGCAAAGAAGTAGCAAAAAAGTGTAATTGCGCAATTGGTTGTCGCTTAATAACTCTGCTACTGTATATCCAACCAGTATGAAACTTGGCAGATCCCAAGATTTGCCATGCCCAATCGTGCATACAGAATTTCAGGCAAATCCGTTGAACAGTGGCAACGTTGTTAAGGTTCAAAATTTGATCCTTTAACCTTAAAAGTACTACTCAACCCTAACTATGGTAGCACGCTCTATATATATATATATATGTATATATTATACTGGCTTGATAGTGCCAGTGTAGTTAAGGTGAAACTGCACATCTATGCTAAAGTCGAAACTTTGAACCATAATCACTTTGGAACTGTTTAATGGATTTGCATAACATATGGCATGCATGATCTCTAGGGGAAGGTCTCTTGATCTGCCACATTCCGTGGGAATCAGATGAGTGGTTTCTGAGATAAAAGGTGTTGAAAAACAGAAAAATATGTTTTTTTAAACATTTCTTTGACATGCTGGATCTCAGAAACAGTTTTAGGTTTTGATCTGGAATTTGGTGGGAAGGGGGGGCCTTTGGGTCACAGATGTGCCTTTTGAAGGTTTGGTGTAAAAATATTAATCTCTTCAAAAGTTATGACATTTTAATTTTTACATTATTTCCTATGGGAAAATGTATATATTAGGCATGAAAAGTATCTTTTTCTCACAATAGGAGTATTGTGCGAAAAATACCCCCTTCTTTTCTCAAATAATGCTGGTATTTTTCTCAAAGTTCACCATCCGTTTGATGGATTGAGCAGGGTTGCATCTGCCATCTTGATTTTGCCGCTCAGTGAGGATGTTAAAGTACTTCTAAAAAGCTTCTAAAAACATAAAAAAATCATCAGAACACAGCTAAAGAGGAGCTCTTCAGGTGTATTCTGATGTTTTTGTTTTCTTTTTCAGCTGGACTCCAAGTTTTTATGTTGGGTGCCAGTTTCTCAACAGAACGGCTTGAAGGCTGTTCTCTGTATGAGAAGAGCAGTAGTGTCTTGACTTTTGCAGCTTCAGCTGGAACTCATGCTGCCAGCTACAGATTCAAGTAACACCCTTTTTGTTCCCCACCAACATGGGGTGCCCAATCCTGTGTCAGAATGTATGCCTCCCCCACACACATACATACACACAGTTATTTAGCAGACTGGGAGCCACCCCAGTGTGCTCTACTGTTACTTTTATTAAAAGCCCTATAAAAAAAATCCATTCCCCGATGTCTTTTATTTGATACAGAATCCTCATCGAAATTTGCTATAATTTCAATGCAGGATCCTGCATCGAAGTATTCTGCCCCCACAATTCCTATTTTTCATACCGAAATCATGGTGCCCAGTTCCTTTGTTGGTGTGTAACCCTCCACACCCCAGTGTGCAGAGATAAATGGTATTTTGTGTGAAAAACTCTGTCACTGGGATACCACTCCCAGTGTTGGATGCCTTCCCATTCCACTTCTATTGCTGAGGGGGGTGCCCAATCCCCCTGTTGGAATCATGATCCACCACAACTATGGAGGCACACTGGGAGCCCACCCAAGTGTGCCAAATGAGTTTTTTTTATTTTATCCTGTGAAAAAAGAAAACCATCCCCCATTGTCTTTGATGCAGAATCCTGCATCAAAATTTGCAAATATTTTGATGCAGGATCCTGTATCCAAGTATTCTGCCCCCAAATTCTAATTTTTGCACCAACATAGGGGTGCCCAATCCTCATGTCGGTGTGTATCCCCCGCAGTATTGCGGCACACTGGGGGCCCACCCCAGTGTGCCCAGATAAATGTTTTTTTTTTTTTTTACTTTTCGACACTGGGATGCCCACTCCCGGTGTCGGAATGCCTCCCTAGCCCACCACTTTAATTTCTGATGGGGTGCCCAATCCCCTGTCAGCATCATGATCCCCCCCCAGCTTTTTTGGCACACTGGGAGCCCATCCCAGTGTGTTGAATTATTTTTTTTTTATTTTAAACTGTAAAAAAAGAAAACCATCCCCAAAAGTATTTTTTTTTGTTTTTTTAACCCTGCAAAACAGAAAACCATCTCTCGTCATCTCCCCAATCCCTCCTCCCCCATCTCCACCTTCACTCTGCCCACCCACCTCCCTGCACCCCCTCACCCATACTTACCCTCCAGAAGTCGGGAACAGTGATCTTCTCTGGACCAGGGACATGTCTTCACTCTTTAAAGCTAAACTGTGATCTGAGGAATCAAGGTAAGCCATATAATGGGAGTCAACTTATGTTGATATCTCAGACAATTTTAAGGAATTTGGGCCCCAGATTTTAAACATGGGATTCTTGGAACCCCACCTCATGAACACTGACACTGTCATTTCATTTCTCACTCCTGAAAGGTGATTTTGTAGTTGCTGCATTGAATCACCTTTCAGGACCAGATCATGAAAAGACAGTGCCACTGTTAGTGAGGTGGGGTCCCAAAAAGCCCATGCAGCAAATTTGATGAAACAATTTCAAAAAATGACAGTGATATGAGTGTACATATATTTGAGCTGGACCGCACACCTTAGAGTGGGTTATCTATTACATAGATAGATAGATAGATAGATAGATAGATAGATAGATAGATAATAGAAACATAGAATTTGACGGCAGATAAGGACCGCTTGGCTCACCCAGTCTGCCCATTTCTCTACCTACTGGATAAGCTGCAGATCCTAGTTAACCAGCAGCCTACCTATATATAGATATGTATATATATACCATGGGGTGGGAGCTTTCTATGTATAATATATAGTGTTATTTCCACTGGAGCGAGGATAAATCCTGATGACATCAGCGGAGTGAGAATAAATGACATTTATTCACACTGTGCTGATGTCACCAAAGTGAGAATGTCTTCACAACAGCCTGCATTCTAAATTAGACTGCTTAGAAGACAGTTTCTCTTTCTCACTGAAGCCTGCAACTTACTCAATTAGCATTGCAAAAGACACTCACCTGTGTCCCATAGTGTTTCTGACACTCCTTGCTCATTACTGTGCTGATCCCAGGTCCATCTTGCAAATGAGCTTCTGCTCAACGATGAACGCCTAGTTAAATAAAGACTTGATTGATTGATTGATCTCAGCTTCAAAACAACCTGCATTCTAAATGGAACTCCTTCACAAAGCAGTTTCTCTTTCTCAGTGCTGCCTGCAACAGTTTCTCTTTCTCACTGAAGTCTGCAACTTACTTAATCAGCATTGCTAAAGACACTCACCCTATCCCATTGTGTTTCTCACACTCCCAGTTCATTCAGAAATGCTCACACACACTCACACCACACACAGAAACAGCAGAAAACATACAGAAACAGAAAAAAAACAGAACAAATGTTCCTAAAGCTCCCACCCCCCTGGTATAAATCATACACATGATGGGCAGGTTGTGGGATATGGAAAATATGCTCAGTCCTGAAGAGTGAGCTGTGCATTCTCACTCATGCCTTCAGCACTCGTAAGAATAAAGAGCTCACTCTGCAGGAGTGAGTATATTTTCCATATCCCACTCCTACCCATCATGTATTCTATATACATATATATATTTAAACAACATGTGTTTGGAAATAAATTTGTGTATAAAAAGTAGTATCTGAGCCAGGTCGTGGAGATATCACTATTGCTGTGAAGATATCATTGATATCTCCATGTTTCTATACGTCATAGTGATATCTCCACAATCCTGTACAACATTCAATAGAAAGTGAAAGCTTTTTTTTACATTCCATTGCGCGAGTCTCTCTCTCTCTTTCTCTAAAATCTGGCACTCCCCCAACCACAAACACACACATATGCCCCTCTATTTGGTTGATTCTGCCATTTTTTTTATGTAAAAATGGAATGTAACAACTTATCTGGTTGATCCTGCCACTTTGACATTCAACAGAGAACTATAAACTACACCCGCTCCTTACATTACTTTCAGTTCCCCCCTTAAAAGTAATGTGACCAAGTGGTAGGAAGATTGACCAACTAGGACATCACAGTAGTTCACACTAAAAAGGTCTGTACCCATTTATGTAAAAAAACTGTGCACTTCTGCATTTATTTTCTTGAAGCTGCCGACTGTATCCAAAAGAGAAAGAGAGACAGGGAAAGCAAATCGGCAGCTTCACAACTGCAGCAGCACCCTCGAGTGTTCGTTGCTATAGCAACACATACTTGCATGTCTGTCTGCTTCTCTGACACTCTCTCTTTCCAATACAGTCTGCAGCTTCAAGAAAAAAATGCAGAACTGCAGAGTTTTTTAAATTACATGGATAGAGACCTCCGTACTGTGAACTACTGTAATATCCTAGTCAGTCAATCTTTCTACCACTCGGTCACGCTATTTTTAAGGGGGAAACTGAAAGTAATATGAAGAGCTGGTACGGTTTATGGTTGTCGCCTGAATATTACAGTAGCAGGATCAACCAGATAAGTGCTTAAATTGCATTTTTACATAATAATGGCAGGGTCAACCAGATAACATTCTCCACATCATTTTAAACTGTTAGAAGCTACCATATATAATTTTTATTTTATATAACATATCATCTTCTGCGTTCTGTGTTGGGGGGGTGTTTTACATTGTGTTCAGGTAGAGTTTCCATTGCAATCTGGCTCAAACACATGTTGTATAAACAGAACATGACATGGCCTGAGTGAAGATATCATATTTATCTTCACTCAAGGCCAATGACATCAAGATATCTCATGGTGGCTTCGCCACTAGTGAGATATCATGATATCATTGGCCTCTCATGAAGATAAATATGATATCTTCACTCAGGCCATGTCATATCCCATACATATATATATATATATTTATATATATATATATATATGTGTGTGTGTAACACTCACACGGAATCCTCCCCCACAGCAGCTCAAAAAGCTAAGCAGATTTGGTGGTCCCCCGAGGGTCCAAGAGGGCACACTCACACGGACACCCTCCCCCACAGCAGCTTGAAAAACTAAGCTGGTACTCCACTCAGCAGCAACACCATGCTCTCAGCTTCTGACTCAGGAAAGGAATTGGTGCCTTTTTTTAAATCCTACAAACTGAAGCACCTTAAACGCAGTTTATTAACTCTCGGCATACGAATGCAGATAGATTTTTTTACCCTCCCAAAAAGACTATTTTCCTGCTCAGTCTATTCTTTACTGGGGTGCTTTAATTGTAAAGTTTAGCCTGGCTTATATGCTTTTGAGACCAAGCAGCCTAAACAGTTGTAACATCGCAGCCAAGTTCAGTATTACCTAAGTTAGCTCTAAATGTTGTAGAAACATTTGTAAACCTAATGTTAGCTCTAAATGTTGTAGAAACTTTTTTTTCTTCTTAACTGTTGTAACTGCAAGCTGCAAACAGCCAAAGTCGCTTCCAAATTGCTCCCATTGTGATCCAAAAATTGTTCTCCAGTTGTCACCTTCCCCCTCAGCCCCTCCCAATAGTTTCCCTATACTGATATTGCTGTTCTCTCTCTCAGCTCCACAGATTCGGTGGTCCCTTGAGGGTCCGAGAGGGGACACACACATGGAAGCCCTCCTCCACAGCAGCTCAAAAAGCTAAGCAGGTACACCACTCAGCAGCAACACCACGCTCTCGGCTCCCAACTCAGGAAAGGCCCACCGATGTGTTACGTCGGTTCCCCACCACTCCCACCACCACCCCCCTTGGTCAGCTCCCAGTTATATTGGTGCAGTCACGTGACGGCTGAAACCAATCAGCTGAGTTTTCCATTAGCAGGCTATCTCTTCTACCAACTAGAGGCCGCCTCTGCTTCCTTTTCATCCCCTTTCCCCAAAATGACACTTTTTCCAGCTTTGTGCCTACTCCTTCTATTTCCTGTCTCCAACATAACACCTACCTATCTTACACCCCCCCATCGAGGCACCCCTTTGTCTACCCCACCCTCCTACTCGTCCCTTCCCCCAGGTGTACCTCCTCCAAGCTCTTTCTGACACCATGCCCCCTTCCAACATCAATTCTTTTTCTCCCTCCCTTCAACCCATCCTCTCTCCTTCCCCTCCCACACACACCTCCCACCATCCACCCATCTCTGCTTCACTCTCACCTGCTGAACCTCGAGGCCTTTCTCCGCTGCTTAAATCTAAGTACTCAACCCCCCATGCAAAACTCACATAACAGTAAGAAACCTAGCCCCTCACCCTTCCTCTACTACTACTGCTCATGGCAGGTGACATCCTCCCCAACCTAGGCCCCCAAATGTCCAGCCAATCCATGCCTGCTCCTGCTCCCTCTCCAGCCCAGCACTCAGATTCTTTCTCCAAGGGCCTCCATATATTCCATATCAATGCAAGGAGTTTGCTCCCCAAAACAGATGCCCTCTCTGCCTGGGTAAGCCAGTACAAACCCAATATACTCTGCATCACGGAAACCTGGCTATCTGCCAAAATCCCCAACTCCTCATTTAACATCCCTGAGTAAGTCATCTTCAGGCAGGACCATGGCAAATGAGGCGGGGGGGTAGTGCTGTATGCCAGGTCATCCCTAACTTGCTGCATTACCTTTGCAGAATCCTGCCCTGCCTCCCATGAATCCCTAGTAGCCATCATCTCCTTCCCCTTGTCCTCCCTCCTTTATATTGGGGTCCTATACACCCCCCAAAGACCCCCTCTGACACCCTCATCAAGGCGATCACCACAATCTCCTCAGTCACTAAAAATGGTGAACTCACCCTACTAGATGATTTCAACCTCGACTGGTTCTCCCCCAGTGCCAAAGCCACAGCTCTGAGGATCGGAGCCCTAAACCTAACACAACTAATCCAGGAACCCACCCACTTAAATCACAGGTCTCAAAATCACTTTCTGCTGGACTGGATCATAACTTCCCATCTGAACAGGATCACCGCTTCAGGCACCCTCTTCGATGCCATCAGTGACCATTGCATCATGTACTGTATCCACAAAATCCACTCACCTCAATCTGGCCCCAAATTCATCTGGTCTTGCCCATTATGCCTCCTGAACGAATACGCACTACAGCTCAACCTCTCTAAAGCTGACTGACTCCCGGTCTTTGCCTCCCAAGACATTGACCTAGCCCTATCCCACTTCAGCAGCATCCTCCTAAGCAGCTGGGACTGCCATGCTCCCCTCAGAAAAACTCGAGTTAAGTGCTACCATCACCCCTGGATCACCTCAGACCTCATTACCCTATGTCAGACCAAGGACAAGGAATGAAGACAGTTTAAAGCTTCCCTTGCCCCTAGCGACCTCCAAGCCTACAAATGTCTCAGAAACACATGCACCAAAGCAATTCAGAAGTCTAAAGCCTCATATTTCAAAACACTACTTATCCATAACAATGCTTCCCCTGCATCCTTCTGGAAGGTACTAAACTCTCTTATGGACCCCCCCACTAAGCAAACCTGCCCAGTCCTCAGCTTAAATGACACAACAGTAGAAGACCCGGCTTCTGTAGCCAAACTCTTTAACACATTCTTCACCTCCTGTGCTCTACCAAACTCAGCTCCTCCACCCTACCCCACAACTCCCCCCCGACTCGGGTTTCCTCTTCCCCCCTTCACACCACAGGATTTCTACTCAGGACTCAGCACTCTAAATCAGTCCAAAACCAGCCCAGATGGCTTACGCCCTAGACTGCTCCACATCTCTGCCCCAACCATCACCGCTCCTTTAACACATATACTCAACCTCTCCCTCTCAACTGCCACGGTCCCTACCACCTGGAAGATGGCCAAAATCCTTCCCCTCCATAAAGGCAGAGATACCTCCATACCAGGAAACTACTGACCCATCTTACTCCTTCCCTCCCTAGCAAAACTCCAAGAATCACTCATGCTCTCCAAGCTATCAGCGTTTCTCTCCTCAAACAGTTCCCTCTCCCTTTTTCAATCAGGCTTCAGAAAACATCACTCCACCACCACCTCCCTGCTATGTGTAACTAACTCAATTTTCACTGCCATGGACAAAGGACAAACCACCTCCGCCATCTTCATTGACCAGGCAAAAGCCTTTGATTCAGTCTCCCACCTCCTCTTACTCTGCAAATTAAGTTCCTTCGGCCTCACTCAGCCTGCCATCAACTGGTTCTGCTTCTATCTCCAGAATAGGCAGCAGTCGGTTCAAATAGGGGACACTCTCTCCCCACTGCTACCCATCCTCACAGGAGTCCCCCAAGGTTCTATCCTTGGCCCCATTCTGTTTTCCATTTTTATAAATGGCCTCCCCTCTGCCTGCCTTTCCTCAAATGTACATCTTTACACTGCCAACACCATCATCTTTGCCTCAGACCCCTCCCATGACAGTCTGCTCCCTGTCCTTCAAAATGACTTTGACAGGGTTCAAACCTTGCTCTAAAAAAAAAACAACTCAAACTAAATGCCAATAAAATGGTAACCATGATATTCGGTACTAGATAAAAGCTCACCTCCCTACCCCCCCACCACCAATCTGCAGCCTAGGTGGCTCCCCCCTCGAGATAGTGCTGGCTTTCAAGTACCTGGGAGTCTGGCTGGACAGCCACCTCAACTTTTCCACCCACATCGAGGCAGTCTGCACCAAACTCCGGCCCAAGCTGGCCTGCCTCTATCGCCACAAAGCCTACCTTCCCCTCCCCACCCGTAGTAAACTCATAAGTAAAACTATCCTACCGGTCATGGACTACGGCAATATCATCTATGGTTCTACCCCAGCCTCAATCCTCTCAAAACTCAACATCCTTCTCAACTCCTTCTGTCGGTTCGCAACAGCCTCTCCCCCACTTACTCACCACTGCCTCCTTTACTCTTCACTTTCCTTGACCCCACTCTCACACAGGAGGACCATCCATAGTGCCTCCCTCCTGGCTAAATACTGGTTAGGATCCTTTTCTACCTACCTCTATTCCCACCTCTCACCAGCCAGTTACTCTGGATATCAGCTCCGTCACAGAGGTGCACGCACTTTTAAACTCCCATGCCCAATCTCCGCCTTGGGGCAAGCAGCCTTTTCCTACCACCTCCCCCTCCTCTGGAACAATCTCCACCCCAAACTACATCAGGCCCCCTCCCTTGCAGCAGTTAAGACACTACTCAGGCTCCTCCCCCCCCGCTCCAGTTGCCCCCAGGGTCCCTCCCTGACTCAAGTCTAGCCTTCTTTGGCTGTCCCACTTAGTAACCTCCAGCTGCAGGCAGCTTCACCCCTTGCTCTCAGAGTACTCACTGTCCTATCCTGGTAATAGTCCACTCCATCATGTTTCCAGTCCTAAACTCCGTATACGAAATGCTGATTTATGCAGATTACTTGTACTTACTTGTACTTATCATGCATGCTGCTGTTGCTCCTTATGTCTGTAACTAGAACTTTTGTATTTTCTCTGTTTAGCTCTCAATGTACACCTTGTACCAGGGTTCCACCTGGAACCGGCCTCGGCTCAAGCGTGCCTTTCCGGTCACCAATTTTAAATAAATATATATATATATATATATTTATATATATGAATATATATATATATATATATATATATATATATATATATATATATATATATATATATATATATATATATATATATATATTATAGGCATGGTAGTGCCACTATAGTTAGGGTTCAGTACCCCATTTATGGTTAAAGCGTGATATTTTGCATCTTAATAACTTTGCCACCGTATGACAGATTTGCCTGAAATTTAGAAGACACAGAGCAGTATCATAGATCTCTGAATCCCCCAAGTTTCGTAATGGTCAACTATACGGTTGTGGAGTTATAAAGTGACATTCTGTAGTGCATTTACACTTTTTTCTGCATTCTTTGTTTGGGCCTTCAAGGCCGTAAGTGTCTGCATTTCCAATTACATTATCGTACCCATGTGTGTTATGGTTTGCGTTTCTGTACACCCTTGCATTTGTGTTTCTGTTTTCATTAACGTTTGCACTTGTGTTTGTATTACCATTTGTGTTATCGTTTACGTTTGTGTCACCATGTGCTTTAGCATTTGAGCTTGCGTTTGCATTGCCATTACTTCACTATTTATTGTGCACATTCTCAAAAAGAAGGGAAGTTCATGGCAAAAAACTCAGTTTAATGAATCAGTTAGGGTTGTTCCACAGTGACAAAAGTGAGGAAATTCGATGTTAGGGTTCCACCTTACTTCCCACCCCACTTTGCATTAACCTCTTAATACACACAGTCGGTGATTGGCTGTGGAGGTGAGGAGGTGGGCTGTGCCAGTCACTGGCTGGGGAAGGGTGGGGAGTGCTGGAGTGGCTGGCATGGCTGGGTGGGGGCCACTAGACTACCAGGAAATTGCAGATCGTTATGTATTTTATTATGATGGGGGGCAGCTAGACTACCAGAGATATGAACAACTGTTATAATTTTATACAGATTGGGGGGGGTCCACTAGACTAGCTGGGATCTAAAAAAGCAATATTTATGAAATACACATTGGGGGGGCCACTAGACTACCAAGAAATTAGAGATCATAATCTATTTTATCATGATGGGTGGGGGCCACTTGACTACCAGGGATATTGAAAACATGATTTTTTTTATTCAGATGGGGCAGAATGAAGCCCCCTGAGCAAAACCCACCTTCATTTAACTTTCTTGGGCACCCCTGGGCTGAGAAAATAGATTTTTAAATCTGGCCATCTTGTCCCTCGCTCTTTGTTTGTGAGCGAGCAATTTCTTTGATTGCGAGCCTGCAAATTCTTTGATCACGAGATTCTTTGATCGCGATCATGCATCGCGAGCAAGGGACAAGAAGGCCAGATTAAAAAATCTAGTTTCTCAGCCATGAAGTGTCCTAGGAAGACAAATGAGGGTGGGTTTTACTCAGGGGGCTTCGTTCTGTTGAACAATGGCAGTGGTTTACTGCAATTCTTTGAATTTTTAAAATTAGAACAGTTTTATTCTTTGGTCATGACCCTGCAAATTCTTTGATCGCGATTGTGCATCGCGAATGAGGGATGAGATGGCCAGATTTAAAAATCTATTTTCTCAGCCCAGGGGTACCCTAGGAAGTCAAATGATGGTGGGTTTTGCTCAGGATGCTGCGTACTGTTGAACCATTGTGGTGGTTTACCACAATGACTTCAATTTTTTGATTTATAGCATTTTGTATTCTTTGTTTGTGAGCCTACAAATTCTTTGATTGTGAGCCTGGAAATTCTTTGATCGTGAGATTCTTTAATTGCCATCTTTGATCGTGAGGGGGGGGAGACAAGATGGCAAGATTTTTTATAGTGGAATAGATAGGGATATTTTACAAATCTTTAAGATTGAATATTTCAGAAATGATTTGGTCTTTTTACTTGAAATTTGGAGGTTGTTTACAGCATGTCCTGTAGATGTGACGTATGTTGTTTATGTGCCAGAGAAAAATATTGTCATGGAGATATTGTATGAGACACTTTACGTGCTGCGGACAGTGTTTAGATTATGCTGGTGGCTTGAAATTGATAGGGTGCCTAGCCTTAGTGTCATGGATGTAGTTTTCAGTTGTTGTGTGTGTTAAATGTCAACAGGTGTGGAACTGTGCCATTCTGACGAATAAAAATTTCAAATTTGGCACGTTATATCTCAGACACGGTTTGGTATTTTTATTTGAAATTTGGAGGGTGTTGACTGCATGTCCTGTAGATGTCAACTGCGGTGTTTATGTGTGGGACAATATATTTTTTGCAGTGATATTCCGTGGTGCAGTTTACATTTTGTGGGCAGCATTTTCTATTATTCTACTAGATTAACATTTGTTTGGTGGCTGACCTTGCTGTTGTCTATGTACTTTATAGTCATTGAGTGTGTAATGTGGCCCGACACTTACAAGTTGGGCCCCCCACCAACTTGCGCAACTTTCTTTAAAAAGTAAGGAAATTCTATGCAAAAAACTTTGTTAATGCATCAGTTAGGGTTCTTCTATGGTGAAAAAAGTGAGGAAATTCGATTTTAGGGTTCCACCTCACTTTCTCACCTCAGCACCACCTCAAAAGGCATCTGGATGTGTGTTGGGGTCATTGGCCCTAACTCTCACCCTATTCTTCTACACTGTACCACCTCAGCTTGTTTACACATGGGATGGGGTGAGAGTTATAACCAATGACTAGCATCAAACCCCGATGCCTGTTGGTGGGGGTGGACTGGTGGGGTGCTAGGGTGGGAACCCTAAAATTGAATTTCCTCATTTTTTCACTGTAGAAGAACCCTAATTGATGCATTAACAAAAATGCTTGCATAGAATATATATATATATATATATATATATATATAAAATATATATATGTAAAACAGTGTGTTGTGCTCTGTTGTTATGAATACAATTCCATCCCTTTCAAAAATGCTAATCTACCACATTTTCAATGTAATGTAATGTGACTCTACCCTATTGTGTTACAACAACAGTCTATTACCTCTAAAGACTGCATGATTCAGTTTTATTTTGAAAAGCAAAAGGATGCCACGAAACACATATTTAACACAGCCGTGTACACTCTTAAAAACACAGAATGAACAACTATATGGACAACCAGTGTGTTTTTACACATTGAGGTTTTGATTCTCATGGACCTCGAGGTGAGGTGAAATGGCTCTGCATAGTTGTACATCCAGTATTGTCTATTCTCACAACATTGTAATTTTACTGTATTGTGTACAGGACCCCCCCCCACACACACACACACACAAACACGCTGTCAAGAACACTTTAAGCACAATATTAAGCAATGTGGGTATGAAGATTCTGGTTAGTCAATGTTCAAAACACATCACCTTAATGCTGGATGTTGTTCAATATAAAACTGGGCAAAGAAATCTGTGTACTCATTATCTGAGATTTGATTCTAGACATTGCAATAAGAGAGTGCAACCACTGGCTAAAACAAGTCCCTGGAAGCCAGGGCAACTCACATTGTTCATAAGCCACCTATTTTCTAGTTTACATCACAGACATGTCTACAGCATTTACAAATATATATAAAAAATCTAGGTCCGAAAAATAAAAGTGCATTCAATTTAGTAAAGTAAACTCATAATTTAATGTTATTTGTACTCATGACCCCCCTTACACAAATAAACAATTTAAAAGAATTAAGTACTATTTAGAGTTGTCATTGCTTGTATAAACAATAAACACATGGCTTGATGTTTGTAGTATTGAGCTACCCACACACTCAGAGGCTAAAGACACTCGACCTGTGGCCTCGTGCAGAACTATGCCTCTGGGTTTGCAGGCATCTCAGTACTACCAACACACAGCCATGTCTTTTTGCTCACATAACCAATGGCTCATAACTTGTATTCTGAAAACATTATTAAACACATTTACTATTAGTAAAACAATGTGTTGTACTATCAGTCTTATGGCATGCTGTACTTATACCACAAAACAATTGGAGCATGCACTAACTTTCTTTTAACTTACCATCAACAATGTACTCACCAGTGTGTGGCTTCCCTGCCTTCTCCCACATCTCATGGGTGAAGTAGTACTAGCCCACATCTTTATCTGGTATCTCAGGGCGATCAAGTAAAACATAGAACCGCTGCCTCAGCAGCTTCCATGTACATTTGCACATTCCCAGGGTCTTATTCTAGACTTTAAGTTTTTTATTTAAGTATGTGTTTACTGTCTTCTGGGTCTGATCCAGCCGCAAGTTAGTAATCTGCATAACAATTCTGGGATCAGCCTTCTTCTCCACCACCTCTGCCAGGAGACACACCTCACGTACAGTCCAGAAATGCACCATTTTGTTTTCTGAAAAACAAGCACATTGACATAAGTAAATGAACACAGTACATGGATTGGTTTTGATTTACTCATACAGTTTATCACACTGTCATGGTGTGGTATTTTAAGCCTTCTCACACATTCCATTGGTGAGGTACTGTCACCATATACATTGCTGTGATATTTCACAGTGAACAACAAGTGGTGGAAATGCTGTGGGCATAGCCTCAGTGCACACTTTGACATGAACTGTGCCAGAAGTCAGGAAAGGCCACATCAAGAGGCCAGCTAATTGCATGCAATTAAACAAAACAATTCCTTTATGAAACTGAGTTCTACCCCTTCTGCTGTTACAAATTTACAGACTACATAGCTCACTTCCATTGTTAAATATTACTAAACTACATATTAAACATATTGCTGTCATTGTCATGCTGTGATTAAACATATGTGTGTCTATCCATATGTATATGGAATCTGTGATCTTAGTAAAATTAATGTTCTGCGACTTTTGTTGAAATGATTAAACGTCTGTTAACATATGAATAATTTCAGCTAATTCTACTATCTCACAAGGGTGTTGGATCATGTAATGTGCATTTTTTGTATCTATTTTTTGACCAAGGATATTAGTTGGCTCTTAAAAGAATAAGTTGGGCTTTTCAGGACAAGCTTGCACACTTTGACATTTAGAGTACTCTGAGTGTGCCATCTCGGAGGTCTCCAATAAACAGGCAATTGCCAGCATGTGAGAAGTGCACACCATCTTGTAAGTATAGTCAATCATTATAATATCTGATTTGAGGGTGATGATTGGTGTGCATCCCAAGCATGTGTAAATATCCATAGATTTGCATGTTAACCTTTCTTCTCATCCTGTCAAGCAGGTGCATGTGCTGTTCTGTTTACCAATACATTTGCTCTGTAATATCTGAATACAGTATCTTACAGGCAGGTAACATATCTATTAGTAAAGCCAGGTCCAATTTAGCTTCATCAACCAAATCTACCCATCTTTTAGTGTCTAAATCATTACCTCCAAGATGGATTAGTAGTATGTCTGGATGAGTTTGGTTGCTCAGTAGCCTGTATATGGTTGGCATGAGGTGCTCCCATCTCATGCCTCCTCTACCAAACCACTTCAAACAATAATTTGGAAACTACAGGTCACTGCCAAATTCACTTGTTTGAGCATATTCACCACCTCTTCTAATTAAACTGCTTCCCGCCATCCATACAGTAAATTTGTTCTTTCCTGCCATTCTAAGCTAATCAAACTAAGAAGTTGACAGAGAGCTACTAAAAAAATCAGTGTGTCCCCTGCAGTGTCCTGTCAGCACAGACTGGGTAAAAAAAATGTCCTTCCCTTACTTAGTATTGCTTTTCTGGGCTGGATCAAAACTCATGAGAAAAAGCAAGCTATTAGTTTAAACTTTTTCTGCCTGCCAATTGAGCAACTGCATCTAACATTATGTTAATGAATCCTTTACACTCGTGGAACACTTGTATGTTGCAAAGTTACTGAGAGGGAAAAATACATCCTCTTAATAGGTCAGGTTCAACAACAACAAATGAGTGCTGCTCATTTATTGGCTGCTAGTTCTTTTATGATGCACATTCACACTGTATGCGGAATAGATTTTCAGCTGCCATTTGTGTTGATAAGTTGACTGTAGTGCTTAGACTTTAAACATTGATAATTTTTTCCCACAGTGTGATGTGTTTTTAATGTTAATACTGCCTAGTACACCTCAAAAAAAGTTTTAATGTTGTTTTTCTGCTAATATAATGTTTATTTATGTGCTAAAAATATAGAAGAAAGTTGATGTACTTACATATCTCTCTCTCTCTCTCTCAGTCACTCTGCAGTTTAAACTAAGATGGCTGGTGGATGTTTCTTTTCCAATTTTGTATGTCATCTAACATCACCTGTTTAATCTACAGACACAATCAATTTGAATAAATAAATATTTATATGCTGTGCTATGTAATTGGTTTAAGTGGGTGTTAATCAAGTGTTATGGACAATCTGATTGGTTAAGCTTGCTAGGTGGGTATTCCCCTCTAAAAAAAACAAACATGGCCACTCTTAGTAGGTAAAGGCTGTGAAATCTTCAAATAATGACATTTAACCTTAAAAGTAAGTTAATTTAAGGCTGTTTAACATATATACAGCTGTTATATGCCTTGTGACGCTGTATTTAGCTGTGTTTCCAGGTCACTGATGTTTTTTCCATGATTTAAAACACTTCCTGGTTATGCTACATCTTGGGAAACACTTGGTTCATAGGTAATTTTTTTTTTTTTTGCAAAAGTTTCGGATTTGTGACCCTATTTGGCGAAAGTTTCATGATTTGCAAAATCACATATGTGAAATTTTCAAATTTGTGGGCCTGTTTTGCAAATGTTTCATGATTTGCTAAAGCTTATTTGCAAAACATTCGCATTTGTGACATGATTTAACAAAACTGTCATAAAATACAAAAGAACACTTATGATACTATTGCAAACTTGAAACTTTCACAAATATGCCACCACAAACACAAAATATTGTGTGTATCCTTTCGCAAACATGAAAGTTTTGCAAAAAATCATGTTGCAAATGCAAAACTTTCATAATTTTGCTGCAAAACATGAAAACACTCGGGTTGTACAGTTGCAATCAGTCAACCTTCACAGACTAATTGTGATATGATGATTTTTGCTAATTCAGTAAAATGTAATGTCTGCAAACCTTATAAACACATAAGTGTTGACTTTTTTAAATGTTACAATTTTTGTAATATATTATTACTTTCACAATAAAGACCTAGACTATTGACAATTTAATATAAATTATTAAGTTGCTTGTTGATACTAATTGCACGTTTTGTTTACTTCTTCTGCAGGTGCCTGCTACTCATCAGCTATTTCAGAACATTGTTCACTGACAACACAGCAGAAATGCCATCAAAGCAGAATTGTAATGCTAAACAAATATGTAACAGGTACTATAGTAGTGTAGTGTTGCTGAAGAGTTCCAACAACTGTCCACATACCATATCTAAGCATGTGAAGACCTATTGGTCTGTACAGAGACCTAGGTTGATGCTGACAGATTCCGCAGGAATGCTATGTGGTTGCTCAACTGCAACCCAAAAATCAGAAGTACTCAACAGTTAAAAAAAATCTAAATGTAAGAAAACTCTTGGTCTGTTCTGTAAATGAATACGTAGTAAACAACAGTATACTGCCCCTGTTGTCACTAGCTATCTGAGTAAGCAGAAGTATTATCGAGCATTAGCAGCTAAAGCTAAGGTTGATAGACTTATTGCAGCTGTCATGAGATGGGAAGGTAGGAAGCTGAAGAGTCATCTGTCCTTAATGAAGCTGTGTCTGAGAGTACACACTTTTGTCAACAAAGTACTAGCTGTACTTCAACACGTGTGGTGTAAAATGGCAGATGTACTTGAATGCTTCAGAAAAGTTGTGTATGCTATGAAGATGAAGTTTCAACACTTTCCACAGTTGAACCAGCACAACTTTTGTAAAGATTTTACAGGCAACTGGCTCCACACACATCATTCAGAGGCATATTTCTGGGAGGAATCATATCACATACAAAAGAAGGACAGAAATTTCTGCATTGATGAGGATGGCAAAGTATCCAATGTCTTGATTGTATGTCATGACACAGCAACTGAGTCTGATGATGACAATGCCTCAACAGTATGCCCTCATAGATGCAAATGTCTAACATGGACATGTGATGCTACATGCAATCGGAGGCAGTCATCTTTCGATAAAGTGGAACAGTTCATTAATCTCTTTGTTGTCACTGATCATAAAGACAGATATAAATTGTTCCAGACAACAGACCATTGTGAAATCCATCCACATACTGGACTGCTGGGTCATTCATTGGCATGCTTAGACAGTGGTGTTTGTGACAGTGTCTTTCACCATATGCGGATGTTAGCAGTGTATCATTCTGGCATGGGCACCTTTGTGTGCAAGATATATAACATAAGGTGTGCTGTTTCACAGTACAGTAGTAGCCACAGACATTGCAAGCTATTTCCAAATATTTCACAAAATTTCTAATGAGTTTCTCTCTGCTGCCCCTACTGTAGAAATGGAGAAAGCATTAGATATATCTGGAAATGTCACAGAAATGTTCAGAAAATGGCTGGCAGTGTCTGTGGCTGCTACTGTACACATGCCTTTCTGAGTTGTTGCAGTCTGGTGACATGAATGGTGCCACTAAACTTATTGAAGAGGTACAATGAAGCACTCATGTTATGGATGCAATTCTTCAAGAAACATCAGCTGTTGATTATGGTAGTGTGTCTCTCATGGAAACAGAGATTGCTAAAGTTTTTGCCAAATCCATTGCCAAATTTGAGTTGGCAAAGAGAGAGAGAGAGAAATTCAACTCTGTGTGTGTGTCTCATGTAATAGGCTCTTTTACCAGAAACAAACTGTTAAGGTTGATCTGGAAAAGATACAGTCTTTTAATAAGACGTGGGCTTGATTGTTGGCAGTTTTACTATTAGTACATGATTTTGACCTACAGCCAATGGTTGTGATGCTCAAATACTGTTGTTCTAAGGTGAAAAATGACACAATGTGAACAAAGTAAGTTCCAAATAACATAGAGGCATATGTCACACCCAATGAGATTACTACAATGAATATATTTGAATGGATTCTCATTCAAACTATGAAACCATTCCAGACTATTCTATGTCTGAATACTAGGATACGGAACATACCCTTAAAAGAGTTCATCAAGTCTCTAAAGGTCTCTGTCATGTATCTGCCACTTCCTTTACAAGAAAATGTGGAAGCAATTTCAAATGAAAACAGTGTAGTTATTCTTGTTAATGGTGTGCCAACTAAGTCAAAGGATATCTGGCATGATGTTGCCAATGTACAGAAAGTAAAAACAGCTTTCACTTACTTGAAGAGCAACAACCTCTTCTATGCAGCCCTTGATATTGATAAGATGAGCAGCATATCTGCTCAGTATGATGTGTTGGACACGAGGAAGCCAATGATCGAGAAGGTAAATGTAGAAGTAAGTGAAAGTGTGTACAAACAGCACATAATTCACCCTCTACATGGCAGGGATCCAGCTGGGAAAAATATTGACCTTTATCAGATGAAACAGGTGGAAGGCAATCCTGTTAGTGTCTGGGAGACCACATTGAAAGCACATTGCTTTCCTGATTTGTTTTCACAAGGATCAGGTGATTGTTTGGATAACAGGGAAGTGCAAGTACCAGGTGCTGAATATCGTTCAGCTACAGTACTGAATAAGGATGGCAAATTCCACAGAAACATTCAATATCTGTTTCACCTGCTCTGGGAGAGTGAGCTTAATATACTCTCTTCATCCATTGCACATACTGTATGACTCACTGCTCCACTTGGAATCACTGTCATACAGTTTCTTCAGAAACTGAAGGAAAAGAATAACACATTGCAGGTTAATTTGTCATCTGTACTTTCAAATCTACATGGTACCAAGGATACATAGATACATACATAGATACATAGACAGTGTCGGCAGATAAGGGCCTAGGCCCACCCAGTCTACCCGTTTGAGCTTGTAAGTTTACTTTATGTTTTCCTAGAAGTCTGTTGCCCCTTAACCCTGACCTCCAGAATTCCTTTATGTCTATCCCATGCATTCTAAAATCCCATGATTGTTTCAGCCTCCATCACTTCCTCTGGCACGGTGTTCCAATTGTCCACCACTCGTTCTGTGAAGAAATTCTTCCTCATGTTTCCTCTGAATCGTCCTCCCTCCAACTTCATCCCATGCCCTCTAGTCCTGGAACATCTTTTTTACTTAAAAATAATGTATTCTTGCACCCTGTTCCTCCCTGAAAGATACTTATATGTCTCTATCATATCCCTTCTCTCCTTCCCTCCTCTCCTCCAGGGAGTACACATTCAATTCCTTCAACCTGTCCTCATAGGACTTGTGATGCAATCCATGTACCATCTTTGTTGCCCTCTTCTGAACCTTCTCTACCCTGTCTATATCCTTATGTAAGTAAGGTCTCCAGAACTGTACACTGTACTCCAGGTGGGGCCTCACTAGTGTCTTGCATAGTGGAATTATGACCTCCCTTTTCCTGCTAGTGATGCCCCTGCCTATGCATCCCAGCATCCTATTTGCTTTACCTGATGCCTTGTCACACTGTTTCCCTACCTTGAGGTCATCAGAGATGATAACCCCAAGATCTCTTTCCTGCTTGGTGCATGCTATATCCTCACCCTTCAACTGATATATTGTGCCTGGGTTTTTGTGCTCCATATGCATTATCTTGCACTTCTTTGCATTGAATTTCAACTGCCAAACCCCTGACCATTCTTTAAGTTTCTGCAGGTCCCTTCTCATTCTGTCTGCACCCTCTGGTGTGTCTACTCTGTTACAGAGCTTTGTGTCATCTGTGAAAAGGGAAATTCTGCCTTCTAGGTCCTGTGCAATGTCACTGACGAAGATGTTGAATAGGACCAGTCCCAGCACTGATCTCTGTGGTACCCCACTGGTCACTCTTCCCTCTGTGGAGTGACAGCCATTTACCACCACCCTCTGTGTCCTGTCGCCCAGCCAGTTACCTACCCACTGCATTACTGTCCTGACCATTTCAAACCAAAATGACTGGTGGTCACTGTTCCCCAGGTGCTCCCCCACTGTTACCCCATCACACTGTCCCTGTTTATGAGCACAAAGTCCAGTATTGCCTTCTGCTGAGTTGGTTCCTTGACTAGTTGCTTGAGGAATGCACCCTGAAGGGAGTCCAGGATACATCTGCTCCTAGTTGCTGCTGCTGCTGCTGGGATGCTGCAGTCCACGTCTGGAATACTGAGGTCTCCAACCAGCACTACCTCACCCTTGTCTGCCACCCTTTTGATGGCTAGCATCAGCTCCCTATCTGTTTCTTCCTCCTGGGCTGGTGGTTTATAGACCACACCTGTGCGGATGGCTGGCCCCATTTTCCTTTCTAGCTTAACCCACAGTATCTCTCCCCTATTTTGTTCCTCCTGGATCTCTGTGGCCCTTATGTCATTTTTCACATACAGTGCCACTCCTACTCACTTCCTACCTGCCCTGTCTCTTCTGAATATGTTGTAGTCAGGTATGGCCATCTCCCAGTCATGGTTATCATCACACCAGGTTTCTGTGATGGCCACAATGTCCAGGTTTCACTGCACCATGGCAGCCTCCAGATCCTCCATCTTGTTGCTAAGGCTCCTGGCATTGGCATACATGGCTTTCCATGATTTGACCTCCCTAGACTATTTAGCTGTTCTACTCCAGCCCCTACCCTGGTTGTCCTTTGTCCCTGGTTCTCTTTGCTGTCTGCTCTTCTGTTGAATTTTGCCCCTTTTCTGCCTATCCACATATTGGGCACTTATCTCCATCGTTTTCACACTGCTTTGTAGAGATATCTACTCCTCTGGTTCACTGGTCCCACTGCTAGCTGTCGGGGGTGGGAAATTAGTTACCCTCCTTGTTGGCCTGCCACCCTCCTTGGCTAGTTTAAATGCTTGTCAATGTAGCATTTAAACTTATCATTGAGTGCTTGGATTCCCCTCCAGGATGGATGCAGGCCATCAGGCTTGAACAAGCCTCCATCCCTCCAGGTGGGTCCCCAGTCACCAATGAATCCAAACCCTTCCTCACAGCACCAGTTCTTCAACCATGAGTTAAAGTTCTTGGTGCATGCATCCCTACGCTCTCCCATGCCTCTCACAGGTAGTACTTCTGAGAAGGTGACAGAAGTAGCTACTTGCTTGAGAACCCTCCCCAATTTCCGAAACTCTTCCTGAACTTCCTTTGGCTCCCCATTTGCCAGGTCATTAGTACCTAGGTGGATAATGACATCCAGCTCACCCTCCCATCTTGCCTTCCAAGCGATCCCCAGGATCTTCCTTCCATCCCTCCATGCCGTGGCACCTGGTAGGCACCTCACCTCGCTGTCCTCCCCCTCCTCTGTTCCTAGCTGGATCCCTCTTATGATGGAGTCCCCCATCAGAATTCACTTCCTTCTCCTCTGGGGTCCACTGCTTTCCCCACTGAGGACATCTCCTTGGCTAACTTCCATATCCTTTCCTTCCATGTCTCTGGGTACCTCTATTTGGTTGTCCCCATTTGCCAGTGTGGCATATGAGTTCTTGAGTGGAATAGGATCTGGGATGTGCCTCTGCCTGACTTCCCTAACCCTCCCTGAGTCCACTGTCATCCAAGTGCTCATCATTCTCGGCATCCTTTGAGGCAGTGATGTTGGACTAGGTTGTCTCTGGATAGGGGTGATGATACTCCTGACCCAGTTTACTTCTGCTCTGAATCTGGCTACCTCATCCTGCAATCCAGGGAGATGCATGCAGATAGGGCAGCACCTCAGCATCCAGAAGGTCTGCCTGAATATGGCTGCCTCGCAGCCACTGCATTGCACCACTCCCCACATTATAGTATACTTATACTGCTATTCCAGTACTTGTCTGTTACTGAAGCTCTCCTAGTTCCCTTTTTATTAATTTACTGTCCTAAAAATCCTGCCTCTGATCCTCAGATACTTTTCTTTAAAAAAAAAATAAAATAAAAAAATTAGTTACAATTCTAGTCATGCTGAGGGTGGGCTTCTTCCACCGTATGCCCGTCCTATTCCACAATCCCTACTATCTCCTGTGCTTAGCTCCTGTCAATCAGATTTAACAGGGCATATAATTAAGAGCTGGGGGAAGGGGAGGGGGTGAAAATTTGCAGCAATTAAAGACAGCAAAGAAATACACCACCACTCCAAGCACACAACACTAGGTTTTAAATTTTCAACAGCCCAAAAACAATTATAAGTAAAGACTGCAAAGAAATTACAGTGTCACTAAAAACCCACAATCTAAGTTTAAAACAAAAATAGCAATATGCAATTACTGTAAAACACTGAAATGAATCTGTTTCCTTCTCCTTCTGGCTACTTCTGGTACTGGTACTGGTATCATAGACACTCTGGTATTATAGACACTCTGAGGTCATGACCATGTTGCAAGAGTATGGTGCAGCAATGAGGTTTGTTACTCTCAGCTGTGCTGAATACACCTGGGATGAATTAATTGAACTTATAAAGTGGGCTAATGCTGATGCCAAGGGCATTTCATCAATGACTCTTGCCGAGATGTGTTCGCTTGACCCAGTGTCTGTGACCAAACATTTTCAGCAATGATTCCATGACATTCTAAATTTCATTTTGTCGAAGGACAATCCATCTCTTGGTGTTGTGGAGCACTACTTTTAGAGGACAGAGTATCAGGCATGTGGTTCTACTTATATTCATATGCTACTATGGATCAAGGATGCCTGACGCATTAGCGAACATGAAGCAGCGGAAGTGCTAAGCTTTATCAAGCATTACGTAACTTGCCACATACCTGACAAGTATGACAGTCCTACACTATGGAAGTTGGTGCAAAAGTTCCAGTGACACATGTGTGCCAAATACTGCTGACGTGCAGTTAAAAGTAGATCTGATTGGTACACCTGCTGTCTCTTTAGTTTTCCTAGACGTGTCTGTCAGAACGGCCACATGAATGAACTGTTTTCATCAATGCACCATCACTTGAAGGAAAAATCAACCAAGAGGGTATATGAGTTACCCAGACAGGAGAAGGAGGTGCACATCAATGATTACAACCCCACTCTTCTACTCATGTGGCAAGCAAACATTGATGTTCAGTTTGTGGTTGACAATTCATTGGCTCTTGTTCGGTTTGCAACTTCTTACATTACCAAGCATGAACATCAGCTTGCAAGAGCTTTGGGAGGATATTTCCAGTTCAAGCAAGTCACTCACATCACAGTTGTGGTCACTTGAGTTAAAGACACTGTCACACACAGAGTGCAGTGCATATGAGGCCAGCTATCATTTGATCGGTACACACTTGTATGGCAAATCTGATGCTGTGCAGTTTCTCAGTGTGAACTATAAACAGAAACACAAATATGTGCTAAAACCTCCTGATGAGATTGAGGAACTGGCTCTCAACCGACCTTCTTCAAAGCATATATTGAAGAACAGTGTGATCGACACAAACTACCCCAGCAGACACAGTGCCATGGACAGCATGTGTCTATTTGAGGTAGCAAAATAGTACGACTATAAAATGGACATTTCAACTCATAGTACACATGACATTTACAAGGTCAGAGGAGTGGATGGCTGTCTCACTAAAAGATGTAAACCTTGGCTGATTGACCATTGTAAGTTAAGTCTATCCACTTCTGAGAGCAGAGAGCATTATTATTTTGCTCCACTGTTCTTGTTCCAAGCCTGGAGGGGTGAGACCACATTGAAAGGTGGTTGTGATACCTTTGAGGAACAATTCAACCACAGTTATGAGAGTTTCAAAATACAGCACTCGGAGACGTACATACACAGACTAGAACTTGAGAAAGAACAGCTTGACAGAGCCAAGAAACAACTTGAGAAGGATACTCTTGTTAGTTCACAAGACAACCTTGATCCAGAAGGACACGGTACACTTGGAGTGCCTCTTCATACGAATGACTCAGAAGTACTCATGGCAGAAGTGGAATTGCTATGCAGCACAGATCACACTGTGGTTGATCCAGGTCAACTGAAAAAAAGTCTTCATGAACAGCAGCTTGTGGTTTATGCTGCTGTTATACACTTACTTAGACATGGTATACTGCATGAACAGAAACAATGCCAATATGATGAGTACAAGCCATAGCTAATGTTTGTGGTTCTGCAGGTACAGGCAAGAGTTTTCTTATTGAGATCATCACAGCTGACATAAGGCAACACACAGGGACAACAATGTATGTTGCTGTCAGTGCTCCAACTGGACTGGCTGCATACAATATTGGTATAGTCACCCTGCACCGTTTTTATGTTACCAGTAGAGCATGGAAAATCTAGACAGTATCAGAAACTGTCATTTGAGGTGGTATCTGAGCTTCATTCTATCTTAATAAAATGAAGCTACTGATCATTGATAAGATCACCATGGTCTCTAATGTGATGCTTGTCTGCATACACCTTTGGCTACAGGAGATTCTGGGCAGTGAGCATGGTGATGCATTTGGTGGAAAAAGTATTGTTGTATTTTGGGACCTTTTACAACTTGCACCCATCAATGGAGAACATGTCTTTACTGTTCTGACTGTCAAGCAGGCTAATAAGACATTAGGGTGTATTGGAGGTTTTAACCTATGGGAGTTTTTTACCTATGTTGAGTTGTTTCAGAACATATGACTGAGTGTTGATCTAGCTTACAGCGCATTGTTGGATCAAGCTCGTACTGGAAGTTTATCACTACTGCATCTTTCGATGTTGAATACACATAGAATCACTGTCAATGGCACATCAATACATGCTGCATGTGATGTGTTTAGTGAAGTGTACTCAAACAGTACACGTACTGTATGTCTTATGCCACGGCTTAAGCAAAGTGCTGAATTCAACAGTATCATGTTACAGAGAGAGGGTCAAGAAATTATCACCCTGCATGCTGTCGATACAGTTGATGGTGTTTGCTTAAGTCGCAACCTAGTAGCTCAGCTGACTGAGCGGCTGTCTGAACTTAAGTCAGATTGGTCATGTACTGCTGGACTAGTAGCTGTTCTTACTGTATGTAAAAATGCATGTATTATGCTACATAGGAACCCTGACGTTGAACGTGGCATGGTGAATGGTGCAATGGGACACATTATCAACTTTCAGTACAATGTTCAGAAAACATTCATAGAGGCACTTGTTAAGTTTGACAACATTGAACAGTCCATGGAAATTGACAAGACTTCTGTCAAGTTCCAGATTTTGAAAGATATATACGTTACCAGGAAACAGTTTCTACTACATGTTGCATATGCTGTTTCCACACACAAGTCACAGAGCTTAAGTTTGGACTCAGCAAAGGTGGACATAGGCACTGGCATTTTCAAAAATGGCATGAGCTATGTTACACTTTCCCATGTTCACAGTCTTGCTGGTTTGCACATAATCACTCTGACACTACAGAAGATCCACGCTGACAAGCGATGTATTGTCAAGAACAATAGATTACGTACTTTGTATCAGCCAGACATGCCTCTGATACCACTACCCATGTATGTAGTACAGTCAAATGCAACAGTCACAGCTTCAGGTGCCAACAAGAAGAACCGAGCAATCACTGTTGTATTAACTTCTAATACTATTAAGAAAGTTACCAAACCACACACAAATACAAAGTCACCTCCTCATAAGAAGTCACTTGGTATGGCTGTTGTCCTAGCGTTTGATAACAGTACTGTAGTTAACTGCTACACAAATTCAGCAACTCAAGCATTTCCCCACGTGCCTCATTTTGTACATAAAATAACAACTTCTCATGACACTCCCTTATCAAAGTCATTGAAGCAACTGGTACATGTGACTTCACAATATTCTGACAACGCACAGTCACTCACACCACTCTGACATGTTTTAGATACCTACAGTGGATACAGAACATTTGCAGAAAACACGCAAAAAGATGTTACTGAGTTTATGATGGCCATCATAAACAGTTTGGATGATGATCATATTCCAATGTGACAGTACTTTACTGTCAACTATGTCACCAAATATAAATGTCTGTCTTGTGGTCATTCAGAGCAGCCAACTACAGAGAATATGCTTTGGATTTCTTTGTATATACGTCAGTCATGAACAGTTAAGTTTCTAGAACAGATTAGGAATGCACAAACTGGTCTCTATTGTGTAAGGTGTAGAGGGAAATGTACTCAATCTGTATAGATTTGGACTTCTTCTCAATACCTTATCCTTGTATTGCATAGATTTGGCTCTCATGGACTAAGAGTTGACACACCTATCACATATTTCACAGTCAGTAGAGTGTCATTTTCTAAGACAATATTTGATACTCATGCTGTTATCTACCACCATGGTCAATCTGTGCATTCTGGACATTATGTCACTTGGTTGAGATACAGAACTGGTTGGGTTGAATGCAATGACTCAATAGGTACTTTTAAACAGGGTCTGCCTCATAAGTTAAAAGATGCTTATGTATTGATATTAAAGAACTACAACAATCTTCATCAATCAGAAGAATAGTCACACACCATGTGACATACATTGCCGTACCATTGTGTGGAACTTCAAACAACAGCAAACTATGCCCATTGTTTGATTGATGTGTTTTGTGAATACGGTAAAGTCACAGTAACTTATCTACAGCACATAGGTATGATTTTATCAACTATGCAACTAAGATCAGTGTTTAACTCAGTGATCCAGTAAACATGGTTGAAGCGGTCTTCCAACGGTGCCAAATGTGTTCAGAATCACTTGTGAAAGCACTTATATAGTTGTACAATAGTTGTAAAAACATATACTGAGATAGCTATGTGTTTGAAGAACTTTGCTGATATTCTGTTATGTTGTTAACATGCTGCATTCTAGCACTGAAAGTATGACTTGACATTCTTTTTGACATTATAACCTCTTTAGGTATTGCACTTGTACATGTATATGAAGCATCTGCACATGATGTATTGTTACATGTTTCAGCATTCATTACATGTTTTGAAGGTCTTAAATGACTTAAAAACAATTCTTTTCTAGGGCGATATGACATTTTACACATTCACACACCTTAGAACTATTGATTAAAGATTTTAATGGAACTGTGCTTACCACTATTACACTAACGTATCACTGTAATTGCAGCAACATCAAACAACTAACGTGTGACTGTTGTCTCAATCATACCTTCATAATAGCAACACTAAACTACTCAGTGTGTATTGTTATGCTATAATCTTATTGTATAAATGTATATACTGTACCATTGCATACTTTTCATCAAACATATCATAGTGTTTATTTTGACAAGATTGTTATATTAATGGGCTTGTCTTCAGGCATTGAGAAATACTACATGTAAATATTCATCATACTGTTCATTTTACCACATAGGGTTTAAGTTACTTGTTTCAGTATAGTAATTTTACTGAATATTGAACTGAAGTTTACAAAATGTGAATAGATTTATTATAACAGTAGGATGTATACATGCTTCAATTGTATAGAATTTTACTCAGATTCGTAATAACACTGCTATGCTTACTATTTTTGCATGTTGCATATACTGTTCACAGTACTGAATAATTCCTTTATATATTCCTAATTTCTCCATTTTACTATTTGTGACTACATAGTGATATGCTTGTAATATATGGATAGTTAAAATAATACTATCAAAAAGCATATGAAAAATTTCTGGAAATACACCAGAGCCAAAGTGATAATACCATCATTTGCAGGTGATAATAGTATCATTCAGAGCCCATAATACTATTGTTCCAAACTCTGAACAATACTATCAACACAAAATCTAAACAACGCAAGCACAAGCTCTCCCACTTCATTCAATGGTTGCCATGCTCCCCCAGTTGTCAATCAGACAGCAGCATGCACACATTTTGAATCACGGCTCATGATTAGCTGAATTCTGTCTGTGGGCAGGCAAAACATTTAAAATAACATGGCGGCCATCTCTCGCTTAGCGAGAGAGTATTTCATCTTCACAATATTTTTTATTTTTAAACAAAGCCATTTTTTCAGTGGATCCTGCCTTACCTGCACATCAAAACAACAAAAAGGTAGGGATCCTCATGAAAGTTAAACACACTCACTGAAGTACAGAGGCAGACGATGGGGATGGAGGGCAGTTGTTGAACACACACTGAGCAAGTCCTTAGTGCAGCAGTGAACACGCAGTGAATGAGTCTTCAAAGCAGCAGTGGCTGCACAAGTTTAAAATTGGATCCATAAATTACAAAAATTAAAAAACAGGTGAGAGTGTATTACTCAGAAGTAATACACTCTCACCTATCTATTATTCTATTTATGTTACTATTTAGCTTGCTATTATCTTGGAAGTTAACCATTTATAAATGTAAGCATTATAGCTCATACAGGTATAACAGTTTGTTTAAGTTTGTTCTAACATGTGATTTATTATCCATATACATATATATTTAACTATTGTTAATCAGACACTTGCAGTAATAACAAGTGGTTTTTATATTCCTGAATATCTTTCTGAATCAACTCAATTGAGGAGTCAAGTGGGAAATTTCCAAATGCATCTATATATGTCTCTGTACATATATCTATGTGTATACATATTCATATTCATATATATATATATATATATATATATATATATATATATACAGTATATATATGTATTATTTATGTTAACATGTATGCTATAGTTCTACTTTGACTTTCAGTCATAATTCATATATTTATTAACTGTTAAACATGTAGCATTTGGTTTTTCACCCACTCCAGGAACATTAACACTGTCAGTCACACTGTGATAATAGCAATGTAAAAGTTAAATGTATACTAATAAGTGTGCACACGTCTTTGGTATTCAATGATAAACTGACATTTTCTTTCATATACAACTAAAGATGCTTCCCAGATATGTGTAATGCTATATTAAGTATATACTTCACTTTTACAAATTTTACAATTTTCTTTCAATATTGCATTGCGAGACTGATTGTGTTTCCCAAACTGGCTTTCAGTTTGGCCTTTTTAATTACCTAATAATTAAGAAATAAATCCTTTTTTTTTAAACTTTAACTACCTGTGTTGTGTTTTCACTTATCTATTACATAAGCTTTATAGTATTTATGTTACATTTCTAAAACTACAGTGTACAATGGAAGTACACCGGATTTCAATGTGTCTATCAATTGCAGTTAATTAAAGCATAGTGGTTATGGTGAAAGGTTTTACTATTGTGTTTTAATTGCAACATCAGTAAATCAGTTCAACAATACATAACACTTTCTCAAAAAGAAGGAAAGTTTATTGTAAAAAATGTCATTAATGCACAACTTAGGGTTCCTACTACAGCTACAAGACAACACTAGGGACAACATTTTCTAGTGTTGCTTTGCACTGTCCACATAAATCGCATACTCCTAAAAACTTAGAGGTGTTACATTACTCTTTTTCAAAAAGAAGGGAAATTCATTGCAAAAAACGTTGTTAATGAATCAGCTAGGGTTCATACTACAGTGACAAAAGTTGGGAAATGCGATATTATTGCTTCAAAACCCTAACTCTGCATCCCACCCAATACACACAGGCACACATACAAGTAGGGGAAAGTCCAAGCAAACAAAACCAATCAGACACAACCAGCACCTGGTAACAGAAATAACATACAACTCTCTAAATGGACTATAAGACATATCCATCATTATGGTCCACCAACTGTATGAGTTCTGCTGCCATCCGAGTGCCTTGAGGGTACACACGCATACTGGGCAACCATGGCTGATGGCCCACAGTAAGCATTTTTGTGTTACAAACATTAATAATAAGACCTAAGCAGATGGCTATATTTAAATAGTTAACAAATGGTGAAACACAAAGTAGGTTATGTACAGATAGCTATATTGTAAGTGAGCATTTTGATAACACGAACAACTTGCAGTTGATCTTTGCATTTTTTTGCTAGAGTTAGTCAGTCCTAATAACAAAGGGTAGCACTAATAATAGTAATGTTTAGTAGGATATTTTACAACTAACATCTGAAAGCAACAGTTGTAACATCTATAGCTAACCATTACATGTTGCTAACAAGTATTTTCAGGCAATGTACAACTATGACAACATGTTATAGTGCAAGTTTCAGACCTGACTAGTATCTAAAAAGTACTATGTATGTATGTGTCAACTGTGTTTTTCTGTGACTACATGCCCATGTGGTAACAGCAATATCTATAGTGAGCCAATTGTTGAATTATGACAGATCAAGATAAATATTTTGCAAATGTTTACACAGTAAGTTTCATTGTATGAAATGAAGAAGATATGACAGCAATAATGTGTCAGCATACTGTGCTGGCAATATAGAGTCAATCATACTGTATTTCTTTCTTCATTACATAGAGTTATGTAAATGATTACAGGGTTGTGATTATTGTGGTTATAAATGTGACTGCCTGATATACTGTGTTACAATATTCAAATAAAGTTGTAACAGAGTTATAAAATTTTATTGAATACTAAGGTTGTACACCATGACAATACTATTTTTTTTTGTGTGTGTGTATGTAAGTAATACTGTTTATTATCATATTATTGTTGTGCATTTAACATATCATGATGTTAGCAATGATATACAATGGGGTATTCTTTACACAGTTGTTACACACAGCCAGGGTGCATAGCAAGGCACAATTCAGGAGTCCGAGTCCATCCAGTCCCCTAACCATGTGTTACAAGTCTGTAATACACATCCCTGTAGTGTGATATTGCACCTATAAAAAAATGTTGTGCATTCTAAATGTGGTTTGTAGTTTTTTGATTTCCTTTAGACACTTGTAATGCATGACTAACAAACAGACAGCTTGAAACCCTTTGGCTATTATATAAATATCAGTAACACTTGTATTTGATTATTGATGTAGTAAATGTTGACAAACCTAGCTGTATTATGACACAACACACAAGCTGCTTACATTGATGGATGAAGATTCTGTCAGTTTGAAATAATCACACATTTCTGATAATATTTATTCTTAACTATTTTCTGTCAATGTTTGCTATAAAATTATAATAACAATAGGTGCATTACAATACAGCAATATTGTAAGTTGTGTTTTTATCTAAGATATTCATATTACACATTTTATACCTTCATTGAAGTGCATTGCAGTTACATAACAGTAATTATATAATAGTCTGACAGTATTTAGCCATTTTCTGTGATACAGTTAGTCATGTGATCTATTAACCATGATTACACAGCATGCGTCTGTACCCCCAAGACACTCGGATGGCAGCAGAACTCATACAGTTAGTGGACCATGATGATGGATGTGTCTTGTAGCAGGTTTAAAGAGTTGTATGTTATTTATGTTACCTGATGCTGGTTGTCTCTGATTGGTTGTGTTGCCTTGGACCTTCCCCTACTTGCACATGTGTGTGTGCATGGGGGGATGCAGCGTTAGGGTTTTGAAGCCTAACATCACATTTCCCAACTTTTTTCACTGTAGTATGAACCCTAACTGATGCATTAAGAGAGTTATTGGAATGCATATATATATATATATATATATATATATATACAGTATATGTGTATTAGGGGCACAGTCACAACCCTATAGTTAGGGTTGAGCAGGCAGTTTAATGTTAAACCCAAAATTTTGCATGTTAATAACTTTGCAACTGTTCAATGAATTTGCATGAAATTTGGAGTGCATGGTCTCAGATGGTAGATCTCTTGATGTACAAAGTTTCATTTTGATCAGATTTGCAGTTTTTGTGAGGCGAAGCACCACAAAACACATTTTCGCCTTTTTTTTGCCAGTTTTTGATGATTTTTTCCCATCATGCTATAACCACACTATTTGGATTTGTGGTCTAATATTTTAAGGGTAGAAAGAGGTTGTTATAAAGAACAAACCAGCATTGATTTGGTGAAATTATATTAATCCATTCCAAAGTTATTCAATTTTGAATTTTTGGGTTCTGAGCATACTGAATTCAGTGTCAGATTTATATGTATGTTTTGCAAAAGAGGATTGGGCTTGTGATCAAGGATTTTGTCACCTTAAGAATGGGAATTTATAAAATCCTCATTCATAAGGGGAAAAAAATCCCCTTTTGCAAGCTGCCATCTTGTTTCAGTTTTCCCCAGAAATAAAACGTTATAACTTCTTCCATGGGTGTGTTGTGTGATTTTACAAGTATGGGTATTGTTCAGGGAGATGCCCTGTACAAACACATGGCTTTGGTTTTGTTGTGTTTTCTGAAAAATGGCCATTTTCAATTTTAAAAATCTTTGATCGCCACTCGCTAATAATCTTTGTTCGCAAGGTGACAAAATCCTTGATTGCAAGCCGATCCTTCTTCACGAGCTGTCAAAATTCTTGATCGCGACTTAGGGACCAGATGGCCCTATCTCATGAACAAGGATCATCTCATGAACAGGGATTTTTTCACCTCATGAAAGGGGATTGGCTCATGGAAGGGGATTTTGACAGCTCACAAAAGGGGATTGGTTTTTTGAATCCCCTTACACGAGCTGTCAAAATCCCTTTTCGCTAACTGATCCTTGTTCATGAGCTGACAAAATTCTTGACCACAATTTGTGGACCAGATGGCCCTTTCTCACGAATAAGGATCAGCTCACAAACAGGGATTTTGTCACCTCACAAAAGATGGTGATCTGGTGAAAGGGGATTTTGACAGCTCATGAAAGGGGATTGTTTTTTTTAATTGTCTTTCACAACTGTCAAAATCCTCATTTTTGAGATGAAGACCAGATGTTCAGATAGGACCTGGTCCTCATCCCACCTCACAAATGGGGATAGCACTCAGGGATGAGGATCCACAATGGTGGATCACTTATTGGTTAAATGAAATGCTGACATTGGGGTGCCCAATCACTGTGTTAGCATGTGTCTCCCCACAACACTAATATGGCACACTGGGATCCCACCCTAGTGTGCCAAATATAATGTTATATTTAAATGAAATGTTTCTGACACTGGGATACCCATTCCCTGTGTTGGATGATACCACCCCCCCAAAAGTGGAACTGTTCAATTGCCGGTATGGTGTGCCCAATCCCTGTGTTGGGATGTGTCCCCTTCCTCCCACACTAATATGGTACACTGGGAGCCCACCCCAGTGTGCCAAAATAAGATATTTAGTAAAAATACCTGTTAATAAAAAAAGCATCCACCAATGTATTTTTTTTTAAAACCTGAAAAAAAAACTGGCCCTCATCATCTCCCCCGTCCCCCCACCCCCATCCCCACCCTCCCAATGAGACCCACCTCCCACACCCCTTACCCTATACTTACCTCTGGGGTCAGGAGCAGCAATCTTCTCTGGACTGGGACATGTCTGCACTCTTCAAAGCTGAACTGCAAACTGAAGAATCAAAGTTAAGCACTGTATAATGGCAGTTAATGGAAGGGTCAACTTAGGCATATATCTCAGCCATTTTTAGGCATTTTTGTCCCAAATTTTTAACATGTGATTCTTGGGACCCCTCTTCATGAACAGTTGCACTGTCATTTCGTTACTTGGTCCTGGAAGGTGATTTTGTGGTCGCTGTGTGGAATCATCTTTTGGGACCAATTAATGAAATGGCACTGCTATTGTTCATGAGGGTAGGGTACCAAAAAGTCCATGTTGTAAATCTGGTGAACAAACTTCCAAAAATTACTGTGTTATGAACGTGCATTGCACAGTTTTGATACGTGCTTGTAATTTCACCAATTTAATATTTTCAATTCAGATTTTCAGCATTGCCATTTTTTCATATCTCCTTATGAACAGTACAGCTGTCATTTTTCACATCCTGCCAGAAATGTGTTTTCACACCTGTGACACAGAATGGCGCAGTCACTGTGCAAAATCAACTTTCAGGATGGATTAACAAAATAACAGTGCCTATGTTTTTGAGAAGAGTTCCCCAAAAGTCCATGTTGAAAATTGGGTAAAAACATTTCAACAAATGACTGCATTATGAGCATGCATTGCACAGTTTCTATGCAAGCTTGTAACTTCTCCAGTTTTTCATGTTTTCACTTCAGATTTTCAACAGTGCCATTTTCTCACACCACCTCATGAATAGCAGAGCTGCAAATTTTAAAATCCTTTCAAAAATGTGTTTTCTGCAACTGTGGCACAAAACTGCATTACAGTTTCGCAGAATTAAATTTCGATAGGGATTTGAAAGTTTTCTGTACAGGATACATGCGGTGAGGTGATAAGAAGGTTATGTTGAACATTTGTGGTGAAAATTATTTAAGATGGCAAACACAGAAATGTGCAGCTTAAAAGGAGCATGGGGCTCAGATGGCCTGTGATCCCACCAACACATACCAGTTACCAATTACATTAAACTTTCTCAAAAAGTAAGGAAATTCATTGCAAAAAAAATCTTTAATGCATCAGTTAGGGTTGAAGTAACAAAAGTAGGGAAATGAGGCATTAGGGTTGACACCCTAACACCCCCTACCCTACCCTAACACCCCACCCCATCCCCCACTGACCACAGACCAACAGGTGATGGGGTGTACCTTAGAGATTGTCCAGCCTAACTGTCACCCCATTCTCCCATATGGTATCATGTAAGCTTTGTTACACATTGAATGGGGTGAGAGTTAATGCCAACAACCCCAAGGTACACCCATCACCTGTGTATGGTCAGGGAAATGAGAGTAGTAAGTGTCAACTAATGCCTCATTTCATTACTTTGTCACTTCAACACTAACAATGCATTAACAAAGTTTTTTTGCAATGAATATTGAATATATATATATATATATATATATATATATATATATATTAGAGGCAAAAACTCAGTTTAATACATCAGTTAGGGTTGTTCCACAGTGACAAAAGTGAGGAAATTCGATGTTAGGGTTGAAACCCACTTTGCACCCCTCCAGCTCACCTCCCCAACTGGAATCGGGGTGTGCATTGGGGTCATCGGGCCTTTAATATATATATACATACACTGTTTATATAGTGAGAGAGATGCTATATATATATAGATATACAAACATACTGTATATATATATATATATACACACATATGGTTCACGCTTCTGTAACCTCACGCCTTGATTATTGTAATGCCCTTTACCTAGGGCTTCCGAGGGTTGATATCCGCCACTTGCAGCTGGTGCAGAACGCAGCAGCTAGGGTGCTGACTGGGCTACCTCATAGTTGCCATGTCACACCGGTGCTACGCGATCTGCACTGGCTGCCTATTTAGTGGTGGATCACCTTTAAGGTTGGTTTACTGACCTACAAGGCCCTACATGGACAGGGATCAAGTTTTCTGTAAGATTTTCTTCATCCCTACTGCCCCTCCCGGCCGCTTCGCTCCACTGAAGAGGGATTGCTAGAGATTCCCAGTGTCTGTTTAAAGTCATCTAGGGCCCGAGCATTTGAATTTGCAGCCCCATCCCTGTGGAATTCTCTACCTCATGGGATATGACAGTGCCTGACAGTGGAGAGCTTCAAATCTGCCTTGAAAACTTCTTTATTTACTTTAGCATTTTCTGATTTTATATAAACTGCTGCAATTGTTTTATAGGTGAATTTGTTTTACTGCTTATGTACTAGCGTCATGGTCCTTTTGGAATAGCGCTACTTTATAAATAAAGTTTTGATTGATTGATAAATAAATATATATATATATATATATATATATATATATATATATATATGTTTGTTTATTTCCATGAAATTGTATCCTCATTCATACAGGTCCCTTTTGAAATGGAATAAACAGAAAAGAGGAGATTTTGCAAAACTCATTTTTCATGCCAGCCCGCCTCCCCTGCACACTACATAACACCATCAGGCCATGACATGCATGTGAACCCATTATGAGATAAAGCTCTCCAGCCCATCACAATGTTTTCCCCATGTGACAGAACATTACACCATACCTTCCTAGGCTCAGAGCAGTGATGTGTTCCCCCAATCCTTGTGTTGCCGAGCCAGCTCCCAGAGCTTATCTCTGAACCTGAGTTGCTGGCATGGGAACAAAACATGCTACCCTCTGGCCCAACAGCTGGCCCTACACACAACATTTCTCCATAATGTTTAGGTGATTCTGTCACCCAATGACAATATGTAATCAATAACTCTGGCAAAAATATGTACGTGCAAGTGTTTATTTCACGGGTCTATTCTTTCAGCAGGTCTACACAGTATTATATTCCACTTTTCTTGGCATAATTACTTTATTTTTCTTAAACAACACAGGTTAATTAATTTTACCAGTTATTCATTTCAGCTAGCATCCCTATACCTTAAATACACAAATAAGCTTGTACAAAGTAAAGTGTGGACTTACAGGTCTATGTTATTGTCAAGGTTTTGTTTAAGGTGGCCCTAGTACAATAACGCAAGACTGAAAATTGTAATAGTCTGTAAAGCAGGTTGAACAACAAATATCATCATGCCTGATGTGCTGTGAGACCGCCTCTGGCAGTGAGAGCTATGGTACATAAGTAACTTATCATTTCTGTGGCCAAATGCAGCCATTTCATTAGCTAATGTATGATGCTCTAGCACTGATAACATTCCATTCTGAGAATAGAGGGGTTTGGGATATAAAAAAAGGTGAAGGGAACCAAGTTCTATGGATAAACAGAAATATTAATAAAGAATCACCAAGGACAGTGAATTCTGTGGCACTGCAGAAGTTCTGCGGTAGATTGCAACTTCTGCACAAAATTCTGAGGCCGCAGAATTCTAGGGGCCTTGGGTATAAGCCCAGTTCCCTTGTGTGGGACACACCCCTTATACTGTACTGCAGTGCCAGCATTAGGTATGAGCCCAGGTCCTTGTCCTGGGATGCCCTCTGGTGCTGCACTGTAGTGTCAGCTTTGAGTATGAGACAAGTTCTAGTGTGAGACATTCCCATGAAATGCACTGTCATGTCATTGTTGGGAAGAAGCCCAACTCCTATGTGCAGACCGTACCAGAACTGCATTGCAGTGTCAGTGTTGGGTATAACCCCAAGCCCCTGTTGCAGAGCACCCTCTGGTACTGCACTGCAGTATCAGTGTTGGGTATAAACACAAATCCTCAGTGTGGAACACCCCTTGCACTGCACTGCAGTGTCAGTGTTGGGCATGAGACCAGGTCCTCAGTGTGGGGCACCCCTAGTACTACACTGCAGTGCCAGTGTTGGGCATAAGCCCAGGTCCCCAGTGTGGTGCACCCCTAGTACTACATTGCAATGTCAGTGTTGGGTATGAGCCCAGGTCCTGTGTATTACATACCTGTAATATAGCACGTCAGTGTTAGCCCTGGGTATGAGCTGAAGTTCTCAGTGAGGGACAACCCCTAGTACTGCACTGCAGAGTCAGCACTGGGTATGAACCCCCATCCTGGTGTGGGACACCCAGTAGTAGTGCACTGCAGTGTCAGTGTTTGGTGGGAGCTGAGGTCCTAGTATGTAACACCCCTAGAACTTCTCTACAGTGACTGCAGTGGGCATGTGCCCATGCTCTGATGTGAAGCTTGCATCCCAGAGGTCAGAATGTCACCAACTGAGCCCCCCTGACCTTGTGTACCCCGATCTCAAGGATAACAAAATCAGAAATGTGGCTGTTTCAAAGGTAGAAAGGCAGGATTCTGGACAGCTTGGATTGACACCTCACTCTGTTGGTTGTTGCCATCTATCTACAGAATATATTTAAGCAAATCTGTACATAAGAAATCCCTGTATTTGTTGCCAGCAAGGTTATGCAAGTAATTTGCTCTCTGAATAGGATAGGAAAGGAGACTGGAGAGGGTCAGTCTTGAGGAGACAGCAGGGAGACTAATAACAGAGCCAGCAAAGCAGAAAAGAACCGTACACCTAAAGGAGATAATTTACTTCAGTCACAGTGTGAACACTCTCAAAATGTAAAGAAGACTGACTGGCAAAATGGACACTGATTTAATGTCAGTGGGAATGGCTCATGAAAGACACATGGGGCTGGATATTCAGAAATGCACCAAAGGTGAGCACAAGACCGGCGCAGCACAAACCCGATGTGCACTGGCACAACAGGAGCGATATTCAGAGATTGCACATGCTGTAGTGGGCCAGTGCCAGTGCAACCTGGTTGAATATGGTACAGTTGCACTATGGCAAAACTGTGAATGCACCATGGTGCAACTAGAGGTGCATCATTGTACACACAAACACACACACACACACACACACACACACACACAGTTGCACCACAGCAGCAGAGCAATGGGGGGGGCACGGCATAGAGAAGTGACCCAGGGATAGAACCAGAGAGACACAGTGACAGGCAACAGGAGTCCACCACCAGCTGGGCACAGCAGGGTGTGAACAGGCAGCCACACCCCCACCCCAGAATATGACAGTGGCACTGAAGGTAGGCAACAGGAGGTGCCAATGGCCAACAGAGGGCCACCAAGGGGACCCTCCGCAGGCTGTAGGCCATGGCCCCCCAACACAGCCACACCAGAGCAGATCACACCCTGGACCATGCAGCCAAGCACACATACCCACAACACTCCCCTGACAGCCCTCCCATGGACACCCCCACGTCATGCCCACCGACCAAGGGGAGGGACACCACCATAGTGGGACACAACACAGCACACAGCAGTGAACCACAGAAGAACAACATGCACCCTGACACATGCACACCACATGGACAGGCACTCAGCCACTGCAGCATGGCTCTGCACACCACCTGCAAAGCAGACACTTACACAGGCAGGTAAGTCAAAATATTGTAATATATAATTATGAACAGCAAACTATGTACAGAACAAAGGGGGTGGGAAAGGGTAGGAATGTGAGGGATGGGGACAGGGAACAAGGACTATACAGTGGGAAGGGGGACTGTAGGGGGAAGTACAGCAGGGGAAATGGGAAGGTAGGGTGCACACTAGTGGTGGCCATATGGTGCGGACCCTCAATGACCACAGCGTCCACCTCCCATCACCCGCCTGTGGATCTGGAGCACCGTCTTCATAGTGGTGGACGTTATTAAGATCAGCTGAATCAAGAGCCTGCAGCATCCTCCACTGCCCCCTGACACCTAGGACAAGGGACTCAACAGGCGATCAATGTAGTGTCCCAAGGAACCATGCCCATCCACAGTGTGCATTGGGCAGTGGGAACACACACCTCCGGAAGGCCTGAACAGGCCACCCACAGGGGGATGGAGCAACGACCGCCAGCAACGCGGCACACCATAACAATGCACAATGGTGGTCCCTGTCACACAGTAGCCACCTAATTGTGCTATGCCAGTCACATGGCACAGTGCCCTGGCAGCACCAGAGCATCAACAGTGGCAGCTGGGTGCACACCCACTCCACCAAGAGCTGGCACATGAGTACAAATGATGCACCACAGTGGCGGGCACCACACACAGTGCAACACACACAGCTGCTATGGCACATGGCACAGGCAGCCATGCCCACACCCATGCCCCTGCAAACCCCCAATACATGTGTGAAGGACCATGACAGTGCCTACCTACTCTCCGTGGCCCCACTGGTGCTGGAGCCACTTCTGCACCACCTCCGGGTCTGGCTGCAGCCTGCTGTCCCATTGCGGCCACAACCGCTGCCCTCCAGTGGTTCTCAGGCCCTGGGAATGGAATATAGATAGGAACACATCAGTACACAACCACAGCAGCTGGCCCCCCACACAGTGTGGGCCCCTGCCTGGCACGGTCCACACAGCGGCATGTCAATGCAAGCGGTGGTGGGTGATGCCACCCTGTGATGGCAACATTGACAGTACACCACACTGCAGGACACACCAGGCAGCCCAGCCAACACCACAGTACAGCACCAGGGCACACATGCATGCTGAGCCTACTCACCAGGCTGTGGCACATGCTCACACCTGATGCATGCCTCCAGCCATCGGAGGCACCCTGGGTCCCTCTGCATCAAGTTCCCATATCGGTGCTGACACTGATCTCCAGTCCTGGCCACCCCAGTTTGCTGCATTAGTGTGGCAGCAAAAGCCTGCCACACAGCCACATGGGGTTGCTGTAGTGGCGCCTGGCCAAATAACTGGGGTCCGTGGGGCTAGATGCGGGCCACAAGGTTGGCCAGCTCCACCCGTGTCCAGTTAGTTGACTGTCAAGACCCACTCTGCACCATATCTCTGATGAGAGCCGTGGAGCAAAATGGCAGACATAGTCGCACATGGCCACAGCATACGCCAGATGCATGGGCCGAGGGGATATATGCTGTGTCCGCCTATCGTGCAACATTGGAGATGCGCTGCATGGGTGGGGCTGGGTGGTGGCACGTGTGCGGGGTCATCCAGGATCAGAGGTCACTGCAGGGGTAGGAGCATGGCTACGCACTGTGCGCACATGTGCATTTGCTGCCATGGCACACTGTGCGCCATGGCCTCTATAGCGCAGTGGGCACACAATGCACAATAGGTGGCGGTGCACTGACTGGCGCCTGCACACAGCATCAATGTGCACTGTGCATGCATGCCTGTACATTGCACCATGTCATGCTCCAGAGCAATCCTATGACCTGCTCTGGAGCACTCTCATTGCGCACGGCACAAATACGCAATATTCAGCTGCCACATGCAAATGAGCTCATCAACCAATGCATGGCACAATGGGGCATTAGCATGTCATTACTGCTGCACCAAAGCCCATTTGCATGCAATGCACCATAAAAGCACCAAGGATCGGCACATGCCATGGACCGGTATTGCATCCTTTTGAGGTTATTTGTGCATGCTGCTGTAGCACATTGAGCATACATGGCACAGTAGGGGGGATGGCAATGGGTGTCGCTGCCACTGACACACTGTGCTGTCCATTTCCACAGGAAGTGACATGTCAGAACCTGAGGAGGTTGGGGAGTGTGGGCCTGCTTGCAAGCACAGGTCCAACTCCTCTCAAAGGCAGAGTCACAGGCCCTGTTCGAGGCCTACCTCAACAGGGAGCTGCTGTTGAGCAATGCCACAGGCACACCACAGACCAGGGCTGGGGCATGGGTGGAGGTGGCAGAATGTGTGAACCAGCAGTGCAGCCACCAGTGGTCAGGAATTCTGCAAGAAGGTGGCACTGACAAGAGGTGGATCACAGAGAAGGTGGCGGGCCATCCGTGCAGCCCGGAATGCCACTGGAGGGTGGCCTGCTGATATGCCACAGCTCATGGCACAGGAGGAGTTGGTGGCAGCCACCTTGTGCCACAGCACCACAGAGGGTGTGCATGGTGGAGGATTCCAGGCAGGTGGCAGACCATCCCTGCATGGTATGTATGGCAGCAACGCATAACATGCTGTGGCATTGTGGGGGACACTTGTGGTCATTGCTTCACTGACACACCTGTTTTATTTTCCAGCACTCTCACACCTGCATGCAGAGGATGGGGCACTTGTAGCAGCCGTGGAGATAGGACCAGCCCCAGGAGACCAGATATCCACCTCCGTGGGCATCTGGGGGCCTGGGAGGCCACAGCATACCACCACTGTCCAGCCAGATGTCCTGGGCATGGGTTTGGACGAGGCCCTGGATGTGTTTCCACAGGATGCCAGTCTCGGTGTCTTCTGCATGGAGACACAGATCAGGGTGGGGTCCAACACTGGTGACGACCTCACCCTAATCCTGGAGAGCTTTGGCGGTGTTGTGGGGGAGATGCCCATACCGGACACAGGCAGTACATCCAGCGTCCTGACAGCGGGGGAACAGCTGCCTGCTGCCACTATGGGTGCAGCTGTGTGCATTGCCACAGCTGTGCCGTGTGGTGGTGGTGGTGCGCAGGTGCTGGGCAGTGTTCAGCAGCTGGAGGGGCAATGGCAGCAGGCTGCTGGTGCCACAGGGCAACCGGACGCAGGGTCCACCACCAGGGCACCAGTGAGGGCCTTACCCCATGAGGACCCCACTGAGCAGTGTCCACCTGAGAGGGGGGCTGTGCAGCATGGCTGGTCACCACAAGAGGCTCGGCGTCCTGCCCATAATCCCCAGGATGCCAACCCAATGGCAGAGCACACCCGTTTGCTCTATGACTCCATAGAGCAACAGGTGCTAGTTGCTGCTGGCTGCGTGCACTGTGCGCAGAGGTGCTCACCTGGCCAAGCAGCTCAAGAGGGGCCTTGTGCAGCTCCTGGCAGGAATGCAGCACCTGCAGGAGGCCATGACTGCTTTAATGGATTGCATTGCACAATGCATGCAAGAAGCAATGACTGCATCCATGGATCACATTGCACAGGCAGTCACGGATGGCTTTGTGCTGCTGGCTGCCACAGGGCATGGCCAGCTACTGTGGACCCCTCACAGTCCATTGTCCACCCCACTATCCTGGCGTTGGGTGACACCCACACTGTTGATGCCAGGCTCTGATGTTGGCATCCTAGGCATGCCTGGAGAGGGCCTGTTTGGGCACCTACACACCTCTACGTGGAACTGGTCACGGTCCCGCGGGTCAGCCCCTGGGGTGCTGTTGCAAACACCCCCTGTGGTGAATAAGCAGCCCATGGCCATGGTGGCCATAGATCTGTGTGGTGGCCTTGATCTATGTGATAATGGCAAATGCCTAAAGGTGATCACCGTTATCGCTCAGTCTGAGTGCCTAACATATTTTCTGCACTCTGACAACCCTGGCCTGGTGCACCAGAACAATGGAACCAGGACAAATTTTTACTGTTTTCTGGAGGGTTCTGTGCCCCCGCACCTCCTACTTAAGGATTCTGAACTCCAGGGGGCACGTCGGGGATGAAAGCAGTAAAAATAAAGGTTTGGGCCAGGTGCAATAAAAAAATCACACCAGCGCTCAGACCCGAACCCAGTACCTCAGCCACCCCAACCACTAGCCAATCTCTGACGCCATGATGCAGCTCAACCAGCAACTGCAGTGCCACCCCCTATAGCCTCTCCACCCCATCCCAGCCCACGCTCGCCATGCTTACTCCCAGGCCCCCTGGAACGTATGTATAGCGACATCCTGTCACCTAGTTCGCCCACTCCCTCATCCGGTTGCCTTACCTTTCCGTCGCCGTGAGTGGATTGCACCAGGAAGGAGTCACCATAATGGACAGCACCCTTCCTCATGTGCCCACTTCATGGGTTACTTCGGTGGCCCTGATGTGCAGCCGGCCCTGACCACAGTCTGCAGCTGCTACCCTGTGCGTGCATGTGCATAGCACTGGTGTGACAGCTGTGTGTCGCACCGCAAGCTGCCTGTGTGCGTGCTTGCCCAGCTGCTGGACCATGTGGCATGGGCATGATGAGGCCTGTTCTGCACCGGTTATGCCTATGCAGTGCATCTGATTCTCACCACATGCCAATGCATGGGCGTGTTTGTGCGTGTGTGTGTGGGTGTGTGTGTGCATGCATTGCTGTGTGCTGCTCTGTGCAGTTGTGTGTGGTTGTGTGCCACTGATCTTGCACCACGACTCTGTGTGTGCATGCCCATTGCCATGCACACCCCTACATGTGTGCTGTACCTGTGTGTGTGGCTCATGCATACATTAGTGCCACCTAACTGCATGCACCATAGTGCTCCTGTGCGATGGTGTCACGGTGCTGTCGGGCCAGCCTCATCAGCTGTGGATCCCTCCACCCAGGGGGGGGCTGTCTACCTCCCTCCCTCTGGCACATTGCCTCCATTGTCCCCACTACTGTCACCCTCCTCAGCATCGGCAGCAATCCCACAGTCAATGGCCATGTTGTGCAGTATGCAGCAGGCCAGGAATAGGCCACAGGCTTTCGAGGGGCTGTACTGTAGGGCACCGTTGGACCTGTCTAGGCAACAGAAATGTGCCATCAGCATTCTAAATACATGCTCAATGATGTTGCATTTCCTGGCATGTGCCTCATTGTAGCATTCTTCTGCTGGGGATGACGGGTGCCGGAAGGGGGTGAGCAGCCAGGGCCTCAGTAGATAGGCGCTGTCACCTCTGTGGATAATGGCATGAGTAGCTCTCTGCCTTCCCTTGCTGTGCCCCTTGCCTGCCCTGGCCCCCTCACTTGCTTTCCCACCCTCCCATTCCATGGCCTGCTCTGCCCGTCACCCCTTGCCCATCCCATACTCGCCCACTAGGTGGCCTGTGGGGATGTCACCCACATTCAAATCTGTGGCGCAGCATGGAGCTGTGCCAGATGAATGCATCATGTGCACTTCCAGGGTGTGTGGCACAGACAATGGTGATGTGACCCATGGCATCACATACCACCTGGCCTTTGATGCTCAGGCTCCCCCTCCGATTGATGTATGCTAGCCCCTCGAGGCCAGGTGGCATGTGGATGCCCATGAGGGTGCAGTCAATGACACCAAGCATGCCCCAAGTTGCTTCCCTGTGGAAGTCCTGCATGGTTGCTGTTCACTATGCCTGTATGCTGGGGAAATGGATGTATTCTGAAGCACGTGGCAGCAGGGCATTGAGGAACTGCGTGAGGAGGCATGACGCGGCTGACTGAGTTATGCCTGTAGTGTCTGCTGTTGGTCTCTGGAAGGTGCCTGTGGTGAGCAGGCAAATGACTGCTGTGACTTTCGTCTCCACAGACATTGCATGGCTCCATCTTGTGGGTGCCTGCATCTCCTCACTGCACAGCTCACAGAGCTGCCTCAGAATGGCCCCATTCAGGTGGTACCATCCCACTATCTCTGTGTCAGAGCAGTTCCTGAAGGTGGCGCGGGGATGGTACCACCTGTGACGGGCATACCACCGACGGACCCTTCCTCGGCCATGTCGCTGTTCCTCCTGCCCCCTCACACCCCTCATTATGGCCTCTATCATAAATGGTGCACTATCCATGGCCCCTGATGTCTTGACTTCCCATGGGCGTCTGGCTGCTGCGGGATGTGTGCTACCCTGATGCACTGCCTGGCACTGTGCCTGCCTGTTCCGCTCACTCTCTCTGCCCCATCTCCCTTTCCACTGCCACCTCTGTCCATCTTCTGTCACTGCCTCTGTCTGTCTTTCTTTCTTTCTTTCTTTCATTCTTTCTTTCTTTCTTTCTTTCTTGTGTTCTCTCTCTCTTCTCCTCCTCCTCCCTCTCTCGCCTGCCACAAGTGCTTCTGTGTGCTTGCGCCATGTATTTATAGGCTCAAGTCTGCCCGACACATTTGGTTTTGCTCCACACATGTGCCATGGTTCCACGGTTGAATATCGTACTGCGCTGGATATTAATGGGCACGCCCCCTGCGCTTGAATATGCATTCATTATGGTTGGTCATTTGTACAATGGATTTTGCACTGCGCAATGGCTCCCACTGAATATGGCTCCTTGGCACAATTCCACACTTGCACTGGCACAACTCAGTTGCACCATGTGCAACTGCTTTGAATATCTGGCCCCTGGCATCTTCTTTTATTGGGCGACTTGATGATTTCCTGGAACCCTGACCAACTGGGTGACCTGCATTGTGACAATCAAGGAGTATTTTCATCAGTTTCCAATTCTTCTGACCATGAGTAGACAATGAGTTCATTTCTTCACAATCCAACATCTAAGAGGCATAAGGGAATGTTCAACAAATAGCAGCCCATGGCACCTCAGGCTACCAGCTGTACACTGAGTGCATGCCGTTAACCTCATTATCCACTGATGGAGCCATGCATTTCTCTCTCCATGTGGTGTTCTCTGCCACACCCCTTTTCAACTGACTCTGGGTGTCTGAAGCTCTGTTGGCAGTTGGGTCATCAGAGTTGGAACACATGATTCTCAGAAACACCTTTATTGGCCACCTGTGGCCTGAGCATTCCACTCTCACTTTCAGTCAGTGAGAAGATTCCACTCTGCAAGTCATATGGAAAGAGATGTTCGGCTGAGATCTGTGGGTTCAGCCAAAGTAGGCAATATTGATTTGTCTGTGAGACTGTCCTGTGGAGGATTTCCTAAACCCATTTGTAAGGCATGTAATATATCACTTAATGTATGTGATAGCAGTCAGTCAGTGATCAGAACTGTAGGGACTCTAATCCTGGGTACAGTTGTCCCCTTGAGTAGCAATGTTAAAGTGAAGCATTTCACTTAAGAGGCAGAGCATTACACATGTCTTTTTTAAATTAAAAGAATCCAATGTAGCCAGCCCAGTGGCGTGGAGAGCTGAGGTGCTATGGGCCTTACTTATTGCCACACTGGTGACCTGGGGTTGGCAATTAACCCGGGTTGCTCAGCAGCCAGTTGGGAGAGGAAGGACTGAGGGTCCCAGGACAGCTTTTCTTCCTCGGGGGGGGGGGATGAGGTGGCTCACTACTTCCTGACACCCAGTGGTAGCTGAATGGCAGCTCATGCAGTGGCACTAAGAAGGGAAGGGGACCCCACGTTCAGGTCTCTGGGGACATCTCCACAAAAGGTGGAGCATGTGCATTGCAGTCATTTTATGTCCAGTTGCCCTGGGGAGAAAGCAATGGAAAACCACCCTGGTGGTGAGATGAAGCCCGGCCTTTCGCGGGCCCCGCACCAGAGACCGAGCACAACCACAGTCCAGTGGCAGGATTATGATGAAGGTAAGTCCCAAGTAAACCAGGTGATGGGGTCTGGGAGGGCAGTCTGAAGGTGGGCCACCAGGGCAGAACAGGAGGATAAAATGTAGACAAACATGTATGTGTATATATATATATATATATATATATATAAATATATATATACTGGATATATATATATATATTAGAGGCAAAAAACTCAGTTTAATGCATTAGTTAGGGTTGTTCCACAGCGACAAAAGTGAGAAATTACGCTGTTAGGTTAAAACCCTAACTCCAGTTCACCCCAGCACCACACACACACAGACACACACACATATGCAAGTATGGGGAGGACCAAGTCAACACAACCAATGACAGACATCCAGCAGCAGGTGACAGAAATAACAAACAATTGTCTAAATGTACTACGAGACATCCGCACCCACCTGACCAGGTACTGCATGCTCAGTGGAGATCAACAGCAAAACTGAGGCCATGTACACCAAATGTACACATCCCTGATTGCAGCTGCACACAACGTACCACACTTAGTAGTTGCATGGCCTTACCTACCGATGCCCACACAGACCACACCACATGTGGTGGGCCACCTGAACAACAGAGTTCAGCAAACCAAGGAGTTGTACAGGTATAATATCTCTGATTATAACAAGGGTTTGAAATGCAGCTTTCTAATTGACTGTAAACATTGTAACACCTTATGTTTAGTTTTATTAACATACATGTAGAGCCTAACCATATGATGAACATGGTTTAATGTTGTTTTAAAAAACAGTTTTATTATGATAGCAATAAGCCACTCCCAGGTATTATGTTAATGGTCAGTTTATCACTGTCTAGCGACATGGCACTTTCGGCTATGCCTCATTCAACATTAAACCCCTACAGGGTGATTAACAGACCATTTAACATAACTTTTGGTCATGCCTTATTGCTTAGTGTCTTTATAGTAGATACTCTCCTCTGCTAGGCACTGCAGCAGCTTTGCAACACAATGTCCCACCCAGTTACACCATACACTGTCTAGTTACTGGAGAATGGCTGTGAATATGAACTCATGAAGATGAAACAGTGTAACTTGATCATTACAGTCATCAAAACCTTAGTGTGATTATAACTGACAGAGTCAGTGATAGAGAATAACCCCTGCTGTCCTAGTACACTTACCCCATTGTGAGTTAAATCAATACTAAAAGACATTCTGTTTATATCTACACCATACCTACTTGATTCCTGTTGTACCACAATTAACATAGTTATCACTTTGATAGCATCAGTGACAGAAGTGTGGCAAACCCAAACACTAGGCATACAGCCTGAGTATGAAACAACTGTTAAAAAAATTACACTGTGTCCATAATTGGCATAGATCACTCATTGCAACAATAGTAAATGTATTACTATTTGAATAAGTTAGTCATCACAGATGCAATGATTGTCTTTATCAGGTACAACATACTCAGTAAGTGCCTACAGGAAAATCTATCCTATATACATCTCTGATACAGGTACGTCATTGTTGGCTCAGTAGTGCTACGATATTTAGAAGTTGCTTGGCCTGATCCATGTAATTGCACTGTTTCTTACAAAGAATACTTACTGCATCTTTAGTATTGAAACACACTGAAGGTCTATGTATGTACATCAGCAGTACACCTTCATCAGTAAGAATGCATGTGATACTGGCAGTACGAATTTCACAGCGTTGAACAGGCAATGCTTTTCCATACGTTTACGTCAGCCTCTCTATCTTGAGTAAACCGTTGCAGTAAATGCACTACTATGTAAATCACATACTAAATGTAACACTACTTTTATCTTGAGCATGCTAGTGTCTTGTAGTTAATTGTACTTCTCTTAATTAATGTATACTCACTAGTGTTAAAACCTTTCTACAACTGTCATCATGCACCTTCAGCATTTATATTGACTATCGACACAGTACCAGTTGTGGTGTGGGCATCGGTAGGTAAGGCCATGCAACTACTAAGAGTGTGCGTTGTGTGCAGCTGCAATCAGGGATATGTACGTTTGGTGTACATGGCCTCAGTTTTGCTGTTGATCTCCACTGAGCATGCAGTACCTGGTCAGGTGGGTGGGGATGTCTCGTAGTATATTTAGACAATTGTTTGTTATTTCTGTCACCTGCTGCTGGATGTCTGTCATTGGTTGTGTTGACTTGGTCTTCCCCATACTTGCATGTGTGTGTGTGTGTCTGTGTGTGTGGTGCTGGGAGGGTGAATCGAGTTAGGGTTTTCAACCCTAACAGCGAATTTCTTCACTTTGTGGCTGTGGAACAACCCTAACTAATGCATTAAATGGAGTTTTTGCCTCTAATTTCCTTTCTTTTGAAATTATAACAAGAAATAGTAGATGTAATGTGGCGGCAGGAGGGCCCGTGCTCCGCCACATGATGTCTTGTCACATAGTAACAGGAAAACAAAAGCAAAACAGAAGCGCTAACAGTGGCGCACATATTAGTATATAGCGCAAATGACAACAGAAAGGCAATGCACCGGTGGCATAGGCAGAACAGTCTGCCACGTGATGTGTTGTCACATAGTAACATGGTGCCTGCAAATGGAAATGTCAATGGGCATGGTGACGCAAAGTGAAACAGAAAGAGAAATAGTACTGTAGACACAAATGGCAAAAAATAACAGAAATGCAAGCGCAAATGAAAACTCAAAGGATGAAGCACGTGGTGGCGTAGACATCAACGGTAAGTGAAACGGACATGGAACCACAAGCGGAAAGGGCAATGGTAACAGTAATATAAGCACACAGGCTGGTTTTCCCCAAAAGCTGAATAGACAAAGACAGTGAGTACAAAGAATGTATGCATAACAATGGGTATCGGAGCAGAAAATGAGGACTTGGAATACTAAATAGGTTATATCTCAGGAACCGTACGACGTAGAAAAAAAATTTAAAAGTTGTATGATTTATGACTGTCCTGGCTAGTTTTGTACTTAGCCTTTCTTAGGGGGCTAAGAATTTTTCCGACGAAAAGTCCGTATCTCGCACCGTTTCCGAGATACGGGCCCTGAAAGGCGCGGTGAACGCCGTAATATTATCCTATGGGAAAAAAAGAGAAGTTCGGAGCGCCATAACTTTGCCTCCCTGTAATATTTTTTCACCAAACCACTAAAAGGCACATCTGTGGGCTGTTGGCTGTCTTCCCTTCAAATTTCAGGAAAAAAGACCAAACTGTTATTTTGCAGCAGGGTGCCAAAGGATTCTTGTAATGCATCAGGCGCCGTAATGTTATCCTACGAGAAAAAATGTCAACTTTGGAGTGTCGTAACTTTGCTGCAATATAATATTTTTTCAATACAACACTGAAAGGCACATCTGTAACATGTCGGTTGCGTTCCCTCCAAATTTCAGCCTAAAACTCCCAACCGTTCTTTTGCAGCGCAGTGCCAAACAATTGCTGTCATTTTCCCACAGACTAGAAAATTACTGTCGTAATTTGCGAAAGCTTTCTCAAACATTTTGACACTTTCATGAGCACAAAAGTACTTTCGAAAGTACTTTTTCCAGAAATCTGAAAAACATATTTCTGGGGTGTTTTACTCCAAAATAAAGACATGGCTAGCATCCTCAGGGTCCGACTAGGTGAATACAAAAAGAATTAGGTTGCTACAGGGTCCCAAATTTAAATGCCAAGCATTTTTCTAATCACCAACTGAAAACAAAATGGCCGATTTGTGAAAGTAACAAGCCCATTTGTGAAAGTAAAAATGTATTTGCGAAAGTGTTGAACTTTTTGTTAACTTTTCCCATTGACTTATAATGGGAAATTGTTTTTTGAATAACTTTTGAACCGTTTTATATTTTTTCACCAAATCTTCAAAAAGCACATCGGGGACCCTGGCTACACATTCCCTAAAGATTTTGGGCTGGTCGCACAAACCGTGCGACCTGTACACGCGACTGTAGAATTCCAGAAAAAGCGTAAATGCGTGCGCAAATCATGCTTAATAACTCCGCAGCTGTGTATCCAACTGGTACAAAACTTGGCAGATGCCAAGGCCCATGGTTCTTGATCATGTATGCCAAATTTCAGCCAAATCTGTCAAACGGTTGCAAAGTTATTAAGGTGCAAAGTTTTGGGGTTTAACATAGAAATGGCTCCTCAACCCTAACTATGGTAGCACTACTGTGCTACCATAATATGTATATATATATATATATACAGTATATCTATTCATTCCAAAAAAAAAACACGTCATTAATGCACCATTAGGGTTTAAGCATTGAAAGTAGGGAAATACAACCTTATGGTTCCCAAAACTAAGACCCCCACCCACACTGTGGATGTAGGAACAGGCATGATGAGTGCTCACCCTATTCCATGAATAAACAAGGTAAGATGGGTGCAGCATAGGAGAATGGGGTGAGCATTAGGATCCACAACTGCAGCACACTCCCCTCATGCCTATTCCTGCATCCAAAGTGGGGGTGGCATCTTAGGCTTGGGAACCCTAAAGTCATATTTCCCTACGTTTGATGTTTCAACCCTAATGGTGCATCAATAAAGTTTTTTGCAATGAACTTCCTTACTTTTTCAAACAGTTTACTTGTATCCCTATTTGCCAGTCGGAGTGCAGGGCCTGTTCACCCCCTTCATAACAGTCCTTAAGTAATAGTGGGAGTGCAGGGCCCTTTGGGCCCTGTGCTTCCATGCTCTGTGATTTTCCTTATTGTACTGTGGGAGGGCCGGGTCATGCACACCCATCCCTTCATAGATAGGCTGGCCCAGTGTTGCTGAGGGTTGAGGACCTGGACATCACATCTCACTCCATGATGGTGACCCCGGTCCAGGAAGGAGATTGGGCTGTCAGGGGTCAGTGGGGAGGAGAGGATTGAGCAACTGGAGGACTACTCTCCTCTCCTGGGAGGGGGGATGTCCCACACAACCAGTGGCACCTGGTGGAAACTGGGTGCACTGCAGATGTAGGGACCATGCAGGAATGGAGGACGATGGGTAATCACCTTCCAGATGTGAGCAGGAGTGCTCATGTAGTGGGCTGGGCAGCACTGTATGTCCTACATTTGGGGGAGGGCTGTAACAAGTAGAAAACCCCTCTTGCCATTTATAGGTGAAGGCAGGTCAAGAGATCACGACCCCACATCATTGCCTGACACTAGGATGCTTGATCTGGACCCTTCTCAGGCATGGCAAGCCTTCTACACTATAGATAGAGTGCCAGAGGAGTATGGCGGTCCCTCCCCAGGGGACTCAGATATGGGAGTTGGGTTGGCTGGGCTGGAAAGGTCTCCCCACCACAGAAAAGGGCGGCCAATGCTTCAGGCCAACAGGAAGAGTCACAGTACTGCAAGTCCACACCATAGTGAGACCAATGGAAGAGAGATGAATAAACAGAGTCTGAAAAAATAAAAACCTTTATAGATGTGTAATCAAACTGTCAGCATAGCTATCTTATCACCCCAGCACATTTACCCAGTACAGGAAAGATTCAAATCCCAGCTTCTGTGCAACTGCAACACCATTCTGTGCCACAAGTGCGAAAACACATTTTTGACAGGATTTGAAAAGTGACAGCTGTGGCATACATGAGGTCAGATAATAAGAAGGTTATGTTGAAAATCTGAGGTCAAAATATTTAAAATTTCCAAAGTTACAAGTGGATGTACCACAATTGCAAGGAATGGTCATAACTTTGGCATTTTTTCATATTTTGAGACCAAATTTTGAACATAATCGTGTTATGACCCCACCCCCTTCAAAAACCACTTTGTTGAAAATGTTCAAATCCATGGCAAAATGCCATTCTTTGCAACAAGTGTGAAAACATGTTTCAAACAGGATGTGAAAAATGAGAGATGTATTGCTCATGAGGTGGTGTGAAAAAATGGATATGTTTAAAATTTGGAATCAAAATATTAAAAATTACCAAAGTTACACGTATGTGTAGAAAAATTTCAATAAACTTGTATACTGTAACTCTGTCATTTTTAGTAATTTTTTTCTTTGACATTTCTGTGTATCCCCCTCTGACCTGGCACTATCATCTGACTAACCCCCTGGCTAGGCAGGCTCAGGGGAACCCCCCATCACACCATGTTGCCCCCCAGGTGAGGATGGAGTGGGGACAGGCAGCCTGCTCCCCTCTTCCAGCCATCTGCCACCCCCTGTACTTTCAAATCTCATGAGGATCCCTCCTGAGTCTTGATGCACAGGATGCAAGGGCCTATCAACCCTCTTGTCGGTGTTGTGCTGACCTTTTTTTTTCCTGTAATATACACCCCCCATGAGCATGATGTCACGGTCAATGCCAGCGTCCATCATGCTCATCCCACAACAAGGCACTCAGACATGCCAAACCTCCAACTGCCGCTAGTGGTCAGTCATGTACCAAGCTGTGGCACCCCTTCCCCTCAGAGCAGTCCTACAGACTCTCAAGCCTCCTCTCCCAGCCGGCACTCTAGCAATCAGAGTTCAATCCCGAACCCAGGTCACCGGCATCACAAGAGGTAGCACTACCGCTGCACTGGACAAGCTGGCCATTTCTAGCAATTGCTTTCACCAAATTTTCAACATGAGCTTTTTGGGAACCCACTTCATGAATACTGGCACTCTCAATTTGTTAATCAGTCTCAAAAGGCGATTTCATGCAGCTACTGCAAAATCCCCTTCCAGGCCTAAATAATGAAATAGCAGTGACAGTGTTAATGAGGTGGGATCCCCAAAAGCCCATGTTGAAAATGTGGTGAAAAATACCTAAAAATGGGAATGATATCTGCATACATTCAAAACACCATTAAAATACCTTATACAGCACTTACCTTGATTCCTTAGTTTGAGGTTTGGCCTTGAATAGTACAGACATGTCCTGGTCTACAGAAGATGACAGCGGATGATCTTCAGAGGTAAGTATAGGGTAAGGGTGGTGTGGTGTTGTGGGTGGTGGGGTAGAGGTCCACTAGACTCCATGGATTTTGATTACTTTTTTATTATTTGGACTGGCAATCACTGGGGTGGGGGTCCACTAGACACCAGGGATTTTAGTTAACATATATCTATATATATATATATTTATATATAGGGGATATGACATGGCCTGACTGAAGATATCATATTTATCTTGACGAGAGGCCAATGATATGATATTTCACGAGTGGCGAAGCCATGAGTGAGATATCCTGATATCATTAGCCTCGAGTGAAGATAAATATGATATCTTCAGTCAGGCCATGTCATGTTCTGTTTATACAATATGTGTTTTGGGATATAAAAAATGTATGTTTAAAAATGTAAGGTGACAGAGCATTAGTACTGGTTAGTGAGGTGTTGGCATACATGTAAAAGCAACTGAATTTGTGCAAATAGTGAGAAAATGTGTTTTTTTTAATATATTGAACGGTATCTGGTTGATCCTGACATATTTATTCTGCCCCATTCACTGTCCCGAGTTTAGCCATTGTGCCCCAAAACTAAAAGTTCCATTACCATAACTACTGTAGGTGACTGAAAAGCTGTGACAGTGCTGATATTCTGACACAAATTGAAAATAAAATACAGCATGTCAGGTTTATATAGTGTAAAAAGTCTCTGTCTTATCTTTTTAGCATATCCTTAGTTTGCTTGTATGAAAAGAAGTGTGCGTGCTGTGTAGAGAGAGAGAGCGAGTGAGCAGTTTCTGAAGTAGAAGCCAGCTGGAGCGAGTGTTGCTACAGCAACGCATGCTTATGCTTTCGTCTTGAGATGAAACCGCTCACTCGCTCTGTCTGGATGCATACTTTGTTCTTTTGAGACAAGAAAACTAAGGATACTCTAAAAAGATAAGGGAGAGACTTTTTTACAATATAATTTGTGTAAGGATGTCAGTGCTCGGTCACGCTGTAGTACCTATAGCAATGGAACTTTTGGGGCACAATGACTGCATTCAGGACAGTGAATGTGGGGGCAGAATGAAGATGGCAGGATCAACCAGATAAGTTTTAATACACACACTAAATGTTCTATTATGTACACAGATTATACATTGTTTTAAATGTGAGGCAGCACATTATTAGTACCGTAGCGCTCGGTCACGCTACGTTGGAGAACAAAAGTGAAAGTTTGCAGTGTGAGACTGGCAAGATCAGTTTCAATATGATGTAGGAGTGTGAAGATATCAAAATGACCTATAGGAACATGGAGATAACAATGATATCTTCACTGGCTAATTGAGATATCACTTTTTATTCTTGTGTTTATCCCAAAACACATGTTGTATAAATATATATATATATATATAGTTTTTTTTTAAACTGGGGCTGGTGATTGGGGGGACGCTAGACACCAGGGATAGATCAGGGGTGGTGTTGGGGGATTCCCCATTTGTAATCTCTACTTGCTTTGGTGGTTTTAAGTGCAATTTGCACTTAAAAATCCCAAAAGCAAGGCAAAGTCACAAATGGCAAATTTCAGGTAATTTCAAAAAATTACCTGAAGTACAAGGTGGGGTGAATTTTCTGACTTTGAGGCATATTTGCTTGTGAATTAAAACTTTGCTCCATCTCTACAAAATGAGTGCAAAAAAATTACTATACTCTGATCTTGGTGCCATGCCTGTCAATTAGGTCCCCCAACATCCATCAGTCATATGCCAGACACAGACCATGCCCAGAATGGAGCTGCCTGGAAAGAAAGCTCCAACTCCACCCCACATGCCAACAATCATTTCCATGCCCCACCACAAGTGGACAGCCCATATTCAAAAATGTGTTGTGTGTGAAACTAAACTATGCCTGTTTTTGCACATACCACATTTTCAAAAATAAACTATGCACTTGAGGTCAAGCATGAAGATGATTGGCACAGTACATAAGTAAAGGGAAAAAAAACAGCATTGTTTCATGCCTATCCTGTGGCATGGAGGACAGGGCACATGGCCATGGATGTGAGGGTCCTGTATTCAAGGCCACCCTTCCTTTATCCATTTCAGCTTCATGTTAGGTGAAAATAAAAAGCTATGGGAAGGCTGGCTTCAAACCCAGGACTCTTTGATTCCTGTCCCTCTGCCTTGTCCTCTGTGCCACTTAACTATAGCTAATGAAGCTTTTTTCTTTAGTACTGATTGCAAGTGGGTACTTTATTTTCCAAAATGCTGTATGTGCGAGCATAAGCTCTACTGTACCTATCTTCACACATACCACACTTTAGAACATGAAATATCCACCTCATAGAAGATGACAGCACGTGACCTCTGGAGATGACTATAGTGTAAGGGGTATGTGTGGGGTGGTGGGTGATCAGTGGGAGGTCAGGATGGAGGAGGGAGACAGTGGGGATGATGAGGAATCATTTTCTTTTTCTCAGAAAAAAAGACATTGGGGATGGCTTTTTCACAGGTACATATAAATTACCTATTTGAGGACACTAGGAGTGGGATCCCCAGTGTCCCACACTGTTGGGGGACTAGTAATGCCAACATGGGGATTGGGCCCCCCATGTTGGTAAATAAACAGAATGGATTGTGTGTGTTGGGGGGAACATCTGACACCAGGATTTGGCATCCAGGTGTCAGATTATATGTAAAAAAGTCAACATTAATAAAGTATGGGAATCAGAAGGTGGGGGTGCTACTAGACACAAGGGAAAGATATGGCAGTGGTGGGTGTCTCTAGGGACAGTGATCAGTGGGTGAGGGTGGCAGTACACAAGGGAAACAGTGAGTCACACATAAAAGTGCAGCCAGTAGCATGAGTTCCAGCTGTGACTGCCCAACTCAAGAAAATCCTGCTGTTCTCATACAGAGAATGAAAGGTCACGCTCCTGTCACTAAGCAGGGCACCTGGGGTTTCTGGTGCCAAGAAAAGATGTTTCTCAGCACACATTAAAGAAAGAAACATCAGAAACTTGCTAAACAACTCCTGTTTCTGATGTTTCTTTGTTCAGTTTCATTCATTTTCATACATTTTCGTTACTTTCTTCTTCTCACTAGCTGCAAAACAAGATGGTGGACAGAGGAGTCCTCTATGAAAATACTGTGCCCCATTGTGTGCAAATACTAGCTCCTGCAGTCACAAACAAACTTTCTTGCCTGGCATATAAATTTTCCCATAGGAAATAATGGGAAATTTAGAAATTTAATAACTTTTGAATGGATTCATATTTTTTTACCGACTCTTCAAAAGGTACATCTGTGAAGAAAATGCTTTCTACCATGAAAGTTTCAGATCACAACCAAAAGCTGTTTTTGAGATGCAGGTGGACAATTAAATGGCATAAAAAGTGGTACATTTTCATTTATCTCAAAAACCACAAAATAGAATCAGTCAAAATGTGTAGTCAAGAGACCCATCCCAAGAGACTATGCATGCAAATTGCATGCAAATCTGTTGAACAGTTCCAAAGTTATTAAGGTTCAAAAATTGGAGTTTAACATTGAAGTTTGCACTCAACCCTAATATACTGGCACTACTGCAGCAGTATAATATATATATATGTATATATATATATATATATATACATATGTAAAAGATAAACCAAGCTGAGGTGTGCGGTCATGCTCTGATATATGCACGTCTTGATGTGTGTTGTTATGCATGAGGCCGCAGATCGAGTGCATCAACTACCCATGGCGTGCATATATCAGAGCGTGACTGCACACCTCAGAGTGGTTTATCTATCTTATAAAATGTCAAAATTGTTTTGGAGGGGGTAAAAGTGCAGGTGTGCTGTCACACTCTAATATATCCACAGTCATCAAATGTTCATTCTCCAAATAAATTCCAAGCAATTTCCCTACCCATTTTATATAGATAGATAGATAGATAGATAGATAGATAGATAGATAGATAGATATAGATATAGATATAGATATAGATATAGATATAGATATAGTTTGGGTTGAGTAAGCAGTTTAATGTTAAACCTCAAATTTTGCACCTTAATAACTTTGCAACCTTTCAATGGATTTGCACGAAATCTGGAATGCGCAGTCTTGTGTGATAGATGTCTTGACTTGTCAAGTTTCATTTTGATCAGACTTGTGGATTCTGTACAGCAAAGTGCCAAAAAATGTGTTTTTCACTTTTTTTTGCCCATGTTTGCTGATTTTTGCCCGTCATGCTGCAGGCACACTGTTTGGCATTTTAGCTGAAATTTTCAGGGTGGAAAGAGGTTTGGTCAAAGAATAATCCAGTATTGGTTTGGTGAACAAATATCAATCTGTTCAAAAGTAATTCAATTTTGAATTACTGGATTCTGAGCATGCTCAGTTCAGTGCAAGATTTATATGTGTGTTTTGCGAAAGGGGATTGGGCTCACGATCAAGGATTTTGTGACCTCACTAAAGGGGATTTATAAAATCCCCATTCGCGAGCCACCATCTTGTTTACATTTTTTTCCCCCAACACAATGTTGTAGCTTGCCCCACTGCTGACTTCTTTTACAAATGAGGCATCGAATTTGTTCAGGGTGACATCCTCTACAAACCCATTCCTTTAGTTTCCTTTGTTCTGGCTGAAAAATAACTGTTTTAGATTTTAAAATTCTTCATCTGTGACCTGCTTCTGATCCTCATTTGTGAGGTGACAAAATTCCTGTTCCAGGGCTGATCCCCTTTCATGAGGTAGCATAATCCTTGATCGTGATTTAGGGACCAGATGCCCTATCTTGCTAATAAGGATTGGCTCTCAAATGGGGATTTTGACACCTCACAAAAGGGGATTTTGTCAGCTCATGAAAGTTGATTGTTTTTTTAATTCTCTATTCACAAGCTGACAAAATCCCTGTTTGCAAGCTATTAAAATTCCCTTTCACAAGCCAATCCCCTTTTGTGAGCTGACAAAATCATTGATTGCGACTTCCAGACCAGATGGCAAAAATCTATCAAGGATTTCTCACGAATGGCGATTTTGACAGCTTACGAATGGGGGCTGACCTCATCAATGGGGATTTTGTCACCTCATGAACTAGGAATTTAAAAAACTTTGCCAGTGCACTGTAAATAAACAGTTTGGTGTTTTTCCTTGAAATTTGCAGGGTATAAAGGGATGTGAATTATGCTGTTTAGGTGTAAAAAAGGTATTAGTTTCCATAGATATGCCATCACGAAGTTGAGATTTTTCCAATAGGTAAACACTGCAGCTCCCACAGTGATTTTTGGTGCCCATATCTCAGAAACGATGCCAGATATGTATGTTTTGATACATGATGGCCTAAGCACATGTGGAGGTTTCTAAGTCATGATTACAACTGCAGTGAAATTTTTTTCATAACGTGCATGATTACTGAGATATTGGCAAATTTATGTTACAAGGGTTTCTTTTTAACCCTATAGGGCTACTGTATGGTTTCATTATTAAACGTAAGTGGGAATGCAGGGCCTCAAGGGCCTGTGCTCCCACAGATGCATATCATTATGCACAAATGGGCAGCTTGGTGGGAGCATGGGGCCTGGAGGGCCCATGATCTCACAAACACATACCATTTACAAGTTGCACTACACTTTCTCAAAAAGTAAGGAAATTCATTGCAAAAAATGTTGTTAATGCATCAGTTAGGGTTACAGTGACAAATGTAGTGAATGAGATGTTAGGGTTGATCCCCTAACCCACACCCTACCACCCAACCCCCCATTCTCCACATGCCAACAGGCACTGGGGTGTGCCAAGGGGTCATTAGGCCTAACTCTCATCCCATTGTTCTATGCTGTACCATGTCAGCCTTTTTACACATGGAATGGGGTTAAAGTTGGGCCTAAGGACCCCATGGCACACCCCAATGCCTGTTGGTGAGTGGAAGATGGGTGTGTGTGGTGGTACAGTAGGTTGGTTAGGGGCTCAACCCTAACATCTTATTTCCCTATTTTTGTCACTTTAACCCTAACTGATGATTAGCAAAGTTTTTTTTTACAATGAATATACATATATCTATATATACATATATAATATATATGTACTGTAAATTAATACATATATATATATATATATATATATATGTGTATATATATATATATATATATTATGGTAGCACGGTAGTGCTACCATAGTTAGGGTTGAGGAGCCATTTCTATGTTAAACCCTAAAACTTTGCACCTTAATAACTTTGCAACCATATAACAGATTTGGCTGAAATTCAGAATACACAATCAAGGACCATAGGCCTTGGGATCTGCCAAGTTTCGTAGTGGACAGATATATGGCTGCGGAGTTATTAAGCATAATCTGTGCACACATTTACGCTTTTTCTGGAATTCTACGGTCGCACCTACAGGTCATACAGTTTGCGCGACCAGTCTTAAATCTTCAGGGAATGTGCGGCTGGGGTCCCCGATGTGCCTTTCAAAGATTTCATGAAAAAATATTAAACGGTTCAAAAGTTATTCAAAAAACAGTTTCCCATTATAAGTCAAAGGGAAAAGTTAACAAAAAGTTCAACACTTTCGCAAATGCATTTTTACTTTCGCAAATGGGCCTGTTACTTTCGCAAATCAGCCATTTTGTTTTCAGTTGGTGATCAGAAAAATGGTTGGCATTTAAATTTGGGACCCTCTAGCAACCTAATTCTTTTTGTATTCACCTAGACGGACCCTGAGGATGCTTGCCATGTCTTTATTTTGTGGTAAAACACCCCAGAAATATGTTTTTCAAACTTCTGGAAAAAGTACTTTCACAAATTACTTTCGTGCTCACGAAAGTGTTGAACTTTTTTGAGAAAGCTTTCTCAAATTGCGACAGTAATTTTCCATCTGTGGGACAGTGACAGCGATTCTTTGGCACTGCGCTGCAGAAGAACTGTTGGGAGTTTTGGGCTGAAATTTGTAGGGAACGGAGCCGACATCTCACAGATGTACGTTTCAATGTTGTATTGAAAAAATATTACATGGCGGCAAAGTTACGGCACTCCAAAGTTGACGGTTTTTCCCATAGGATAACATTACGGCGCCCGACGCATTACAGAAATCCTTTGGCACCCTGCTGCAAAATAACGGTTTGGTATTTTTTCCTGAAATTTGGAGGGAAGACAGCCAATAGCCCACAGATGTGCCTTTCAGTAGTTTGGTGAAAAAATATCACATGGCGGCAAAGTTACGACACTCCAAAGTTGATGTTTTTTCCCATAGGATAACATTACGGCACGCGACGCATTACAGAAATCCTTTGGATCCCTGCTGCAAAATAACGGTTTGGTCTTTTTTCATGAAATTTGGAGGGAAGACAGCCAACAGCACACAGATGTGCATTTCAGTGGTTTGGTGGAAAAACATTGGAGGGAGGCAAAGTTATGGTGCTCCGAACATTTCTTTTTTTCCCATAGGATAACATTACGGCGTTCGCCGCGCCTTTCAGGGCCCGTATCTCGGAAACGGTGCGAGATACAGACTTTTCATTGGAAAATTCAAATTAGCCAGGACAGTTGTAAATAATATGACTTTTAAATTTTTTTTTCTACGTCATACGGTTCCTGAGATATAATGTATTTAGTATTCCAAGATCTCATTTTCTGCGCCGATACTCATTATTATGCATACATTATTTGTACTCACTGTCTTTCTCTATGCAGGTTTTGGGGAAAACCAGCCTGTGCGCTTACATTACTGTTACTGCATGTCTCCTTCCTACTAGCAGTTCCAGACTTCGCTTTCACTTCATCAGTTGACGCTCATGCCCACCATGTGCTATCCTTTGCATTTTCATTTGTGCTTGTGTTTCTGTTATTTTTGCCATTTCTGTCTACAGTACTGTTTATCTTTCTGTTTCGCTTTACGTCACCATGCCCATTGACATTTCTGTTTGCAGGCACCATGTTACTATGTGACAAGACATCACATGGCAGACCATTCCCGTCTACGCCACCATGTGCATTACCCTTTCTTTTCTCATTCGTGCTTGTGTTACCATGTGCGCCACTGTTAGCATTTCTGTTTGCATTGCTGTCCCTGTTAGTATGCCACAAGACATCATGTAGTGGGAGCGTGGGGCCCGGAGGGCCCCGCACTCCCGCAGCTTCATTACATTCACTATTTCTCGTTATCATTCTCAAAAAGAAGGGAAATTAGAGGCAAAAAACTCCATTTAATGCATTAGTTAGGGTTGTTCCACAGCGACAAAAGTGAGGAAATTCACTGTTAGGGTTGAAAACCCTAACTCGGAATTCACCACCCCATCAGCACACACACACAGACACACACACATACTTTCAAGTATGGGGGAGGACCAAGTCAACACAACCAATGACAGACATCCAGCAGCAGGTGACAGAAATAACAAACAATTGTCTAAATGTACTACGAGACATCCCCACCCACCTGACCAGGTACTGCATGCTCAGTGGATATCAACAGCAAAACTGAGGCCATGTACACCAAACGTATACATCCCTGATTGCAGCTGCACACAACGTACCACACTTAGCAGTTGCATGACCTTACCTACCGATGCCCCACACCAGACCACACCACTTGTGTGGGCCACCTGAGCAATAGAGTTCAGCAAAACCAAGGAGTTGTACAGGTATAATATCTCTGATTATAAAAGGGTTTGAGAAATACAGCTTTCTAATTGACTGTAAACATTGTAACACCAGCCTTATGTTTAGTTTTATTAACATACATGTAGAACCTAACCATATGATGAACATGGTTTAATGTTGTTTAAAAACAGTTTTATTATGATAGCAATAAGCCACTCCCAGGTATTATGTTAATGGTCAGTTTATCACTGTCTAGCGACATGTGGCACTCGGCTATGCCTCATTCAACATTAAACCCCTACAGGGTGATTAACAGACCATTTAACATAACTGTTGGTCATGCCTTATTGCTTAATTGTCTTTATGAGTAGATACTCTCCCACTGCTAGGCACTGCAGCAGCTTTGCAACACAGTGTCCCACCCAGTTACACCATACACTGTCTAGTTACTGGAGAATGGCTGTGAATATGAACTCATGAAGATGAACAGTGTAACTTGATCATTACAGTCATCGAAACCCTAGTGTGATTATAACTGACAGAGTCAGTGATAGAGGATAACCCTGCTGTCCTAGTACACTTACCCCATTGTGAGTTAAATCAATACTAAAAGACATTCTGTTTATATCTACACCATACCTACTTAATTCCTGTTGTACCACAATTAACATAGTTATCACTTTGATAGCATCAGTGACAGAAGTGTGGCAAACCCAAACAGTAGGCATAACGCCTGAGTATGAAACAACTGTTAAAAAAATCACACTGTGTCCATAAGTGGCATAGATCACTCATTGCAACAATAGTAAATGTATTACTATTTGAATCAGTCATCACATATGCAATGAGATTGTCTTTATTAGGTACAACATACTCAGTAAGTGCCTTCAGGAAAATCTATCCTATATACATCTCTGATACAGGTACATCATTGTTGGCTCAGTAGTGCTATGATATTTAGAAGTTGCTTGGCCTGATCAATGCAATTACAACGTTTCTTACAAAGAATACTTACTGCATCTTTAGTATTGAAACACACTGAAGGTCTATGTATGTACATCAGCAGTACACCTTCATCAGTAAGAATGCATGTGATACTGGCAGTACTAATTTCTGGCGTTGAACAGGCAGTGCTTTTCCATACGTTTACATCAGCCTCTCTATGTTGAGTAAACCGTTGCAGTAAATGTACTACTATGTAAATCACCTACTAAATGTAACATTACTTTTATCTTGAGCATGCTAGTGTCTTGTAGTTAATTTATGTGCTTCTCTTAATTAATGTATACTCACTAGTGTTAAACCTTTCTACAACTGTCATCATGCACCTTCAGCATTTATATTGACTAACGGTACAGTACCAGTTGTGGTGTGTGTGGGCATCGGTAGGTAAGGCCATGCAACTACTAAGTGTGGTACATTGTGTGCAGCTGCAATCAGGGATGTGTATGCGTTGGTGTACATGGCCTCAGTTTTGCTGTTGATCTCCACTGAGCATGCAGTACCTGGTCAGGTGGGTGGGGTTGTCTCGTAGTACTTATAGACAATTGTTTGTTATTTCTGTCACCTGCTGCTGGATGTCTGTCATTGGTTGTGTTGACTTGGTCCTCCCCCATACTTGAATGTGTGTGTGTCTGTGTGTGTGGTGCAGGGGGGGTGAATTTGGAGTTAGGGTTTTCAACCCTAACAGCGAATTTCCTCACTTTTGTCACTGTGGAACAACCCTAACTAATGCATTAAATGGAGTTTTTGCCTCTAATATATATATATATATATATATATATATATATATATATATATATATATATATACACACTACCGGTCAAAAGTTTTAGAACACCCCCATTTTTCCAGTTTTTATTGAAATTTACGCAGGTTAATGTCTCAATGTACTCTGAAATTAAAGCATAGAACAAATAAACAATTGGAGATAAAAAAGAAATCATAGAATCATTTTGTTTAACAAAATTTAATCTAAATTTTTGACTCATCAAAGTAGCCACCTTTTGCAGATATACTGTAACTGCCGAACACACTCGTGGCATTCTTCCTACAATGGACATCAAATATTGTTCGGGAAGTTCTTCCCAACACTGTTGCAGAAGTTCCCACAAATGTGTTGCACTTGTAGGTTGCTTTGCTTTCACCCTTCTGTCCAGTTCATCCCAAACCAGCTCGATGGGGTTTAAGTCTGGAGACTGGGCTGGCCATTCCATGATTTAAAGCCTACCGTCTTGTTCTTTTCCTCAAAGGTAGTTCTTACATAGCCTAGAGGTATGTTTTGGGTCATTATCTTGCTATAGGATGAACCCTTGACCAACTAGGCGTAGACCAGAGGGTATTGCATGGCACTGCAAAATGCTGTGGTAGCCCTTTTGGTTCAGGGTGCCAGTCACTCTGTGCTGTTGTCCTGTGAGCCGCCTATCATGCAAGCTGTTGACTCTCAGAAACTTGTCTTCTGATTCTGTTGTGGCTTTGGGTCTGCTAGACCTCTTCCTGTCAGAGTTTCCTCCAGTTTCCAAGTGCCTTTTGATGGTGTAGGAAACTGTACTCACTGACACCTTGGCTTTCTTTGCAATTTCTCTAAAGCAGTTTTTGCTAACCTAATCTTTTTTTTTTAACCTCTAGCAGTTTACCGCTTACCTTTGTACCATTTCAGGTTATTCATTGTCTTGAATTGCTTAAATTTCAATAAATACTGGAAAATGGGGGTGTTCTAAAACTTTTGACCGGTAGTGTATATATATATATTAGAGGCAAAAAACTCCATTTAATGCATTAGTTAGGGTTGTTCCACAGTGACAAAAGTAAGGAAATTTGCTGTTAGGGTTGAAAACCCCCCTTGGACCCCCTGCCCACCCCCCAACTGGCATTGGGGTGTGCATTAGGTCATCAGCCTAACTCTCACCCCATCACATGTGTAAAGCAGCAGAAGTATGGAGAATGTGATGAGAGTTAGGACCGGCGACCCCAATGCACCCAATGCGGTTGGGGGGATGAGGTCAGAGTTTTCAACCAACAATTCCTCACTGACTCTTTGTCATTCAACAACCTTAACTAATCATAAGGAATTTTCCTCTATTCCTTCTTTGAGAAGATAACGATAAATAGTGAATGTAATGCAGCGGCAGGAGCGCAGGGCCTTTTGGGCCCCACGCTCCCACCACGTGATGTCTTGAGGCATAGTAACAGGAACAGCAATGCAAACAGAAGTGCTAACAGTGGTGCACATGGTAATGAAAGCATGAATGAGAACAGAAGGGGTAACGCACACGGTGGCATACACGGGAACGGTCTGCCACGTGATGTGTTGTCACATAGTAACATGGTGCCTGCAAACGGAAATTTCAATGGGCATGGTGATGCAAACTAAAACAGAAAGAGAAACAGTACTGTAGACACAAATGGTAAAAAATAACAGAAATGCAACCGAAAATAAGCGCCAAGGATAACGCATGGTGGCACAGACGTCCAACAGTAAGTGAAGCGAGCAGGACCGCAAGCAGAAAGGGCAACAGTACCAGTACTGAAAGCGCACAGGCTGGTTTTCCCCAAAAGCTGCATAGAGAAAGACAGTGAGCACAAAGAGTATATGCATAATAATGGATATCAGAGCAGAAAATGAGGACTTGGAGTACTAAATAGGTTATATCTCAGGAACCGTACGACATAGAAAAAAAATTAAAAACTCATATTATTTACGACTGCCCTACCTAATTTTGTACTTAGTCCCGAAGTGGGTGCTAAGCATTTTTCTGACGAAAAGTCCGTATCTCGCACCGTTTCCGAGATACAGGCCCTGAAAGGCGTGGCGAACGCCGTAATGTTATTCTGGGGAAAAAAAGAGAAGTTCGGAGCACCATAACTTTGCCTCCCTGTAATATTTTTTCACCAAACCACTGAAAAGCACATCTGTGGGCTGTTGGCTGTCTTCCCTCCAAATTTCAGGAAAAAGACCAAACCGTTATTTTGTCAGCAGGGGCAAAGGATTCCTGTAATGCGTCCGGCGCCGTAATGTTATCCTATGGGAACAAACGTCAACTTTGGAGTACAGTAACTTTGCCACCGTGTAATATTTTTTCAATACAACACTGAAAGACACATCTGTGAGATGTCAGCTCCGTTCCCTCCAAATGTCAGCCCAAAACTCCCAACCGTTCTTTTGCAGCGCAGTGCCAAAGAATTGCTGTCACTTTCCCACAGGTAGAAAACTACTGTCGCAATTTGCGAAAGCTTTCGCAAAAAAGTTCCACACTTTCATGAGCACAAAAGTAATTTGCGAAAGTACTTTTTCCAGAAATTTGAAAAACATATTTCTAGGGTGTTTTACCACAAAATAAAGACATGGCAAGCATCCTCAGGGTCCGACTAGGTGAATACAAAAAGAATTAGGTTGCTAGAGGGTCCCAAATTTAAATGCCAACCATTTTTCTGATCACCAACTGAAAACAAAATGGCTGATTTGCGAAAGTAACAGGCCCATTTGCGAAAGTAAAAATGCATTTGCGACACTGTCAAACTTTTCTTAACTTTCCATTGACTTATAATGGGAAATTGTTTTGAATAACTTTTGAATCATTTAATATTTTTCACCAAATCTTGAAAGGCACATCGGGGACTGCCGCACATTGTACAGGTTGCGACTGGCCCAAAATCTTCAGGGAATATGCGGCCAGGGTCCCCAATGTGCCTTCGAAGATTTGGTGAAAAAAATTAAAGCGGTTCAAAAGTTATTCAAAACAATTTCCATTATAAGATTAATGGAAAAGTTAACAAAAGATTGACAGTGTCACTAAATGCATTTTCACTTTCTCAAATGGGCCTGTTACTTTTCGTAAATCAGCCATTTTGTTTTCAGTTGGTGATCAGAAAATGGTTGGCATTTAAATTTGGGACCCTCGTAACTTAATTCTTTTGTATTCACCTAGTCGGACCCTGAGGATGCTTGCCATGTCTTTATTACATTGGTGGAAACACCCCAGAAATATGTTTTCATTCTGGAAAAAGTACGCAAATTACATTTAGCTCACGTAAAGTGTCGAACTTTTTTAAGCTTTCATGAAATTGCGACAGTAGTTTTCCATCTGTGGGAAAGTGACAGTGATTCTTTGGCGCTGCGCTGCAAAAGAATGGTTGGGAGTTTTGGGCTGGAATTTGGAGGGAACGGAGCCGACATCTCACATATGTGCCTTTCAGTGTTGTATTGAAAAAATATTACATGGCGGCAAAGTTACGGCACTCCAAAGCTGACAGTTTTTCCCTTAGGATAACATTACGGCGCCCGATGCAGTACAGAAATCCTTTGGATTCCTGCTGCAAAATAACGGTTTGGTCTTTTTTCCTGAAATTTGGAGGGAAGACAGCCAACAGCCCACAGATGTGCCTTTCAGTGGTTTGGTGAAAAAAATATTACAGGGAGGAAAAGTTATGGCAATCCTAACTTCTCTTTTTCCCATAGGATAACATTATAGTCGTTACGCCAGCGCCGGTCAAATTCGTATCTCGAAACGGTGCGAGATACGGACTTTTCATCAGAAAACCTTTTAGGGGGCTAAGTTCAAAATTAGCCAGGACAGTTGTAAATAACATGACTTTTAAATCTTTTTTCTACGTTGTACGGTTCCTGAGATATAACCTATTTAGTATTCCAAGTTCTCATTTTCTGCTCCGATACTCATTATTATGCATACATTATTTGTACTCACTGTCTTTCTCTATGCAGGTTTTGGGGAAAACCAGCCTGTGTGCTACATTACTGTTACTGTTGCCCTTTCTGCTTGCGGTTCCATACCTGTTTCACTTACTGTTGACATTTGCGCCACCGTGTGTGTTATCTTTGGCGTTTTCATTTTCCGTTGCGTTTCTGTTATTTTTTGCCATTTGTGTCTACAGTACTGTTTCTCTTTCTGTTTTAGTTTGCATCACCATGCCCATTGAAATTTCCATTTGCAGGCACCATGTTACTATGTGACAACACATCACGTGGCAGACCGTTCCCGTCTATGCCACCGTGTGCGTTACCCTTTCTGTTCTCATTAGCGCTTGCATTACCATGTGTGCCACTGTTAGTGCTTCTGTTTGCATTGCTGTTCCTGTTACTATGCTGGGCCCCAAGGCCCCGCTACAAGATTACGTGGCGGGAGCCGGGCCCAAAAGGCCTTGCACCCCGCCGCTGCATTACATTCACTATTTCTCATTATCATTCTCAAAAGAAGGAATTGAGGCAAAATTCATTTAATGCTTTAGTTAGGGTTGTTTCACAGCGACAAAAGTGAGGAAATTCGCTGTTGGGGTTGAAAACCCCCTTGGACACTGCCCACCCCAACCCGGCATTGGGGTGTGCATTGGTAATCATCGGTCCTAACTCCCACCCATTCTCCTATACTTCTGCTGCTTTTACACATGTGATGGGGCTAGAGTTAGGGCTGACGACCCCAATGCACACCCCAATGCCGGTTGGGGGGGTGGGCAGGGGGTCCAAGGGGGGTTTTCAATCCTAACAGCAAATTTCCTCACTTTTGTCACAGTGGAACAACCCTAACTAATGCATTAAATGGAGTTTTTTTACCTCTAATATATTATAATGGTGGCACGGTAGTGCCAATGTAGTTAGGGTTGCATAGCCACTTCTATGTTAAACCTCAAAGTTTTTTAATAACTTTGGAACCATTTATCCAATTTGCCTGATATTTGGAATGTAGACCCACCTACCATGGATCTCTGGATCAGGAAATTTGTGTTCCGGTTGGATGTACAGTTGTGGAAATTTGTGGCGCTCAATAAGTGAATAATTACCCTTTTTGCAAATTCTTCAGTAAGCTGTAATAGACTGAAGAATGCATTTCAGTGGGTTCAGATGTGTTTGTCTACTTGTCTCCTGGACTGAAGTGGTGACTTTTGAAGTTTGGTGAAAAAATATTGTTCTGTTCAAAAGTTATTCCATTTTTTTCAAGTCCCATTATAGCCAATGGGAAAATTTATACGTGCAGCTCGAAATTTTTGCTATCATATTTTTTGTTGTCGAGCTGCCTGAAATTGTTTTCATGCTGCCAACATCTTGTTTTCAGTTAGCGAGAGAGAAAAAACATTGTAATTAAAAAAATAGTGCACTTTGGTAATCACCAACAGTTGTGTTTACCTAATTGGGCACCAAGGAACATGACCCTGGCATTAGTTGTTCACCAGCTGGTCTGGAAATGTGTTTATCAAATACATTTATTTCACCATTTTGCCATTTTTTGCTCATGGCAATATTTTATGTTACCTCAAAAATAATCGCGATCATAAGAAACATAACAGTGCACTATTTTTTGTGTTCACGGTCAGATTCTCATTATAGAGACAGGAGTGCCATGATAACATTTAAAATAATCATGGCAACACTGCATGAACACATTTTTAAATGTATTGTTTTCTTTGTCACTTCATTGTGGCAAGGTGGATTGTGCTATTGGTCTGAAATTGTCAGGGTGGCAAGCCCTCGTCTCACAGATGTGCCTTTTGGTGGTTTGATACAAAAACATTGAACAGGCCCATAGTTACAGCATTCCAAAGTTGAGAAATTTTCCAGTAGGATACAGAAGTAGGTTGGAAAGCCATGAATACTATGAAACGTGATGTTTTCTGCCTTGTACAGTTATTGAGCTATTTGGGAATTAGTGTTCCAGGTGCTCATTTTCATGTCCGTGGGCCACTATTACATCCACAAAGTGAGCATTCACAGCACATTTTGGTGCCCAGATCTTGTAAATCATGTGAGATATGGAGTTGGTTGATTTTATTACGTGGAGGCTCACTGTCATGATTACAACCACACTTTAATTTTTTTTCTAGCTGCTACGGTTCCCAAGATATGGGCAAATTAGTGTTACAAGGGTTCCTTACCCTATAGGGCTGCTGTATGGCTCTTGTAGCTATGTGCAAGTGGGAGTGCAGGGCCCGAAGGGCCCGTGCTTCACAAACACATATCATTACACACAAATGGGCAGCTTGCTGGGAGGGTGGAGCCCAGCAACACATACCATTTACTATTTATATTACCCTTTTTCAAAAAGAAAGGAAATTCTTTGCAAAAAAACTCTGTTTATGCATCAGTTAGGGTTGTTTCCACAGTGACAAAAGTGTGGAAATTCCATGTTAGGGTTACCACCCCACCATCCTACCACCATGCCCCTATCCTCCACACACCAACAGACATCAGGGTGTGCCATGGGGACATCAGTCCTGTCACCCTATTCTCCTATACTGTTGCATGTCAGCTTGCTTACACATGGAATGGGGTGAGAGCTGGGGTTTTATCTCTCCTGAGTCTTAACAAATCAGACATGGGGTGTACTTTGGGGTTGTCAACACAAATGCTCACTCTATTCTATCAGTAAATAAACTGAGATGTGTAGAGTATATGATAATTTGGTGAGTGTTAGGGTTGACAACCCCAAGTTACACCCATGCCTGATTTGCAAAGACTCAGGAGTGGTAAAACCACAATGAATTTTCCACTTGCTGCTTTCAGGGTGGGGGTGTGGTTTTAGTGTTAGGAACTCTAACGCCACATATTCCTACTTTTGTCTCTTTAGCCCTAATTGGTGCATTAACAACATTTTATGCAATGAACTTTCTTACTTTCTGAAACAGTATGATCGTAGTTTCATTCACATAGGTCCCAAAGAGACCTGCATGAACTTATCCATTTGCCTGTAGAAGCACAGGGTTTGGGACCTGTGTAAACATACCCATTTGCCTGTGGAAGTGCAGGGCCCTATGGGCTTTGTGGTTTCATCCCTGCATAGATACATTCATCCATCATGGTGTGGAAGTGATGGGCCCTATGGGCACACTCTTCCATTTCTGTCAAAAAGCAATTTATTTGCTTGGCTGTAGGGTTTGTTCAACTTCCAATGTTGTCCTATGGCAATTTTCATGTTTTAGTTTTTTTATATGCCTCCTAAATTATTGGGGGGTGTTAGATATTATTCTTGTAATACTCATTAGGACCTTTGTTTTGATATATAGAGTGTCCCTTAAGTGTAAATATTGTGGGAGTTATGGCTTGCTGAATTTGAAATGTGGTAAAGAAACTAAGCCCCAAATCTTTTTTCGCAGAAGGGATTCTTTTTTATATCAAACGAAAGAGCCATACGCAAAGAGATTCCTTCATATGAAAAAAGAATAGGCAAAAAATGAAGTCCAAAACTTTTTTTTTGGTATGAAGAGATCCTTTTTTCATAAGAACAAAAAACTCATACAAAGAAGGATACCTTCACACAAAAAAATAGGGAAAAAAATAAGTCCAATTACTTTTTTTGGAGGGGGAAGCTATCATTCTTTTTCGTATGAACCAAAAAACATATGAAATAGAATTCCTTGATATGAAAATAGAAAGGGCCAAAAAACTATGTCCCAAATCTTTTTTGTATGAGGGCATCCTTTTTGCATGAATGAAAAAATACATACGATAAAGGATCCCTTCATGTGAAAAGGATTTGAGACTTAGTTCCCCCCATTCTTTTTATATGAAGGATTCTATTATATCTTTTCATTCATATGAAAAGGATGACTTCATAATAAAAAATAAATGGAAAAAAGAACTAAATCAAATTATTTTTTCATCTTAAAAGCATCCTTTTTTATATGGCTGAATTCCTTGTTCATATGGCGATACAAAAAAAAAGAAAGTCAAATTATGAAAACAGACTTCAAAATTAATAAAAAAAACCCATTTGGTTGGCCAATTTTCCAACAAGGAAGTGCAGAATCTACCTAATGGGTTGGATTGCGTGCTGGATCTCATTGTTGTGGGTTTTTAAAAAAATGTTTTTGAAAAAAATGGGAACAAGATGCTGGCCATGTGAAAAATTATTTTTTCCTCACAAAAAAAAGGATTACCTCCAAATAAAAAATGATCTTTTTTCATGCAGGCTAAATTCTTTTTTCATTCCAAGCAGCTATCCAAACAACCATACCAAGCATGTTTAGAACCAACATTTTAATATTTAATAACTTTGGAAAGGATTCATATTTTCCACAAAACCAGTGAAAGGCACCACTGTAGCCCTAGCCCTTTCTACCCTGAAAATTTCAAACCAAAACTCCAAGCCATCTGGGCAGTAAGCTATGACAAAATAAAATGGCTCTTATGTCTCAGAATGTCTCTCATCTACGAGTTGTTGGTATCTTACAGTACGTCGCACCTTTAAAAATCATGATCTTGAGATTTTCAGCATACTCATCTGTAAGGATGCTTATACTAGATTTTGTGTTTTAAAGGATACCTAAACAACATTGTGCAACAAACTATTCCAAAACCTGACTTCACAGGGGATTAAAGGAAAGGCTGCTGTATACATTAATGCAAAAACTAAAGTTTTATAATTACCTAAATGTGGTTCCAAAGCATTTGAAAAATGTAAAATCAGCCTTCCAATTAAAAAAAAACTGCCTTAACTGCTTCCTAAAATGGCCACCAAATGTGTTAAGTGATGATGTAACTGGAGCCAGAGTCAGAGAGCTATATGGCTCTCTATAGGGCTAACTAGTGCTGTTTTCCCTTTGTTTAGAATTGTTTCACCAAAATGGTCAAAACAATGTGTTTTATTTTGATCAATACACGTGTTAGGCTGTGGTTCTGTTCATTTTGTTTACTTTAACATGCTGAAATTGTGTTTTAATCCAACTGACTTTCTCTTTGGCAAACCACAGTGCAGTACAAATCTTAAATAACATGGTGATCTAGTAGTTATGGCGGATCCAGGATGTTACAATGTGGAGGCGCTGGGATGGTGTGCATACTTGGTATGCACTATTTAACATTTGCATTAAACCTTTATATTGTCTGCTATTATTCTATTTTAGTACATTTTTGACAGAACCTACAAATGTAATCCTTAGTTTTGAATGTAAGCATTTTTACAATCAATAAATCAGAATTCTTCAACAAAGTGAAATGCAGCAGCAGCAGCAAGCAAGTAAGTTACAAAGCGGGGGTGCAACTGCACCCTTTACCACCCCCTACATCCACCACTTGTTTGTAGCAAAGTTCTTGTGTAGTCCAATGCCAGAGTCATACTTCCTTGAAAATCAAAAATATGATTGTCTTGTCTTCTTTTTCCATGAGAAAATAATAATAATAAGAATCAGCATTTATATAGTGCTTTTCATATACATTGTATCCCAAAAATGCTTTACAAGCAATGCTAGACTGGTAGTGAAGTGACTGAACGTGTAGTGGCAGCCATTTCACACAGTAATACCCACACACAACCTTGGACAATTGCTTGAACTAGTTTTATGGGAAGGGGAATATTGGCCAGGACAATGGGGTCACATAGTGATCATGGTGCTGACTGCCCCACATCTTATATCTCACAGTGATCTGCTCACATTTCTCCCCTTCTGTCTTCCCCCTTCCCTGAATATAGCAGTACCTTGCAGGAATGACCTTCTCAGTCCCCCTCTGGTATTCATTATTCACTCCTTCTCCCTACATCAAGAACTGGTGAGCTCATCACCCTTCTGCATCATGAATGCAGGTAGTACAGTCCCTGGGTTTTTTGACATATCAAAAATAAACAAATCTCTCCAGTAAATCAGGCTGATAGCAACAGGGAACAAGGGGAAAGATGGGATTTCCTATCCTTAAAAGATCTAGGCTGCCTTTGATTAGGCACTATTAAGCACGCTTGCCTCTGAGGCCGGGAGATCAGAGGGCTGTGGGTTCAGTTTCCACATCTGGCACTTGGGTTAATATCCCAGTACTGACACTGTAGTGCAGCATGAGAGGGGTGCTGCACTTCTGAGGTGCCATCTTTTGGATGAGACGTTAAACCGAGGTCCCATCTGCCTGGATTGGTGGTAGTTCAGGTGGATGTTAAAGATCCCATGGCACTTATCGAAAGATCAGAGGAATTTCCCCGGTGTCCTGGCCAAATTTCCCTCATTCACTAAAAATACCACCAACAGCTTAATCTGGTTCAAGGTCAGTTGGCATTCATCTGTATCCCCTTCCCCCGAGTCATGCCTGAAAATAGGCAAGATTTGTCTAGTGCACTTACCCGGTCAACAAAAACTAAATAGATAAAAATAAATAAAATGATGGGTGTGCACATCGTTATGCACGTCATTTAATAGTGCCTAATCATAGGTGGCTTACCCCATGTGCCCTGCTGCTATCAGCCTGGCTTACCAGAAGATAACATTTATTATTAATATGTAAAAATAACATGGGAGACTGTGCTAACCACATTCATGATGCAGAAGGATAGTGAGGCCAGGTATATCCAGCACCGTAGAAGTGAGGTTATCCCAGCATTAACCACACCCTAGAGTGCATTATTGCTATTATGCAATTGCTTTTTTGCAAAAATGGAAAATAAAGACATTAAAAAATGCTCTTTTAAATGCATTTTTAGCATTTTTTCTATACGTAGGTCTATATACATAAAAAAGTCCCTTGCTACTAGTGCTGGCTGAGTAGGTGTCCATGTGTGTATCTCTGTTTAACTGTCATGGTCTTAATCTTTCTCTTCTGTTTTGTGTTTTTCTTTTATGCATCCCAGAACACAGTGACACGCTGCCCCATGCCCACCCCATCTTGTCCAGTATTTTTTTTTGTTTTAGTTTTAGCAATTTATACTGCAGGCTCTGAAAGGGATGTTCACAGAAACTGCTTACTGAGGATAAATGGGGTTTCACTGTTGAGTTGGCTAGTGAGTGGAGACCAACTTTCACTTTCGGCATGTGTATGTGAAGAGTTTAGCGATGTACGTTACTTGCTGTAGTGAGTGAAGATTGTAGGGAGGATAAGAAGTTCTAAAAAAGCTAAGAGTTTGCCATCCACAGAGAGAAAGGAAACTGCAGCTGGCCATCTTAATTTACCACGATGTTGACTACTGGTGGTCATGTGCTGTTTTTATCGCTAAGAATGGGTAGAAAAGTGAAGCCATCAGTTAGGCTGAGGGTCATCATATACAAAAATCAAGTTATTTACTGAAACTTCAGGCACTTGTTGCTTTGAAAGTCTGGCACGATTGGGAAAATGGGGGTGGGGATGTGATGTGATGTTGCCAGTCTCTGGTTGCTGCTGACTTGCGGTCCACTACAGTGCTGATGAGGGGGAGAGCATTGATATTTCTTTTTTGTTTGTGTGGTCATGTGTGTTGGACCTTCATACAGTGAGGTTATACTCAGATAACCTCATTGTCACAGGTACACACACTAACCAGTCAAAGTCCAGGAAATTTTCTTGCCATTGTAAAATTTTTCATTTTCTCCCTAAATCTATATCATGCCCCCTTATGGATAAATCCATATCTGTCCTATTCATTGTATTGCTGTGATGCTTATAAATTAGCGGTGGGATATTCAGACTCCACCAGGCTGTGGCACAAGCCTGGGTGCAGCGCAACTGGGATGTGTCAGGGTGCTGACAGGGTGATATTCAACGGTGATGAGCCATGGCCCAGCACCATTAAATATCGCTCCATGGCCACCTGCACAGTGCATGGCGTAGTGGCACTGCACCAGTGCGTGGCCAGAGAGGAGCAGCGGGATGCACTAACGCAAATGTCATTGTGCTAGGTGCATCAACCGGGATATTCAGCGGTGGACATGCAAATGGGGCCATAATGCATGCAAGGTGCAAATGGGGCCATTTGCATGTCATTATGGCTCCATTTGCATGCAGGTGCAACAATCCCTGGCACCCTGCACCTGGCACCCTGCTAGGCAGCAGCCGTTGGGGACTGATGCCCCCTGTCCCCACTGGCAACGTGCTCCGATGCCCGATCGCAGGCTGTATATAGTTAATAACACCCTGGTGGTCCAGTGGACCTATCCCCTTGCCCCACCGTAGACTGTAAATATGAAGAACCTCCCTGGTGGTTCAGTGGACCGCTCTCCTTGCCCGATCATGAGCTGTAATAGGATTTAACCTCCCTGGTGGTCCAGTGGACCTCTCTCCTTGCCTGATCATGGGCTGTAATAGGATTTAACCTCCCTGGTGGTCCAGTGAACTTATCACCATGCCTGATCGCAGGCTGTAACATTAACTAACCACCCTGGTGGTCCAGTGGACCTATCTCCATGCCCAGTCGTGGGTTGTAATATCGTAAACACTCCCTGGTGGTCTAGCGATACCCATTGCCCCCTCCCAACCCGCCCACTCATTCCGCCACCCACCCCGCTCAGTGGTGGGAGGCGGCACCCACCCACAAGCCACCCGGCTGCCCGCCAACTAACGCGTACAGTACAGCTGTAAGCCCATTGGTCTACAGCATGAGGCCAATGGGCATGCAGACTGTACCGTACTACAGTTCCAATATGTGAATGGATCCATTCATATCGGGTTCAATGTAGTACAGCTCGCTCTCATGCCCATTGGCCCTCATGGACCAATGGGCATATAGCTACTGTACACCATCAGTCGGCGGGCAGTTGGGCGAAGCTTGCGGGTGCGGTGCTGCCACCCGCCGCTGACTGGGGGGGGCGGGGTGGCTGGAATGAGTGGGCAGGTTGGGAGGGGGTACGGGTACCGCTAGACCACCAGGGAGTGTTTATGACATTACAGCCCATAATCGGGCATGAAGATAGGTCCACTGGACCACCAGGGAGGTTACACCTTATTACAGCCCGCAATCAGGCAAGGAGAGAGGTCAACTGGACCAACAGCGAGGTTCTTCATTTTTACATCCTGCGATCGGGCATGGAAGGGGTGCTATGCCACTGGACGATGCTGCCAGAGCTCGGGTGACCACCCACAGCTGGCAGCTGCCGTGTTGCACCCTACATTATGGCAGCTCACCTGTGGGTGGCCAGCTGTTGCTCCAATATTTTTTGGCTTAACTGTGTGCGGCGCATGTAGGGGTTGTGGCTGTATATTCACAGCACATCCCAGGATGAATATCGGGATGTGCAGAATATGCATGGACATGCACCCCACTTGTGCTGCATACATTACAGATGCGCCCCAGTGCATCGGGATTTGTGCCATGCACTTTCCCCTTTTGAATATCGCACCGGGTTGCATCAGTGGGTTTCGCATGGTGCAACTCTGTTGCTCCATGCACAACCCATTTGAATATCCCACCCTTGGTATGTAACAATACCTACTAAACTATGGGCATCACAATCCTACAATCAGATTAGCTGAGACAGCCACCTGGAAATTACCTATTTCCCCACAATTTCTGCATAATGTACCAAAATGGTCCAAAATCACTACATGCTCAACACTTTTTCAAAACTTAATAATTGCCTTTGTTTCTCCAACTGCTTTAGCCAGAAATCTACTGGCACACAACCAACATTGAAAACTAAACATCAAGGCCCCCATATTCAAAGGAGATGAGTGGCGCATTTCAGCAGAAAAGGGAGATGAGCCACTCACATCCAACAATGTGACGCAGTGCAATATTCAAAGGGGAATGATGTGCTGCATACAAGTGAATGGGCCAGTGCACAACAGTAATGTATGTCATGCAAGTGGAGGGGGTGATCCCATGAATAAGCTGCACATCTGCATATTCAGAGGAAATACACCCCTCAATGTTCAGAAATATACAGTCCAAAGATAGGCCATGAAAAGCTGGCTTAAGTCAGCCAGCCAGCCAGCCACAGGTGGGCCATGGAAGTACACACAGGTGCACAGAAGTCTGCCAGCCCCAGTGGTCAAATGACACCCCATCATTGATCCCCGATTGCACTAGAATACATGCTGCCCATGCCATAATATAGTGTCAACCCCTCTTCCCATCTCTGATCCTTGATCGCACCTGAAATCAAACCCGATACCATTTCCATAGTGTAGTGACCCCCCCACCCACTCAGGTACTCACATCCCAACCCCCCATACCAGCATGTCCCTACATCTGGTGAGCAGCACAGCCCTCCTCACACCTCCATGGCTGCCCACCATCTGCACTGTCAATGACATCATAAAGTAAATACTACACACCCATTGGTGTCAACCAATGAGCATGTAGTATATACAGTGCACTGTCATTGACACTGCAGTCAGCAGGCAGTCAAGGAGATGTGATGAGGGCTGTGCTGCTTTCCAGCTGCAGGGCATGCTGGGATGGGGGATTGGGGTGGGATGCGAGTACCTGAGTGGGTGGGGGGACACTACAGTAAGGAAATTATATCAGGTTCAATTTCTGGTGTGATCAAGGATCAGGGATGGGGATGGGATTGACACTATATTATGGCAAGGGATGGCACATATTCTTGTGTGATGGGGGAATAGGGATGGGGAGGGGGTTGCTGCTACAGTACAGGTTGGGAATGCACTGATTATAGTGCGACTGGAGATTGGGAGGGGGCCACTGAACTGCCAAGGATCGGGGATGCCTGTTCTGGGTATGTATCCAGTCAGGCCTGGGGAAGGGCTGGTCTGACACATTTCACCAGGCACAGTCATGCTAATGAGCTCATAATTACCATGCATGAGGCCCATATGTACCATGCATGTCCAATGAGCTCATCAGCATTTTTTTGCTGAATATCATCATTTGGGGAATGGTGCATACAGGTATGTGCCACGCATGTCTCCAATGGCACTATTCAGCCCCAGACACTGGATGTGCTGCTCCTCTCATGGCAGCCGTTAACTTTGGTCACACATCTAGGGTCCAGTATTCAAAAAGAATACACAATTTGTTGAGATTACGCATTCTGTTTGAATATCCCTTTCAAAGTCAGCCAGTGCAGCAATTTGTGCTGCACATCTATATGCGTCATGCACCCGAGCCACTCTGAATATTCTGGCTCAAGTTCATTCCCAACAGCATAACAGTAAACATTTCAACTCCAAACATTTAATGAAACAAAACTCACTGAAACGTCACATATCAAACAGCTAGTCGACACTCTGAGCCACTGAAACTGCAGCTGCCACTTCTAAAACTCCTCCCGATCTTCTCAATCTCTCTCCTTGCCTCCACAAGGACCCAGTTTCTATTCTTGTATCCCTCCTTCCTGTTTTCACCTCTGCTATAAATGTCCCTTTCTCCCTTTTTTGTTAAAAAAGCTATTTCTTAAATTTATTACATGGTAGCTTTCAATGGAGACAGCAATATTCCTATCCAGTCTCTGCTGCCCTGAGCCTCCCTCTCACATTCAACTCTCTGCTCTGTTTTACAATAGCATTTGTGGCAGAGAGCAACATATTGATTCCATTTCAAATTAGCAAGTATATTTTTTTAAATAAAAAAATGACAGCATATGGGCAGTGTGCAGGGACAGGGCTCTACGATGCCGGTTTGACAACAGTTTTGTCGACCACAAGTTGCAGTTGACATAATTCCAGTGTGTCTCCTGATCCATTTTTACCTCAGGAGGCTTTGCCCCTCAAACCCCCCATGCAGGGGTGCTCTGCCCCTGCTCTCCCCATATTAAGGATCCTCAACTTCAGTTGGAGTTGACTCAGGGAGGGGGTGCAGGACCGGGAGACAGTGTTCCCCTGTGTTGGGTGCATCAACACAGCGACCTGTCGGCAACCTGTCAGTTTTGTCTGTGGGTTGGTAGGTCACTGTGTTGGTGTCACTGTTGGGGGGCACATCCAGGGACAGATAGCAACACACACTGTCTAGAAGATGTTATACTTACCTTCCTAACAATCCAATGTGGTCACCTATCCAGTCTCCACTTTAATCTCTATGTCTCCTTTTTCCTAAAATTAAATAAAAAATGTTTACTCTTGTGCACTATGTACCCTGATAAGAACCACAATTATTTACTAGTTGCTCTGCCTTGTTTGTTATGCTAGCCCAGCTTATCCTTCCTCCTCCCTCCTCCCTTTCCTTCCCTCCCTGCTGTCCTCTTCAAGCCCCGATTTTCAGTAATTATACCTGTGTGTAATATAATAGCTGTACCTTGTTGTATCATGTATAATTTGGAAAATGAATAAAGAATCTCTAAAAGAAATTAATAAATAAAAAATACATATCAATCTAATCACTGATAAAGAAGAGATGGGGGATAAGGGTCAAGAGCAACACAACATTCTTCTCATTCACCTGCCTACAATGGGGAGGGGAGACTATGTTGCCAACAGAGGAAGGATGTTTCCTGAATAATCATTAAAAAAACATTAATGTACAATTTTTATAACTGATTTTCCAGTCTTTTCTTACATACAATAATATCCAATATATAAGTGCAATAATGCATTCCAGGTTATATGGTGATCAGTGCTGGCCAAACAGTCACCCTGGTACTCCAGTACAGCAGAGGCTTTTCCAATATGTTAAGGTGCCTGGTGTCTGCCAAATACGCATACATCATGCACTGTACACCATGCAGTCCTTACAACTCATCAGCCTCCTCCTCCTTCTCCTCCACATCTGCAATTCCCATCTGGGACAAAACACACAAAAGTGAATTTATTGTAATTGTTCCTGTCTCCATTCCTGTTTTTTTTCCAATCAGTTTGACTAAGATTGTAGCAACACCCAGTCTATTATCACTGTCATGTTGTGCCCAGCATAATTGTGGCTGTAACATCTGTGCCCCATGAACCCCTACTACTACTTGATTGGTTATGTTTTTGTACCTGATCATGCCCACTTTCTAGTATTGATGACAGGCCCTTTTTATATTGATTGTGCACATATGCAAGAAACATGTTGCAGCAGGTTTCTCCAGAAGCAGGTTGTGGAGGCATGGCACTGTTGTGCCCAATGCCCCCACAGCCTGCAAACGCTTGTCCCCTGTCCCCCAATGCTGTGGCACGCTGCTGCTGACACTAGTTCGGCCAGCGTGCCACAACTTTCTAAAAATCAGCCGCTGCAATCAGGGGCCGCCTCGTCATTACAGCGTCAGCCATCGGCTACAATGAGGGAGTGACCCGTCATTGCAGGGAGTGATATGGGACCCGATATTGTTTGTGAGACATGGCGGTGGCTTGCCGCCATATTCACAAAACAATATACCCATGTTTATTTGCGATGGGGAGCCCACTCCCGTCAGCATAATGTACCGCCCATTTATTTTCTGCGGCGGGTGCCCCAATCCCGTCAGCGAGAATCCCTTTGTTGTTTGCCGATGGAGGTGCCCAATCCCCGTCGGCAGAAAATAATTCCCTGCCCTGTTGTTGTTTGATGACAGGAGTGCCCAATCCCCTGTCGGCTACAGCTGCCCCCAAAAAACAAGTCCAGTGGCACGCTGGGGGCCCACTCCAGCGTGCCACATGCCCCTTTTGTTGTTTGTTGATGGGGGTGCCCAATCCCTCATTAGCTACAGTTGCTCCCCAAAGCAAGAGTCCTTTGTGGCACGCTGGGAGCCCACCCCAGCATGCCACATGCCCCTGTAAAGCTAAAAATGGTCCTGTGACGTTTTTTCTTTTTTATTACCCGAAAAAAAGGAAACAGTCCCTCGTTGTCTCCCTGCCCCCCTCCCACAACCTGTACCCACCCACTGCACACCCTACCTCCCCACATCCCTCCCTCACCCCATACTTACCTCCGGCTTGGCGCCTTGATCTTCGCTGGACCGGGAACACGTCTGCACTCTTCAAAGCCAACCACGAACTGAGGAAATGCAGGTAAGCTGTATAATGTAATACATGGGTTTTTTTCGACTTTAGTGCATATCTTGGGCATTTTGGGGAATTTTTCCACCAAATTTTTAACATGGGTTTTTTGGGACCCCTCATCATGAATTCTTGAACTGTCATGGTGTTAATCAGCCCTGAAAGGTGGTTTCGTGGTCACTGTGCAGAATCACCATTCAGGGCAGATTAATGAACCGACAGTGCAGTGTTCATGAGGTGGGCTCTCAAAAAGCCTATGTTGCAAATTTGGTGGAAAAAAATCCAAAAAATGACTGTTTTACGAGCATGCATTGCGCAGTTGCTACATACGCTTGTAACTTCGTGAATATACAATATTTTCATGCTAGATTTTCAACATTGGCAATTTGTCACACCTCCTTGTGAGCAGTATAGCTGTCATTGTTCACATCCTGGCCGAAATGTGTTTTCGCAATTCTGGCACAGAGTAGCATGGTTGCTGTGGGAAATCAGTGTTCAAGACAGATTAAGAAAAGACAGTGACACTGTTCATGAGCAGAGGTCCTTAAATGCCTATGTTGAAACTTTGGTAACGATACTCCATAAAATGACTGTGTTACAAGCGTGCGTTGCGCAGTTGGCAAGCATGCTCGTAACTTCACAAATGTATAATATTTTCACTCCAGATTTTCAACATTGCCATTTTCCCACACCTACCTATGAACAGTGCAGCTGTCATTTTTCCCATCCTGGCTGAAATGTGTTTTCGCACTTCTGGTGCAAAATAGAGCAGTCACTGTGGGAAATCACTGTCTGGGACAGATTAAGAAAATGGCAATGATACTGTTCATGAGCAGAGGTCCTAAAATGCCAATGTTGAAAATTTGGTGATGATAGCCCATCAATTGACTGTGTTACAAGTGTGCGTTGCGCACTTTCCATGCACCCATGTAACTTTGCAGATTTGTAATATTGTCACACCAGGTTTTCAACAGTGCCATTTTTTCACACCTCCTTATAAGCATTACAGCTGTCAGTTTTCACATCCTGACTGAAATGTATTTTCACAGTTCCGGCGCAGAATAACGTGGTTACTGTGGGAAGTCAGTGTTCAGGACAGATTAAGAAATTGACAGTGGCACTGTTCATGAGCAGAGGTCCTAAAATCCCTATGTTGAAAATTTGGTGATGAAACGCCATAACATGACTGTGTTACAAGTGTGCGTTGAATTGTTTCCATGCGCCCTTGTAACTACGCAAATTTGTAATACTGTTACGCCACATTTTCAACAGTGACATTTTTCCACAACTCCTTATGAACACTACAGCTGTCATTTTTCACATCCTGGCTAAAATATGTTTTTGCACTCCTGCCGGACAATAGCACGGTCACTCTGGGAAATCAGTATTTGGGACAGATTAAGATCGACCGAGTGAGAGGGCGGAGTGACCGAGCCCAACTGAGCTCTGTCAGGACTGCTGCGGATTTGTTTGTGAGCAGAGAAAGGCCTCAGCACAAGAGCCCAGTACAAAAGGGCAGCCTGCAGCACTGGGAGAAATAGAGTGAGAGAGCGAGTGAGGGAGGGGGAGTGAGCGAACTCACTGAAGAGCTGTCAGGACTGCTACGGATTTCTTTGTTGGCAGAAAAAGGCGTCAATACAGGCAGGGGCCCAGTACAACAGGCCAGCCTGCAGCGGTGGGAGAAACAGTATGAGTGAGTGAGACAAGGGGACTTAGTCAGCTCACTAGAGCTCAATCAGGACTGCTGGGATTTCTTTGTGGGCAGAAAAAGGCGCCAATGCAGGCAGGAGCCCCGTACAAAAGGGCAGCTTGCAGCACCAGGACAAACAGAATGAGCAATGAGAGAGGAAGACTGCCAGACCTCAACGGAGCTCTGTCAAGACAACTGTGGAGTTCTTTGTAGACAGACAAAGGTGCCAACACAACCAGGAGACCCATACAAAAGCGCAGTCTGCGGCGCCAAGAGAAACAGAATAAGCAAATGACAGAGCGGTAGTGAGCAAGCTCAACAGAGCTCTACTGTGACTACTGCAGATTTCTTTGTGGGCAGAAAATGCAGCAACACCAGGCCAAGGAGCCAGTACAAAAGGCCAGCTACTTGGTCTTGACACGAAGCGAATGTGAGAGTGACAGTGGGAGTGAGTGAGCTCAGTGGAGCTGTGTCGGACTGCTGCAGATTTCTTTCTGACCAGAAAAAGTCACCATTGCAGGCAGGAGCCCAGTACAAAAGGGCAACCTGCAGTGCCAGGAGACACAGAACGAGCGAGTGAGGGAGGAGGAGTGAGCGAGCTCAACGGAGCTTTGTTGTGACTGCCATAACATGACTGTGTTACCAGCGTGCACTGAACTGTTTCCATGCACCCTTGTAACTTCGCAAATTTGTAATACTGTCACGCCACATTTTCAACAGTGGCATTTTTCCACAACTCCTTATGAACACCAAAGCTGTCATTTTTCACATCCTGGCTACAGTATGTTTTTGCACTCCTGCCAGACAACAGCACGGTCACTCTGGGAAATCAGTGTTTGGGACAGATTAAGATCGACTAAGTGAGAGGGTGGAGTGACCGAGCTCAACTGAGCTCTGTCAGGACTGCTGCAGATTTGTTTGAGGGCAGACAAAAGCCCCAACACAAAAGCCCAGTACAACAGGCCAGCCTGCAGTGGTGGGAGAAACAGTATGAGCGAGTGAGACAAGGGGACTTAGTCAGCTCACCAGTGCTGTATCAGGACTGCTGGGATTTCTTTGTGGGCAGAAAAAGGCGCCAATGCAGGCAGGAGCCCCGTACAAAAGGGCAGCTTGCAGCACCAGGACAAACAGAATGAGCGATGAGAGAATAAGACTGCCCGACCTCAACGGAGCTCTGTCAGGACAGCTGCGGAGTTCTTTGTGGACAGACAAAGGTGCCAACACAGCCAGGAGACCCATACAAAAGCGCAGTCTGTGGCGCCAAGAGAAACAGAATGAGCGAGTGACAGAGCGGTAGTGAGCGAGCTCAGCGGAGCTCTACTGTGACTGCTGCAGATTTCTTTGTGGGCAGAAAATGCAGCAACGCAGGCAGGAGCCCGCTACAAATGGCCAGCTTGCAGTGCGGACAGAAACAGAATGCGAGAGTGACAGAGGAGGAATGAGCTAGCTCAGTGGAGCTGTGTCTGGACTGCTTCAGATTTCATTCTGACCAGAAAAAGCCACCAATGTAGGCAGGAGCCCAGTACAAAAGGGCAGCCTGCAGTGCCAGGAGACACAGAATGAGCGAGTGAGGGAGGTGGAGTGAGTGAGCTCAACGGAACTTTGTTGGGACTGCCATAACATGACTGTGTTACCAGAATGCACTGAACTGTTTCCATGCACCCTTGTAACTTCGCAAATTTGTAATACTATCACTCCACATTTTCAACAGTGGCATTTTTCCACAACTCCTTATGAACACCAAAGCTGTTATTTTTCACATCCTGGCAACAGTATGTTTTTGAACTCCTGCCAGACAACAGCACAGTCACTCTGGGAAATCAATGTTTGGGACAGATTAAGATCGACTAAGTGAGAGGGCGGAGTGACCGAGCTCAACTGAGCTCTGCCAGGACTGCTGCAGATTTGTTCATGGGCAGAGAAAGGCCTCAACACAAGAGCCCAGTACAAAAGGGCAGCCTGCAGCACTGGGAGAAACAGAACGAGAGAGCGAGTGAGGGAGGGAAGTGAAGCGAACTCACGAGAGCTATCAGGACTGCTGGGATGTCTTTGTGGGCAGAAAAAGGCGTCAATACAGGCAGGGGCCCAGTACAACAGGCCAGCCAGCAGCAGTGGGAAAAACAGTATGAGCAAGTGAGACAAGGGGACTTAGTCAGCTCACCAGAGCTCTATCAGGACTGCTGGGATTTCTTTGTGGGCAGAAAAGGGTGCCAATGCAGGTAGGAGCCTTGTACAAAAGGGCAGCTTGCAGCACCAGGACAAACAGAATGAGCGATGAGAGAGGTAGACTGCGCAACCTCTACGGAGCTCTGTCAGGACAGCTGCGGATTTCTTTGTGAACAGACAAAGGTGCCAACGCAGCCAGGAGCCCCATACGAAAGTGCACTCTGCAGTGCCAAGAGAAACAGAATGAGCGAGTGACAGAGCGGTAGTGAGCGAGCTCAACGGAACTCTACTGTGACTGCTACATGTTTCTTTGTGGGCAGAAAATGCGGCAATGCAGGCAGGAGCCCAGTACAAATGGCCAGCTTGCAGCGCCGGCAGAAATGGAATGCGAGAGTGACAGAGGGAGAATGAGCGAGCTCAGTGGAGCTGTGTCGGGACTGCTTCAGATTTCTTTCTGACCAGAAAAAGCCACCAATGCAGGCAGGAGCCCAGTACAAAAGGGCAGCCTGCAGCGCCAGGAGACACAGAACGAGGGAGTGAGGGAGGGGGAGTCAGTGAGCTCAACGGGGCTTTGTTGGGACTGCTGCAGATTTGTTTGTGGGCAGAAAAGGGCAGCAATGCATGGAGGGGCCCAGTACAAAAGGGCAGCCTGCAGTGGCAGGAAAACCAGAATGAGCGAGTGAGTGAGCTTAACAGAGCTGTATTATCACTGCTGCAAATTTCTTTGTGGGCATAAGAAGGCACCAACACAGGCAGGAGCCCAGTAGAAAAGGGCAGCCTGCAGCGCCGGCAGAACAGAATGAGCGAGTGAGAGAAGGGGAGTGAGTTGAGCTCAACAGAGCTTTGTTGGGACTGCCATAACATGACTGTGTTACTAGCGTGCACTGAACTGTTTCCACGCACCCTTGTAACTTCGCAAATTTATAATACTGTCACACCACATTTTCAACAGTGGCATTTTTCAACAACTCCTTATGAACACCAAAGCTGTCATTTTCACATCCTGGCTACAGTATGTTTTTGCACTCCTGCCAGACAATAGCATGGTCACTCTGGGAAATCAGTGTTTGGGACAGATTAAGATCCACCGAGTGAGAGGGGGGAGTGACCGAGCTCAATTGAGCTCTGCCAGGACTGCTGCGGATTTGTTTGTGGGCAGACAAAGGCCCCAACACAAGATCCCAGTACAAAAGGGCAGCCTGCAGCACTGGGAGAAACAGAACAAGAGAGCGAGTGAGGGAGGGGAAGTGAGCGAACTCACCAAGGAAATGTCAGGACTGCTGCAGATTTCTTTGTGGGCAGAAAAAGGTGTCAATACAGGCAGGGGCCCAGTACAACAGGCCAGCCTGCAGCGGTGGGAGAAACAGTATAAGCGGGTGAGACAAGGGGACTTAGCTCACCAGAGCTCTATCAGGACTGCTGAGATTTATCTGTGGGCAGAAAAAGGTACCAATGCAGGCAGGAGCCCCATACAAAAGGGCTGCTTGCAGCTCCAGGACAAACAGAATGAGCGATGAGAGAGGAAGACTGTGCGACCTCAACGGAGCTCTGTCGGGACAGCTGCGGATTTCTTTGTGGAAGCCAGGAGCCCCATACAAAAGCACAGTCTGCGGCCCCAAGAGAAACAGAATGAGTGAGTGACATAGTGGTAGTGAGCGAGCTCAATGGAGCTCTAGTGTGACTGCTGCAGATTTCTTTGTGGGCAGAAAATGCAGCAACACAGGCAGGAGCTCAGTACAAATGGCCTAGCTTGCAGCGCCGGAAGAAACGGAATGCGAGAGTGACAGAGGGGGAGTGAGCGAGCTCAGTGGAGCTGTGTCGGGACTGCTTCAGATTTCTTTCTGACCAGAAAAAGCTGCCAATGCAGGCAGGAGCCCAGTACAGAAGGGCAGCCTGCAGCACCAGGAGACACAGAATGATCGAGTGAGGGAGGGGGAGTCAGTGAGCTCAACGGGGCTTTGTTGGAACTACTGCAGATTTGTTTGTGGGAAGAAAAAGGCAGCAATGCATGCAGGGGCCCAGTACAAAAGGGCAGCCAGCAGTGGCAGGAAAACCAGAATGAGTGAGTGAGTAAGCTCAACAGAGCTGCATTGTAACTCCTGCAAATTTATTTGTGGGCATAAGAAGGCAGCAACACAGGCAGGAGCCCAGTAGAAAAGGGCAGACTGCAGCTCCGGCAGAACAGAATGAGTGAGTGAGAGAAGGGGAGTGAGCGAGCTCAATGGAGCTTTGTCGGGACTGCTGCACATTTCTTTGTGGGCAGAAAAAGGCACCAACAGAGACAGGAGCCCAGTACAAAAGGGCAGCCTGCAGCGTCAGGAGAACCAGAATGAGTGAGTGAGACAGATGGAGTGAGCGACCTCAATGGAGCTCTATCGGGACAGCTGTGGATTTCTTTGTGGGTAGAAAAAGCCACCAACACAGGCAGGAGCCCAATACAAAAGGTCAGCCTGCAGCACCAGGAGAAACAGAATGAACAAGTCAGACAGGGGGAGTGAGCCACCTCAATGGAGCTCTGTCGGGACAGCTGCATATTTCTTCCTCAGCAGAACAAGGTGCCAACGCAGGCAATAGCCCACTACAAAAGAGCAGCCTGCTGCACCGGGACAAACAGACTGTGCCAGTGACAGAGGGCCACTGAGCGAGCTCAACAGACCAACGCAATCAACATTCGGCATTGACAAATGCTTGTTATATTGTAGGCCCAGCATGGTGGCAATACTAAAATCTGCATGCTACAGAATGTTGAAAATATAGGTATTGTAGTCAAATACTTGCAGCATGTGTTCTATTAAGACAGTTTCCCCTATCTTCACCTACCGCTTGCAGCTGCTGTACATTTAACAATGTCTCCACCTGGGATGGCCTGACTGATACATGCAGATGCAGTCTCACCACTCAGTGACTATCTGGCATGTTCAGCTGGCCTCAGAATTATGATCATGCCATCCATTAGTTGCCATTGTTCTGATGTGAGAGACGTCAATACTCCAGAACCGTTATTGCTTGTATGCAGCAGCAGGTATTCAAAGATGTCTTTGTACTGCTTATACAAGCGCTTCAATCATGTACACTGTTGAGTTCCATGAGGTGATGACTTCCAGTTTTCAGATGGTGCTGAGGTAGCCACAGATCTTTCTGGAATGAGCAAAGTGGGCACATATGTGGTTGGCCACATAAAGTATCGACTTGATTTCATGCTATGATAGAAACTCCTACACTACTATATTAAGGCAATGTGCCATGCATGCAACCTGGAAAAATCCACCATCGTTAATGCATTTAACCACATTAGAGTCATTGTTGCTTGCAATGAAAACTGGTTTTAGGGAATGTGAGTACAGCCACCCATCAATTTCATTCAAGATCAGTTCTAACATGTTCTGAGCCATGTGTGAGACTGTTACACTCTTCATTGCAGCTTGTCATGCTGGCGAATCCACAGAATGTTGCTACCACTGCATCTTGGCTTTGTACAATTTATTTCCATTACAGAATCAAATAATACCCCAGGTACCTGTGACCAATTGGCTGTTTTACATAGCTATGTTTGGCCACTGGCTACATATGCATACTAAGATGTACTGTATGTATGGTGATACTGAATGCTGCAGGGCATTTATCACCGTGTGTGTGACAGTCCAGTAAAGTTCTGGAATATCATGAGTGGAGAAATAGGATTGTGACATACACTACCATTTTTGACAGGTACCAATCATCAGCCTTCAGAATCTTGCATTCTCCACAAAAGAGAGTAACAATAGATCAATTGTCAGCATTTCTGTGCTTGCTGTATTAAGGTCTAATGCAACAGCATGATTACGTAGGTATTTGGTATGACACTGAAACATACTCTGCAGTATACAGTAGGCTGCACCTTTTGGGGTGTTGGGCTTGTAAGACCAAACAACTGGATTCTGCTGACTGGTGGCATGTCTGGTGAAAGTAGCCTTTGACTCGGTGGGGGCGGGCTCACAGATGTTGAACCAATGAATGACATAATTTTTCGTGTCTTATGGACTGGGGTTGATGTGCTTTGATGACTCTGGCTGCTACTACTCAAATCACCACTGCTACTCTGGCACTACTAGGTAATCCTACTGATTCCTCCTCCTCATGTCTGTAGTAGTTGCCTGCCACCAGTTCTGACTCGACTGGGACTGTATCCATGCAACTTCAGGATGCCTTGCACAATGAGGGTGATAATGGAGAAGGCTCCTCGCCCTGTAACAGCTTCCCTTTGGTGCTGAGTCCAGTGTAACAGGTGATTGGATTTGAGTTGTGTTTGTTGCCCACCTGTGCCTAGGTGGCTCCCCTTTCTCCCAAGGCTAATGCACACTCTACATAGTCGGCAGATTGCAACTCTTTAGTCAGCTGGGTCCAGAATGTAAAAATCCAAACGGGATTTTGTAGCCCTTGTTTTTACATGGCAGTGGATAGGGTACTGAGTCATTGGAGGGGTGGAAATGGGTGTATTGGGGGATGATTTTGGCAGTCCTGTGACAGTATGTGATTCATGCTCTGTTGTTATTGGCTCAACAGTGCTAACAGCAACAACACTTGGAGGACTTGAGGGGGTCTTTGATTATCCTCTGAAACTGTGGTATATGAGCCACCACTGGCTCAGCAGTATGGACCTTACTTTTTTTTAGGTTCCCATAGAGCGTCCGGATCATCAACCACATCCCCAACTAGGCTAATACCCTACTCTTCAGATCTTTCCTCCTCATCATCATCACTTTCTCCACCCTCTATTTCTTTCTCAGCTTCTGATTCCCTGAATGAAACAGTTAGATTTCTCGAATCAGACTGTGCGTCATGCTCAAGGTCAACACCAGTTTTGGGAACAACTTCAACCACCTCATCACCCTCAACTATATTTCCAGAGCAAGATATTTTTTGGGTACTGGTCTGCTCCTTTTGTCACTGCTTCCACCTCTCCACTACCAGCAGAACTAGCACCAGCACCCTCCAGCATTCAGTCCACCAGTCTTTATTTTACCAGGTGAAACACTGTTGAGTGAACTTATTTACAAGGTGAACCTGGGTAGGTCAACTATACAACACAATTTTATAATGACAATGTGACATCAAGACAGAACAGAAAACAATGAGAAACAGTATCAACAAAACAGTACTCTGGAATATACAATCATAACCTACATACATATGTACAATGTGGATATAATAGAGTAAAGAGGTAATGAGCTAGCAAAGAAACAGAACCGCAATAAAGTATGGTTGCCAGAAAGGGACAGATATAGACAGGGACCTTATAACAAATGTGATGGCACCACAAGTTAAGGGGGAAGGCACAGGAGAGGTATGCCTAGACAGAATTGAAGGCCATCAGCGGAGGCAATTACATGTCTCCTTGAATGTGCATCCAAATAAAATTTTGAAGAACAGTTTTACAGAGGTAACAAGTTTCAGGGTTTTTTGTATATTGTTCCAAAGAACAGGGAGGACGTGACTTATTGCAGATCTACCATAGAGAGTTCTAACCTTAGGGACGATAAGCGAAATACAGGAGTAGCTTCTCAAGGGGTAACAACCCGCAACACATAGAGGCAGACAATCTGAAATATAATGAGGGAGCTTATTAAAAATGGCTCTGTACATCTAGAAGACAGTATTTCTTTGACATCTGAAACTAAATGAATTCCAGCCAACTAAGTCATATAGGGTGCAGTGTTGAATAGAGTATGGTACAGCTGTAATAAATCTAAGAGCTCTGTGATAAACGGTGCCTAGATTTAACAAAGTAGTGCTCAGACCCTGGCCATACAGGAAGTCAACATAGTCCAAAAACGGCATAAAGGTAGTTTGGACTAACTTAGTTTTTGATTCTTGGGTTAGTAGATGCTGAATTCTAAAGAAGAGAACAAGTCTCTGCTTTAGTTTTTCAATACAGTCGATGAAAAATATTTTAAAGTCAGTCCAGACACCTAAATAGTTAAATTTCTTCACATATACCAGGGACTCACCCAACAGAGTGGTTATGCGAGAAACAATACCAACAGAGCTTGGTTTAGGAGCATAGAATGAGGAAGACAGGAGCAAAGCCTTGTTTTTTTCTTTGCATTTAGTAGTAACTTTAGGTATAAAAGGTTTTTTTGCAGGAGCTTGAATTCAAGATGGAGATCCCTGCAGGCAAGTTCAGGGTAGGGCTATTAACATAAAGAATGGAGTCATCAGCAAACAAATGTAATTTTGCTAATTTAATTCCTGAATCAATGTTACTAATATTTTTTTTCATTATTTAACCAGGAGAGACACACTAAGCTGAAAGCTTGTTTACAGGTGCGACCTGGGAGCTCAAGGAAGTTAAGTGACTTGCTCAGGGTCACACGGTATGCAAGTGGGAGCTGTAGGATTGAAACCCAGGTCTCCAGGTTTGCAGATCAGAGCCTTAAACCAATGCGCTATACTGCCTCCTTATATATAAGGCAACTAGTACAGGGCCTTGAATAGACCCTGCCTCTTTGAAGTGTTTTCAGGGGGGAATGTCCTCATCTACCTTTATCTGCTGTTGCTGTTCAGTGAGATAGTTTGAGAATCAGTTCAAGGCCATGTTGTCCAGCCCTATTTTTCTAGGAATGACCAAGAGCAGATCATGGTCCACTGTGTTGAAAGCTTTGCTCAAATCAAAGAACAAAGCACACACATGATTTTATGCATACAGTGCATTTTGCCAGTCGTTAGAAACCTTGGCAAGTGCAGAAACAGTGCTGTGGTGTGGCCAAAATCCAGACTGTAGCAGGTTAAGGAGGGTAAAGCTCTCCAAGTGATGCCTAAGTTGTGCGTTGACAACCTTTTTCAGCATTTTGGACAGAATGGGAAGTAAGGATATTGGACAATAGTTATTTAAATCACTCAGGTCACCATATTTAATAAAGGGAATAATGTGGGCAGTTTTCCAAATTGAGGGAATAGCTTCCTGGGCAAAGGACAAGTTAAAAAGGTGAGTGATTGGAACAGCCAATACATAATATGCCAATTTTAGGTAGTAGGGTTCAAGTTGGTCAGCACTCGCACTCTTACTGATATCTAAGCTCAGAAGAAAATCTTCCACCTGCTTTACGGAGACAGGGCTGAAGGTGAAGACTGCTTCCTGCACAGTGGAGGCCGAAGTTAGGCAGGCAGGATCTTGAACACATATCTGGGACCTAAGGATACTGGCTGCTGAAGTGTTGAACACTAACTCAGTAGTGGCAAAATTATTATAAAACAGATCTAGAATCTCCTGCTTGCCCGTAGTGGAAGAATCACCTGTAGCAATTTTTTTGGGGGTGTGAGGTAGCCGAGCTGTGACCTTTTATGTCTTTTAAGATTCTTCAAAACTTTGCTGAACTGTTTGTAGCAGAATCAAGCTCTGTTCAGGAGAACCTAGCTTTCTCAGCTCTAATTTGCTTAGTACACTGCTTTCTGGTAGCTCCAAAAGCTACCCAATGAGCTGGTTGTTTGTTTTTTCTTGCCTTCTTCCAGAGGGTATCCCTATGGAGCAGCGCAGCGTTAAGGCTGGCTGTAAACCAGGAACATTATCTTGTTTTAGTGAGAACCTTAACTAAAGGAGTGTGTTTGTTAATAGTTCCAATGGCAATAGTATGAAAGGCTTGATAGACTTCATCCACTGAGTGGGCCAGGTAAAGGTCCTGCCAGTTAGAGTGATGAAGGTCAGTAATGGAGGCATTTTGGTCAGAGTACCAGTGATTTCTCATGAAAGTGTACCTGGAGAAGGAAATTACTTTTGAGGCTGACCTCACACAGGCTATGGCACAATGACCACTGAGATAATTGAAAAAGACACCAGCATGAGAGAAGAGGTGAGGTTTGTTAACCAGAATTAGGTCAAGTAATGAACTGTGTGTCAGGCTTTTTTTTTTATTGGGGCTGGTAACATCTGTAATGAGTTATGTGAGCCCAAAAGTATCACAAATGTCTAACAGATACACCGCATTGAAGCCACATATGTGGCTGAGAAAAATTTGGCCATACTAATGCCCCACTACTTGCACCAACTACAGTACTCATTTTCAAATACTAGTACTACCGACTCCTGATGAACCTGTAGTTGTTTTAGATACAGTACCCTTCTGAACCACAGAACCTACACTTTTCTTGACAACACCGCTGCTGCAAGTAACTCCAGCTGAACTAGAGTGTCCCTTTCTGGGCATTTTATATGTAGATTTTGAAACACAACACAGCACTTCATTGAGCTAATAGTAGCTACAGACAGTGAAAACTACACCAGTAATATATATTCATTTTATTACACAAACAATACACTGCAGGGAATTCAGGGAATAAGGAGACATGCAAACACTGAGTTAATATAAAGATATTACTGTCACTACTACAGTAAAACTATAACTTCAATATCTAAACCAAATAACTGAAATTAATGTAGTCAAACCACACTGACAAAAATAATTCAATAAAATACACTAAACTATTCTACAGAACTAAAATTAGAATTGACAGAAAAAATATAATTAAGACAAAATGCTGTGGAAACCAATACTAGTGCTGGTCACACAGACAGTGTTGTTTTGCTTGCTGCTAGCTAGCTAACACACAGCTCCACTCTCTCTCTCTCACAGCACTGCTTCACTACACCAAGTGATACAACTACTTTAAAGTGAATAAATCATACAAATACATAGAGAATAAAGAATGGGGAAGTGTGTGATACGAGAATTTAATGTACACCCGAGGGGTGGGATGCTACATAAACCCGAGGGCGAAGCCCGAGGGGTTTATTTAAGCATCCGACACCAAGGATGTACGTTAAATTCGAGTTTCACTTATTTCCCCATATTTTGTTTTTTATAATATCTGGTGAGCATTTTTCCCTAGCTTGACTTCTATGAGTGATTCTGTCTGTTTGTGGCACAGACACACATGCACGTGTGCACACACACACACACACAGTCTCCCTGTCCCTCATTTGAAATTAGCATTTTCATTTTATTTTTTAAATTCACTGTTCAAATTATGATCGTGGTTATAAGTGCTGCATGTGGTCAGCCATGGTCCCATTCCTCACACTATCACCATCGCACAGAGGTATCACCATCTGACAATGAACAGCAGGATCAATAAGAATTTTTTTTTGTTTAAAAGTATGATTCATCAGTTACATAGAAAAAAAATAAACTCTTGAAGACACAAGTGTTGCGGCGGCGGCTCCTCCCTAACAGACTAATGAAGCCACTATGTTATAGGACATATTCCACCCGCCCACACAGGAAATGAGAGCCAATTAGGTTGTGTTCTCAGTTTAGATAGGCAGAGTGCGTGAATGTCATAACAACCAGCCGGTTGTTATGGAAAATATCAACCTGCTCAGCACATAGAAAAAAATACTTGCCAGTTATTATAAAACAATAATTGCTAATCTAGAGGAACAAGACACACTAAACACTTTGAGAGTGCTTTTGTTGAAAAGACTGCATGTACTGTATCAAGCATTTTGAAAGGTTTTTGGGCACAGAGATTCAGAGCATACTTAACACCGACTCTCTCATCATAAGACTGCATTGAATTCAGCCTATGCATGGAAATACAGCTCATTGCAGCACCATGTAACCTCCAACCCCACGGATCATTGCAAACTTCACCTGTGGACCCCAAGTCACGAGCAAAGTCATCAAATCTGTCATTCACAAAATTTTAACTGTGGTGCAAACTATAACTTTGCATTACAGATTAAATTCACAAATGAGGCAAATTCACAAATTTCTCCATGAAACAACGTTTTCTAACTTTGCACATCTCTTTTTGTAGAACTTGTGAATGAGGAAAGTATTTTTTTTTTAATGTTAACCTAAACAAGGAAGTTAAAACATGCATTGTGTCAGATGCCTATAGGGCTTTCCTAACCTACCAGGTCAATATGTTGCACATTCAACCGCACATGGAACACCATGTGGAATATATTGCTCAGTGCACTAGTGCAACAGGGTACAAAACCCCACAAGACATATATGTTGCGTGCAGTTTTATACCCTGTCAAGCATGGGTGGGGAGAATGAGTGTTGTGTAGGTGAAGACATACATTTGGGGGGTGGTTCACTGAGCTGCCACCATGGCTCAGTGGAATGAGCCATGGCAGTACAGGAGGTTGCTGTGTGTCTGTGGACCAGGGCTCAAATCCCAGTCCCAGATTTTTTAGAAACCGCATTGTGCGGTTTATTTTTTTGTTTCTCCCGTAGTGTTTCTCCCTGTCCCTGTGATGAATCCCCCTCGGAGTTGATTATTTTAATAGGGGGTTAGGGCACAGCCTCCATAATAGGGGTTGTGGGGGTTACAGCCCCCCAGACAACAAAAGATCCATATGTTCAGTTCACCAAAATGCTTTTCAGCACTATGTTTATGCGGCAGCAATGTATCCACTATATTTACAGTGCAGTACATTGCTTCACAGCTGTGTCTTTTGATGTTATAACCCTGTGCCCTTTCCCAAGGGGTTTGGCAACATTATATGCTATAAGAAAAAAAGAAAACAAAAATAAAAAACAAGAACTACTAAAAAAAAGCTTGAAACAGAAATCAAACAAGCAGCACAGGAGGGACATGATAGAATGAGATATAAATCCCATTTTAAACATCTAGAAAAACTAAAGTGCAAATATAAGAAGATAATGAATGAGAAAACTGAAAGAGTAATAAAGTACTCCAGATCAGAGTATTATGCAATAGGAGAAGAAAAGTGGCAAACTGTTAGCATATATACTTCAGAAAGAAAAAGCTGATAGAATCATAAAAATAATTAAAAAAATAATCAGGGAGGGAAATCTGACAAATATGATAGAAAATATCAATAAAACATTTCATTCATATTATAAATCCTTATATACATCTGATATATGAGATAGCCCAACCCAGGAAGACAACACATGTATGAATATTAAAATCAATTTGTGCAAATCAAAGGGACTTTTTCTACATAAACCAATATCTTTATAAGAGAAATAAATAAATCAATTAGACAGCTCGAAGGAGGCAAGGCACCAGGACATGACAGTCTTGGAATTGATATATACAAAGCCTTAAATACCTAATTAGCTCCATATCTTTTAAGTTGTTTTCTTCATTCACCAGTACAGGATCTTTATCTCCATCTTTTGACAAAACCCTGGTTATAGTTATTCTAAAAAAAAGGAAAAGATACTACTGCTTGTTCCTTTAAGAGACCCGTATCTTTACTAAACTCTTATTATAAAATATTTTCAAACTGCTTGTTCCTCTTGTAGACATATAACTTTATTAAACAATGATTATAAAATATTTGTGAATATTCTTGTAGCTAGGCTTGAACTAGTTCTCACAATTATTCATGCAGATCAATCAGGTTTCTTCAAAGGACATAGGAAACTAATAACATCAGAAATGCCCTGAATGTTATTAATATGGCTAGAGACAGAAACTCTACTGTGAAATCTCTGAACTTGGAAAAGGCCTTCAGTGAGGTCAAATTGCCCCTTTCTTTTAAAATCTTTGAAAGGGCAGGTATAGAAAAGAGATTTAGTAATTTGATAAAACTAATATAAAACTCATCAAAAGCAAGAGTATTAACCAATGATTATATGTCACCAATTTTTTTAATTTGCAAAGGGGCACCAGCCAGAGGTGCCTCCTGTCACCCTTGTTTTTTACACTAGTGCTTGAACCCTTAGCAAATAATATACAAGAAAATAATGCCCACCCTGACTTGGGTTATTTGGATAAAAGGCAAAAAATATTATTTTTTGCAGATTACATTTTGTTATAGCTTAAAGACCCTTTAAAAGAGTTACCAGTAATACTAGATAATGTAACACAATCTGGATAACAATCTGGATAAAATGTTAATTGGCCAAAATCAAGAAGCCCTTCAATTACATCCATAGGATTTGCAAATAAAGCAAAATCTAATTGCAATTCCAATCAACCTAAAGCAACAAGATTTGACTTATTTAGGAATAAAATTGAAGAACAACCCAGAGATTATTATTTCTACTAATCTGGACCCTTTAATGGACAGTATTAGCCAAGATCTAAATAAGTGTCAAACACTTTCTGACTTCGGTCATACTCATGTAATTTAAATTAATATACTACCTCAATGTTTATCTTTGCCTCAAGTCGTAACCCTATTGCCCTCCAGGACTCGCTGCAGAAGTCCTTCACTGAAGCCGAGGGCTGGTTCAAGGAACACAGATTGGTGATAAATCTTAAAAAAACAAAAACCATGTTCTTCTCTCATCCCCAAAACAAGTCCTGCAACTTCAAACTCCTCATTCACTCTGGGTCCTCATTCCCACTCGAACAAGTTTGCTCCTATAAATACCTAGGGATCCATTTTGACCCTCCTCTCCTTCCATGGACACATCGCGGCCCCTAGCCACTGCCACTAATCTCCGATTGGGCATCTTACAACAGTATAAACACTGCCTCCCCGGATGCTCTTGACTGCATGATTACCTCCTCTATCCTGTCCCTAGTGGACTATGGACTGCCCGGTGTATGGTGCTGTAGTCAGACCGCACTCCATAAAATTTACCTACTCTAGATAAGGCCTGCAGGTTAATTACTGGAGCACCTAGGGATGACACACACCTGTCTACTGTATGCTAAAGCACTGGTACTTGATCTCGTGGCGCCTCAAATATCTTACCTGTACCCTTACAAAAGACCCTCTGGGCTTTCCCACCAGGATTGACCAACACCACGCGCTCTGTCCCACTAATTTCATACTGGACCTCTGGGAAAACCTCTCTTGTTATCCCTAGAGCTAGGACCTCTCACGGCAAAAGAGCCTTCAGCTTTAGGGCCCCTCCTGGTTCAACACACTGCCCCTCCATCTTTGAAGCTCCAACTATATTGTGCTTCAAAACTTCCTACGTAACCACCTTATTAACACCCGATGCTGTAACTGCCCGCTAGTCAAAGCCGTGTCAATACTCTATGACAAAGCTTATTACTAAGTTGCTAGGACAACATAACTCTGGTATTGTTTGCATCCATCCTACCTGTACCAGCTTGTTTGTATCTATGTCTTAATTTACTGTTATACCTATGTGTTGTACTGCTATACTGTGTATTTTGGTTTGTCTTACTGTGACAAGGTACCTTTGTAAATGAGCCTATGGCTCAAAGGTTTTCCAAACTGCTGTTTAAATAAAATAAAAAATAAAATAAAATATGTTTTTCAAGCAATACCTTTAAAAATTCACCAAAAATATTTTACTCTGATTGACCAATAAAATATGAATTTATTTTGAAGGAGGCTAAATCACCATAGAAAAAAAAAGAAACAGCAAACTAGAGGCCAGCTATAATCAAGCAGACATGCAGTTACCTAAATTACTGCTATATCATTATGCTGCAGCTTTGGAACCCATACAAGAATGGTTTAGTACTGCTCCACCAGTGTGGGTCCATATGGAGTTTGCAATATGTAAGAGTGGGGCTAGACAAGACATTCTCTTCAGAAATCTAAATAAGAGCATAGCCTTATAGACTGGCAATAGATTTCTGAATACAGTTCTCAGAGTTTGGAAATTTGTTAATAAGCTATGTAAGCTTGATGGATACATAAATACCCTATCCTCAATATGCAATAACTGGTATGATCCTTTCTTCTGAACAAAAGCACTAATATGTTTTACAGAAAAAGGTATGACTGCAATCAGTCATTTTTATATGGGAGATGCATTGAAATCCTTCAAACAATTGCAAGCACAGTATAAATTTTTAAAACTTTTGTTTCAGATATTTACAATTTAGAGAAGTTATGCAGAAATTATTACGTATGCACACAGATAAAAAATAGATAAGGGATAGTTTTTGTTCAATTTTATTATTCAAGCCCAAGTAGACAAATATTATCAAAATTATACAACACTGTATCACAAATATAATTACCTGATTTATCTAAGCTTCATGAAATATGGCAAATAGAGCTCCTTATTATGATAATGATTATTATTATTATTATTACCCATGCAAAATGAGAACAATACTACTGGAAAATGTATTTTAATAATTGGCTTAATCAGCCTAGTTTTTTTACTTCACAGAATCTATTACACACTTATTGACACATTAAATGCACAAATCTCAAATAAGTGTAATTGATGCATGACAGAAGTAGGCACCTTAACTCACATTCTTAATTCTTGTGATAACCTGAAACCTTTTTGGGATTAGGTATTTTGTACCATCAATGCAATTTATCTAGTGCAAACAAGTGGCCAGCTATAATCAAGCAGGCATGCAGTCACCTAAATTACTGCAATATCATTATGCTGCAGTTTTGGAACCTATAAAAGCATGGTTTAGTACTGCTCCACCAGTATGGGTCTATATGGAGTTTGCAGTATTTAAGAACGGAGCTAGAGAAGACATACTCTTCAGAAATCTAAATAAGGGCATAGCCTGAGAGACTGGTAATAGATTTCTGAATATGGTTCTCAGAGTTTGGAAATGTGTTAAAAAGCTATGTAAGCTTGATGGTTACGTAAATACACTATCCCCAATACACAATAACTCATATGATTCTTTTTTCTGAACAAAAGCACTAATACATTTTATGGAAAAAGGTATGACTGCAATAGGTCATTTTTATACAGGAGATGCATTGATATCATTCAAACAATTGCAAACACAGTATCAATTTCTGAAATTTTTTTTCAGATATTTATAAATTTAGAGAAGCTATACAGAAATTATTAGGTATGCGCACAGATACAAAAAATAGATAAGGGTAATTTTTGCTCAATTTTATTGTTCAAGTCCAAATAGACAAACATTATTATCAAAATTATACAACACAATATCACAAATATCAATCAATCAATCAATCAATCAATCAAAATCTTTATTTTGCCAGAGTGAACATCATTGAGACAAGCTCATTTACAAGATGGACCTGGGCCAAAACAGTTTCCAACAGGGTTAAGACATTACAGGTGGAGTGAACGTAAATACCAATTACATAGTAATAATAACAACATAACATATAACCATCCCATGTGACAAGATACTTACACCAGAACATAGCAATACGTTAAACAGGAGGTAGTGCCATTTAAATATAATTGCATGGATACAGATATATGGACATAAGGTAATGAGCTAAAGTTTATGCAATAAACATCATTGGAGGAGTCATAGTGAGCAGGAGTGGAAGTTCTTCTAGTGTCAAAGTGCGAAGAAGATTGAGATGTAAGAGTCTTTTGATAAGTACTGTGGGCATGGTCTGGCAAGTGGGGGAAGGGGGGTTAAGGAAGTGGGTAGGGAAGGTCAGCCGAGATAGGAGAGGGTTGGATATGATGGCCTAGGGAGGAAGGACTGTTCGAAGGGAGAACATGACAGATGTCACAGGCAATGGTTTGAGTTTAAGTTTGATATTTGAAGCAAAGACAGATTGTGATGTTGGGGCCATGATTTGGACAATGACAGAAGGGAGGACTCAAATGCTTGAGGTTTAAGTTCAGAATTTAAAGCAGTAACAAATCATGATGTTAAGACCTTGACTTGAAACATTGACAAAATACAATTACTTGATTTATCTAAGCTTCATTAAATCTGGCAAATAGAACTCATTATAATTATTATTATTATTATTACCCTTGCAAAATGGGAACAACACCATGCAAACTGGAAAAACATTTATTAATAATTGGCTTAATCAGATCAGTTTTTGTTTCATTAATTAATTTATTTATTTGTTTATTTATTTATTTATGTCTTTGGTAACTGGGTAGGTGCACTGATCCAACAGACCATTTTCAGGCATGATCCGGACCATAAATAATGTCACATTTAGCAAAACAGGTACAGGAAGAATAACATGGCAGCAATGCAGGCCATTAATAATAAGGTGCAGGGAATTAAAGTTCAGAAGGTATTAATAGAAATCAGAATACAATAAGGTACAAGGTGAAGTTGTAGGCTAATGACAAGTTCAATACATTGTCACAGGGGCATAGAGAACAACACAGTATGATTACAAATTACCATGTAAGCAATATAAAGTGCAATTTCAAATGGGCACAGCAATAACAAGATCAAATAAGTTATACTTTACAAAATCTATTACACAGCATATTTATTGACAAGTTTATTCAGAAATCCCAAATAAGTGCAATGGATGCATGACAGAAATAGGTGCCCTAACTCATATTCCTAATTCTTGTGATAAGCTGAAACCTTTTTTGGGACTGGGTATTTTGTACCATCAATTCAATTGTGGTTCTCCATCTTGCTGCAGAAATGGAACTGTACCTATTGGGTCATTCATCAGGGACTGGGTATTTTGTACCATCAGTTCAATTGTGGTTCTCCATCTTGCTGCAGAAATGGAACTGTACCTATTGGGTCATTCATCAACTCAGATACTTCCTGACAGGAAGAAACTGAAGTTGTCGTACATGGCATTACTTAATGCCAAAAGATGTATAGCAAGAATGTGGAAAGATAACCTTCCACCTACCTGGGTTTTATGGAAAAGTTTATTTATTGATTGTATAATTCTCAAGAAAAAAATACTATTCTGCTAAGCACATTGAACTACAATGTGATATTTGGACCCCTTTGAATAATGCAGTAGCAAATGATATAATCTAAACTATGTAGTTCAAGGTGATTTATAATACATATATCAACTAATTAATGTTTGCAATATTTTATTGTTTTCCTATGTCTAATTACAATTTCTGATCTATGTAATTTGTGCAACAATACCTTCCAGGGTGGGTGGTATTGGGAAATACCGGACAACACAGGGGCGTAATGAGGCCCAATGCCATAGGCAGAGGTCAGTATAACCCCTGGAAGGTCCAGTATTTCCCAATACCACCATCCTGGAGAGTATTATTGTGCTTAGAAAATGGGCACTATAAAAAAATTAGTTTACTAAAAAAAGTTAATAAAAAATGTGTTTAAAATAAGATTATAATAAAATACTTCCTCCGCCTGTATTACAATATGTGTGTGTGTGTGTGTGTGTGTGTGTGTGTGTTTTGAGCTAGGCATTTCTGTCCTAGAGGAGCCTCCATAGTTGTGATTGGAGCTCATTGTCATGGCTACTCCCCCCGCCCCCCTCCCCCACACACACAGGCAGAGATCATGAGCCATAGTTGCTTTCTTTGAGAAAGTTGACCCCCCCACCCACACACACACTCAGAAAGACATGCAGGCTGTGATCTGATTTTTTTTTTTTTTACCGGCATCAGTCCATCCTCCCTCCTGCCACCCACTCATTTGTTTCTCTGCAGTGCCCAGAATGGAGCAAGGAAATTACAAGGCAACAATAGAGAAGATGTAACTTTAAATTTTTCAGGAAAAAAAGGTGAAGCTGCTATGTTTTCCCCCTTTCTTTCTGTGTGCATGCAGAGAAAGCAGTAAGAGAACGAGACAGGTTCTGTGAGGAACAGCCAAAACTGTGGGCTGGGAGAAACTGCTTAAACTGTGCTGCTGATCTGGTTTAGAATAAAAAAGGAAAAGTCTTCTTTGTTCCTGTTGTTGGTTTTTTAAGTTTTAATGGCTATTTCCTGTTTCTGTGTACTGGGGCAGCTTGAGTCGTGTCACAGTCTCTAGCGAGGTCAGTCTCGCTAAGTGAGACTGAAAAAATAGCAATTGACGATTCTGAAAATTCAGGGTGTCCAAGGATGCCCTAAATAATGGGGTACCCTGAACAGACTCTTGTTTTTCACAGTGTTCTATTGAAAAATAAATGCATTGGCTGACCATTGCTTTCAGCCAATCTGAATGCTTTATTTTTCAAGCCCATTTTCTAAATTATTAATCAGTGCTGTAAAGCCTCCAATTTAAAGAAAAAAAAGGAAATTAAAAGACTTGTTGACTAAAAGGGTAGCTGGTGACAGGCCTTGGTCTGTTGAGCATAAGGATACTGGTTGGACGGGGATTTGTTCAGTTTACCATAAGTTATGTCTTTTTTTTTGTACTTGGGGAAGCACCTTTGGTGCGAGCACAAAGCTGAAAGTTTGTTGCTGTCATGCCTCGGCTGTCTAAATATCTTGGTCTAATGTCACACACTTCTGTTGCTACGATGGCATCCTCCACAGTGACCCCCCCCCCGACATTAGTGAATTTACTGTGCTGCTCCAAAGAATGCTGATGGATACAGCAAACCTCAAGAAGGCAGCAGCCCAAACTACTGCAGACTTACAGTATAGAAACATAGAATTTGACAGTAGAGAAGGACGACTTGGCCCACCTAGTCTGCCCATTTTCCTTACCTGTTTCATATATTGGAGCTACTAAATGATCTGCGGTTTACCCTCTCTTTCCTATTGCTAGATTTCCTTTACATCTGGCCCATGCATTTCTGAATTACCTTACTGTTTTTGACCCTACAACCTGTGCTGGGAGGCTGTTCCATGGATCAATCACCCTTTCTGTGAAATAATAGACTCTCAAGTTACCCCTATGCCCACCCCCATCTTCTTGAACATATTTTTTTTTCAAGATGCTACCCTCTTGTACCTTATTTACCCCCTTGAGGTATTTGAAAGTCTCTATCATATCCTCCCTCTCCTCCCCTCCAGGGAATACATATTGAGATCCTCCAGACTCCTCTTGTATGACTTTTGGTGCACCTTTTTTGAACTGCTTCTACTCTGTCTATGTCCTTCCACAAATGCGGCCTTCAGAACTGGACATAGTACTCTAGATGAGGTCTCAACAATGTTCTATACAGGGGCAGCTGGCAAGAATGAATCCTCCAATGGTCCTTTTTGACGTACGTGTGTAGTGCCGAGTTTGGCGGAGTTTGTATTGCTGGATGACTGATCTGTTTTTCCCACATACCGCTTGGCCTATGGTATGGTGAGGTTCTTTTGGGGGTTTCATGACAGAAACACCAAATGTTTTACAGTCAGCCTAAAATCTTTTTTTAGTCTGCAGCTTAAGAGTAGTGAAAGCTGCAACTAAGTGCAGTGGCATTTGTCCAACCGCTTGATCGTTGGCTTTTTTTGGCATGCCTCTGAGTGTGGTGGAGTGATGAGCAGAGGATCTTCTCATGGCATAGCTGATTTGAACCTCTTGGGGAGAATATGAAGCACCTAGAGTGCAGTAAGGCAATTTTCCCTCTTTTTACACGTTTACTATCTATTGCCTGGGGTGACGAGTTGGGCTACGTTATTTGAATATATTAAAGTTACTGCACTTAGAAGAGTGCCTCTTTTTGCATATTTTCTAGATGCAAGATGATGCATTGGGATTAACAAAGGTGTCTCAGGGAGTTTGCGGGTGAGACGAGACACAAGAAGGAGTGCCCTGTGCCTTGGAAAAGGTGACCTGCAAGCAGATGTAATGGACTTTCAGTTTAGGGAGATTGTGGCAGGTTTTATTGACACCAACAGTAACATGGCCATGGGGTTATGTCCTAATAAGGTACTGTATTTTAATTCTGTTTATGCCAGTGAACCTGGGGCATTGGCCACCTGGTTTGAGATATGGTGCCAATGTGGAGTTTTGTTTGCAGCCCCATAGGTAGATTGGCTTTGTCCCAAGCCAACTCCCAGACCCTATCTTTGGACTCCTGTTTGAGAGTTGTGTCCTGGCAGTACTTATTAAAAAACTTAAAAAGTAATTCAGACTCTTGGACTAAGCCTTGGGAGCCCATATGGTCTCCCTGGACTTCTGCTTTTCTGTAATTAACCTATGCAGGAAGCTCTATGAGGTGCTACCTTGGTTAAAAATAGCCAACATAATATGAACTATTATAATGTGTGGTTGGTGTACTATTATTGTTTTAATGTGTAAATAATTAGAGCAATCAGGGAACCATGTGAATCAGTTAAAATGTTGATTCCTTAGAGGGGAATCTGGTTAATTATTTTTGACACCTAATCGAGTACTTCTGTACTGGTTGCTTTGATAGTGATATAATGATACAGGGAATTCTAAGCCAAAAAAAGCTATTAAGTGGGGTAAAGATTCTGTGTTAGACAGCCATTAACCAAATCCCCAATGAAAGCTCTGGCACTGATTGACTTGATGAGAATATAAACAAAATTGTGTACCGGTAATTTAGATGACTCTGGCAAATTGCCCTCTTCTAGTTGACTAAACTATCAGTAGCTGGAAGTAGCTTAAGCAGAAGACATCTCGCAAGTAAGCTAATTGGCTATTAGCCAAAATAGAAAGTGCTATGTTAGTAGGCAGAAGCTGGACCTAGCCAAAGCAGAAGATGTTACATAAGTAAGTTATTGGCTTAAAACTAACAGAGAAAGTGTTATGTTAGTATGCAAAGTTGGATGAAGCTAAAGCAGAACACGCTACATTAGTACGTTTGACAGCTTATAGCTGATACAGAAAATGTATATTAGTATGCAAATGTAGGATGTAGCTAAAGCAGAAAACGCTGCGTAAGTAAGTTTTATGGCCTAAAGCCGATACAAAAAATATGTTAGTATGCAGGTTCAAGTATAGCCAAGTGCGGCTTACTAACATGTGGGGACTGGGGAGTCTATGCCAGGACTTTTGAATCTGGTCACTTTTTCCTTTAAGTATTACCTCGGGTAAAGTTGTCATGATCCCTTGGGGGTGAAATAATGAAGTCTGTCTGGTTTAGCAAAGCTTCCAAAAATTCAGAACACAAGTATTATAAGATATTTACTGGATCATGAATGTTTAAACTTTTTTATCTCATTGTATGTAATTATTTTCAGACAAACAAGGAAGAAAAAAAAACAAACCTTTTTTTTATGAGAGAATGGTGAGGAGAGTGTGATCTGCTAGAAATTGAATTTTCAATGTGTATGTGTATTTGTACTTTGTATGCTATGTATCATTTTTTTTCTTTATAGTGTAATGGCTGATTAGCCAAACTATAAAACCAATTTGATTGATTGATTGATTGATATACAGAGGCATCACCACCTCCTTCCTTCTACTTGAGAAACCTCTACCTATGCACCCCAGCATTCCACTGGCTCTCCTCACAGCCTTCTCACATTGTTTGGTAATCTTTAGATCATCAAATATAATTATTCCCAGGTCCCTTTCCTGTTTGGTCTCTGTCTCTCCTCTGGCTTCAGGCAGAGAACAAGAGTCGTATGTGCCCTCTCTATCTCCTGGGGTCCAAGGTGGAAAAATCAAAACCCACTTGACTCTCCTGGAAACTCAGGCACCTGACACACAAGCTTGGCTTCTAGAGTAGGACAGATCTATTCAATACCTGATCTCAATGGTCAGTGATCTAGAAAATCAAACAATATGGACTAATTTGTGGATGGTGGGGTTGATTGAAGGGGCTGAGGGCCCGTACCAAGTCCCCTTCTTTCAAAGACTGCTCCCTGCTCTGCTAAATGTTCCTTAGTGCCAACCACTGGAGATCGAGAGGGCACATAGGACTCTTGCTCTCTGCCTGAAGTCAGGGGAGAGGCAGAAACCAATTCTCCTCAAGATCCTGAGGTAATTGGTTAAAGAGAACATTTTGCATCTGACCTAGGAGGCAGGACCGCTCCATTGGGAAGGACATCAGATCTCCGTTTTCCAGGACTTAACTATAATGGAAGCTCCACCACCTGGCCATTAGAACTGCTTTTCATTACTCTGCACAACTCTGGGTCACAGTGAACAGTGCCCACTATCAATTTGAATCCCCAGAGACTGTGAATGATTTCATTTCCTGGCAATGACAGGACTACAGGTTTTCCACTGCCCCATATGACTCTCCATCTAGCTGCAGTGTCCCTGAATCTACAGACGCCTCAGTGTCACAGTCAGGTACTGCTGATGGAGGCTTCCCACCACCCATGATAAGGATGGCACCAGGGTGCAGCAGACACATGGCAGTGGCAGACAACTTTATAAAGCCATGATTCACATTTCTGGGAGGCTAGTGGCCAACCATTCTTGGAGTCACTCCTGTGAATCTCCCTCAAGAGGATCCTTTTCCAGCCATTTAGTGCACAGTGCCTCACCAATGGAGAACTTCGATGAACCTCTGTGACCTATAACACCACCACATCCCATCATTCTTGCTCCAACTGGTGATGTTCTTCTCCAAATGGTAGCCAGTTTCCTGCATGCAGCAGCACCTACACTGGAGATACCTGCCATGACCTGGGTTAAAAGGGCCACCACTCCTTTGACTCAGCCACCTGTCCATCCTCCACTGCAGTTCTATGTACTTAGTGTGCAGCCCCAGAGCTCTCACCAGACAGAACTGGGGTAAAGTCAACTGTGTCCTGTAAATAAGTTGCAATTTTCATTATAGGAGGAGCTGCTGTATTGTTTAGACTGTTCTGCAAAGTCATTTTTCTATACTAATCAGCACATTCCAGTGATGTCAATGTGGCCCTTCCTGTGGGAACCACTGTTCCACCCTTGAGGCTTAGGGCCTGGATCCTTTATCTCACATACAGGCTTGGCAGAAGTGGAACCTGGTTAACAAAGGACTATAACTGCTTTGCAGTATTTGGTGACCCATCCCTGGTTCATTCCTCAGCACTGGTAGTATCCGGAGATAGCTGGCTCTGCAGAACACTCATGAGAGCTCTGTTGAACTCCTTGTTGGCACCACCTGCATATCCTTTGTCTGTCTCCTCTGAGAATAGCTGATACAGGGACTGTTTTTGCCTTTACTGTATGGGACTAGGATTTTACCAATTATCAATTACCGGTTATTTTACCAGGTGAGACACACTAAGCTGAAAGCTTGTTTGCAGGTGCAACCTGGGAGCACAAGGAAGTTAAGTGACTTGCTCAGGGTCACACAGTATGCAAGTGGGGGCTGTGGGATTCAAACCCAGGTCTCCAGATTTGCAGCACAGTTTTGTGTAGGGTTTGCATGCAGAACTTACTTCACTTGAACATGGTTCTACTATTGGTGATCCAACTGACACATGCCTGTTCCTCCCCTCCTCCGACATAGGTGACCCCTCCCCCATCATGGCCATGGCCCAGGACAGGGACATTTAAGTGAGACCAGGTTATTCTTCCCCCAGCTCTTCCTTTTTTCTACTTACTTTTTGCCTCCACTATGCTCATTCCAACATTTTATCAGTATCCATATGTTACCTGTTAACATTGAGGCTCAGTCAGGTGGCACTGGATGAGTAACCTTCAATCAGTGTCTTCATTATCTGGGGTGCTGTTAAGTTTTGGGTTGGCTCCCCACATGGCATTCAGCTGTTTGTGGCCTCCCCCTACAGTCTGTATCCAGTCCCTCCTTACCTGCCTTGAACCAGCTCCATGGTGTGCACAGCCACTTCTTTGACTATTTGTTAATTCTAATTCATGGTGCCTCCCCCATTTCATCAGCTTCATGGATGGGCCGCTGGAATGTTTGGGAAGTGGTGGCTGCTGGAGTGAGATCTAGCAGACTCCTGGCCAGTTGATCCAATGGACACAGTTGAAATATCTGGGGCTTTTCTTCCTTCCAACTGAGGTCTCGTGATGGGATCAGTTAGGGAAGTGAGCATGGCCTCGATCAGTAGTGTTTTTTTCCCTCAATGTTGAGCCATCAATCTAACCCTCCTGCTCTGCTCCTCCCTACTCCATACTCAGCACTCTCCGCACACTCCTGAGAGCCCAAGGACTGCTTTAAGTTCTCTTATGTTGTTGGGCTCTCCTCACTCTCTATGTGCCATGTTTTCTTGGTGACCCTGTTTCGCTTAGGACACAGTCAACCAAGGTATAGCCTCACTTTCCCTTGCAGGCACCATCAAAGGAGATCCCCTTTTTTCTTTTCCTATGCATCTTCTTCTCTTCTCTTCTCTACCTTACTCTGCTCTTTTTCCTCCTCTGCCCTCCCACTCTCCTTGCCTGTGCCCTAGTCTTGGTGCCACACTTCTCAATTTTGTTTGGAATGCAAGATACCCTCTCCTACCTCTTGATACCCGGTCTCTTGTTAACACACATAAATATTTCTAACTCAGTTTTACCAATCTGGGGCACTATGGGATAGCTCTCCCTCTACCCCATCCCCTTCCCTTGAGTGGGGAAGGGGTGGTTTTGTTTGTGTGAAAATGTTTATAAATTCACTTTTCTCCAGGAGGCAGTTTCTTCCCTGGGAATAGAGTCTTTTGTTAGTTACGTGTTTTATTTGTATAATTACAGATAGACTTTTTCTCCACCCTGCTAGGACCTGGGCTTTGCACTCTCTAGTCTGCTGCCCCATAGCGCCGTGTAGTTACAGATGTTAGTTTTGTCTCTACCACAGTGTATAGCTTCATTGTATTATGTGACAGCTACTCGCCTGGATTACTATGAGGGTGTTTTCCTGTTGTATTGTGCATGTTTGCTAATGTTTTCTCTAGCTTCATGCACTTCCAGTATGGGGAAATACTTTTTTCACCTCCAGCTCAATTCCGGGGATTGGTACATGAGAAGGTACTTTTTGAGTGTGTCCTACAGGGTACTTTACAGGGGATTCTATTTGTGAATGCCTCTACCATCTATCATCCATTATGGCATCCCTGAAATTTATGTCCTTGAATGTCCAGGGGCTGAATTTTCCTGCTGAAAGAAAGCTGGTACTGGCAAGGATCAACACCATGAAAGTTAAAGTAGTTTTCCTTCAGAAGACTAAACTGACCTCTCTAGAGGCCTCCAAGCTCTGTAAGGAATGAGCAGGGGCTGAGGTGCATAGCAGTGTCTTCACTTCCAAAGCTGGGGTCTCAATTTTGCTTCATGAACAGCTCTGTTGGAAAAATTACTAAATGCGTTATGAATCATCAGTGTAGATGGGTTATAGACATGACCAATACCTATGAGGGCCATCTCCTCCTGGCAAATATCTATGGGCAGAACCATGGTAAGCCTGCTCTCCTTCCTGCTCTCCTTATGGCTGTCTCGTATATGCTGGTGGTCTTGCAGTCACCTCCACCCCTTTCTGGTGGAAGGGGAGTTTAATGTCACCTTTGACTTGTACCACAATAGAATCTTGGGCAAGCCTGAGAAACATGTGAACGTGCTCTCAGCGTTGTATTTATTTATTTTTTTTATTTATTTCATAATTCAGATTTACAACCTTTGAGTCAAAAACTCATTTACAAAGGCACCTCGTTGCAGGGAGGGTAGACAACAATTGGTGGTGGAGTACAACAATGGAGAACATTACAGGTGAGATACAATAAAAGAACACACAAAGCAATTCCAGTAATACAAAAGTGTGCAAAGGCTTTAATTAGTTACAATTAGTCTAGTATATAAATAATAAGGTACCGCTAGGGGTTCTAGGGAGCGATACCTGGGGGGGAAGGGGTGGTTGCTGGGGGAGAAGGCAGTCCAGAAGGACGTTGTCTGCAAATTGGGCCAGGCAGAGCTCTAGGTTTGGGCCAGTCAGAGGCATTTATAGCTCCGAGTGTCAGTGAGGTGGTTTCAGAGGGTGATTTTGAAGGGGCCGATTTTGGGGATGTTTGTGATATGAGTGCGGAGGGAGTTGTACCAAGAGGGGGCTCTGTGGTGGAATGTTCTTTGGCCGAGAGAGGTCCTGGCTCTCGGGACCTGGATGGTGGCTTTGGTTGTGCTTCATGTGGCGACCAAGTAGGGGGCCAATTTTAGGGATGCAGCAACCCCTGGGGGGGAGAGCTCAAGTAGTGATTTTTTTGCCAGTATACAGGTGTGGTAGCGCAGGCGCTCATCAAAGGTGAGTAAGTTCGAGTAGGAGTGGAGCTGGCATGTGTGCGTTCTGCTGGAGGCAACGGTCAGGAGCCTGCAAGCCTTGTTGAGGTCTGAACTTTGGTGAGGGCAGTGGGGTCAGCAGCTGCATAGATAGGGAGCCCATAGTCTACCAGTGACAGGATGGAGGAGGTGATAGCCACCCAGAGGGCATTCTGAGGGAGGCAGTCTTTGTGGCAGTAGAGGAGTCCAATTCAGGTGTTTATGGCAGTGAACAGGGAATTAAGATGACAGTGGAAAGAGAGAGCCGAGTCGAAGGTGATACCCATATATTTGTATGCAGACACCTGTTCAAGGGGGTGTAGGGTGCTGGGGAGGACGAGAAGGGGGGCATTTCTGGAGTTACTCTGGCAGTCGGTAAAAAGCGTAGATTTTGTCTTCTTGAGATTCAGAACTAGACGATGGTTGAGGAAACATTTTTCAGCTTGACTGAAGGTGAGTTGCGGAGAGTTCTGGAGGGTGATGGGGTCAGTGTGGGAGGCGACGAGAACCACATCGTCAGCATATAGGAACATACTGCCCAAGCAGGAGCTAGGAAGGGTGTTTAGAAAGAGACTGGACAGTGTGGGGCCCAGGATGGAACCCTGGGGGACACCTGAGCGAACAGGTAAGGCAGCTGATAGGGTACCATTTATCTTGACCCCTTGAGATCTGGCATGGAGGTAACTGGAGTACCAGGCAAGGGTGCCAGATGAGAAGCCTAGCTGATGGAGGAGTCAGGCAATAGGGGGTGACACACAGTGTCAAATGCCTTAGATAGGTCAATGAACACTGCCCCAGCAACGTCCCCAGAGTCAAGTGCAGAGTGTATTTGCTGTGAGAACTCTTGGAGGGCTGTGGTGGTGCTGTGTCCAGGGTGGATGCCATGCTGTTCTGGACATAGTATGCTGTATTTGGTTAGATATTCCATGAGTTGGGTGGATACTACTTTTTCCAGGGCTTTAGAGAGAGAGGGGGGAGGATGGAGATCAGTCTGCAGTTATTTGGTAATGTGCGATCTCCATTCTTATGAATTGGGGTAATTTGCGCTGATTTACAGGTGCTCGGAAACAGACCGAGGCACAGAGACCAGTTTAACAGGTCGGTGAGAGGGGCTAGCATGACATCTAGAGTTAGACAGAGAATCCTAGAGTCAATGGGGTCACAGCTGGGGTTGTGGCTGGAGAGGGCTTTTAGTAGGAGTGGTTTAGCTTCATGGGGAGATATGGTGCAGAGGAGAAATGGAGGGTGATTCAGGGTGGGGGGTTGAGGTAGCGATAGGGTCAAAAAAGTGGACAGGAAGGACTGCGCTTAGGTCAGAGAAAGCCGTGTTGAGGCAGTCAGCAATATATGGGGGGAGTCAGTGGTAATAGCACAGTTGACAGATATCTGAGATGGGTGGGGTGAGTTTTTCCATTGAGCTCCTTAATATTATCCCAGAACACACATGCAGAGCTCCAGGAGGCAGCCAGGGTGGTTTGGTAGAATTTGGACTTCGCTTGCCTTATGGCCCAGGTGCATTGGTTACGAGCGGCATTATAGGCCTGTCTGTCCACTGTCCTGTCTGACTCAACCGCAACATGCCAGAGGATGTCTCGCTGCCTCAGTTGTTGAATAAGGGAGTGGAAATCCAGGCAGCATTATATCTTTTGGAGCGGGTAGGTAAAGGGGGCAAGGAGGTCACAGGCCTTGCAGAAGGTTCTGGTGAGGTAGGCTAGTGCAGTGTCTATATCAGTTGTGAGTGAGATTGGGGACCAGTCAAGTTGTGCTAGGTACTGCTTCAATTTACTGAGGCCCCCTGGGTGAAAGCGGTGGTGGGAGGTGACTTCGCGTGTGGGTTTTTGCGTGGGGGAGGACCAGAAACAGACAATAGGGGAATGGTCACTGAGAGAGTTAGCTAGGACATTAACAGTCTTGATTTTGTGAGGGCAGTTGGAAAGTATTATGTCAAGGAGGGAGCTGGTGCCACTTGACTGGTTAAATCTGTAAGGAAGAGTGACAAATTGAGCTAAGTCAAGGGCAGTGAAGGAGTCCTTTATGTTTGCAGCAGTGGAGCCTAGCCAGTTGACATTGAGGTCACCTAGGATGAGCTGCTCAGCTTTGTGGGGCAGGGTAGAGAGATAGTCAGTAAGGGAGTGGATTGCTGGTCCTTGGGCCCGTGGGTGTATGTATGTAGTGGTAAGATAGAGAGGGGCCCCCTGCCCTGGTCAGGGGAGATTTTTAAGGTGATGGCTTGGGCACCATGACTGAGCTTGGGGCAGGGAGAGCATGGCTAAGGAGGGAGTCACGCAAGTAGACTGCACATCCGCCACCACATTTACCAACTCGATCCTCTCAGAACAGGGTGAAACCAGGGAGGGAGACAGCTGAGTCAAGGGTTGATGCAGAAAGCCAGGTCTCCACTATGGCAATGTTGTCAGGCCTGTGTTGTGCGGCCCAGCACTGGAGCGCAGCACTTTTCTTTGGGAGACTACAGATGTTCATTGTGGCAATGCGGAGGCCGCACCCAGTAGGGTGAAAAAGGGGGGTTAGAAGACCCAGGACCAGGATTGGGGTGGATGTTCCTGGAGAGCAGAAGAAATAAGGTGATAAGTCTGAGGAGTGGGCTGCGGCGGTTGGGGTTCATACATTTGAGCTGATAAAATCTGTTGAACAGAGTGTGTGAAGTGCCAAATAGGATAGCAGCTCGTAGTGGCAGCTGCATATAACCTGCTAATAGAGGCACAGACACAGAAAATGTCACTGCTACCAGATATATAGCCCTCTATTGGTGAGAGGATATAATCTGCTAATGCAAAAGTCAACAGTCAAGAAATTGAGGGGTCCCTGGCCTAGTCAAGGCTCGCAGTATCCCTCAAATAAAGTAGAAAACTAGGCTTTTTAAAGGCTGGAAGATGAGCTTGTTACATCAGAAAAAAGAGAACAAAAGAAGCAGGCAGGGACAGAGAGCACATCAGACTGTTTGGGGGTTGGGGTAGACACAGAGTACAGGCCAGAGAGCAGGAGAAGGATTTACACAGCCAAGGCTCAAAATTCACTTCTAACATCAACTCAGAACTTAAAATGACTATAAGGATTAAACAAATTATTAAACCCCGGCACATAAATTCAACTAGAGACACGGAGGGAGATACAGTAGTTAGAGATGTGTTCTGCAGGAGACAGTGTGGGCCAATTGGAAATGAGCTTCCACTGGTACCAAATCCAAAAGCCAGGGCTAGTACCTTGCAGTATCAGCTGAGCTGTAGCTCATGGAGGATTTCTGAACCACGGTTTAGGTTCAAGAAATTGAGGGGTCCCTGGTCTAGTCAAGGCTCGCTGGATCCCTCAAATAAAGTAGAAAAACAGGCTTTTTAAAGTCTGGAGATGAGGCTTATTACATCAGAAAAAAAGAGAACAAATGAAGTGGGCAGGGACAGAGAGCAGAGCAGACTGTTTGCAGGTTGGGGTAGACACAGAGTGAAGACCAGAGAGCAGGAGAAGGATTTACACAGCCAAGGCTCAAAATTCACTTCTAATATCAACTCAGAACTTACAATGACTGTAAGGATTAAACAAATTATTAAACCCTGGCACGTAAATTCAACTAGAGAGACAGAGGGAGACACAGTAGTTAGAGATGTGTTCAGCAGGAGACAGTGTGGGCCACTTGGAAATCAACTTCCACTGGTACCAAATCCAAAAGTCAAGGCTAGTACCTTGCAGTATCAGCTGAGCTGTAGTTCATGGAGGATTTCTGAACCACTGTTTAGGTTCAAGAAATTGAGGGGTCCCTGGCCTAGTCAAGGCTCGCTGGATCCCTTGCAGTATCAGCTGAGCTGTAGCTCATGGATGATTTCTGAACCACTGTTTAAGTTCAAGAAATTGAGGGGTCCCTGGCCTAGTCCAGGCTTGCCAAATCCCTTGCAGTATCAGCTGAGCTATAGCTCATGGAGGATTTCTGAACCACTGTTTAGGTTCAAGAAATTGAGGGGTCCCTGGTCTAGTCAAGGCTCGCTGGATCCCTTGCAGTATCAGCTGAGCTGTAGCACATCGAGGATTTCTGAACCACTGTTTAGGTTCAAGAAATTGAGCGGTCCCTGGGCTAGTCAAGGCTGGCTGGATCCCTGAAAGACATGATGTCTCTCAAATCTCTTACATATATCTGGAGACTACCATCTGCAGGATCTTGCCTGCTCCTGCTTCTTGGCTACCTACTCCACTGCAAATCATATAGACTTTTGCCTCACTTCCCCAGTATCTACCCACATGGCAGCCTCCTCTCGTATTGCTCCTATACACCTGTCTGACCATGCCCCGATCTAGCTGGACATACTGTGGGCCCCTCCCATTAGAGCAGTCACCTGGCAATTAGACCCCCTGCTGCTGAATGCCACAGACTTTTTGACCTGGCTTCATGAGGAAGCATCCAGACATAGTGTGAAAGACTGTTAAGGAAACTATCTGGGCTACGCAGCAGCCTGTAGGAGGAAACAGGAAGCCAAACAAAAGCAGCTGGAAGCCCAACTCCAGTCCAAGGAAAAACTCTACAAAGAAGGTGTTGGTCAATGGACAAATGCTTCCTTGCTCAAGGAGAACAGAAACCTTAGTATGCAACTTAACAATTTAGCTAACAGGAAGATCAAACTGGCTGCGCTCAGGCAGAAACATATGTACTGGGATGGAGGACAAATGGCATGGAAATTGCTGTTGTACCCTTTGCATAGACAGCAAGATGTTTGCCACATCACTGGGCTGTGAGATGCAATGGTCATGGTGCACTGATAACCTGATAAGATAAATAAAATAATGAGTAAAGCTACCAACACTCCCTATTTTCCCAGGACAGTCCCTATTTTAGGCAGCATGTCCCAGTGTCCCCACAAGTTTTGCAAAATGTCACTTTTGTCCTGGTTTTTGCTTACTTGTCCCAGTTTTGTCCCTTTTTTGTTTGCTGACTGCTAATCCATGAGTGACAGTTATTTCAGCACCACTGTGGCACTGCTCAGGCTGGACAGCAGTTTGCAACTTCAACCCCCGCGCCTGTGTTGCACCACACGCATTTCAGTGGGAGCACAGTAAAGCATGTTTCTTCCTGTTAGATAAGACTGCATAGTAGTGTAAACAAGCACATGTGGACATCTCCCTGCCAGCAGCTGAGAGGGACTCCAAACAGAGAAGAGACTGGCAGCAGGGAACTAAGGTACCCGAACCTGATCAGTTGTAGGGAAGTGCGTAAAAACAATCTGGTGTGGTGGTGGGAATCACTGAAGTGAAGTTTGCTCAGCAATTAGGTGAGTGTAAGCGGGTTGGATGGGAGTCTCAGGAGGAGCAATACGTGCGGTTCAAATGTCTGAACACAATTTAACACAGGTTTGCTTCTAATGAACTTTCTGAATATCATGATTTGGAACTTGCTGCAGCAGAATGATGCATTGTTTTAACCTGAATGTTTGCTACTGGTGTTACTGTGGGGTGGCATGGCCAGAGCAAGCAGCAAAATTTAATTGATTGTTCACAGCATTGTCTGCAGCAGTGGGGGGGCGGGGTGGAGGGTGTCATGGTCAGGATAGACCATCTCAGTTTTAGGCCTCGGAAAGTTGGTAGCTTTAATAATGAGTGTTCTACCAGGAGTTGTACTCCTTTGCTGGTATCTTGGATCCTGACAGATTCAATGAGATTGTCAGCTGCCTGCATTTCCCTTCCTTCTCTCCAGCACAAAAGGAAGCCTTGGAGGCACCTCTGGCTACCATGGAGATAAAGTCTGCTTTCCTCCACTTATCCCCTCAGAAGTCACCAAGGGGAGGCAGCCTCTGTAATCTTTTTTTTAGCTTATTCCAGACACGGTTGCAGCTGTGCTCCAAGAGGTTTACATAGAGGCTCATCAGATCGTGAAGCCCTCCCCTCACGTTACAGGAAACTATAATCACAGGTCTGCTGAAGGAGGGGAAGGATCCCACTCAACCCACATGCTATAGACTGATCACGTTGATAAAGCTAATGAAAAGATTCTTGCCAAGGCCTTGGTGACTCAGCTTGAGCGCCTGCTTCCTTCACTTATTCAATCATCCCAAGCAGGGTTTTTCGAGGGCTGGCTGAGTTCTGATCACCACAGAGCCCTCACTTCTCTTATGTCCTTAGGTAGCTTTGCAGCAGCACTAGCTATTGGCTTCAAAAAAGCATTTGATTCTGTGGAGTGGGATATCAGTAGGTGGTTTGGGGGAAACTGGGGTTTGCTGCATCTTTACTGAGTTGATCAGGGTGCTGTATATGAAACCCTCAACCAGATTACTGACAAACTTCATCTTGCCTATCCTGTTACCCTCCATAGAGGTAACCACCAGGGATGCTCTTTGTCCCTGCTATCATTCGCACTTGCCATTGTGCCCCTGGCTATAGCCATTTGCCAGTATCAGGATCTGTGGAATATTCAGGTTGGGCAACTTGATGTTCATACCCTGTTACGTGTGGATGATTGTGTGGTCTTGTTTGAAGATGCTCCAAGGAGCCTGCCCCTCCTTCTCAGAATCAGAATCAGAATCAGAATCAACTTTATTGGCCAAGTATGTATACACATACAAGGAATTTAACTCCATTTTTTTTTTCCGTTGCTCTCAATATACTTAACAGACATACAATAAAACAAAAAAACAACAAAACAATAAAAACAATAATGCAATAATGCAAAGTGCTAAAATAAATATGCAATAAATTAACTGATACTTTATATACATGAAGTAAGTGAATTTAACAATATATACATATGTACAACAGAATATATACAGTACATATGTGTATATATAGCATCCTAAAATTTCATTTTATAATTACAGTAAACATTTAATGTTACAGATTATTTCACAAAGATTGTTCAACTGTGTGACTGGCTCAAGTATTCATCAAAGTGATAGCCTGTGGAAAAAAACTATTCATATATCTAGTTGTTTTGGCTTACAGAGCTCTGTAGCGCCTGCCAGAAGGGAGGAGTTGAAACAAATTGTGTCCAGGGTGTGATAAATCTGCAGTGATGTTGTCTGCCCGTTTCCTAACTCTGGACGTATATAAATCCTGAATGGAGGGCAGGTCAGCACCAATGATTTTTTCTGCAGTCCTAACTGTCTGTTGTAGTCTGTTTCTGTCCTGTTTGGTGGCCGATCCAAACCAGACAGTGACAGATGTACACAGAACAGACTGAATTATTGCAGAATAGAACTGGATCAGCAGCTCCTGAGGCAGGTTGAACTTCCTGAGCTGGCGAGGAAGTACATCCTCTGCTGAGCCTTTTGACATCAGCCTATGTTGGACGTCCATTTCAGGTCCTGGGAAATTGTAGATCCCAGAAACCTAAGGTTTCCACAGCAGACACAGTGCTGTTAAGTATAGTAAGAGGGGGCAATACTGGAGAACTCCTCCTGAAATCCACTATCATCTCCACAGTTTTGAGAGTATTCAGCTCCAGATTGTTCTGACTGCACCAGAGGATCAACCATTCAACCTCCCATCTGTATGCAGACTCATCACTGTCCCTAATAAGGCCGATGACCGTTGTATCATCTGCAAACTTCAGGAGTTTAACAGACAGGTCTCCTGAGGTGCAGTCATTTGTGTAGAGAGAAAAAAGCAGAGGGAGAGAACACATCCCTGAGGAGTACCAGTGCTAATTGCCCGGATGCTGGATGTAATCATCCCAGCCTCACCTGCTGCCTCCTATCCGTCCGAAAGTTTGTAATCCAATGACAGGTGGAGGCTGGTACAGTGAGCTGAGTGAGTTTAGAATGAAGAACTTCTGGGACAATGGTGTTGAACGCTGAGCTGAAGTCCACAAACAGGACCCTAGCATATGTCCCTGGGGAGTCAAGATGTTTCAGGATGTAATGCAGTCCCATATTGACTACATCATCCGCTGACCTGTTTGCCCGGTAAGCAAACTGCAAGGGATCTAGCAAGGGGCCTGTAATGTCTTTCAGATGGGTCAGCACCAGTCGCTCAAAGGATTTCATGACCACAGACATCAAGGCAACCGGCCTGTAGTCATTTAATCCTGTGATAGAGGATTTCTTAGGCACCGGGATGATTGTAGAGCGCTTGAAACAGGACGGAACTTCACACAGCTCCAGAGATCTGTTGAAGATCTGTGTGAAAACAGGGGCCAGCTGGTCAGCATAGACCTTCAAACAGGAAGGTGACACACCATCTGGACCTGGTGCCTTCCTGATCTTCTGTCTCCTGAAGAGCTGAATCACCTCTTCTTCACAGACCCTAAATGCAGGTGGAGTATCAATGGGAGAGGAAGGGGTGGCAGGGATGTAATTTGTTGTGTAATGTGGTCGGAAAGGGTAAGAGATGTGAAATTGGACTTGTCAAACCTACAGTAAAACACATTCAGGTCATCGGCCAGTTGATGGTTCTCTGCAGTGTGGGGAGATGGTCTTCTGTAGTTGGTAATATCCTGCAGGCCTCTCCACACCGACGCAGGGTCATTGGCTGAAAACCTATTTTTTCAGCTTTTCAGTGTAGTATCTCTTTGCTACTCTGATTTCCTTTGTCAAGTGTGTTCCTGGCCTGGTTATACAGGATTCGGTCCCCACTTCTATAAGCCTTCTCCTTGGCCCAACGAAGCTTCCTGAGTTTTGCTGTGAACCAGGGTTTATTGTTACTGTACATACGAAAAGTTTTAGTTGGCACACACATGTCCTCACAAAAACTGACGTACGATGTCACAGTGTCAGTGAGGTCGTCCAGGTCTGTAGCTGCAGCCTCAAAAAACACTCCAATCAGTGCAGTCAAAGCAGGCCTGTAGTTCCAGCTTTGCCTCATTGGTCCATCTCTTCACAGTCTTGACCACAGGCTTTGCAGATTTTAATTTTTGCGTGTAGGTCGGGAGAAGATGAACCAAACAATGATCAGAGAGTCCCAACGCTGCACGGGGAACAGAGCGATAAGCATCCTTTAATGTAGTATAACAGTGGTCCAGTGTACTTTTGTCCCTGGTAGGACACTTAATATGCTGTCTATATTTTGGTAATTCGTGGCTGAGATTTGCTCTGTTAAAATCCCCAAGAACAATAAGCAGGGAGTCTGGGTGTTTGTGCTCCATGTCAGTTATCCAGCCAGCCAGGTGTTGTAAAGCTTCACTAACACAGGCCTGAGGTGGAATGTAAACACCAACCAGAATAAATGAGGAAAACTCCCGCGGTGAATAAAACAGTTTACAGTCAATAAAAATGGACTCTAAGTGAGGACTACATGATTTATTTAACACAGTAACATCTGTACACCAACCTTCATTTATATAGAAACAGATTCCGCCTCCCCTCGCTTTCCCCGAGAGCTCCATAATACGATCCGCTCGGAATAGTTGGAAGCCAGGCAGTTGTAATGTGCTATCAGGGATATGCTCACCAAGCCAAGTTTCGGTGAAGCAAAGGATGGCAGATCTGAAAAAGTCCATATTTATTCTATTTAGAAGCAGTTCATCCGTCTTGTTGGCCAAGAAGCGGACATTAGCCAGATGTATTGAAGGGGCTTGATCCGGGAAATCGCCGTGCAGCTTACTGAGCACTCGGCTCGCTTTCCTCATCGGCGTCTTCTATTAATCCCATAGAGAGCCGCTGGTCCTCCGACCAAAAGCTCTGCAAAACTTCCAGGCTGAATGAAAAACGGGAAAAAAGCTCGACAAGTAAATTGTCGAATATGCAAAAGTTCCTCTCTACTAAATGTAATCCGGGAAGGAAAGCCAAACACCGAACAAACAAAAATGCTCAAAAACAGAAAAAGCACCAGAGAGCACAACACCGAGGCTGCCGTCCGCGGCGCCATGATGGAAAATTTCTCTCCCTTGTATCTGCCTTCTATGAGCTTTCTGGACTGAAAACTAATCCTAGCAAGACAGAGATCCTACCTCTGACTAGGGCATGCATGCAGACTTCTGTAGCCCAGTTTGGGCAAACTTCGTCCCCTGAAGGTCTTAAGTATTTGGGGATCTGGGTTCACTTAGACCCTAAAGACATGGGCAGGATTTACAAAGAAGGCCAAAAATCCCACAGCTGCGGGGAAAAAAGCCTGCAGCACTGTGGAAATGCAGTTGCATGTATTCTCAAAGAAAATCCCGCAACTGCAGGAATTCTACCAAAAGTCCCACAGCTGCAGAATTCCAGCAGCTGTGGGAATCTTGCAAGTGCTGCAAATCCCCAGCTGTGGATCCACAGCTGTGGAAATGGCTGGGGAGGCAAAGCAATGGTACAACCAAGTAGCTGAAGCAGCAGACATTAACATTGCTGCCATAGTATGAGGCTAACTGCACTCACAAACAGACCAGCAACCAGTCCCTCAACTGGGACAACTGCAGCACCACAGGTACCAGCAATACTATGGCACCACAGTAGCCAACTGTCACTGCTGGTCATCCCTTCCTGGGGTGTTCCTGTTGCCTGGAGGGGTAGCACTTTCTGCAGGCCGGCCAGGCTCTACTGCCTGTGGGGCTCCGTCATGGGCTGCACTGAGTCTGGTGGTTAGACCCCGGAGCAGTGGTCGGCAGTTGAAATAGTCAGTTGCAGTTCAATGCAGTTGCAATCAGTTGCAATTGCATTGGATTGCAGTCATAAAATAGTGGATCCACTGAAGCTGACGATTCCATGACCTGTCCAGGTTTGTTTTTGTGGTGCAATGCAGTGTGTTTTCTCTTTTTTTCTTTCCTGGGGGGGGGGAGAAGGGGGTCCAGCGGGGCCGTGAATATCTAACGGTCCTCAACTGCCAACACTAAGCCTTAGAGCCAATAAAATGCACCCCTGGTTCCTGGACATGAAGCATCCACCAATTAGGAGACCTAGAAGGAGGAGCCAGGAGCTTGAAAGTGTCTGTGACTGGCTGCATGAGGTGGCAGAGAGACTGTGCCTAGGCTGGAGAGGAGACTGTCAGGAGAGGAGGCATCTGTGTTGTTGTGTGGACAACAGAGTGAGTAGCGTTTTTCTGCAAGGATGAAGTTTGGTGGTTGGGCCTTTAATTTAAAAATAAGTTAACTGTGTCCACTTTCCTACGTGTCCGGTGCCCAGAGAGAGACTAGTGTGTGGCTGTGCAGGTCCCAATCAGTCCTCCAGCAAAGTCAGGCAGCAATTATGCGAAGGCAGCAAGTCAGTGTCTGGTCATGGTCGGGATCAGCCCATGACCCTGTCAACTGGGCCCGTCAGGCGACTCTCATTCAGTCTTGGTCAGGTCTTCAGAGTCGGCGAGAAGGAGAAGTGGTAGGTGTACTAGTTCAAATGCGTGGATTATGGAGTGGGGATGTGGGTCGGGGTTGGGGACTGACTGTGTGGGTTGGGAGGAGGGAGCACACAGCTCCAAAACAACACTGGCACCACCACCAAGTAAAGCAGCAGCAGCAGCCTGAGACGTGGAGATACCCGTCGACTGAATCATCACCTGACATCTGACTGAACTGGCAACAGGCTACTACAGTGAGCAAAGTACTGTATGAGATGTGTATGTAAGGCCCGCCAGGGCTGGGAAGTGGGCAGTAGGAAGGAGGAGGAGGCTGGTCTCTCACAGACTACTCAATCTGTCTGTGTGTCTGCTGCATGCTGGGCTGGTTTGTCTAGCTGGTTGATGGCTTGGGGGCTGTGGGGCCGAATTTGAAAAGCCAAGGTGATCGACCATCATCGATCTACTGCTGGTGGCCCAGCTGGGCTCTCTCTGACTGAGGTGGTATTGTGAGTAAGTCAGACTCCTTACGAGGTCGTAAAGCAGGCCAGGTGCAGGTGGTTGGATGGTGAGTTCCCAGACCCATAGGAGGCATGAGATCGGAGCATGGTCGGTCGGGTCTAATGGACAAAATGTTTGTTGTTTGCCACTGTAGCAATTGGATAGACTAAATATTAAAGTCCTCATGGCAAGATGAACAAAATTTTAAAAAACACATTAGTGTACATGCTGAAAACAAAAACAAAAACAAGTTCAGAAACTGTGTCAGAAAATGTTTTTTTTTTAATATGCTTGAGTTTTTTTTAGCTTTAAATTTAAACTATGGATACATCTCAGTTCTGGTATACCATACAGGAGGTATTTCTAGGGGTCCTCCCTTAAACTGTTATTAGTCTCAAGGATACTATTGACGACTAGTAAACTAACATATATTGATGGTTAGCTTTGTTTGCTAAAGGGTACCTTCTAGCTTCTGTGGGGTGTTTAAGAGGCCCAACCTATACTGTATTTTAGACTCACAGTTCTTTTTCTAAGTAACTAGTACTACTGCTGCTTATTTTTCTATACCATTTACTGTTTTACTGACCTGTTTCAACTTGTTACTTTCAGGGACTTAGTATGTTTTGTTGTTGTTCTGACTGGTTATTGTGCTTTAGTGAGTCCCTACTGCGTGTAGATTTGTTTCACTGCATTTTGTAGCATTTTAAAGAGCAGCCAGCTTCTTAGCTGCTGCTGACTAGTTCAATCAATCAATCAAAATCTTTATTTACCCAGGCGATCACCATTGAGCAAGCTCATTTACAACGTGGACCTGCAGTTTGCAAGGACGAGGGTATAGAACAGAGTACAAGTAAAATATACATAAAACAACAGTAGCAAGACGTAAACAGCAAAATATATACAGTGTAGAAATAAAGGTAAATAATATATACAGAGATGCCTTTATAATCCTATCCATCAATAACATGTTCATAGCCAGTAAACGAGTCCCTGGAATATGGAAAAGCGCACGAGTAGGAGGCAGGGACTCTGGCAGAAAGATTCTGCGATACTAAGCAGGTGGTATCAGGACATAAGAGTGGGTGATGGGGAGTCTGTTGCAGTGAGTACATAGTACCAGTGGGACTGGAATGGACTGAGGGAGGGGGGAGTAAACTTGGTAAGGGAACACTTAGTTTGAACGGGAAGGACTTAGACTGAGCGGAAACATCAGCTGGACAACTAGGAATGGTGGAAACAGTTACAGAGCTCCACAAATGTCTTGGCATACAGGGTCTTGAACATAGCAAGACTAACAGGGAAGCTAAGTCTCAGTGATTTCTGTATCCTATTACAAAGTGTGGGCAGGACAAACCTTATGGCTGCTCTTCCAAAGCGGGTACCGACCCTAGGTACTTTCAGGGAAACCAGCGAGTGACTTCTCAAGGCATAATTCCCAATCAGACTTAGTGGGAGACAGTCAGCAATGTATTGCGGGAGTTTGTTGGTGATGGCTTGGAGCATCCAGAGGGCTGCATTTCTATACCACCTGTGTTGAAGGGAGGCCAACCCACAGCTGCATATAATGAACAGTGGTGGGTGGAAAAGGGGAGGCCTGTTATAAATCTCAGAGCTCTATGATACAGTATGTCCAATTTAGCAAGGTGTGAGGCTGGGCACTGGCCATATATGAAGTCAGCATACTCAATTAGTTAGAGGAACGTGGATTGGATGAGCTGTCTTTTGGCATCTGCAGTCAGGAGGTGATTTATTCTGAAAAAGAGTCCAAGCTTCTGCCTCAGCTTTTTCAGCAGTTCTAGATGTTCCACAAAGGAGAGTTTATTGTCTATCCAGACACCCAAATACTTGAATTTCAGTACGTATTCAAGATGTTCACCTAGTAAGGTGGAGATAGAAGGTAATGGACCAGCAGCAGCAGAATATGCCCCATGGCCAGTTGGTGAGAATAGCATTGCCTTGGTTTTCTTGGCATTAAGTAGTAGTCTTTTACTGAGGAGCTGGTGCTGCAGGATGTTAAAGTCGGTTTGCAGGTCACCACAGGCAGCTTCAGGAGATTCATGGCTTATGTAGAGCACCGTGTTATCAGCAAACAAGTGAATGCTTGCTTCCTTAGTAGCTGCTCCCTCCAACATAGATACATAGATACATAGACAGTGTCGGCAGATAAGGGCCTATGGCCCACCCAGTCTGCCCATTTGAGCTTGTAAGTTCAGTTTATGTTTTCCTAGAAGTCTGTTGCCCCTTACCCCTGACCTCCAGAATTCCTTTATGTCTATCCCATGCATTCTTAAATCCTGTGATTGTTTCAGCCCCCACCACTTCCTCTGGCATGGTGTTCCACTTGTCCACCACCCGTTCTGTGAAGACCTCACCTGCCCCAGAGTTGAGGGGCATAAATAATTCATTTTGTTTCTGCCCATTTATGAAGTTATAATGCTGCTAAATCACAAATGCTAAAAACGAAGCTGCTTCCTGACCATAACCCACCAACACACCCCCACATAGGCACATGTAGCCCCATTTTGTGATGTCAGAAGGTGAAGGCTGTGTGTGCACACACCAATTGATTTCAAGGAGGAGGGACTTTTCCATACATTTTATTAAGCTTTTGTAGTCAAAATATTTATTAAAAAAAGATACAAAGTTAAAAAACTATGACAAACTACTACATAATAAAATTCAATGATGGTGAAAGTTGAAAAAAATGGTTGGATTTTCTTCAGTTAGTTGAAGTCAGAAATTTCAAACTAGTAGAAAAAATCAGTCATAATGTGTAGTAAGTCAGTCATAATTGGTATTTCAACTGACTCTGGGATCTACTGGTGGTTGTTGTCTGTTGCCATATCATGGCAATGTGTGCTTTTATTGCTGTAACATCAGTCACTGCTATACTATCTGGGATGCTATTACCTGTGCCTCACCTCCACCTTAATTGTTTCCAATTGTTGGGGCATTACTGCAGTTTGCTAAGGGAGAGTTACACCTCATTCAACTGTGTGTAACATTTTTTTCCGCAACTGCGGAAGAAAACTGGCTGAGAATAGCCTTGCAGGGTCTGTGCCTTACTTATCTCACACCTTTTTTTCCTCAGGGACTTCTGCAGCTGCACTTTTTTCCACAGTCCATAGTGTTTTTTTCAGCAGCTGCGGAGGGTTTTGTGAATAGCACTTAGAGCAAGCACTCCTTTTTTTCCATAGCTACGGCAGTTTTGGGGACTTAGGGAAGGTTTTGCACCTTCTGAAAGCTTTGTGAATCCAGCCCATGGTATCTGCTAATCTTACCGCTTACTGACCACAATGAAGGAGGGGCGCGATGGATGGAAACAGTTGAATCTATCATTGGTGGGGAAAATGACAGCCCTGAAAATGATTACAGCACCCAAAGCCTGCATTGCCTGTCTCACCTTGCGGTGACCATCCCTTCCTACTGGTTTTTTAAATTGGATGGGTTGCTCATTAACTTTCCCTGGGAAGGTAAGCTGCCCCACTACAGAAGGGAGAAGTTAAGAGTCCACTGCTGTTATGGAGTGTGGAGCCTACAATGGTTCTACGCCTAGCATGTGGCCTTTAGAACTGGGCAAACATTCCGGTGGTTGTCTCACCCTTTGGACAGCCTTTCACAATGGCTGGCAATAGATAAGGGTTTCCTGGTAAGGTCTGCCCCCACCCCCGTGCATCTATGGTTCCATGTGATAAGGGCAACTATGGAATAGTGCCTGACAGAAGGGCATGGGCACAACATGGAATGATGGAATGGTGCCCCGGAACCAGCACAAATGTCGAAATAATGAACAGACTGTGTTTGAAAAAAAAAATGCTGCCACCACCACAACGAAACACAGGACTCTGAACACAGGACATACAACAAAGGAAAGCACCATGTGGAGAGGATGGGGACAAGCAAACACAGGGAGATGCAACTGGACCAGACAAACGACCACCCCTGTCACCCCTCTGGGTGCATGGCCCAACGATGCACAGGGTGTTGTGTGCGACGCCACATCGTCCACAACTCACTGGTGGCTTAACAGGTTGGGTGCGGGTGTGAGTAGGAGAACAGCAGTGTGGCACAACATGGAAGGAGTTGCTGGGTGGAGAGCAGAGGCATGCTGGTTTCTGGTGGGAGGGGCACAGCACCAAAGGCACTATGGGATGGGGATAAACCCTGCACTGCAGCACAGAGTTGGCATCACTGCCACCAGCACACCTGACTACATCTGCAGTATGGGAGTTGTACGCCAGCCCTCACAGGTAGTTAGGTTTGCTGCATTTACCGTATTCATCCATGATGGTCTCTGTGCGGTGGGTCAGGTCCCAGTAGGTCTTATTCTGTGTGGCAACCCCTGACCCAGAGAGCAGCTGCTCCATACTGAGGTCACTGAGCTGCTGCTCCTAATGGAGGCAGTCAAGAAACCTTCAGATGCTCTAGTGGCTGGCACCGAGCCTGGTGCTGAATACTAGGTGCCAGCCCTCCACTGTATTTTTCATCCTTGCCAGGCCTGCCAGTGTCAGATCATACATGTTCCACAATGACACCTGAAACAGTGGCCGTCTTCAAGCCAACCTGCCTATGGCCATCCAACCCATGTCTCCTCCACGTATTCGAGGATGGAATGCATGAGGTCTTCATGGTCCATGTAGAAGGGCTGGTCCAGTAGCTCCCAATACACTGCCTCAATGGTGCACACAGTCATGAATGCCAGGGCAAGGAGCATGCAGAGTTGAAGTGCAAACTCCTCGTCCCTGCAGTACTGGGCATGCACCTCAGTTGTGTGATGGACCTTGTGCCACATGGCCTGGCAGAAATGGAAGAAGCATCCCCTGAGGGCAGCTGCTTTGAACACAGATGAGAAGGTGTGCCAGGCAGCCAGCTCAATGTCAAGAAGGACTGCCTTTGGCTGGCCACCCTCCTCCAGCCGGTGCACCTCTGTGAAGGCCTGCATGTATGCTCTTTCCGAGAGGGATGACATGATGATATACACAGCCGGCACGACGACCCCTGAGTGCATCCCATGCAGTTTATAAAGCTGCCTGAAGACTGGTGGTGAGCAGCGGAAGGTCCCATCCAGGAACCAGTCCTCACAATCAGCAAGGTACAGCAGGGATCGTTGGGTGGCATATATCAGGACACAATCGCCTGCCAGCCTGCTGTCTTACTGTAGGAATGTGTCCCCCCTTACGATGGTGTATGCCAGGGGTATACAGAGCTCCGCAAGGGATGCTGGTGTGGCAGGGAACCCCCTCTCTGCTTGCTGCACATGCTGCATGGTATGCTTCAGTAGAGGCAATGCTGGCAGCCTGCCAGCCACTGCGTCAGTCACACCGTTGGTGCACTGTACGAGCACCCAGGAGGTGCTCTCCATACTGATGTGTGATTGGACTTCCTCCATCATCCCTTTTCACCTATTCACCTATAGAGCGGAATGAGGCTTCTTCTGCATGGTGTCCCTTTGAAGTGACGGGGGGCTCAGGTGGTCCTGCACCTGTGTGACATTCATCAAGGGGTGCTGCCTCCCCGTGGCAGCAGAAAATAAAAGGATGTTTTGCTGGGTCCCAAAGTAGGGTGGCATATGCTGCGTGAGTCTGGACCCTCTACCTGTGACCACCTGCCAGCAAGGTGATCAGTGACTGTGCATTGTGAACATGGAGGCCATGCCTGACAGTTGCAATGAGTATTCTAAATTGCTATGTGATGACTGCCCTGTGTATGGTGCTCCACGTCCTGTCCTCCGACCAATTGTGCGGTGCATTCTCATGACTGGGGCTGGAGGCACTTGAGGCAGTGTGTGGGATTCGATCCTCTAACATGCAGACCCCACCCCACTGCTTTGTTGTTTGCTGACATCTAACGAGGAATGTCACAATGGTGGCATGGTGGCCCTTTGTCCAAAGACAACCTTGGCCTCCATGGGATACCACCCAGGCACAGGGGCGGCATGTACTGTGGCAGTGGGTGGGTGTGTTGCCCTGGGAGAGTGAGTCTACTGCAGTGGGCATGCGGGTTGGTGTCCTCCGCAGTGTGCCTGTGTTTCTGCACTGGGAGGATGGGTCTGTGGCAGTGGGCAGGGGGTGGTTGGGTGCTGTGCTTGGGTGGCTCTGTGGCAGTAGGGGGGTTTGCTCTGGGCAGGGGGGGCTCTGTGGCAGTGGGTGGGGGTTGTCTTGCATGGTGTGTCCACCATGCATTGGTAGAGGGGTAGTGTGTGGCCACTGTCTATGGGTCTCAGGGTGCTATGTGTATGCGCGCGCATGTACGCATATACGATTTCAGTATTCACCATTGTTCAGGGTCACCCTTCTTCATTGTCACCCACATTCATGTTGCCATCTTCAATGGTTGCTGTAAATCCCAGTTGCGATATTGACACACACCCCCATATGCTGCCATGGACCTTCCTGCAAATTCACCCTTCCCACATTAGCCCTTCCTCAGTAGTCATCATCACTGGATATCTGCTTTTACACACTACTTGCCCAAAGTGGCTCAGAAAAGCCCTGTTTTACCCCCCTCACTGCAGGTGTCGAAGAAGCTGAAGTCCTGGTTGAAGATGTCCCTAGTCCGAGGGACCCTCATTGCATTATGAAATAATCTACTAGTCTAGATAAAGGGCTGTAAGGTTCACTGGGGAAGGAGAGAGGACAAGGGTATCTCCAGAGTTGCTGACTTACTTCCACCTGGTACACTCTTAGAATCCATTGACAATCTTAAAGACAGATCCTTTTCCAGGGGGATTTCTGGAGATACCTCCAAATTTGAAGCACTGTAACTACTGTACTTAAACAACTACCTTCTCACGTGCTGCTCACCCAATACCAGACATTAGAGACCTCAATCATGGCCCAAAGTGGGTGGGTGTGACTGATTTTTTAGTCCCAGATCCTACTGACAAAGTCAATCGGAAATCAGAGCAGGCACTAGCAGTGGTGATCTCTGAAGCCCTCTGGTGTAAATTGTGGGTACTGGCCCATAAAGCATGTCTGGACTCCAGGAGCCTACTTATATAGATTAAGGCCCTGCATTTCTGGTACTGCATGCTATCCCAGCTCAAATCACTAGGTCTGCTGAGCCACAAGGAACTGAACTTGTGCACATTTTGTTGTCTTGGTATAAAATATCCCCCTTTGGCATCAAGTCCATAGGTGTTATACAACCATCCTTAAACAACCACTGCCTCACTCCCCTTCATTGTACCTACTTGGGCTATTACCACCACATGCATTTCTCCAAAGTACTCACCTTCATTGGCTCCTAATGGCTAGCATCAAAGCCAAACAGCTGATCCTGCAATGACAGAGGACTGATTTTCTTCCCTTAAGGATCCAGTAGCTGTCTACAATCAGTAGTCTGGTCAGTCTCACTAGAATGTCCCACTTTGATTGGAACACAATGTCAGATCACCTACTGGTTTGGGCTCATTTCCTGAACTCTCCTCTGATGCTGGAGGTTGCTGTCTCAGATACCACTCATAGTCAAAGTGCATGCTAAACCTCCCCCCTTACCCCCCTAGTCATACTGTATATTTTGTATAAGCCCTTTGAGACAGTTGCTTGCCTACTCATGTATCTATACCATGTATGTTTTCACACTTTCTGTATATTGTTATAGCTATCATGTATATAGAGAGAACTGTGTATGAGCAATCATACACAACAAGGCTGTTTTTTGATCGAGAGGTTTCCAGGGTAACCAGAGACCTCAAGAGCACAGCTTCCATTATTCTGATCCTGTGTCCAAAAAACGTCCCCCCAGTACTTAAAAGTGCCTTACTGTGGTGTGGTTCTTTGCAGTGCCTCTCACTTCCTGAACAGCTCTCATTGCCACAGCCACTTCATGAAGACATCGTAAGGTGTTGTGCTGCAGTAGTGATGTAGCCAGTACAGTACAACAACAATTTGATGTTACTACTGCAGCACAACATGCTGATTCCAGTAACTGAATTTCATACTCAGTCACGTTCTGCCATACTCTATATGTAACCATTTGCTAGAGCTCCTCTGCATTAAGCTGTATTATTCAGTCTTAATGAAAATTATGAACTGCAAAAACAAGGAAAGAAATGAAGTGACCATCTTGGTCCAGGAGGTCACCAAAAAGGGTGTATTCTCTTTTGGTGCCTGAAGACTGCTGTTTGCGGAGTGTGAGGTGCTGTGGGGGAGATCAAGACACTGCTGAATGGAAAGGAGAACACCCCATGCACCATAAAACAGATAAAGCACAAGTGGGACAGCCTCCAGCGTATGGAGCAAAAGGTTATTCTGCTGGTCGGACATGCGAAAGAGGAACCCAAAGGTGGATCACATAAAGAATGCCTCCTGTGCTAGCAGCCCCAGCAATACATTAAATAATATTATCCAATTCTGACTTTCAACAAATTAATTATTTACTTAATAATTGGTTAGAGATAATTATCAGGTGATACTTGCACAGAGCTTGCAGCACAAACGACCCAGGTTCAGAAGTGAAGTGAGCGTGTTGGAGGGTCAGCAAGGAGAGGAAGACTGAGCATCCAAAGTTCTGCTCTCCTCTGGGGTAGGAACCGTGGAGCCCAGTGAACAGCTTGCCCCTGATGGAAACTGGGGAAAAGGCAGTTAGAACGCCCAGATAGCAAGGGGGCATGGCAGATATTGATGCACATCCTGTGGGACCCTGTAGTGTGCGTCACAAAGTCCCTACATGCCGCAACCTCTCAGGGGTAAAAAGTGGAAACTATGGGCAAGCAGGATGATGCTGAAATGCACATGCCCCAAAAGTGACCAGTTGGGACACACAAGCAGAAGCAGTTCTTGTTCTCTGGCATGGGTTGGAGAACACCACCAACCCAACCAGAGGGGTAAGATCTAGGGAACACAGCTAGGAGGAAAAGTCCCAGTGGACATTGGTGTGATGAGGCTGAGGTGTCCAGGGGATGGGGGCTGACAGGACTGGTAGAGAAAACAGAGTAAATGAAAAAAATCCTCTTTCTCCTTCCCATACAACATGTTGTTCAATTACTTCCAGCAGATATTGGTAGCTCACTTCCATACCTTACTATGATCAGTGTACGTTATCATCAGTCTTTCATATGTATATTTTATTAAAGCATTGATACGTTACTGTTTCAGTTGCCCAAAAAAAAAATAGGGTTTACTTTTCTCACAGACCCACTTTTGCCATCTGTTCCATCATCAAGTGCCAAACAGGTACAGTAAACCTTGCCCAACAGTGTCAACCACCATAGAACCACTTAACCTGCAGTGGAAATTGAACTACTTTGTTGCCTTGGGTGGTGAGTGGACTGACTAGTACTACAGTCAGTGTCATCAAGGGCATCCCATTCCATTCCACTCCTTTGGAGTCACACAATTATTGTTTATAAAATAGGGAAAGAATAATTTCCATGAATCTGATTGGTCCATAGCTCTGCATTAGATGAGTCTAATACATGGCACAAATCTAGTGCAGACACCAGTGCCTTACAACATCAGCTATGGTATATAAATAATCCTGTGTTTAGCACATTAACATTTCTTTTCTTTTTTTTTTTTTTGCAAATAACCATTCTTTATTTTCATTTTCAGACTTACAAACTGCAGAACAGAAGTCAGTACCTTTTACAATAAAGGAATGTGAAGACCCCGAGGGGGCTTGCCCTTCAATAATTTTAATAACAAACATAGGGAAAAGGCACTGAAACAGATAACACATCAATAAAGGGGAAGGAAGCGAAGGAATGTCCCCCCTCCCTCCCTCTCCCCGTTCTAACCAATCAGAAAAACCAAAAACAATCACCAAATAAATCTTAACACAAGGAATAACAGAAGATAAAAGAACAAAATGCAGATCAACTACCCCTTGCATGCACCCCCCCCGAACATTAACATTTCTAAAAGCAGCCCTTTTCTTCTCTTCCCCATACAGAGCATTCCATTTTTCTAAGCACTCCACTCAGCTCAAAACCATCCCAGCAAGTGCAAAGCACCTTAATAAAGGGTAAAATCAACAATCATTACTTTTTCTGTGATTTATGTGTGCTTATTTGTAATGTTTTGTAAAAGAAAGCACTATCTTGTAGCTTCCCCCTTGTTGCCTGCTTTCTTGCTACTAGAAGTACAATAGTGTGACACTCTTGAAAGAAACTGAAAAAAGTTTGATTTTTTTTTTCATTTTGTTACATTTAGTTTGTCTGGCAGACCCCACACACCCACCCACTTTCTTTGTTGCCACTCCAAACCACAAACTGCTGGCTGTGGGAAAGGCATAACTAGAAAGTGACCACCAGAACTGTCTGCTACGCAGCCCTGCACTACACCTCAAATTGCTGGTTGCAGGAGCCGCAGTACCTATTAATGTAGACTGTCAGCACTGTCTACTGCCCAGCCCTCCACTACACTCCCTTCTATAATTAAAACTCCATCATTTAACTTTTATACAGTAAAATGAGGGACACAGGCACTTATTTGAGGTTATGACCTGTAGCTCTGCTACATGCATCCAACTTGCTCCTTCAACAGAATTTGTCTTTGTCTGATGGTGCTTGCTCATTTTTCAACAAAATGGAATTAGCAAAATCACATTCATGCAGCTGTATCAATTTAAAATTAAAATGGAGTCTGCTGTTATTGTGTTCACGCTGAAGTTCAGCCCGACTTCTCCAACTATGTCTATGATCACCCTCCATGACAGTATAACTCACAGATGACTTCTTCCCCCCAGTGGACACTAGCTGACTTTAAAAAAAGAAACACATTTTTCAGCACTCTTATTTTTTTTAACACCTGTAACAGTCCAGATTCCACTAAATAGCATTGCAGCACAATGTCTCCCACTCACAGGTTTGCTTGTTTACTCCACTGCTTAGATTCCCTTTCTATTTAAAAAAAAGATTTAAAATAAAAGTTGCATAGGTTGCAATATGTGCTAGTGATATATGTATGTGTTGGGGCTGGCCTCAAGACAGCAGTAGCATACAAGAAAAAAAAAATACAGCTATGGTGGCCAAAGTAGGACAAATGTTCAAAAACAAACAAAAAATAATAAGTCAGGCTCATGCAGGAAGAATGTTGTATGTGAAATTCAGCCCCAAATTGTACTTTTTAATTAGTTGAACCTACTAGTTTTGATATTTACATGTATATAAACTACAGTCCATTTTATAAGCACAATAAGAGATTCTGGGAGATGTGCATTTGACACTTCTAGTGCACAGCCAGGTGCTCTGGCCATGTATTTAGAACTGTCTAATGATCTCCCCTTCATTTCTTATTGCTTACCTATACATCACAGGTGATGCTGGCTGCAAGCCCTGTTTTTAGATATGGTTTAAGGGCAGCTTGCTCCATCTGGGTGAGCCATGGCATCTTCCCCCTTCCTAATGTTTGGCAGTGCATTCATGGATCATCATTGTCAGCATCTGATATTGTGATTAATTGTTAATATCACTTCTAGGTTATTCTGGCCAGGTACGTAATGCATTTGTCTTGGCTGGTAGAATGTGACCTCTCTTATGATCATGTCTGTCATGCTGATTCTCAGGAATATTTTTTTGCAAGTACAGCTGTTTTTTCTCTCTCTGTGATGCACTGTAATATGCTGCTGTTAAACTTTTTTTTCTTTGTGGCTCTAACGTTTACATAACTTTTGAATTTGCAGCAGTGGAAAAACCTCAGGCTGAAGGTGATTCCAGCAAATATGACTAGCTGTATGCTACTGCCACCAAGCCCAGCAGCAGCAGCAGCACAGAAGCTGAAGGAGATGGCAGTGATATGTTCAATGCTGTTAGGCTATTTAGTATTTATGGTTGCAAGCATTACTGATATATCTAAATGTGTGAATTATGTGATGCGGGAGCTGTATAAGCCTAAAGGGCTACAACTACTTTGGAATTCAGTAACCCACTTTCTTTGGGTGATGAAGAGTACAATAAAAGTCTGATACTAGGCAGTCACCACCAGAAGAACCAGATCAAAGAAGAAAGCCCACTTTATTTTATGTTTTACTTGTAATACATAAACAAGTGCAAAATGCTTCTAAAAAGTGAAATGCAGACCCTCTCAGGCATTTAGATGCATCACCTGATGCGTTTCACATCCAAATGATTGGTTGGTAATAAAAGAAAACCAGTTCATGCACACATCTGTTGTGCACTTATTCTGACTCCTTTCACATCAGAGGACCTCCCATTTACTGGTTCTGACCTCTCTCATTCCTAAGTACCACACATTTCCCACCCTCTGTCTCCCCCATGGCAATTCTCTACCCAGTACTGTTTTAGCCTGACCCACTCTCTAGATACAAGAGTTGTAACAATTTTCTTTGTGGAACTGAGTGCAAAGCTAGCATAGAATACTTGTCATAAGCAGTGACTGTGCTGTGCCTGGTTTGTTGGCAGTTCTCTTTATTTCTGCTGTTGTTGGGGTGGTGGCCAAATGTGGAGCAAGTGGAGCCCAAGTATATAGTGAGGGACCCCTGGCACCTTCCTCAGTCTGCTGCTTGTTATTCTCCATGGCATTACCTTCTAGGAGGATATGGTAGTGGACAATGGTCACTTGCAGTGTGTACGAACAGGGTCAAGGTGTCCATAATCCTATTTGAAGATCATTCCAGAACAGTAGATGGATGGCAGCAGATTCCTGCACAGCAAACTGAAGAGTTCAGCAGTGGAAGGTAGAGGAGGGGAGCACTGAGATGCCAGCATGGTCCCTGTGAAATCCAAAGGAAAATACAGCACAATAGACGGGAGGCCTATGCCCTGTGACTTGAAGGAATTTGGAACAGATCCTGTTGTGTTATAGGCTGAATGCTAGGATGAAGGCTGACACAGTTTAATTCTTCAGGAGTCCAGTAGCTGCAGATAGCAATATCATGGAAATGACACCACCGTAGATGAATCTGATGTCCAAGGAAGGGAGCAGTGATGGCTCTTAGGCAGATGGACATCTGGACATACACCAAGAGGAGTAGAAATGTCTAGAGCACTGCTGATGGATGTGAGAGAAGAAGGAGCTGATGTTTTAAAAGTTGGAGTAGGCTGAAACTGGGAAGTGAGCTACAATTGCGGACATACAGAAGAGCAAGTTGGAAAATGAATAGACATATGGAGCTATGAAGTCCCAAATTTTAAACAGTGGAGACAGTTCCGGTTGCTGAAGAGGCTGGCTTGGACCAAGATCCTGAACAGGATGAGGCTGAAAAGCTAGGTTAAACATACAAGTCCTGGATGTGGGCAGAAGCTGAGTGCTGGATACCCTGGCATGGGTAGGTCAAAAATGAGGCAGGAAACAGTCCAATCCTTAATGGAGTAGAATGATGAGGAGACTGCCAATGGGCTGGTACAACTGAGGAATAAATCCAAAAAAATCTTGCAGTACCTTCTCTGGGTGGTGCAGGCATAGTATCGGCAGATGTAGAAGGTGTCTTGATGCCAGTATGAGCTGCGTAGTGGCTGAGAGCCCAGGGAGCAAGCCCAAGTGGAAAGATGGAGGAAGTGAACAGAATGAAAGACTCAGGAATGGAAGAGGCTTTGCTGACTGGATAGAGGGTTTTCTATTCTGACTGGGGATGGCAAACCTGAATCTAGTTCCAAAGGACCTATGGAACTGAGAATAAGGCAGAAGTAGAAATGGATTTTAACTAGATGAAACAGGCTCCCATCCCCAGTAGACAGGGCAAGCCTACTTTCACTCAAAAGCCCCAGAGAGCATGAGTTAGGGACTGAGATCATTGGATTTGCTGGTATAGGCTGTAACTGGATGAAACAGACTTTAATCCCCAGTAGAGAGGCAAGCCTACCTTCACTCTATACCTCATAAGGCAGTGTGAAGGATGGAGACTTTCAGATTGCTTAGTAAAGACTGTTACTGGATAAAACAATTCCATGTCATAATAGCACCATCAAACCGGCATGGAGCAAAACACCAAACAAACAACACTGAATGACAAAAAGGATGATGAACACTACATTACCTAGCAAAATTGGTGACTGATGCTCAGATCATACGTGGGGAGTGACAGAAATTTACATGTAATGTGGAGGGCTATGCCCCCACCACCACCCATTTTTATAATAATCCACTCTGGGGGGGATGACAATTGGGGACTGGAGGAACTCAAGAGGGAGGCTACAGCATGGGGGGGATTGAAATCATCAGGAGGAGAATATTTTGGGGCAACCTGCAGGTGGGGGGGGGATACAGTTGGGATGGTGGGGGAATGGAGCAAAATTAGATACAAACACAACCAAAATAAAAAAAAAAGTCTACAGCTAGTCCAGAACCCACGTCCACTGGACACAGAGACAGTAACTGTAGCAACTACACCAGATGGCCAGCTTGATGTTGGTCCACAAATACAGCCCTACTGTACATACTGATGCAATGACTACTTCCTACAGACAGATAATCACTGAACTTGCAATGTGCTATTAAGTGAACATAGCCCTGTTTGCACTCGCTATTTTGCTGTTGCCCAAATTGACTTGTCTAAATAATTTTACCCATGTCACAAGATACCAATGAAACAGACTCCCATGCCCGGTAGACAGGGCAAGCCTACCTTCGCTCAAATACTTCAGAAGGTAGGAGTTAGGGAAAGAGACTGTCAGACTGCTGAGGTGGGCTTAGCAAGGAAAGCACAGTTAGCTGCTTCTGTACTAGGAAATAAAAGCATAGGAGAAATAATTAGCAGGAGGAAGGGAAAATTGATCAGGGAAAGCAGGACTGAGAATAAGAAGAAGGACAGAACAAACACTGCTGGACAAGAGGCAAACTGAAGAAACTGAAAGCATAACAAAATAGAAGCCAATAATATTGTCAGTGACATACAGTAGCAAACAGAACAGGATCAGTCAGACATGTTTGTTCTCTGGCTGGGGACATCCATATTGGAGGATACAGTATTTGCTTTTAATGAAATAAGTACCTTTAAAGATCTACTGATGCTTCAAAGAAAACTTTAAAAAAGCATAATAGATACAATTCTGCCTGCATTCCATTTATATTTTATGTATTTCTCCTCCCCATTATTTATTACTGAGGCAATTTGCATGAATATATGATCTTTATCCCTTAGAGTTTCTTTAGAATCCATATGCCTCTATAGCTTATGCTATTAAGGCATAATCCTCTGTTGTGATATCACAATCTGTTGCAGTGGGAGCAACTGTGATATCACAAGCAGTGCTCTGTGATTTCAGGTAGCGAGAAAGCAGCAGGAACAAATATACCATTCAGGAGCAAATATCCTGTTTTCATACAGATGACCTCAGTGATAAATAATGGGGAGATGAAATACTGCACTAATGGGAAATACAAAGCTGGACTGTGTCTAAATATTAGGTTTTGTTAAAGTTGTCCTCTACGTGTCACCAGCTCTTTAAATTGTCTTATACCATGGAAAAGCACAGACACATTCCTCTAAGCAGCACGAAATGATGAGGCAACTTGCACTGCTACAGAGGGTATAATACATTTCTTATAGTTCATATTCAAAATAAACAATGTAAACCCATGGACACACTAAGATAGAGCATTACCTTGTGTCTAATGATTTCAGCAGTACAGGAAACTGGAAATGAATGCAAATATATTAATTTTTATGTTTGGAGAATAGAGTAGGATTTTCGGTTAGTATAGCTTTAAGGCAAAGTGCTACAGGAGCAAGCCCAACCCGGAAGTGCTGGTGCAGAGATGAAGCATCAGCTCCAAGGTATGAGAAAATGCCCAAAGAAAACAAAGAAGAAATGAACAACAAGCATGGAGGACAAGGTGGTAGTGGGGTGAAAAAAGGATAAAGTGGGGAGGAAACGTAGGAGAGGTAGAATTACACAAAGCCCAAGAACTATGAAGAACGGGAATGGCAGTGGGGAAACAAACATGACAGAAACAAACCAGACAGAAGAGAACACAATGGAGTGGGGGGGAGGGAACAAACAAGCAAAACAAGAAGGGAAATGGAATGGGGGGAAGTAGGCTGTTGGCAAAACTAGGATCTGCAGCTTATCCAATAGGTAGGGAAATGGGCAGACTGGGTGGGCTAAGCGGCCCTTATCTGCTGTCAAAGTCTATGTTTCTATGTTTCTATGAACAGGCACAGAGCAAAACAGAGAACAAATGAAAAAACAAATAACTGAAAAAGAAACAGGAGTAAAGAGTCAGAAATGAAAGAAGGCTCAACCACATGAGCCGCACAGAACCTATAGTGCCCCAAAAAACTGTTGTTTCAAAACACATTAAGTGAGAACTGTTGGGAGAGGTTATGTTTTATCTGGAATGTGGGATGAGCTATTCCCCACATTAAATCTCAGGGTTCAGCCCTCTCATAAATTGATGTTCCATATCTTAAAAGCCACACAAGATGCAATCATGAAACATTTCATGTTTTGAGATCCTGCCAGCCACACCATGCATGCCAAACTTTGGGCAATTTTGTTGAACACCACCAAGATTATTTTAGTGCAAACAGTGGGGTTTAAAGTTAAACACCCTACTCAACCCTAACTATACCTGCACTATCACACTGGTCAAATATATATTCATTGCAAAAAACTTTGTTAATGCACCGGTTAGGGTCAAACTGACAACAGTAGGGAAATGTGGCATTAGGGTTTCCAACCCTAGCACACCACCCCACCCAGCAGGCAGCAACAGGAGAAACCATTATGTTTTACCCTCACCTGCATCTTTACAAATCAGGTGTGGGTTGTGCCTTGGAGTTGTCAGCCCTAACACTCACTCCATTCCATCAATAAAGAAGCTGAGATGTGTAGAGTACATAAGAATGGGGTGAGCATTAGTGTTGACAACTCCGAGGCTCACCCCACACCTGATTTGTGAAGATGAAGGAAAGGGCAAAAAATAATGGTTTCTCCTGTTGCTGCCTGCAGGGTGGGGGTGGTGTGTTAGGGTTAGAAACTCTAATGCCACAGTTTGCAACTTTTGTCAGTGTAACCCTAATTAGTGCATTAGTAAAGTTTTTTGCAGTTTTTCCTTACTTTTTAAGATAGTAGAATCAAATCCTTATTTGACTGTGGGAGCGCAGGGCCCTCAATGGGAGTCCAGGCCAATCCCTCCAAAGATGCATACATGTATGTTGCTGTGGAAGTACAAGACCCATTGGTCCGTGTGCTTCCATCTGTAGAAAAACAGCAACCAGATTGTCAGATAGCCTTCTTATTACCCCCAAGTCATGAAAACTTCCAAATACTAGCCAAAAAACTTGATTCTGCACTGCCAAAACATTTGTGCCACAGGTGCAAAAACACAATTTGGCCATGATTTGAAAAATGACATTCATGAAGTGGTGTAAAAAAATGGCTATGTTGAAAATTTGTGGTCAAAATATTTAAAATTACCAAAATCATGAGTGAGTGTAGTAAAATTTCAGCAGAGGTGGGGCGTGGCTATGGCACCGAGGAAGCTGGCCGCTTAGATTACCAGCTCAATCCCCAGCAAACAAAATCCATCAGAATCCGCAGTTGCTCAGGGGCACCCAAATTCCCAAAACCCACCCGGCGTTGCCCCGATTCCTAACGATCATCTAACGGGGATCTCACGTGTGAATAGCTCTCTGGCAATAGTTCTGTGGAGCTGGTTACCACACGGCTCACTCCAGCTCTGATCAGACCATCCAGCAGCGCACTGGCTGGAGTGGCAGCTCGGCATCCAATACTCGGCAGTGGCTAAATAGTGACAACACGACCTGCCACAGCTAGGACCTGTGTTCTGCACAGTACCCCAATATCAGGATTCCTCTTTTACTCGAGAATGTACTCCCCACAAGCTTATGGGCCACCCCTAGTCCCTGCTCCCCGGAGAACTATCACCAAGCAGGTGGATGTGGGTGCTTCTCTGCAACATATTACTGCAATGTTAGAAACCCTCCTGACAAGGGTCGACACCATATCTACCACTCTGGAAGTCAAAGTGCTCAGCGTTAAAATGAATGTTGTGGAGCAACGGGCGGAGGACCTGGAAATGGACAGTACTAGAATTTGGGAGAAGCTTAGGGAGCATGATGAGAGACTGGCCACTCTCTGGAAGAGAGCAGATGATCAAGAAAACAGAGGAAGATAAAATAATATCAGAATCCTAGGGTTTCCTGAGGGGGTCAAAGGCCAGAATGCTGAGAGATTCCTCAATGAGGAAATTCCTAAGATACTCAGTGAAAGATGGTCAGGCCCAGTTGAAGTAGAACGGGCACACCAAATCCCAAGTGGGGCCAGATATCATCAGGGATCCCCCTGGCCTGTTACCGCCTATGTTCTGAAAAACTCCATTAAAGAAAAGATCCTCAGAGCAGCCAGAGATAAAGGGGAACTGACGTGGCGAGGTGCCCGGATATCTTTTTTCAGAGACTTTTCAGCGGAGGTAGCTGCATGAAGGAAAACCTTTCTACATATTAAAAAGCTATTGGCAGAACAAGGATTTTAATATGGGTTCAGGAACCTGGCTTACCTCCATGTGTCATGGGAGGGAAGGGACATCATTGCAGAAACCCCTCAAGAGATTGAGAACCGGGTCCACAAATATTGGCCAAAACTAACTATTAATACTACAACTCCCAAGAGGCTTTGGATGCCAGGACCCAGGCCAGAGGCTCAGTGGAACAAATCTTTGAGAGAAGCTCCAGGGGAGGACAAGAATTCGAGCCAGATGGTGCTACATTAGGGTGCTTCCCCTTGGTCACCTCCACCTGGCCGCGGTGCAGTAGAAGGAGCTGTCTATCGTGGAGCTGCTCAAATGGGGTCTGCAATTGCATCTGCTCCTGCACTACCTCAGAGAGGTACAATCCACTTGACCAGAGTGCGGCAGTGCTCCTTCGGTGGGCAAAACTCTCCCTCTAACTACCTAAAGGAAGCTCCACCTGCCAAACAAACAAGAGAGAAACACCACAGTTCCAGTTTACCGGGAGAAATCCTGGACAAAAAGCTCATCGAAGTGGCAGATGACTCATCATGGGCCGACTCATTCCTTGATCCTGAGAGCCTGCAGACCTTTCTGGATTACCCCGAGAGACCTGGACTGTTGACATATGTGGAGGTGCTGTCCACAGATGCTTCCCCGATGAGTCAACTGGAGGAACGTACTGTTAATGACTGAGGTTTTATTTTACTTGTATACAGTTTTGGGCATGTGGGCATGCTATTGCTGTCTTTGGTGAATACTGTCTAGGAACACCGAACCTCCATAGCTCTGATGCCCACTCCCCTGCATATTTCCTGAGTGGGGGCTTTCCTGTTTATTGCAGACGGGTCAGAGCTTGCTGTTTGCCCCCTACCCTTCCCTCCCATTAATGAGCCTGCTGACCTTGGCAGGTTATGCTAATCCTCAAAGGGAGCATAACACCTGTGGCAACTAAGGGTCGAATACTGTGCATTGATAAGTGATCCAAAGCCAGTCCTAGTTAGTTACACTAGGAGGTGGATGGTGTGGCATAAGAAACCATGCAGGCATTTGCTTCGGGGCACCCTTGCCCCCCATTCCCATTATGCCCTCCCCCTCCCCCCCAAAAAAAGTCTTCCTTATCTATGTTTTGCTGGGGATGGAGATGCATGTTTCTGGTTGTTTTCTCTCCATACCTCCCCTGCAAGTGTTAGGTCAGCGCGGCTGAGTGCCTCTCCACGAGACTGGCACCTTGCACGTACACCTTATCACTTTTAGTATAGTGTGTTATTGAGTATAGAGTGTATTAACTCTTGATTGTTGTAATTATTTATCTTGTTTAAAGATCATTGGTAAATATATATTATCCTGATAACCAGCCTTTGGTTGGTAAGTTAGAGTTATAACATACCTGTTCTTATTTTTACATTAGGCTTCTACTGAGATCCGTATAAGTGCACAGACTGTCTCTATCTAACCCTCATCTCAATTTCTTCCTTCTGTTTCTGATGCATTTTCCACTGTTTTTCTATCCCTGCTGGACACAGGTGGTGAGTACTGGTTTCTTATTTCAGTCAGGGAGTATGATGCAGAAAACTAATGTAGGTATTAACCTTGTAACATGGAATGGAAAGGGTTTAAATCACCCAGTTAAAAGAACTAGGGTCCTTATGCACTTACCTTCCTCGCAGGCGGACATTGCTCTAGTCCAAGAGACCCATCTCACTGCAAGAAATGTACAGTTGCTCAAAAAGACATGGGTGAGCACTGTGTTGGCGAGTTCAGCGCCGAACAAATCCAAGGGGGTGGCATACTAGTTAAAAAGTCTTGCCCATGGGTAAAAGAGTAGGTTGCCACTGACAAGCAGGACCGCTGGATTGTAGTCAGATTCTTATACCCAGGTGGGTGGGTGGTAATAGCTAATATATACGGACCCAATGTGGACCAGCCAGATGTTCTGTTGGACCTTAACAGTGGAGCCATCTAGTACAGGAGAACTCCAATCCCCTAATAACGTCACTTTCGGTAGAGGTAAACTGATGGCGCCGTCTTAACCTATCTCTTCCTGGTAAAGTTGTGGCAATCCATATGCTGCTACTACCCAGGGTAGCGTATTTGCTTAGTAATCTTCATATTGCCCTGTCATGCAAGGTGTTTTGTCAACTAGACAAGGTAATCTCTTGTTTTATATGGGAAGGCAAAACCCCCTGATGGAGTCATCGAAAGATGCAGGAACACACTGGACCAAGGGAGGTCTAGGGCTCCCATGGCTGCAAGGCTACCACCAGGGCTACACCTTTGCACAGGCCACCAAATGGTTCATCCCCCTCACTCTATTTCTCTCGCAATGGGTATTGCTGGAATCCCAGTTGCTGCCAAAAACTCCCTTAGGGATGCTCCTGACCACTGCCCTATCGACATCAATAAAATCACCCCAGCCATGGCTGAAACAAGGCAGACATGGTTTAAGATCATGGCAGCCTCGAGCACCCCTAAGGCGGCTAGATCTATGCCTTTTTGGTATATGGCTCTGTGGCATAATCCACTTCTTACAGTGGACAACAAATCAATCCATTGGCTACAGTGGGAGAGCAAGGGGATCCATGTTATGCAGGACTTATATATGAAGAAATCTAGTACTATGATGTCTTTTGAATAACTAACGGCTATATACTCCTTACCCTCCAGGAATTTCTGGAGGTATTTGCAGATCCGCAGTGCAATCCACAAACTTAATGGGGCACTTATAGGAGATCCTAAGTGGGCTTATGTGTCACTGCTTCATAGTAGAACCTCCACACAAGGCCTGGCTGGCAAATTTTATAGCACCTGGCGGAAGGCGCAGCCGGACTACACTGACCCATGTAGGAAGGCCTGGAGTGAGGATCTTCATATTCCCATTACTGCCAAAACATGATCCAGATATCTTCATCTAGCTCACTCTGTGTACCAGGATGTCAGGAGCCAACAGATACAACTTAAGATCCTCTTAGGTGGTACCGCACACCAGCAGCTCTGCAGCTCTCCACTCCTGATGCATTCTAGTTGGAGATGCTGACAGGGCCCAGCAAATACACTGCACATCTTGTGGGAATGTCAGAACCTAACTCATTTTTGGACTGCTATAGCGATGGATTGCTCAGGGGTCCTAGGAGCTCCTGACATCTCTAACTCACTGCTCCTGCTGGGGGATTCGTCCCCCACTGGACTATTTGCTGAGAGCACACTCCAGCTGGCTCTTGGCAGTTCTTCTGGAGGCAAAAAGGCTTCTGCTTCTGTCCTGGAGACAAGCACAATCTCCTTCCATTTCCCTCTGGCACTCGGCAATGGCAAGACTTGCCATATTTGAAAGACTCACGTATGCTAATCGGGGGAAGTTGGCTTTATATTACCTGAAATGGGGACTGCACCTAAACTCTACCCTGTGTAAAGTCCCCCTTCCAACACCATGCAACCCACCTACTCCTATCAGGAGCGTCAAGACCTAAAACTTTACAGAATGTACCTAGGCGGTTCTGGTCTAGGGGTCAATACTTGGAACGATATGAGGTTTCTCTACATACTATCATCCAGCTTTACCCTTTCCCTATTAACCTTTGTCTCTTTTCTTTTCCCCGTAATTCTGCTATTTCAAAGTGCTGCTGTCATCTCAAAGTGATAGAAGCTTCCTAATATGTTAATATGTACTCTCTTGTGAGGATGGTTGTTGAAATGTTTAGTATCTAATCAATAGTGTAATAGGTTGCAAGTTAATGCGCTAGTACTATATCTGTATTAGTCTTCTTGCAGTGGAAATTTATTGTTTTCCTGAGTTATGGATGTGATGTATAACTTGAACGGTTGCACAAGAGATAGTATGCTCTAAGTTTGATGTCTATGGTCTCTATAAAGAAAATTCAATAAAAGTTTTCTATGCTAAAAAAAAAAAATTTCAGCAGAGGCACATAACTTTGCCATTTTTAAATATTTTGACCCCAAATTTTCAAAATACCCTTCTTATGACTAGAGATGGGTGAAATAGCCCCAATTCACTCCACGAAGTGATTCGCGGAGGGAAGGCAAATTCGTGGCGTGCTCTGCAATGTGAAGCGGAATACTTCGCGTTATAATGGGTAACGCGAAGTCCATTGAAAACAATGACTTTGCGTTACTCCACCTTCCCAAACCACTACTCTCACCAATTCTTAAGGCGAAGTGCATTGAAAACAATGTACTTTACCTCACTTTGCCTTGTTTTTAAGCTCCAAAGGCGAGTTTTGCAGTGATTCATAGGATTTCTGGTCACATGGGCTCTACATTGTTCTGCACAACCTCATTATGGGGTAGTGTGTGTAGGAAGCTGTAGGAGACAATCTGCTCTGAGAGTTCTGTGTGATTCAAACCTTCTAAAAGCTGTTAAAAAAGTCTTTTTGAGTAATTTTTTTTTGCTGAAACTTTAGTTAATCAATTTTAGGAAACCCTCCTGTACTCATATCATCGAACGTTTATTGTTTTTGTGTGGATTTTGAATGTTAATGTACAGCATTCAGTCTGTGTATTGAGAGACAGTGTAAGTGTGCTTTGGGGAAGGGGCGTATCTATGGTGTAGGTAGATTAACTTGGAGAAAAAAGACAGTGCTTTCTGTTTTGGTGATATTTTTCTTGTATAACTGTGTTAATGTACACACAGTAATATTTTTTAATAATTCTTGCCATTTTTTTGCTGATTGTTGTGGTGCAGCATTGCATAATTTTAGTTTGTTTAAAATATGTGGTTATATTACTGAAGTTTTCAATTTACTGTGCATTACTTAGTGTGTGTGTATATGTGTGATGCGTGTCATTAAATCAGACACCTTTTATTGTGCCACATAATAATTTCAGCAATGTGAACCTGCTATCCACTGCAGCTGTGTGTTTTTGTTCTTCTTTGTGGTATCTTTACTGGTACTAGTACTAGTGACTGTTACTGCAGCAGTGCAGTACACTGCCCCCGCCCACCCCAACCAGCAAAGGTATTCTTTTCCAGATTTGAATTTCTGATGGTGAGCACTGGTTAGGTGTTGTGCCTTTGCATCTGCATCTCTTCAGTGCACAGCGCAATCTTAATCTGTCCATGCATTTGCATCTCTTTAGGGCCCAATCTACATCTATAACTTAAGTTGCAGTTGTTTATTTGGCTTCCCTTCAGAGTACTGGACAGGTGTGGTGCATAATTCTGCAAGAACATTGTACTTGTTAATATGTGTTTTTAAGTCAGGATTATCATCACAAGTCACTCGTGATACAAATCATGTTCTTCATCATCATCATGGTCACAAATGCAGTCACAAATCACAATTCACAATCATATCACGAATCACAACACTAATTTTTTGACTAGTTACTTGGATGTATTGTAAGCATGTTTTGTAGTATCTCAGCAGGCTTCACCACCCCGCCATTGTACTCATTAATGAACATTTTTAAGTCAGGGAGTTTGTGCTACAGCTCATCGGGGAAGTACAGCCATAGGCATTCACATTCCCAATACAGTTCTTTTGTTTATCTCACACCATCGACACCAAATCTTGTTCTTCATCATTACAGTCACAAGTGCAGTCACAAATCACGATTCATGATCACGTCATGAATCACAACACTAATTTTTTGACTAGTTACTTGCATGTATTGTAAGCATGTTTTGTAGTATCTTTCCAGGCTTCACCACTCCACCATTGTACTCATTAATAGGCATTTTTAAGTTGGAGAGTTTTGTGATACAGCTCGTCGAGGAAGTACAGCCATAGGCATTCGTGTTCCTTCCCGTACAGCATGTGAGTTACAGTACTGTAAGTAGTGGTGGGTGAAGTGGCCTCAATTTGCTCCGTGAAGTGATTCACTGAGTAACGTGGAATCCGTGGAGAACTCCACAATGTGAAGCGGAGTACTTTGCTTCATAATGAGGAATGCAAAGTCCATTGAAACCAGTGACTTTGTGTTATTCTGCCTTCCCCAAACCACTTCTCCACCATTTTTAAGGTGAAGTACACTGAAATCAATGTAATTCATCTCACTTCACCCTGTAATTGAGCTCCAAATGAAATTCTGCAGTTACTCATTGGATTGCAGGTCACATGGGCTCTAGATTGTTCAGCACAGCCTCAGTTCTGGCCTGGGTAGTGTGTGTGTGCAGTGATAGCTCTCAGAGCTCTGTGATTCAAAACCTCTAAAAGCTGTTTAAAATGCCTTTTTGAGTAATATTGTTTGCTCAAAATTTAGTACATCGATTGTAAGAAACCCTTCTGTGCTCATATCATTGAGTGTTTATTGTTGTGTGTGGATTTTAAATGTTAATTTAAAACAGTCAGTCTGTGTACTGTGAAGTGTGCTTTGTAGGAGGGGCATATTTGTGGTGTAGGTAGATTAACTGGGAGAAAAAGGCAGTCTTTCTGTTTTGGTTATATTTTTCTTGTATAACTGTGTTAATGTATACACAGTAATATTTTCAGTAATTCTTGACTTTTTTTGCTGATTGTTGTGGTACAGCAGTGCACAATCTGTCTGTTTATAACATTTGGTTATATTACTAAAGCTTTTCAATTTGCTATGCATTACTTGAGTGTGCTTGTGAGTGTGTGTTCGATGCGTGCCATTAAATCAGACACCCTTTATAGTGTTACATACTAATTGCGGAAGTGTGAACCTGCTATCCACCACACCTGCATGAGTTTGTAATACTGCGTTGCGGTATCTTTACTGGTAGTGGATTGTTACTGCCATGCACTACTCCCCCAACTGGCAAATTGTATTCCTTTCCAGATTTGGATTTAAGACTTGTGAGCACTAGTTAGGTGGTGTTGTGCCTTTTCATATGTATCCCTTGAGTGTGCAGTGCAATCTTAATATGTCTGTGCATTTGAATGACACCATTAATTCTGGGAGACTGAATTTCTTGTTACGCTCTCATTTCATTTTGTCAGCAATGGGGAATTTTCTGGACACAAAACAGTAGCATTTTGAGGCTGCACATTAATTCTGGTGACCTTGTGTATGACCTGAACACTGCATGCATGACTGAGTGCACCATTAATTCTGGGAGACTTTGCATTTCTTTGTTACACTCTCATTTCACTTCATCAGCACTGGGGAGTTTTCTGGACACATGACAGTAGCACTTTAGAGATGCACATTCATTCTGGTGACTGTGTGGGTGGGATACTGCCAGTATTGTTGTCTCCGCCTTACTTCACGTTTAAGGTGGAATGACAACCAGCAATAATAACAAGGCTAAGGAGCTTTCCTATGGGCATTCGGCTATAGCATGTCAACGCTAAGTGGCCACTTCGCGTTCACTTTGCCGGTGGATTTTAAATTAGCTGCATCTCTGCTTATGACCCCACTTCATAAAAAGGAAGGTGAAAATTCTCAAATCCCGCCCGAATGGTGATTTCACCAATCAACCTCAAAATTGACTTTCGGACATGATTAGAGAAATACCACCACTATTGGTCATGAGTTGGGGTCCCAAAATGGTCATGTTGAAAAGCTGGGGGTCAAAATATGCAAAAATGGCAAAGTTATGCGTCAAAGTTTAAAACCTCATTGAAATACATTCAGCTGCACTTAGTTTCTCATATTGCAGTCGGTTATTCCAGCAGCAAGACATATATTTGATCAGAGAGAGGATCTTTTCCCTAGGACTTGTTCAGGTGAGTGAGGGTGTATGGGGAGTGTGGGGTGGTGTGAGATGGTGGCTACTCAGTGGGAGAATGGGATGGGGTCAGATCGGCAAGAGACAATTTTCTTTTTTGCAGGGGAAAAAGACATCAAGGAAGAGTCTTCTTTATTATACTGTAGCTTACTGAAATACAGCGACAGTGATCGGAGGGCGAGTGTGTCACTAGACACCTGGGAAACATTAAAGAATATGAAAACAGCAATCAGATGGTGGGGGTGTCACTAGACATCATTTAAATATTAAAAAAATAAGGGGACAGACACTGGAGGGTGGGGGTGCCACTAGACAACAAGGAAATATTAATGAATACTGGGACAGCAACCCGAGAGGTGAGAAGGTGCCACTTGACACCAGAGAAACATTACAAAATACGGGGACAGACATTGGAGGATGGGGGTGCCACTAGACAACAAGGGAACATTGAAAAATAAAAAGATGGCAATAGGAGGGTGAGGTGTACGACTAGACACCAGGGAAACATAAAAAATATGAAGATGGCAAATATTTAGGGAGTTATGGGTTCCAGAAGCTGAAATCAGGGATGAAAACTAAGTCCAAAATCCTTTTTTGTTGCTAAGAATCTTTTTTTTTTGTATGAAAGAAAAAAACAGCATACAAAAAACAATCCCTTCAAACAAAAAAAAAAAGAATTTTGGAAAAAAAAGGCCAAAATAATTTTTTTCATTTGAAGGGATCCTTTTTCGTATGTCTGAATTCTTTTTTCATAAAAGAGGAAGCGAGTCATGAAAAAGGATGTCAAAATAAAAAAAAAATATTTGGAGGGTCATTTTTACAAAAACTATATACAGAATCTACCTAACAGGGTCCTGATGAGTAACATAGAAAAAAAAAACATTTGGAGGGTAATTTTTGCAAAAACTAAATACAAAATCTACCTAATGGGGTCCCAATGAGCAAGATACATGTATTGGTGTCTCCGCACTATGTCTTTTTTGTGAGTTTTGAAAAATACATATTTTTAAACACACTGAAACCAGATGGTGTCAAAACCAAAAAGGTTTTTTTTTTTCCATATGGAAAAGGACTAGTGCACATTTGATACAGAATAATTTTTTATATGGCCAAATCTTTTTTTTTTCATTCCAAGCAGCTACCCTGATGGGCCTACTGAGCATGGTCAATACCAACATTTTAAAATTTAACAACTTAAGAAGGGATTAATATTTTTTCACCAAATCTGTGAAAGGCACATCAGGTGGTCAAGCCTTTTCTACCCTGAACATTTCAGACCCAAATTCCAAACTGTCTGGGTGCAAGTTGTTGACAAAAAACAGCAAAAAACTGATTTTTTACATTTTTTTGCTATCTGTATCTCAAAATTCCCACATCCAAACAGAACAGAAGTTGGTAAGTCAAGAGATTCACCCTCAAGACCACACATGCAAGATTTCATGCAAATCTGTTGAATGGTTGTGAAGATATTAAAGTGTAAAATTTGAGGTTTAACATAGAAATCCTTGCTCAACCCTAACTAAAGTGGCTCAACCATGCTTCTATAATTCTTTTTGCCTTGTTGATGTTTGCTTTGTTCTCATTTTTGCATACATGTTGTGTTTTTTGTTTTATTATTAAAACAGGTAAGTAGCATTAAGATACAAGTATTTTCTATTTTTTTGCAGCAGTAGTCATGTGTGTGTGTGTGTGTGTGTGTGTGTGTGTGTAGTGAGGAAACAGAAAATGCCATGAAGATAGTAAATAAAATCATACCATTGCACTGGGTTCTTGGATGTCAAGACAGACATCAGGAAGTTGTTCTTAACTGATTCTGTGGTGGAGCAGAGGAATAGCATATCCAAGGAATTGGATATGCTATTGGAATTGTATATGAGGAGATAGACAATGGATTAAAGGCAGGGTGAGACAAATATAAGAATTTTTGTGGACAACGGGGGTAGAAGAGGAGTGGTAGGAGGAGGACTAGTACAGTAAAACAGTAGGTCTATGGGACTTTACATGGTTAATATTCTAGGCAATACTTGATTAACCAGATGGACTAGGAGTCTTTGTCTGCCAAATCCCACCTGGTGATCTTCCAGAGTTGGTCCACGCCTTGGTAACTTTGCACCTTGACTACTGCCCTGCCTTATATCTGGGGCTACTGGGGGCTAATATCTGCTGACTGTAGCTAGTACAGAATGCTAGGGCAGGGAAGGGGGGAAGACCACTAGACTACGAGGGATTATATTTTTTTACAACAGGACCAGTGATTGGAACACTGGGGAAGGGCCACCAGACTACCAGGGATTATATTTTTTTACAATGGGACCAGTGACTGGAACATCGGGGAGGAGGGAGGACCACTTAACTACCAGGGATGATATTTTTTTACAATGGGACTCATGATCAGAACATCGGGAGACGGCCACTAGACTTCCAGGGATTATATTTGTTTACAATGGGACTGGTGATTGGAACATCCAGGGAAGGGCCATTTGGAGCATCGGGGAGGGCCACTAGACTACCAGGGATTATGTATTTTTTTTTTTTACAGCATGACCAGAAATTGGAACATCGGGGAGGGCCACTAGACTACCAGGGATGATATTTTTTTACAATGGGACCAGCGATCAAAACATCGGGGGAGGGCCACTAGACTACCAGGGTTTATAGTTTTTTACCAAGGGTTGATTGGAACATCAGGGGGAGGACCACTAGACTACCAGGAATATATTATTTTTCAATGGGATCTGCAATTGGAACATCCAGGAAGGGCACCTAGACTACCAGGGACTATTTTTTTTCATGTACAAGACAGCAATCAGTGGACAGGGTGGGGAGAGCACCACAGGACAGCCAGGGATAACATGTCATTAATACATGATGGCAATTGGAGCATGGGGAGGAGGGAGGTCACCACAGGACTGCCAGGGATAACATGTCATTAATACATGATAGCAATTGGAGCATGGGGAGAAGGAAGGGTACCACTAGGCTGCCAGGGATAAAATCTCATTAATACATGATGGTGATTGGAATGTGGGGAAGAGGAAGGGCACCACTGGACTGACATGGATTACATTGTTTTTTATGGGATGGTGCATGGAGACCAAAGAGGGGTTGGGGGCTGCAAGAACCTCTGCCAACCACTAGGGTTGTGCAGAATACTGCCAGGTCTCAATTGGCGGTATTCTTCCATGCAAGGGCTGTCACAAAAGGCCCTTGCATGGGGAAAGATCTTTGTGAATGGGACTGCATGGATATGCAGGTCTTCTCCCCCTTATTTGCACTGTGGACCCCCTCACAACTTTGCCCCGGAACAACCCCAGTTTGTCAGGAAAAACTGGGCTTTTTGAATACCACTATGGTGCAAATCCCAGTTTGCACAGTGCAAACTGGGTTTGCACATGGTCATGGTTTCGTGAATCTGGACCCATATGTACTATTCCAAATCCAGCCACATATTTCCTGTTATGGACAAAAGATCCACAGAATGCTTTTGGAAGATTTGAAATTTGCCAAATTCAGAATTTTGGAAATTTTGAGAAACTTTGGATATTTCACAAATTTTGTGAACTCAGAACTCACAGTTTTTGCACAGCTCTGGTCTAGACACAGTTTTAATTTGTGCAACTTTGAACATAACTCAAATTGTCCTTCGTGTCTAATTTTTAAAACTAGGGCATAGCTAAGTCCAGTTTTCAAAACTTGGATTTAGTTATGCACACTTTTCAAATGTTACACTTATGTCCAAATTTGGGGCCCATTAGAAAATTGTATCTAGACACAGGCTTAAAAAATCCCACCATTATCTTTAAAAAGGGTTAACTCTGGAATCATTTTGGCTAGAAACCTAATTGTCTTAACGAAAACTTGGGAGTCAGGACAATATTGAAACATGACAGTAATACTGTTACAGAGCTGGCTTCTTAGTCAAGCATCCAGGACTCATGACATAATCGCGCAGCATTCTCAACACTTTCCTTGATACCTTAGACCATCAAAAGGCTTGCTAAGTATTGTGTGCATTTTCCACAACTTGTGGCATAATGGGAGACCTGTAATGAAGCACCAGGTTTTGTCGATAGAGTACAGTGACAGCACAATGTTGACACTTGGTATTGTGCTGTCAATAACCAATATGCTTTTTGTGGGGGTCTTTGCCCCTGCATCCCTAGCATTTAACTATAGTCAACTCCAGGTCAGAGTTGTTTCAGGGAGGGGGCACAACACCAGAAGAAGCCGCGTCGGTGAAAACAGACCATTACAGCAACTTTCATTGTAATGGTCTTTTTTCAACTTTTTCGGTTTGGGTGTCAAAGTACTCTGGGCCACCGCATCATTATTTACCATAAACCATTGGGAAATGCCATAAAGTGGCATAACATTTGAAAATAACTTTCAAAGATCAAATATTGTACCACATTTAGGATACCATGGGCACAGCCCAAAAATCAGGATCTGTACCTGTGGCATCACAGTTGACAATCCAGCCTGCATTGCTTCTATATTGATATAAAAATTTACCAGTAATTGTACACTATATAATGAAAATGTATCACTAAACATTAATGATAAATCATAGATATGCTAATATATGAAAACTATACATATACAGTAAAAAAAAGTTCATATTGTTCTTTTCATTTCTTTTCATTTATTTGTAAGTTGCAAGTTGGTACACCGAGATATAAAATCCCATTTTCAGTCAAATGAAGTCACATACAAGACTCACAACAAAATACATAACATAACAAAAGGTTAGGGACAAAAAATCAACACATCACTTTACACAAGTACAAACATGCAGTTTTTTAAAATAGTTGGATATAGCAATAGAAAACGTATTAACTGATGAAGAAGATTTTACAACATCAGGTAAGGAATTCCACACTGTAGCAGCACAATAAGTGAAAGACCTTTTGCCTGAGTTTGGGTGAACTAATAGGGGAACCAGCAGGGACCTATGAGATGATTGTGAGCTATATGAGGCGATATATCTGTCCAAGAGGGTACAAAGTGATTCAGAGTTACCTGTATGAAGTATTTTGAAAATGAAATTGACATAGCCAATATATAGCTGTTTTGGATAGAAAGTAAGACAAGACTGGCCAAGATGTTACAATGGTGAGTTTGTGATGAGGCCATGGTGACAAACTTTCCAGTTTTGTATAACAAATGTATCCTTCTTTTTAATGAGGGAGGTAGATGAAACATTGGTAATTAATCAACCCTTATTATTGCTGGTGATGCTTATGCTATATTGAACCCTGTTCTAGATAGGAATAAGTTTAGACCCTTAGGTTCAAAGCCTGACAGAGATTTTTCAACATTAGTTTTTAATTTACATTTGATTGGTATTTGGAGGCTTTTATGCTCAAATATCAAGGATTACATGTTTTGGTCTGTTTGCCATCAGCCTGGCTTGAATTTGATTATATTCTGGTAGATGATATTATAAATAGGGTTCTTTTAGCTGATATTAATGCTGCTGTGATTTCAGATCATTCTCCAGTTACCTTGATTTTTGCTAAAGGGAACAATGGTGGGAATACTAAACATTGGCAAATAAATAATTCCATTTTAGCTGATGAAAATAGATTATCAGACATTTGCTCACATCAAAAACAATTCCTAGATTTGAGTAATGCTTTTGATATTTCCTGGAGCAATTTATGGGATACACTTAAATGCTGGCTTAGGGGGATTCTAATTAGTGCCAGGGCCAGACAGAAAAGAGAAAAACAAGTAAAGCAATCAGAGTTACTCCTTCAAATAGAGCAAGCTAAGAAAAAACATATTGACTCTGATGCTTGGAAGTCTGGGAAGCTTGGTCTAAGATTAAAATGGAATTCAACAAATTGGTCATGGGGGACGTGAAATTTGCAGTTAGACATGCTAAACTTAAATACATTGACATAGGTCCTAGAACGTCCAAAACTTTGGCAATACACCTTAAACAGAACTCGGCCTCTACATCTATTCCTTTCATTAGAGCACTCTCTAACAGGAATATCCTGACAAAACATAAATCTATAAATTTTCAATTTTATAAAAATATTTATGCAAAAGAATCTTCTGGTTAGGATGCCTCCCTTACGGATTTCCTTGGCAATACTGAGGTACCCACAATTGGAACTGGAGATGCTGAGATCCTTAATCAAGAAATTTCAGTAGAAGAAATCTTTTGAGCTATCAAATTTTTTAAAAAGAATTAAATGCCTGGACCTGGTGGTTATTCGGTTAATTGTTATCAGGGTTTAACAAATGAAGTGGCCACTTTACCTAAAGAGATGTTCAAGGAAGCTCTAGAAAAAGGCTTGTTGTTTAAAGATCAGACTAGGGGGCTTATAACACTTATTCACAAGCCTGGGAAGGACATGCAGGGCTGTAACAGTTACAGACCTATCTCGTTAATAATTACGGATGTCAAAATTTTAGCCAAAATTTTAGCTAGCAGATTGGAAAAAGTAACACCTTTTCTTATTTGCCCCTATCAAACTGAGTTCATGAAAGGACAAATTTCTGCTGACAATATAGAAAGTTATTTCATGTTTTAGAAGTAGCCAATAAAATGCCAGTATCTTGTAGGTTGCTATCGCTAGATGCAGGAAAGGCCTTTGACCTGGTCCCACATCTTTGAGGTCCTCGATTTCTATAAATTCCCCAAAATATTTATTGACTATGTATGACTCCTTTACAGCAACCCTACTTAAGCTATGGTTACTAATGGTATAGTATTTCCCTTTGTTGAAGTCATGGGTGGGACAAGACAAGGTGGCCCCCTCCCTAATCTATTGTTCAATTTAACTTTAGACCCTCTTATAAGGAAATTTAGTGCGGATTCTGTTATCCAAGGTATACTAACTAGGGGATAGAGGTTAAAGTATCAGCATATGCAGATGATCTACTCATTGCACTGTCTAGCCTAACCGAATCCATCCAGGGGTCTTGAATATTATACAGTAATTGGAGACATTCTCTGACTTCAAATTAAATATTGTAAAAATGTACTTTCTTCTGCTTAATCAACTCTGTGTCAAAGAGGACATTATAAAATTTGGCCTGTGTTGGGCTATTGATAGCATAGATTATCTAGGGATCAAGACTTTAAAAAATATTTCCAAGACGGTCACTAAAAACTTCACCAATTTTATAGCAGACATAAATATTTAGTTAAATAAATGGAACAAATTACCACTAGGTACTTGGGGTTGGCTAGACGCTGTGAAACTGAACATTTTACCTCAGATACCGTATATTTTTTTTTAATGATTCCAGCTCATATAAATCATAAATCAACTGATACTTTGAAGTCCACTATATCCAAGTTCATTTTGGGATATAAAATGGTCAAATTTGCATTTCATAGAAACATAGAAATTGTCGGCAGATAAGGACAGCTAGGCCCATCCAGTCTGCCCGTCTGCCTTATACATTGTATGTGGCCACTGACCCTATGTGATCAATGGCTTTTAATCATGCCCTTCCCTCTCAGGCTTCCCTTTTGCCTGTCCCAAGCATGCTTAAACTCCTCTACTGTGCTTTCCCCCACTACCTCCTGTGGCAGACTATTCCAAATGTTGACTACCCTTTCTGTGTAGAAAAACTTCCTCACATTACCTCTTAATCTAATCCCTTCCAATTTCATATCGGGTCCCCGTGTTCTAGTGCTTTTTCTACATTGGAAAAAGTCCCCTGTCTGCACCTTGTTTATGCCCTTGAGATACTTGAAAGCTTCAGCCATGTTCCCTCACTGTCTCCTCTCCTTCAGTGAGTAAATATTAAGGTCCCTTAGTCTCTCCTCATATGTTTTGTGGTGTAAGAATTGTACCATCTTTGTTGCCGTTCTCTGGATAGTGTTGACCTTATCTATGTCCTTGCACAGGTGTAGTCTCCAGAACTCAATGCAATACTCCAGGTGAGGCCTTACTAATGTTTTATACAATGGCATCACCACCTTCCATCTCCTGCTAGTGATACCCCTGCCTATGCACTCCAGCATGCCACTAGCCCTCCCTACAGCATTTGTACACTGCGTTGATACTTTAAGGTCATCAGAGATGATAACCCCTAGGTCCCTTTCCTCTTTGGTGACAGTCAGCTCCTTCCCCCATCCTGTAGCTGTCCCCAGGGTTCCCTCTACCCAGGTGCATTATTTTGTACTTCTTTGCATTGAACCCCAGTTGCCACATCTCAGACCATCTTTCACGCTTCTCCAGGTTCCTCTTCATTTTCTGCACCACTTCTGGAGTATCCACCCTGTTGCAGATCTTGGTGTCATCTGCAAAAAAGGCAGACCTTTCCTTCCAGCCCCTCTGCAATGTCACTATGAAGACATTGCATAGGACTGATCCTAGTACTGATACCTGTGGTACCCCACTGGTTACCCCCTCTCCTCAAATTGTACCCCATTTACCACCACCATCTGTTTCCTGTCTGTTAACCAGTTCCCAACACAGTTCACCACCTTGTCTCCCATGCCCAGACTACCCATCTTGTTAATCAGCCTTCTACGTGAGACGGTGTTGAAGGCTTTGCTGAAATCTAAGTAGGCGACATATACCGCCCCTCCCTGATTAAGTTCCCTAGTCACCCAATCAAAAAAAACTATTAGATTTGTTTGACATGACCTTCCTGCTGTGAATCCATGTTGCCTCAGATCTTGAGCACCACTGGATTCCATATGTGCCACTATCCTTTAATTCGGCAGTGTCTCCTTGATCTTTCTCACCACTGAGGTGAGGCTGACTGGCCTGTAGTTCCCCACCTCCTCCCTACTGCCACTTTTGTACAGTAGGACAGTAGGACTATATGTGCCCTCCTCCAGTCCTCTGGAATGACACCTGTGTTGAGTGACTCTGTGAACTGGGTCACCAGAGGCGCTGATAGTTCCCTTCACAGCTCCTTTAATTTCCTTGAGTGAATGCCATCAGGACCCATGGTCTTATCCACCTTTAGCTTTGTGAGTTCTTCCAGAACTCTCTTCACTGTGAATGGACTGGTGTTCACCTCTCCCTGCCATCGCCTCTGCAACCCAACTGTGGTCCTTGACCCTCCCCCTCCTTAGTGAATACTATGCAGATGTATTTATTCAGTATTTCTGCCTTGTCCAGATCCCACTCCTTACACTTTGAGCCTCACAACCCCACCCTGTTTTTCTTCTTTCACTGATGTACCTATAAAATGCCTCATCCCCTTTGTTTACAGATGGTACTAAGCCCTCTTCTGTCTGCGCCTTCACCCTCCTAACAGCCTTCCCTGCTTCCTTTAGACATTCAAGGTGCACCTCCCTGTCCTCCTACCTTTGGCTCCCCTTATATTTCCTGAAACTCAGCCTTAAGCCCTGACTTTGTCCTTCACTGCATTGGAGAACCATAGTGGTTTCCTTCTTCTTTTCCCTTTGGCCACTATCCTAACACATTGGTTTGTTATATCCACTATGACTTTTTTCAGTTTCTCCCATTGTTCTTCCACTCCCTCTACTACCTCTCCCTTCCCCAGGACTGCTTGTATACATCTAATCATTTCAGTGAAATCTGCCCTCCTGAAATCTAGTACTTTTGCCCTTGTTTGGCTTAATTGAGTCCATGTCTCCATACTGAACCACACCATGTTGTGGTCACTGGACCCCAGCTGCCCTTTCACTTCTGTTTCTTTAACTCTGTTCCCATTGGTCCATACCAGGTCCAGAACTGACTTGTCCCTGGTTGGCTCATGCACCAGCTGCCTGAGTCCAACCCCCTGCAGGGATTCAAGGATGGCTGTGCTTCTGGCTGAAACAGCCATCTGGGTGGCCCAATCCACATTTGGCATATTAAAATCCTCCAGTAGCTGGATTCCACCTTTAGCTTCCATGTCGTGTATTTTCACCACTAGTTCCCTGTCTACTTTCTCCCTCTGTGCTGGAGGTCTTTGGATTACTCCTGTGCACATTGCTGTTCCTTTCTCGGGCTCCAGGGTAACCCACATTACCTCAGCCTCCCCCTGTCTTCCCTGAACTTCTGTAGCCTTTATACCATCTCTGATGTACAGGGCCACTCCCCCACCCTTTTTACTCTCCCTGTCCCTCCTGGACAATGTATAGCCTGGCACATTGACCTCTAAGCCATGATTAGCAGAGCACCATGTCTCTGTTATTGCTGCTATGTCAAGGTCTGCATCTGCCAATAGGTCTCCAGCTCTGAAACCTTATTTCCTAGGCTACAGGCATTCGTTAGCATGACCTTCCATGTTTTACAGTCTGCCCACTCTCTGCCCTTGTTCTCCCTCTCCAGCATATTCCTCCCACCCCAGTTTCCTTTCCTATGTGTTCTTGCCCCTCCATATCATTCATTATACATTCTTCACCTGCCTGCCCCTCCCTGCCTGCATTAGCTGTACCTGTAGTCAACTTATGTTCCTGCATGTTCCCATGGAGGGTGTTCCTAAGCCTCCTGGCTCTCCCCCATGGTCAGTTTAAATGCTCACAGCTAAAGCATTTAAACTTCTTACAAAGGACCAAGGTCCCCTTCTTGGATGGATGCAGGCCATCCTCCTTATATAAGCATGCATCTGCCCAGGTCAGGCCACAGTCCCCAATGAAGCCAAAACCTTCCCTTCCACACCAATCCTTCAACTAGAAGCTGAAGGTATTGATGTGGAGTGTCCTAGCTTCCCCTGTGCCCTGGACAGGTAGCACTTCCGAGAATGAGATGGAGTGTGCTATCTGTTTTGGGTTTCAACCCCCCAGCTTCCTGAAATCATCCTGGAATCTGTTTAACTCCAACCTTCTCCTGGCCAGGTCATTGTTCCCCAGGTGGACAATGACACCCAGCTGCTCCCTCCTAGCTATTGCCATAGTGATCCTATGGATCCACATCCCATCCCTCCATGCAGCACTTACTGTGAGGCACTTAACCTCCCTCTCTCCCCCGCTAGGTAACCCTAAATCCACTCCCCAGACAACAGAGTGCCCCACTAGGAGAAGCATCCCCCTCCTCCAGGGTTCCCTGCTTTCCTTCCCTGGGGCTCCATCCTGGAGGATCCTCCCAGGTCCCAGCCTTGGGTTCCTGAGTGGGGCTTTCCCATTCCTCCAAAACAGTGTAGGAGTTTTTAAGTGGGACCAGTTGGGGGATGTGCTTTTGACCCCCCTCCCTCACCCTCCCTGAGCTCATTGTAGTCCAATCACTCTTCTTCCCTGGCATCCTTTGAGGTAAAGGTTGTGGACCCACTGGTTTCTGGGTGGGGGTGGATGCCGCCTTCAGCTCGGCCAACTCTGCTTGGAGACAGGCAACCTCATCCCTCAGCCCAGAGAGGTGCCTGCAGATAGGGCAGCACTGCATCCTCCAGAATGTCTCCCTGAAGACAACTGCTCCACAAACACTGCACTGCACCACTCCCATCATGTCTGATTCCCTCCTCAATCAACTGCCTGCTTAAGATGGCTATTTGATATCCCCCAAATAAATGTTTTATATCTGTTGTGTTCTGTTATGATTCCTCTCCACTACTTTCTGTATGGATGCAGGATGTTGCAAGGCCCTATAGGACCCACCCAATAAATGTAGGGCTAGCCCTGGGTTGGGTGGGTAGTGGGGGTGGGACTGAGGGTTTACACCACAGGCTGTATCCAAAAAACAATCAGTCAAGGAGTTCTCTGGCAGTGACACCTCGCTCCACTCACAAACTTTTCAGCTAGAATCCCTCAGTCATGCCCAAAATAAATGGAAAAGCACCCAAATGGTAGTTAAGAAATAATGTACATAAACTGACTAGACATAAAGAAAATTGGGGGCCTTAAAGCGCCTGATATGTTTTTGTACTATTTGGCTGCCAGTGCCTCACAGTTGCATAATTTGCTGGTTACCATACATTTCGGTGATTATTTACTGGAATGGAAAGAAATTGAAACTAATCTGTGTTGAGGTGGGAATGGACCTTGGCACTTTGAGTTTTGCAAAGAAATGTAAGCTACAAAATGCTAAGGTTATTACAGACTCCTTTCAAGATCTCAGACTTATAAAGGGGTTAATTAAGTTTGACCTACATAACTCCAAAATACAGCCTTGGTGGAGAAATAGTAATATTTCAGCAAACAGTGAATCTCTTTATAATCCGACATGGATAAGAGTAGGAATTCATAAAATACAAGATGTTCTGGAAGCTGATAGCATAATGAGTTTTAGTGACTTAGTTAATAAGTATAATATTCTTCAAAATGAGGAACCCTTCTACCAGGTAGTTAAACATTCTCTGCTATCTTTTTTGATTCTTGATACAGAATCTACTGATATTACAGAACTGTTTCTGGATACTTTACATTTATCACCATCAATTTTAAGTATTTATCATTTTCTTTTTTGGCATTCCAGGCCCATGATGGAAGAGCCATTGAGATGGTGGGGCAGAGAACTCAAGTAAGTATAAAGGACTGGGTTTGGAGTGAAATTAGGATTACTCTTTAAAGGCCTTCAAAACTACCAATCTTAAGTTAATACAATATAAAACTTTACACAATTTATACTATACACCGGTCCATATGAATAAAATGGGCATTAAGGGTGATGCCTATTATTCCAAATGCAAAACGGGCAAAGGCTCTCTACTTCAAATGTTATGGCAGTGCCCTGAGATTTAGCCTTTGTGGGATGGGGTCAGGAGTTTATTCATTAATATACCTATATTACTTGAACCTCTGGGGTTTAGAACTTGTATTAATGGACATGTTGTTGGAAATAGGACCTGGACTAATGAACAGAGATACTCTTTATTGCTTGTGGGAGTCTCAGTTGGAAACATTTTACTTAAATATTGGATGGAAGACAGAACTCCCTCATTCTCGGAGTGGAAAACTTTATTGGTAGATTTGTTGAGGTCTGCGAAGATGACTCTTTATATGAACAGGTTAGGGTACACATTTCTTAATAGATTTGTGACTCTATATACCCTGTTAGGAGGGGTTTTGTCAGGTTGATGGAGAAGAAGGCTGTTTTTATGTGATACCAGTACTAAATGCGAAGCCTGGATTGTATTGCTAGTACTGTACCAGAGTGCTTTCTCTTATTTCTATCCTTTTGTCCTCCGTTTTCTTCCTGCTCTTTCTTACCTCATTTGGATGGTCTTTTGTTTGTTTGTTTTTTTCATTTCTGAGTGGTGTGTTTTTCTTTTCTACACTTCTGATATTATTATAACATAAGAATTTACTAATTTGGGTCATTTCGTGTGTTTTTATTACTAAAAGACATATATAGCAAGTTCAAGATAAATGTTCTGTTACTCATATCATGTACAGTGTTAAGTGTGATTCTATATGGTCTAACTGATGATATGTTTAACTGATTTAGAGAGTAATGATTATTAATATATATTGTCCTATCTGATCTCATTTAAAATACAGAATATGTTTTATCTTAGGTTTTTTATCTGCAAATACTATGATAGGGCAGTATGTAAATCTTTGTCTCCTTCACTTTGTATGCAGTGTTATTATATATCAGTATATTTTCCATGAATTTGACATCTCCTTTCTATGTATTCTGTCACATCGTATGTGATATTTATGCTTCAATAAAAATGTTATTGATTAAAAAAAATGAATATGGTGTAATTTAAGACAGGAAGCAAACTTTGTTGTTCTATGATTTTCCATGAGTCTTTAGTCAAAAATTTGGAGAGCCAGTAAAGGGTACCAATTTTGGAATGTAGCTTGGTAGTGACCTTGTCCATATGCATGTTATATTTTAACAAAGGGTCTAAATACAAGCCAAGATATTTAAATGTGTTAACTGCATCAATAGACCCACCCCAAAGCATACTAATGGTAAAACTACCAGAATTTTTTTTTTTAATTTAGGCTCTGAGCCAAACAACATTGACTTAGTTTTAGATTTATTCAACACTGTTATTTTGAGAGAACCAATATTACAATTTGTTAAATTCATCATTCAGTTGTAAATTAATGTCAAGTAACAGAAGAGCGATAAGTAAATACGACTGCATTGTCTGTGCATAATAACAAGTCGTAGCACTCCACCACATTCACCACGGGGTATATAAACAGTGAAAAGAGCAATGGGCCCAGTATGGAGCCCTGAGGGACTCTACACTGGACCCTACAGTAAGGTGAGCAAACTCAATTTACCTTAACACATTGCAGTCTATTGGTAAGATAGTCCCTGAACCAAGATGAGGCAGGACTCCCTACACCCAGCCCTGAAAGATGGTCTAATAATATGGTATGATCAACAAGGTTGAATGCCTTGGTTAGGTCTATGAACACTGCCCCAGTTAAACAACTATTCTCAATGGCCCTGTGGACGGTGTCCATGAACCCAACCAAGGCAGTCTCTGTGCTGTGACTCCCCCTAAAACCCTGTTAGTTAGGAGAGATCAAATTATGAGCCTTAATGTAGTCATTAAGCTATTTATATGCTAATTTTTCTTGAAGTTTTGATAAGGCATACGGTATTGAAATTGGACAATAATTGAGGAAGTCAGTGTGTGATCCAGACTTAAAGATTGGGACAATGTATGATTTTTTCTATAAGTTTGGTATCTAACATGCTTGAAATGACAGGTTTAAGATCAGACTAATCAGATAAGCTAATTGAGAAGCAGCTAGGACCAGGAGATCGTGTGATAACTCATCATAGCCAGGAGCCTTGTCAGGCTTCAAGCTAGTTAAAAGTCTCAGAACCTCGGTACTCTTCATGGATTTTAAGTAAAATTTTTGTCTATTCAGGTTAGGATCAATACTACCATTCATGTAACCTGATAATACTCCACAGGTTAGAAAACTGAGAATTGAATTCTTCAGCTATAAGGGCAGGGTCTGGCAGCAGCTCACCATCCTTATTTACACAAAGATCATTATCACTAGGTGGACCAAATAAAGATTTAATTGAGCTGCAGAACCTTTTTGAGTTTGAGAGGTTGGACTGTTGCTGTTTTTGAAAGTAACACATATTTACTAACTTAAAGCAGCAGTACTAGATAAAAAAAATGTGGATATTTTGCAATATTTTGTTCCCTGTGCTCTATTGATCACTTACCTGGTAATGTTTCTTGTTTTTGCTCTACTATCACTACATTATTTTCTCCATGATTTGCTCTATTTTTCTTTGTTTTTGTTTACATTTCTCCCACCTGCCATGTTGAGTTGGAATCTTCTGCTGCCAACGGGACATGTGCATGACTCACTGTACTAAACAGGGACTGTGAATGCACAGCACAAGGTCCTATGGAAGTAAACAAAAGACGTGATGCAATGTTAGGGGGGAGTTTGGCTGCAAATTAGGCAGTAGCCATATTTACTGTGGATCCACAACAATGGGAATACATTTTAAATATCTGAAAACTTAGGGATCATTCGAAAAAAATATTTACATATATGGAAACCCAAACTATGGCTGCAAGCTTCCAGCCAAAAAACAGAATTTTGATAATCATGTCCTGATTATCTAGTACTGCTGCTTTAACTTCCTTTTTGCACAATTTCCACTTAAACTGATAGTCATTTAAGTCTGCAGGTGTCTCACGTTTCCTATATTTTTTTCCAAGCAGTGTCCCTATTCCTCATCAATTTGGTTAGATTTCTATCAAACCACTTGATCTTCCTGCCACACTAACTTTCCTTTTATCTAAGGGTGCAAACTTATTTACTACAACCATAAGAGTATTAATGAAAAAAATTTAAAACACTGTCTACATCTGGTATGGCATTCAAGAATGACCAATCAGTTTCTGAGATAGCATTCAAAAAACTGGGAACATCCATTCTTGAATAACACCTAGTCTCTATGTATCTTGGGAGAGGTTTAGAAATTCTTTCACCTTTCCATATCATGAATACTGGGTGGTGGTCACTGACAGAATCAGAGATCAAACCATAAGATATAATATGGTCATTTCTGTTGGACAGGAACCAATCCAGTATTGAATGCTTGTTGGTTTTAAAATTAAATTGGGTTGGGGATGTTATAGGCTGCTGCAGCCCTGAGTCCATAAGTATAGTTTTATAGTTAAGATTATTGTTACTGCCCCAGATTAAATTAAAGTATTCCACCGCTATGACTTCTCCTTTAGCACTGTATGATACAAGTTCCAGAAAATCTTGAAGTCCCTACTTACTGTTATTTGGTGGATTATAGATACAATATATGGATAACTTTTTAAAAGGCCCAATGCTAATCCTTATGGCAAGGTGTTCAATGAAGTACTGATTTGCCTCAGGTTGTGATATAACTTCAGTTGTAAGAGTGTTTCTAATGTAAAACATTACCCCCCACACCCAAAAACCTATCTTTTCTAAAAATACAATAACCAGAAAGTGACATTTCAGAGTCAGGAATTGTAGGCTGAAGCCAAGTTTCTGATATGGCCAAAACATTAGGATTGTAGTGATTTACCCAAGCCTCAACTTTGTGCATTTTGGATACTATGATTCTTGCATTCATGTGATTTATCTTTAACCCCCTCTTTCAGTGGTGCAAAGTAATCCAAGTAATTTTCAGCTGAGGTAACAGAGGGTCCAGGGTTTGACTCCACATTCCCAGATAACAATAATAAACCAGCTAATACATGAGAAATAAGGCCAGGGCCAATAAAAAAGTTCTAACTATAAGCTTTAATTTAAAAAAAAGAATTAAGTTCCTTGCCCCTCCGGTTCCAGAGTTGTGGCCTTTTGAAAAATTGGACTGCATTTTCAATGTTGATGCTGAAGGCACTGGGCCTGGTTTTGGGCTTCATCTATAGCATCATAAAATGTGGCACAATGCTTGAATACCATTTTCAAATATTGTGCCACAGTCACTGCAATTCCAAGCAGTTTATACTGTATATAGAATAATGTATGGGGGGGGGGTGCATAATGAGAATTGTATGCAAACCTGAGGTGGTGAAATGCTTAACAACCCCAGGGGCAAAACCTGAGGGATTTATCAAAGCATCCCACACCAAAGGTGCACATAAAATTCATGTTAGGCTCTCGTCCCCATCTGTTATTTTAGTAATTGCTGGGGAACATTTTATTCTAGGATTGGTAATAGTAATAAAACAGAGAAAAAAAAATATGTGTCTGAGTTTTATTTTATAGCACTTCCTAATACACAAGCAGAACACTGACTGTAGTTAAACAGTTCCTTTTACTTCAATTTAAATTCATGGCTGGCCACACATGAACACTGATGTTTCAATGCTAAGCTTTGCAAATTTTTCAAGCCTGTGTTTCTATAAATAATCAAATTAGTACATACTATTTTGACAGTCTCAAGTACTGAGATTTGTACTCTAAAAGACAAGCAGTTCAGTTATTAAGGTGCATACTAAGGTGTAAGGAGCTAAGAAGGCTTTTGATCCATGCGTGCTCCTGCCATTCACCTGTAATAGGACAGAGTATTCCTGTTTCAGATATAGCCAGCTAGTTGTTTTGTGAACTGTTTTTTGTTTTTACTAATTAAAATATTTAGTAGTAGTTTATTTCATGGATTTACCACTTTCTGTTTGTAAAAAGATTTCCTATTATTTGTTTTAAACTTTCTTGGTCTTAGTTGCAAGGGATGGCCCCTTGTACCTAGTCCATCATTTCTTTCTCAAGATCTAGTTCACTTATCAGATGGTTGTCTTGCATTACATCATAACATGGCACTCGATTTCCTCTTACTCTTTTAGTCTCTAGAGACATGAGATTTAGTTTTTTTAAGCATTCATTGTATGCTAAAGTTTTTAGGTTGTATATCATTTTGGTTGCCTGTCTCTGTACCCCCTCTATTCTATTTGTAGTAGCCCTGGTAATTGGTTCCCACATGGGCTTCCATAGTCCAGCAGAGGTCTCACATAGGATCTGTACAGGGGCATTATCACACATTCAACCCTACTTTTAAAATTTCATTTTATAGTCCATAGTAGTCTCTGCCTTTGTGACTTGTGCATTACAATGCTTTTCATTAGAGATGCAGTGAATTTAAATCCAGCCTGCAAAGTGGCCACAAAGTGGGCAATTTTGGCATGCTGAGTAATTTGCAAAATTTTCCACTTTAGGTGGAATTTCGCCAAGGCAAAATTTTGCCTTCTGCAGGTGAAATTTCACCTTCCACGGTGAAATTTTGCCTTCTGCAGGCAACCTGGAAGGCAGAATTTCACCGTGGAAGGCAGAATTTTGCCACGGAAGGCAAAATTTCACCATTCCACCAGGCAACATTTTGCCATTCTGCTGGGCAAAATTTTGCATTTTGCTCTTCGAAACAGGTGGAATTCCACAGATTACTCCACAAAGCAAATGTTTTACACTTCACCCACCACTACTTGTAGTATACTTTTTTTTAATTTTTTTTAATGTATCAGATTTTATTGTTATTCCACAGTACAATAGGGTTCCGTCCATAACAATATAGGATCATGCATTCCACATATTGATAAGTAACTCTACAAACAGATATAAGGATCAATAACATGACATCATAATAGCAATGTTAAGAGGACAAAGGTCTGGGCTAGCAAAAAAAAAAAGGTGCCTCCACCAGCTAAAGGAGATAAAGAACTATCAAGGTGGCTAATATCTTAGTATCTCATTATGCAAAATTTATGACTTACTAGGCCAGCTTCATCCAGGGAAGAATCATGGGTGCACCCCTACAAATATAAGGAGTTAAGATGTCACATATAAATGAGCAGTCATCAAAGGGGGGTTGGTGGGAGGGGGAGGTGGAACTGAGCACAGATGAGATTGCAAATAGGCACCCCATTTTCTTTGATATCTATCATGCTGACCTAATTGAGAAAAAGAGAGCCTTTCCAAACTCACCGCTTGTGCTAGAGCCGCTCTCCACATTGAAATTGGTGGAGGAGGGGCTTTCCTCCATTGCATCAAAAGTACCTATTTGGCCTCAATGAGAGCCACTAGGAGCCACTTCTGGAGAGCCAGGGGAAGCATGCCAGATGCAGAGGGGTCACCAAGAAGGAGCATGGTATTGGAATGCTTAATGGGGTAACTTACTACTTTAGAACAGTCCTCAGGGGCTGTTTCCCAGAAGAGGAGGATATGTGGGCATTCCCACAGTATGTGTAGCAGACCAGCTGAGGGACAATGCACCTCCAGCATTTAGAGTGGTTAATGAGGCCCATCTTATGTGATACTGCTGGTGTTCTATACCATCTAAGTAACATTTTCTGTTGGATGCTCTGTCTCTTCAAATCCCTATATGCCGTGTGTGCCAAACTTACACATTGGCGCCAAGTACCAACAGAAATTGGAGTTCCTAAATCTATTTCCCAACGAGCCCTACAGATTTAGGAGAGGCCAGGCTGCGCCTCCCTCATCATTCTATAGAACCTTCCTGCAATACCTCATAGGGGGATAATTTATGTAGCTCTTCCAGCCACTGCCATCAGGGGTCAATGAAAGTTCGTGAGCGCAATTCCATAATTGAGCTGCGTATTTGCAAAAATTTCCAGAAGTCCTGGATTGGGAGGGAGAATCATGCCTACAGCTGTTCAAAGGACATTAACTCTTGAATATTGGGGACATACAGGTCCTGCAAAAGCCGGATGCCCTTGCCGGCCCAGCTGGCCCAATGAATAGGGTTGTCACCAACAAGCAGCCTGTTGTCGTTCCAGAGGGGGCAATAATGTAGTGGTGGACCCCAAGCTTTCTTTAGTGTACAGGATAACTCCATGCATTTCTTCAATGCATTTATAGTGGATTCCATGGCTGGAGTGAGCCCAGTAGGCTGCCTAGTTCCAGGAAGTAGCAGGTACCATAGCAGAGTAGTAGAGACTAGGTTCCGCTCCAAATCCACCCAGCTGGGAGGTGCAGGGACAGTGATGAACCATTTGACTGCCTGGGTGGCTAAAAAAGCTCACCGGTAGTACTAAAATGAGGGGAGCCCTAACCCACCCCTGGTCCAATGTGCGCACAGCTTGGCCTTACTTCATTGGGGTGCATTCCCCTTCCAAAGCGGCAGAGAAATCAGCTTCTCTATGTTGCGAAATAGTTGGGTAGCTAGATGTAGAGGAAGGTTAATAAATAAATACGTCAACCTCAGGAGCATAAACATACGAACAGCCTCTGCCTTACAATGGAGGGACACTTGAAGACTGCGCCATCTGTCCACCTCTGCCAAAAGGGAGGTGAGAAGGGAGGAGAAATTGGAATTCTCCAGGTCTGTCCATCTTTTAGAGATAGTTATGCCCAGGTATGTAAAAGTGTTAGGAGACCAGGTAATATTTGTGCCTTTTAGACAGTCCTGAGAACAACAGCTATTCAGCGGGGCAAGGATAGTCTTTTTGTGATTGACCACTAGACCAGACAGTTGTGCAAATGCTGTCAGAATGTCCAAGGCAGTCAACAGTGAGGTACTGAGATGTGACATGGTGAGCAGGAGGTAGCCCGCGTAGGTGTTCCCCAGGTACTTGTGACCCGTGGACCGGGATGCCAACCACCTCCTTGGTCTGAATAAGTTTCCTGATAAGTGGGTCTAAGGCTACCAAGAAAAGTAGGGGAGACAGGGGGCAGCCCTGCTGGGTGCTGTAGTACAATTTGAAAAGAGAGGAGATGTTTTTGTTAGTCATGATTCTGGCAAGGGGAGCATTATACAGGGTGGCAACCCACCCACAGAAGAAGGGGCCAAAGTCATGGATCTTCAAAACTTCATATTAATAACCCCACTCTAGGGAGTCAAAAGCCTTAGGAAAATCAATCACCAAGGCTGCTGCCAGATTGGGGGAGTGCATGGCGGACCACTTGAGACTGAGTACTTGCTGGAGGTTATCCGCACTGGCTTTCCCTTTACTAAACCCTGCTTGGGAAGGGTGAATAATATGAGCAAGAACAGAGACCATTGACGTGGCAAGGATTTTAGCTGATATTTTGGTGTTGACTGAGAGGAGTCAGATTGGTCAGAAGTTAGCGCAGTCGAGGGAATCTGATGACTTTTTAGGCAGCATTGTTACCAGTGCTTCCCTCATCATGGGAGGGATAATCCCCTTACCGTGCACCTCTCTAAGGGCTAGTAACAAGGGGGAAGAGATCTGATTTACCAGTAGGTGGTACAGTTCGACTGCCATCCCATCCTGACCCGGAGCTTTCTCTGGTGCCATCTGGGAAAGAGCTATACTCAGCTCTTGCTCAGTGAATGGCTGTTCCAAAGTTGAGGCAGCTTCTTGCGGCAATTTGGGAAAGGACGCAGACTTACAAAAGTCTGTCAGTCTTTGAGAGAGGGTATTTGATGTCCCTGTGGCCTAGGACTGGTACAGCTCCTGATAGAACTGTTGCATAATCCAGTAAATGCCCTGTACATATGAGGTGATCATGCCCATGGAGTCCCGAAGGGCATGTCTGCGTGAGGCAGCTTGCTGCTTCCCCAGCTGGTACTCCAAGAGCTTGCCACCTTTATCTTCCCCCTCCCAGTATATATGTTTAACCTGAAGGAGTTGCTATTCAGCCTTCCTTTTCAGGAGGGTAATGATCTTGTATTCAAGGCCGGTGATGGCTGCAACCAGGGGCCTATCCTCATAGGCGAGAGGGAAGATTTTGAATTTGGTCTCTAGTGCGGTGAGCTCTACCTGTAGTTTATGGAGTTCTTCTTTTCTTGCCTTGTTCTTGGAGGCCATATCTTTCTCCCCCTTATGACCCCCTTAAAAGCCTCCCATCTGACAGTTACAACATTTAACAATTGTTCCATCATTGCATAGGATAGTTAAGAAATAGTCTGAGGGATTATAGCTCTCCATGTCTCCTTACTAATTAAACAGACACTTGGTAAAAACCCTTGTGGTAGGAGAGATGCTGTTATAGGGAAATACTGTTTCAATAACAATTGTAGGCTTACTTATTAAGAGTGATTTACATTAGTAGTCTCCTGCCCTTGTCCCCATGTCCCCGCAGGACACACAAAACCTGAACTAAACATGTGTGTCTCTGCACGTGTCTCCACACAGGACGACTGCATGTTCACCCCACTCAAGCTCATGCCCACTCACTCTGGGTGGTCCTTAAGTAGCCTGCAACCCAGAAGTCAAGTTCTGGGTCACGTGACTACCCACTTCAATGAACACTCCAAAACCAGAGTACTTTTATTTCTATATAGTGCAGATATGGAGCCTTACTTTTCACTTTAGTACCGCTTGTGCACTACAGTTAAAAACAAAAGTGTTTTTCTTCCTATGACTGAAGCTGTAGTCCAATATTAGTGGAATACAATCCCCACACACTTTCTAATGTGGTGCCTCTGTTCTGTTGCCTAGCAACCAGCAACAGAGTGCCTCCCTAATTAAAATCATTCACAAAATTGTATATAATAGTTTAATCAGCACAGGTATGCTTCCCACAGCTAAGTGCTGTCCCACAGCCTGCAGTTTGAGCAAATATTGGAGCCCATTACCTAGCAGGTAGCTCACCAGTCAGACTATAATGAGATGCTTAGTAGCAGCTATCCTGCAGAAACTCTTATTGGAGTGGAACCTTTCTTCCAGCACACCATCCAGACCAGTTTGTCTGGTATCTCCATTGCTGCACTCAGAAGGCACCACCCAGTCATGTGTGTGTTTCAGCATGAAGATGCACATGTGTGAGAGACTTGATGATGTCATACATGATTATATGTCAAACACAAAGGGCTCGATTCTCAAAGGATGATGCAGGGCTTGCATAAATCCCTGCATCTATGCCAGTGCTGTGTCAAACACATTGCCACACCTTGCGCCCGATTCACAAAGGTTCCATTCATTTGTGAAACTTTACCCCCTTTATGATATATTTTGCCAAATTTGTGGTGAAAACCCCACAAAAAGGTCCCATGATTGCTATTAAGTTAGACCAGCAAAAAGCTGGTCTAACTTGTGGCATGTAGTACACGAGACTGTGAATCCCAAGTGCCAGCCAGGGAATCCTCAAGCCTCATGCACCATCTGTTCAGTACACCAGAGGCCTGCTGCATTCTGGCATGTGTGAGAATTGAGCCCAAAGTGTTCACACTCAGTGTGTCACAGTTGCAAGATGATCTCCAGCCAAGACCAAACACTTCAAAAGTGAATATACAGAGAGATTACAAATTATTTTGTTTTTCTACTAAATAGCAGAGTAGAATTTTAAAAGTATCACAAAGGATAAATTGTAAATTATGCTAAAAGAATCTGGTGCTGAAGGCCATCAACTTGAGAGCAATGATCCCTCATATGGCTACTGGGGCCAGGTGGATTGCAGCCAAATGAGTCCAAAGAAACCAAAGATTCAAATTAAACATAAAAAAAGTAAAGATGAAAAAATAACAATAAACAATACATTCATAGAGGAATAACTCATGACAGGGTGTGCGTCATGCTGGGATAACATCACGCCTTGGGTGGTTGGGCACGAGGCCACAGGCCGATTGCACCCAGCACCCAAAAAGTGATGTTATCCCAGTATGACGCACCCTGGAGTGCATTATTCCTATTATACAATGACTCATTTGTTAAAAACAAAAAAAGAAGAAATAGAAAAAAGATTAAAAAGTTTATTAAAATTAATTTTTGGCTAATGAGCAATATAGAGTAAAGACATGTTTCAGCATAGCTCCGTTCCTCACTAAACTTTTTAGATAAATAAAACATAGAATCATACTAAAACTCAACTGAACATAGACTATGGACACCCCAGTTGCAGCATGGATGAGTACTTAATTCAAAATCCAGCAAAAAATCTGTGGACCACATCCAAAAGCCAGAGAAAACAAGCTCCGTCTGCCCAGATGGAAAGTGAGGGCTCGATTTCCTTCTCTGCACAGAAGTGAGCGCACTGGGCAGAGAAGTCACTGAGCAAGTCCTGGCTGCCCTGGCACCATGGCTTGAACTCATGGAGGCTAAGTTTGACAAAATGTTCCAGGAGCTAGTGGAAGTCCATTCAACTCAGGCAACCCGTTTGAATAAAGTAGAGCAGCGGGTCTTGGACTTGGAAGATTCTGCTGGCCCCACCCCTGAGCAGATTGTGGCCCTTCAGAGATAACTTGAAGACTTTAAAGAGCAATTCAATTACCAGAATAATTATCATCAGAGGTTAACATTCAGTTATATGACCTGCATTAAGGGAAAGAGGAGGTGAATGTCCTAGATTTCTGCACCAGAAATCTTCCGAAGATGCTGGGTTTGCACCATAAAATGGAAAATACGAGCTGGAGAGGGCTCACAGGGTGGTCATGCCCAAAGCAAATCCTGACCAGCCACCACAGCAAATCATAATGCAGTTTCACAGCTATAAAGATAAGAGAAGCTTTTCTGGGGGCATACCATGCTATAAATAACCTGGAGTATGAGGGGAAAAGATTATTCTTGTCACAGGATTACTGTGCACACCTCCTCAAGAAGCGTTGAGTATTCAACCCGGTGATGGCACAGCTTTGGGATTTAAAAGTGGACTGCTTTTTGGTGTATCTGGACACACTTAATATTAAACATGAGGGAGCAACCTATTCTTTTTAGGAGATCCAGAAAGCAGAGACCTTTATGAATGAGCTCAAGGGAAAACTGGGGTGAGTCAAGGAATGTCTGAGTTGCCGCCGCCATGTGTGCTGCCAATGTGATTTTGCTTGTACTGTGGCCTTGTGATGAATACCTCCAATATGCAGAACTTGAGAGGGTGACCCATAGCCTGCTGATTTTCTCCCTAACTAGGCAGGATTATAGCAATCAAGTTGGACTTATTGTGAACTGGCTCCATAGAAAACATTAAAAGACTTAAAATGCTCATTTAAACTGCTTCGGCTGGTGCTGCCTATCCGGGGTGGAAGAGATTGGAGTTGAGCTGTACTCATGGGACCTGGATCATCAAGTTGGTGACATGCACTTTGTATAGCCCTGAGAAGCGAACTGAAGAAACTACCAACCATGAGGTAAGCCAGCTGGAGGGAGGGGGGACGTTGCAAGTGTTGTTTTGTTCATGCCACCCTGACCCTCACTTGAGCAATGGTTAGCTCGTCTGAAGGACCAGCTCTCAGTATAGGCTGCAGGACTCATTAGAGGCACAATCTTAGAGTGCTACATTTTTCCCCCCAAGAGTTGTTTTTTCAAGGGACATGGTGGTGGGGGGGAGGATGTGCCGGATTGGAACAAACCTGCAGTGCAGAAGGGGTGGTAAGGGCACAGAACAAATGGGTGACCTGCTGTGGGGGAGAGATGCTGGCGTGGAGATGTGGGGTGGCTTGTTCTGAGTCGCACTTGGACATGAAGTGTAGAAAGGCTAGGCACTGTTTGGAGAGTCAAACCTCCAAGCAAACTTAAAAGGTTCCACAGTATACGACTGCTATGTACATACAGTAGTTTGAAAGTTGATGTGTATTTGGCTCAGCATCTAGGGCTCAAAGTAACAGTGGAATTGCAAATGTTTGCAATTCTATGTATGTGGAAAAGGTGGGGAATGGGGTGGGAGAGACACAGTCTGCTACTAGGGATTTTGTGTAATATTCTGGCAGACTTTGCATTTGCCATTACAGTCTTGGGAGGTGAACGAAGATACAATTCGCTAAGGGGAGGAGGGAAGGTGGGGAGTAGCAAGTAGTGTTACAGTTATGAATATTTTGCTTTTTTCTGTGTTTTGTACTTGTTTAATGATCATTTTTATACTCTTTAGGGTCCAATAATGCTTATTTTTGATGTGGTACTAACACTGATCTGGGGAGAGGGTGACTTGAGCAGGGTAGCTGGCTTACATATGAGCGTGTGAGGCATTTACCATGGTGAAGCCTCAGGCTCTAACTATCATAACATGGAATGTCCAGGGGATACCCTCCCAAGTAAAGTGTATTGCATTGCTAAGAGCATTGAAAAGGCAGGGGACGCAAGTGGCTATGCTTCAGGAAACCCACCCGATGGATAGTGAGCATACCAAGCTGACCCGTGGGTGTGTAGGGATGTGCCACGCAGCTTCATATGATTCACACAAAAGAGGGGTAGCAGTGCTGTTACATAAAAAGTTATCTTTTCAAGTAGAGTGGGTTATGGTAGACGCTGTGGAGGGGTGCTATATATTTGTGAAAGAGAAACTGCATGAGGAGAAGGTCACTTTTGGAGCATCTACACCCCAGCAGTTTATGATCCTACTTTTTACCAAAATTTAATAGATGTCATGATATGGGAACAATTTAGTGGACTGATGTTGGTTGGAGATTTAGACTGTCATATAGACCCAGATATGGATCATTCTGAAAAACAGGGGCGTGTAGGAGGGGCTATCTGGAACTGGCAGGTGGATATGTGTGACCTTGATCTGATAGACAGCTGCAGGGTGGCAAACCCAACCCTTAGGAAATACACATTCAACTCTCACCCTCACAAGTCCTGATCCCACATAGATTATCTGTATTTGCCTAGAAGTTGCTTCTTCAATTTAGTTAATGTTAAACACAATCTGATACATATTTCGGATCATGCCATGATCATTATGACATTAGGCCTGATGGAAGAGAGGGAGGGTCTACCTCCCTGGAAGTTTCCCAGTTACCTTATGGGTAATGCAGACTTTAAGAAATATTTACAGGAACAGTGGAAATAATATATACGAACAAATAAGGCAACAGCCCCCAATAAGGCGACCCTATGGGATGCAGTGAAAGCATACATGTGTGGAGTCATCATAAATTTCTTGTCAAATCACAAGCGGAAATTACAGGAAAAGAGGGTAAGCATGGAGACCCATCTGAAAGATCTAGAACAGAGAGTAGCTAAGGGGGAGGGGATAAGGCACCACGCCTCCTATTGGTGACAAAGGAAGCACTTAATGCGCTTCTCCTGGGTGAGACCTGGAAATCATGGCTCTTTGTTAAGAAACAATTTTTTGAATGGGGAAACAAGCCGGGACTAATGCTGGCTAATTTGATAAGAGGGAAGTGGGGTCCTAACCTGGTGACAGGCATCAAGGGCAATCAGTGTAACATGATAAGGGATAAAAAACTAATAAGGGAGAGATTTAAGCACTTTTACCAAAAATTGTAACAGGTGAATGTCAGGGCACCATGGGTTTGGCAGGGGGTTTCCTGGATGGCATTACTCTGCCTCACCTCACAGACTTTCAAAGAGAATGGCAGGATTCTAAAATTACTAAGGAAGAAATTAGAAGTGCTATTGGTGGCCTGAAAAGTGGGAAGACTAGTTGGCCAGATGGGTTCCTGGCTGAATATTTTAAGCTGATGAAAGCCCAGTTGGTGGATACATTATGGGAAACTCTGGAGGAGGTGGGGGGAGATGAAGGGGCACTACCGGCCTGTTGGAGGGATGCAGTCATCTGTGTCGTACTGAAGCCTGGCAAGGACCCACTAGAGTGTGCCTCATGCTGGCTGATTTCACTTTTGAATTGTGATCTTAAAAATCTTGGTGAAAATCCTTGCAGGGAGGTTGGATAAGATCCTCCCTGGGCTGATTCATCCAGACCAAACTGGTTTCATAGAAGTGACTTGGCAAGGTTGGAGGAATGGTCAAATGTATGGCAGCTTAGATTCAATGCAAAGAAGTGCAAAGTAATGCACCTGGAAAACAAAAATCCAGGGGAAGAGTACACAATGGGGGGTGAGATAATAACAACAACAGAAATGGAAAGGGACCTGGGGGTAGTCATATCAGATGACCTTAAGGTGGGCAAGCAATGTGAGAAGGCAGTAAGGAGGGCTGGTGGGATACTGGAATGCATAGGGAGAGGCATCACCAGTAGAAAACAAGAAGTTGTTATCCCTCTGCACAGACAGTTGGTGAGACCCCATCATGAGTACTGTGTGCAGTTCTGGAGACCCCATCTCCACAAGGACATAGACAGGATAGAGGCAGTCCAGAGGAGGGCAACTAAATTGGTGCAGGGTCTGCACCAGAAGACATACAAAGAGAGATTAAAGAAGCTTAATATGTATACACTCAAGGAGAGGAGGGAGCGGGGGGACATGATAGAAACTTTCAAGTACATCAAGGGAATCAACAGAGTCCAAGAACATAGCATCTTTCAGAAAAAGAGATGTGCAAGAACAAGGGGACATAATTTGAAGATAGAGGGGGCAATGGCTCAAAGGTAATGTGAGGTAGTATTTTTTCACAGAGAAGGTTGTGGATACATGGAACAGCCTTTCTGAGGAGGTAGTGGACTCAGAAACAGTGGGGGAATTCAAGAATGCATGGGACAGACATAAAGCAATTCTAGTAGGGGTAGGAGGAAGTAAGCTGTTGTTAACTAGGATCTGCAGTCTATGCATTAAGTAGGGAAATAGGCAGACTAGGTTGGCCAAGCAGTCCTTATCTGCCATCAAATTCTATGTTTCTATGATTCTACATTTCTATGTTTCATGGAAGATTTTCTTACCATTATTTGTGTAAGCTTTTAAATGTGGTGTGAGGAGGCCTCTTGGCATTGTGGTGTCACTCATGTGATATCCATGGACACCGAGAAGGCATTGAATTGCAAAGAGTGGGAGTACTTGTTTGTAGTGTTATCCAGGTTTGGTCTGGGTAAAGGCTTTGTGTTATTGGTGTGGGCTATGTATGAGGCATCGATGGCACAGATATTGGTGAATGGCTCCTTGTCAGACAGAATTCTGCTGTGCTGAGAAAGTAGACAGGAGTGCTCCCTCTTGCCTCTCTTGTTTGCATTCACACTGGAAGCACTGACTGTGAGTATTAAGGATAAAACACATATTGTAGTGGTCAATGGGAGGTCAGGCAGGGAGCACAAAGTCACCCTATAAGTGGATGACATGTTGCTATATGTGGAAGAGCCACAGCAGTTGATGCCACACTTATTGCAGCTGAGTGAGAGGTTGTCACACTTCTCAGGCTACAAATTTAACCTTGGAAAGTCAGAGATGCTAAGAATGGGTGGGGGGGGCAAATCTGTCAGGAGGATGGGGCTTTAGGGAGCTTCAGGTTTTCTTTGTATACCTAGGCATAACAGTGGGGAATGATCTTGGTTCCCTTTACAACCTGAACTATACCCCCCTTACTAAAGACAATTGAAGCTGAGCTGCATTGCTGGAGGCCCCTTCCCATCTCTTGGTTGTGAAGAATTAATTTGTTAAAAATGAATACTACCCAGTATCCTATATGTGATGCAGATGGTGCATGTATGACTTACTAAGGAAGATATTAAGAGGTTGAAGAGGGCATTTTCAACATTCATTTGGCAGGGAAAGGGTTTGAGGGTTAGTCTTCTGCATCACAAGGCAAATGTGGAAGGTGGAGGGGTTAACTTCCCATATTTGCAGAATTATTTCCTAGCAATCCAACACCACTATGTACAGGATTGGGTTAATTGCCCTACAGCAGCAGGCTGGATTGACCTGGAAGAACTAGAATTCTCAGGGAGTCTACTGGCTTACCTAACAAAGAAGGGCAGAAGAGCATATAATAGCCTGGGTAGGGCCAGTCCCTTGGTGTCTGTGATGCTGGAGAGCTGGGAACAACTGGGTAGGGCCCGGAAGGCAGGACTGGAGGACACACTCTTGCTCCTGGTTTAGGGGAACTCATTTTTCCTGCCAGGGCTCAATGACATGAGGTTCAAGGATTGGGAAGAGAGAGGAGCGCAATGTGTGAAGGATCTATACACTAGGGAAGGTTTCTGCTCCTTTGCTGAGGTGCAGGAGAGGACAGGGTTGGGCCATTCACACTTTTTCTGGTACCTACAGATCACAGCTTATAGTAGAGGGCTGCGGGGAGACCAGACAATGAGTTCCCCTCTGGGACAAATAGAGCAGCTATTATTTGCTGTGAGGAGAGATGCCAAGGGCATTATCCATAATGCAGCACAGGAGGGGAAATAATTCTTTGTGGACAGCACAAGGACGACAAGAATTGTGTGGGAAAGGGACATGGGATTGGAGATCTCTGAGGAGAACTGGTGGGTAATCTTACAGCTACATATGGGAATATTGATTTTTAATAAGTACAGAGTTGTTTTATAAATTTATTCACCAGTTATATTGCCCACCACTTATTGTATGCAAATTTAACCCAGCCATATGACCAGTGTGTGTACAAGTCAACAATGAACTGGAATCCTACTATCACTATTTCTGGTCCTGCCCAGTCCTACAGGCCTTCTGGAAAGAGGTGGTTGGTGAAATGGAGAAACAAGTGAGGAGGGTGCTGCCACAGTCTCCTCTGCGCCTCTTGTTTGGTATAGAGGACCTGGGGAGGGGAGGAGGAGGAGGAGGAGAAGGAGTGGTGCACATTCCACATTGGGCTCGAGTGCTGCTCATATTGGCTGCACATTGTATACTGATTGTGATTGGTTGGGCATCCATGGCACTCCAGACATTACCTCATGGGTTTTAGCCCACCTGATAGGCTAGTGATGCACATGACCCCAGGATCAAATTTCTAGTGTATCCAGGTCCCAGAAACCCAGGAATCTGGCCCCCCAGGCTTTGGCAAGGGAAAGACTTTTCCATGTTCTGAAAGGGAGAGGCAACGTTTTTATAACACATGGGAGCCCTTCATCTCTTCACTAACACTTGGGGAGACCCAGATTTTGAATGAAGGATGGTATGGGGGGAGAACTGGGAATGCTGTGAACATCTGGTTGTTGGAGGCCCCCACAGGGTAATCCCAGGGGACTGGAAAATATGAGCTGGTATTACTTTGACTCCTGCAAGGCTGAAAAGCTCTCATGCCTACCAAGCACTAGATCATGAAATATTATATCATGCGATATATTTATTTATATGGAATGCTACAGATATGTAAGTGAAATTTGATTTAAAGATAATTTTGCATGGAATGGACACTATTGTACATAGTTTGATGATTCTGTTTTGTGTGAAGTGTATGATGTGTTTTTATGTTTATACTAAAACTTTAGTAAAAAGTTGTTTTCATATTTTTAATCAGTAGGGATCCTTTAAAAAAATGAGTGCTGATTATTTTTTTTTTTTTTTTGCCAGTAGGTGGAGCTGCTGGCTGCTGTGGTGTGTGACTGTCTGTAGCTTGGTCCCTCACAACTTCCTTACAACATATATACTTGTTGTTCCCTGCTATCCCCCCCCCCCCAACAGTTCTGTCTCCTCCTGTAGGTTTGTGTTTTTTAATGTGACTTTTTTAAAAATTGTGCACCAGGAAGCTAGCTGGATGCCCCCCCATGACATCACAATCATGCTGACAACTGTCTGACTGTAGTTCTTTCGGTACAGTTGCTGTGTGTTTTCTACCAAAAGAAGATAAAGAAAGAGGCTACCACTACAAAAAGAAATGGTGTTTATGGTAACTGAAGCACAATGGGTTTTTCAAAACATGCAATCAGTCTGTAGTGGGCTGGCAAGGAGAGCAGAAGCGGAGCGCTCATCCTGTTTATAGCTGGGTGTGGAGAGCAGAAGCCGATAGGAGTGAGGACCACTGAAGCAGATCACAATGACGGTTTCCTGGAAAGATGAGTGAAATGTTTTTTTTTTTATTGAGGGCTTTCTTTTAAATTTTATACTGATGTGACTTTACCAGTTAAGTGGGGCAGAAGGAGGTAACCAAGTGACAGAAACTGAAAGTGAAAGACAAATGCTAACCATCTTTCAGTAAAGCCGGTTTCACAGTCAACTGACTGCAGTGATTTTTTCCTCAGGTGATTCAATCATCTGTGTGTTGAGACCAGATCCATGATGTTATGCTGGGATAACATCACGGGTCCAGCCCCAGACTGACCAATCACAGGCCAGCATTGTCTCTTGCCATTGTATAATTGTGTCTCTTAACTAGTTATTTATCTATGTAACACATGGCTAGACCCACAAATGGGTTCAATGAGAAAAGGGGGGAGGGGAATTAGTGGGGGTGAGGCTTTATGGGTAATGGGGGGGTTGTTGGTAATTTTTACAAGGCTAGCTCATTCCACAGAGTAGTGGAAACAAGATGACCTCTGCAAGGTGAGGGGCCAAATCGGGGAACCCACACATTCATAGTCTAATTTATAAAATGGGCACCCAGTCAATCACTTCATCTAAACCTCTTTTATTATTAAGAGCATCCTGTTTTTAGATCCAAAATGCCTCCCTCTCTAGGAGGTGTCATTCCCAATTCCATCCTCTCTTTGGCATCTACTTCTTAAATACCATATAATGTCAGTGAGGTTACTGAGGGATTTCCTAAGTTAAAATGACATGCAATATGGAAAAGTTTTCATTACTTCTGATTGCCAACTTATGCTCTGAGATACAGGTCCTAATTATATGGGTTGTCTTCCCTATACATATAATGTTGCATGGACATTTAAGGATATACAGTATATAACCAATGTGGAAGAACACGTTATTCTTTGTTTGATTTGAACCTTTTCATTGTTGAATTAGTTGTTAATTTCTTCTAGTCTAAAAGTATGACCACAATGGGCACAATTGCCACAAGAAAAATACCCCATTGGTAATGGCCACAAACTCAATCTACTGTCACTTATTTTAGGAGGGATATGTTCACATCATACAGGGTTATTTTTTTAAGGTGCAACCATTTTTGACTACCACCAGAGTGGGAGAAACAAAACTCGGGAAATATTGTTTACCATACAACACAACATATCTGAATAAGTTCTGAAGTTTGGAAAGTCAGTTAAGTCTGTACTTTGCAAAAATCATGGTTTCCATAACTGCCCTGCAGAGGTTAACAACTGTGAATGGCAACATATAGTGACCAGGCATGTTGTTTGAAATTCTAGCAAGAAAGAATTTATCAGCTGCCCAGTGGTGTGGAGGACTGAGGTGCTGTACACCTCACCTCCTGCATACACCAGCGACCCGGCTTTGGAAATGGACGTGGATCACTCGGGGCTGGCCAAGTGAGGGAGGATTGATCGTCTGTAGGAATACTCTCCCTCTCAGGAAGGGGGGCTACTATTGCTCACTGTCTGACTGCTACTTAGTGGCTGCTGGATGGCAGCACATGTGATGTCACCAGGAAAGGGAAGGAAACCCATGTTTGAGGCGCCAGGGGTGTCTTCACAGAGGCAAAACCCGCACATTGTGCCCATTGCCTGTCCTGTGGATCCAGGGAGAAAACTGGAGAAAACACCCCAGCTGCAGGCTGATGACTGACTCCTCACAGTTCCTGCATTGATGACGGTGCATCCCTCACATTCCTGTCATAGAAGATGATGGCAGGAAGGTAAGTTCTGCAGAAGCAGGTTGACAAGGCTGGGGAGGTGAGTAGGAAGGGGGCAGCCAGAGGACCTCAAAGAGGTAAATGAAGGGGAAAAAAAGGAACTTGTCTTATTTAAACTATGGTATTAACTCTGAAAAAATATCCACAAACTATTTTCTTAGAAGAGTTTCAGTTAATTTTGGCTCCAGTCCGAGGGTGCCATGTAGATATTTAAATTAGCCGAGTAGCTGAAAGGTTACAATGGTTCCTATGAGAATAGAGGACGAGTTTTAAAATTATTTATTTATTCAAGAGATTTACCAGGAAAGGCATACTGAGCAGGGTACTGCTCGATTCCAGATGCGCCCTGGGGGTAGGGGGTTACAAGGAATGCTGTACATAAATACATAAAGCACAATAGAACATACATAAATTGTAGGTATCCAGCAAAGGCCCAATGGGATGGGTGAGGTAACTAAGGTGCATATGGAGTTGTACACAGAGTAGAGTAGTACAGGCAGTATTTACAGGCAGTGAGTACAGTAGCAGTATTTACAGGCAGTGATGCAGTAGCAAAATAAAAGCAATTACATAGTGAGATTAGATTAACCTACTAGATGGATTTAGGTGAGAATATCAGACAGTAACAGAGGAGGGTCAATACCAGATGACATATGGTACTAATTTAGAAAAAGAAAAAGAATGGAGCCCAGGATAGCTAATAGGAATTTGGCAGTGAGTTCAGCGATGGGGAAGGCATAAGCAGTTGGTGTCAAATGCGTTTGAGAGGAGACATTCGATGTGGGTACTGTTGTGTGTCTGATGTCGGCTGCTAGGGAGTTCCATAATTTGGGGAGTCTGAAACTGAAAGCAACCTGACCTGATCAGGTGGATCTGTGGGGAATGTGGAGAAGTCTGGAGTCAGAGTTCCTGAGATCGTAGGTAGGTGGGGTGGCGGCGGTTAGGGATGTTGATAGGTAGGAGGGCAGCGTATGCGACCAGAATAGGAGATGAGTGACAAACTGTTCTTGTGAGGTAATTTTAGTGAGGAGTTAAAGACACCAACACAAAGTGTTTTCAAAGTGGCTCAGTTTATTGTGATTATTTATTGATGACATGCCAGTGAGGAAGCATGGACTGTGGTGCTGAGAAGGTGGCCCATATTTACCATTGTAGCCCATGGGTTTTAATGATGAATTATCACTAGCTTCTCCTATTTAAAAAGAAACGGCAACCAGTTAGTACATGAAAATAATGATGGCTGTATCAAATATTGGTGCAGGAATTATTGGGCTCCCATTTCACTACAAGTCACAGCAGATGCGCCAGATAGGTCTAGGGTATTGGCTTCAGCATTGCAGATGTGGCATAATCATGCCACAAGTCACCAACAATGCAGATTGTTATTGTTAGAAAGGGTTAACTTTGAAACTAGCAATTTCAAAAGTAATTTTTGATAATATGTGTTCATTACAGAATGAGGTTGTTGGAAAAAATGAAATCACATCTGCAGTGTAATTAAACTTTTTTTTTTTAAGCAGGAAACTTAATTCATAATGATCTAACAACACAGGATAATCATGGGTGACAAGAGTTAACCTGAATAATTTTCAGGTTATAATGACTATGGTCATCCATGTACTACCACTTGGCTAGTTACCTTCAGTGGCTTCCCATAGTTATGAAATGGGTTTTAAAAATGTTAAAACATGATTGATTCAGGGCTGTCTTTACCAGTGCTCTTATTTCAGCACAACAGCACTGGATAAAGCTCCAGCAACCTCTTTACACTAAAATCAAAACTACCACACACACTCAGTGCCATCACAAACATGGCTATCATCTTAACTTACTAAAAACCATCAACTAGGCCCCAAAAATACAACTGCTTTAAATTTAAAACCAATAATTAAATATTTTTTGTTGTAGGTAAGTAAGTAAGTAAAGTTTTATTTGTATTTTGTACCCAATCCCGGAGGCTCTGGGCATCATTACAGATAAAAACATTGTTACAGGCAGCATAAAACAAACAATACAATTATAATAACTGGGTCTTCCTTTTTGCCGAAAGAAAAATGTGTCGTTATTTGCTGTAAAAAAGGAATGTATATCATGGCAAAAATGCACATGGTTTTCCTCGCTCTGCGCATGCACGCATGCACCCGCTGCATCACTTTCTCCCAGACTGCAGGCCACCTCAACATTCCACAGCAGAGGGAACTGTCACTCGGAGTTGGTGATAAGTCACTGCCACCAGCAACAAAATAAAAAAAAAAATTAAAACAGACAAAACATCTCTGGGCATGGGCAACCATAAATGATTTAAAAAAAAATGTTGAAATAAACAAAACAACTGTCGTGGACTGCACACTCAAACCTAAGCAGACTGCAGTGGCACAGGAACATCTTTTTTTATTTTATGTAATTGCTGTGGCCAGAAAGGAAGGCCCAGCAATTATATAAAATAAAATATGGGTCAGTGTGTGTAAACTCAAAGCTGACACACACCCTTGGGGTTAAATGCTATTCATAAACCCTTTGTGTGTGTGTGTGTGTGTGTGTGTGTGTGTGTGTGTATAAACTACACGTTACACACCCCGACCCATACTTTATTTTATATATAATAAAAAATTCAATAATTTGTTTAAAAACACATAGAAAACATCTAAAAATGCTTTGCTAAAGACAGAGGTTTTTAGGCCCCTTTTAAATACGTCCTCTGATAGGATCTCCCTCAAAGGTTTTTGTCAGTGAATTCCAGAGGGCCAGGATGGCCACCTCAAAAAAGTGATCTCCCGAAGTTTTCAGCCTGGCTCCCAGAACCACCAGGAGGCCCTCAGTGGAGGAACGGAGGGTATGTACCGGGATGGCTGGAGTAAGGAGGTCAGACAGGTAACCATGGCCCAGGCTGAATAGGGTCTTATAGGTGAGCAAGCCCACCTTGAAGATGATCCTCCACCTGACAGGCAGCCAGTGCAGATGTTGCAAGACTGAGGTCACATGACAGGACCTATGATGCCCAGCCAGCAACCTGGCTGCCACATTCTGCACTAGCTGTAGTGGGCGGAGTATACCTCTATTGATCCCGAAGTACAGAGCATTACAGTAGTCTACTCACAAAGGCGTGTACCAGTGATGGCAGTCTTCTGGTAGAATAATAATAATAATAATAACTTTATTTATTTAGCGCCTTTCAAATACCAATGCGCTTTACATATAAAATCAAAATATACATATAAAATCAACAATTCAAAACAGCATCAATCCATAAAAGCCTTATTCCATAAAAATAGAATCAAGGGTTTAATTCGGGTGACATTCCTTAAGTGATAAAAGCCACTTCTGAGAACAGACAACACCTGAGGTTTTAGTGTCAGCCTATCATCAAGGATGATGCCTACATTTTTCTCCTTGGAGGAAGCCATCAATGGAGTAGATCCCAGGACCAAACCTGTCACCACTCCCCATCACACCAGTGACCAGGCTCAACCACCAGCACCTCTGTCTTGTTGGGGTTCAGCTTCAGCCAGTTAGAGGACATCCAGTCCTGACTCTCAGCCAGGCATTTATTTAGCACTTCAAAACACTCTCAACTCCAGGGGCAAATGACATATACAACTGGGTGCCATCTGCATAGCAGTGGAAACACAGACTGTACTGTCTAATGAGCTCCCCTAGGGGGAGCACAGTTACTGGATAATGAGTAACTGTGTGCACAGAATAATAGCATCGGGAGTCTTACCCAACAGCATCAGTGACCACTCACCAGTCTAGTGCATCTGGAGAAATAACTCCCCAAGCCCTCCTCCCAAAGTTGCAGAGTCTCACAATCTGTCCTACTTTGATCTTGCATCCTATCTCAGCTCTCTCAATAATGTTAACTGGTGCCCAATACGTACCCTTCCTTCAATTGACCTGGCCCTGGAATACCTAATTGACACGGTCACTGCCATCATAAACATTCATACCCCACTAACCTGTAAAGCCCCTTGGCTGACAAACAAAATAAGGTCCCACATGTCCAAATGAGATGCAGCCTGGAAAACGTATAAGAAGACTGGCCTTCCCTCCAACTGGCAGTCATACAGACAGCTCAGAACCACATGTAAGGCTAAAATAACTAATGCTAAGAGGACATATTACCATTCAATCCAAACAGAAAAGCTCAGCAACCCCGAAGAAGTCTGGGCCCAAATAAATTCCCTTCTCAAAGACAAAACCTCCACTTGCCCTGACTCACTATTGGAGAAGGACAAATTACTATCCAACCCAGCATCAATTACTGACAGTCTTAGCAACTTCTTTACAGACCTCAGCAACTATGTATCCCGTTTTCCTACAGTCCAGGGCAACCACCACCCTCCAATCACAAATCTCTCTAGGACCACGACCACACAATTCCACATCAAATTAGCAACCCAAAAAGAGGTTCTCAAGCTCCTTAGCAATCTCAAGAAATGAGGCTCTCCTGGCCAAGACACTCCTGAGCCTAGGTTCTTAAAATGGAGAGCTCCAGCACTTGCTGTACTGGCTGAAAACCTGATTAAATCTGATTAACAGATCCTTTCTTGAAGGAACTGTACCATCAAAATGGAAAATGGCACTAGTAATCCCAATACACAAAGCAGGGTCAGCCACCCCAGCTTGAAAACTACAGGCCAATCCCAATTCTTTGCTACCTTGCAAAGGTACAAGAAAGAATTTTTCGAAACCAGTTACAAGACTACCTTAAACAGCACCAACTCCTATGACCCTGCCGACAAGACTTTTGCAAAAATAACAGCACTCTCTGTCTGTACTCATCAATGTCACCTCAGACATTAACCATGCCTTTGACCTTGGCCTAGCCATGGGCGCCATCTTCATTGACCTCACCAAGGCCTTCGACCTGGTGAACCATGCACTACTGGTACTATATGTAGGTTAGAAACTTTGGGACTTGATCAGCCACCTACCTCCTGGCTTCAAGACTACCTATCTAGCCACACCCAAAGTGTCAAATGGGCCAACCGTATATCTCCTTTCAGACATATTAACCATGGTGTCCCCAAGGGATCCATCCTGGGCCCACTACTTTTCTCATTGTTCATTAATGCATTGTCAGGTTCTATGGAGAGGTGTCCATGCAGCTCTATGGGGAAGACGCCATCTTAAACGGGTCCTCAGCTGACACCCAATGGCTTACTCAGCACCTGCACTCAGACTTCCACCAAGTAGAAGCATGGTTCTTTGAAAACAACTTACTCCTGAACACCAAAAATACAAAATCTATGTTTTTCCATCCCCATTTTTTTAAATCTTCTTGCAACACTTAGCTCTCCATCCTCTCCAGTAACAGGGAACCCCTGGAATAGGTTCAGTCTTTTAAATACCTGGGTATCCTGCTAGACCTCAAACTCTCCTTTGAAATACATATCAACAAAACTGTCAAGACCCTCCATCAAAAGCTTGGCTTACTATACCATCTTTGGCCCCTGCTATACAAAGCATCCTTCAAAAGTATTGCTACCGTCTCACTCCTTCTCCTTCTTTCTTATGGGGCACCTCTATTCTTATCACTTAAGGCTTCTCTCACGAACCAATCAAAACTGATATATCACAAGATAGGGTTTTCAATCAGAGCAATCAGAGCAGCACCCCATTAACACCATTGCACCGTACTAGTAGCTTTGGGTTGGCTACAACTTAAACACTATTTCCAATACTCATCTCTATCCCTCACCTACAAGCTCTCACACCTCTACACCCCCCAAGCCTCTCCAACATTATAGTAAGAAAACAGTCCAGACAATCTCTCTGCTCTACCTCCCTCCAACTACTAGCCATACCTAAGGCACCTCTTTCCTCAGGCAGAAGATCCTTTGCTTATGTTGCCCCCTCAGCTTGGAACTCTCTACCCCATCTATCCTCTCCTGCACTACCCTCCCTAATTTCAAACATGATCTGCATAACTACTTCTCTGCCTCTGGAACCTGTAACTGCCTCAACTGACTCACATGATCATGTCCTTTACTTTGTTACCACACCAGTGAAGGCAGCAAATAGATTGTACCCTTATTCTATCCTGTCTAAGCATAAACCTGCACTGCACTTATGAGACTGTCATAGACTGTACATAGAAATGTGACTCTCCATATCTTTTATTATCCTGTTTATTGAACTGCACTGTAAAATTAATTTGTCATATTTTGTCTATGTGTAGCACTGTGTCTTATTGTTCATTGTATACTATTTCCCTATGTACCTTCCCCAGTTGCCCCTGAGAAAGTGACTGCATGGTCTCAGTGGGCTTACCCAGTTACCAAAATTCAAATAAATAATAAATAAATAAAAGCATATACACCACAAACAGCATCGGTGAAAGGATTGAACCTTGAGGAACTCCACATGACAGTGGCTTCGAGGAGGAGGAGAAATTCCCCATCACCACTCATTGTCTCCTGTCAGAGAGATAGGACTCAAACCATTGGATGACGGTTCAGGTGAGTCATCCATACACTCTAAGGTGATCCAAAAGCATGATGTTGTCCACAGTGTTGAATGCTGATGAGAGCTTGAGGAGGATGATAGTTGATTGTTCTCCTCTATCCCTCAAACTGAGGAGGTCATTTTACACCTGAACTAGTGCCATTTCCATGCTATGCTTTGTTCTGAGACCAGACTTGAATGGCTTATAGATGTCAAAGGCTGAGAGGTGTGCCTTGAGCTGCATAACCACCACTTTCTCAATAACCTTCCTTAAAAATGGGAGGAAGGAGATAGTCCTATAATTTACCATGTCATCAGGGTCAAACAATGGTTTCTTTAAAGGGGCTTCACCAATGCCTCCTTCAAGGCATTTGGAAAGCACCCCTTTGAAAGCGAGCACCGGACTATCCTGCTGAACACTGGACCAATGACCTCGGCCCCTGCTACTAGGAGATGGGTTGAGTCATGGTCCAATTCAGAGTATGTGGGATGTAGCTTTGAACTCACCTCAACAACCTCAGCCACCTCCACTGGCCAAAACTCCATGCATACAGTAGGAGTGTCTCTGCTCCATCAAGGTCTCCCACGGAGAGACAAATACATCCCACTGGGGAGATCTATGCCCAAATGGAGGACACCCTGTGTGAGAAAAACAGAGCAAACTCTTTGCATAATGTAATTGAAAATGTTCTTTTCAACTGTAGACAGGCTGGATGTAACAGTCTGTCCACAGTCCGAAATAGCTGAGTTGATCTGTTTTTTTTTTTCTAGCAGCAATCTCCGTGGACAGAAACTCTGCCTTCCTAGGGTTGGTTGCCCCTTGATAATCATTATAATAATTTCTCAAGACCAGTCTGTCCTCTATGGACCAGGTCTTTGCTAACAACACTCCAACTTCTGACCTCTGGTCTTCATCTCTTTCAGAGCCCCATCAAACCATGGGGGTCTCAAGCTAGAAGACCTGGGTTGTATACCAACCAGTGCGATGGCATCGAATGCCTTGGCAATGACCCCATTATAGGCTGCCATCTCCTCATCTGTGCCAATCACACATGCAGCACTCACACCCGAAAAGTCTATTACCACCAAAAGTCCCTCTGGGGACAATCCACTTAAAGGGCAGTAGCAGACCATCTCAACAGGGGAGGGACTATGTGGGGGGGCCCAAACAAGAACTCCACAGTGCAATGTTTGGATCAAATGATTTGATCAGTCTTGATGTCAGTAACATCAAACACCAGTGAGAATACCAAGTCCAAGGTGTGGCAATGTTGATGGAATACAGAGGCAACTACCTATGTCAGATCCAGAGATGTCATTCTCTGCAGGAGGTCTTAACCAAAAAGCGAGGATTCATCATCAATCCAAGTGTTGAAATTCCCCAGAATTAACCATCTAGGGGACTCCAACACCCTGTCATCGACAAAGTCTGCAACCTCCTGCAGGAATTCACCCCGTCACAGAGGACTGTAAATGAGAAGAATCCTACAGCCTGCACTGGACCCCCATGCACTGCCACACATTCGAATGATGAGGCAGAGCCCACTGGGTGTATGGAAAAGTTCAGGCTGGATCTAAAACAGATGGCCACTCCCCCACCCTTGTGGTCCCTCCTTGGGCACAGCTGTACGTCAACAGTATGGCAACACCATTACAGTGAACACGTCGATTCCAACAACATCAACAGTTCACTGCAATGGTCCACCCAAGATGCTGGCACTCTGTCTCCTGGTCCTGCACTCCCTCCCCAAATAACTCTGACTCAGAGTTGGAATCCTATAGATTGGGGAGTTCAGGGGGCAAAGCCCCCCAATAGAAAACAGCACCATGGTCTCCTGCTGGATTTATGTGAACTACAACTTGTGGCTGACATAATTTCATCACTGTGATGTCAGTCGATAACATAATTTTCGAACTGGCATCATAAAACCAGGCAGTGCACTACCAAATGCACAACCCAGTGGGGACCGATGCCTCCAATACTGGTCCAGCATCATCCCCCATCCAAGTCTCAGTGATGCATGCCAGGTTGACCAAGGAGATCAAGTTCGCCATAATAATGGTCCTGTTCCTCATTGACCTGGTGTTGCACAGCACCACCTGAAGGGGACCAGCAGAGACTGCATGCCCTCTAGCTACCTGCCCATGCCATCTGATGAGAGCCTTGGGGACAGGAATCAAGTAGACTGCGCTTCTCTCAAGACTCAATCTGACACCCGGGCACCTCAAATTCCTTACAACCCTAATACTGTTCACCTCTGCTGTATCAGCAGCACCCCTCCACATGACTATCTATCCCCTGTCTATGCCCATCTCCCAACAACATCTCACCAGTACAGCTGGGAAGGAGAAATCTACAAAAAGGCAGAGGTCATGCAGTAGGGCTGCCGGATAGGTTGTTGGGGGGGGGGCTGACACCTAAAACACATTATCCACTTCCCTCAAACACTCCATAACCTACAATTAAAATACTAACACAATATTCAATTAAAAAGAAAACCCAACCCCAGACTCACTCAAATATATAATAAACACACACCCCTCTTTCCCAAAATGAATTTCAGCAAAAATATCAATTCCCAAAACAAACTGAAAAATAATAGGTAAAATACAATAAATGACAAACAGCAATTACCCCTCCCAAACCCTCCCAGACCCACTCACTAAACAATAAATTATAATGTTAATAATTTAGGAGAATCCAGGATTAAAGTGCTGTTCAAAAAGAGTTTAAAGTCGGCTCCTACTATTGGACAGTGTTCATATTTTGACTGCAGGTTAATGTCCCTGATGAATGAAGTATGCAAATTTTTCCTCCAATAATGAAAAGACTGACCCAGCAGAGATAGTTCTCTCACCACAAACTTTTAAGGACATAGTACAGATTTTTCAGTATTCAAGGTGAAAGAAAAGTAGAAGGGTCTTTGAGGAACCCTTAATTATCCTTTCAGCTGCTCTCACCAGTTCCAGGGCAAAATGCAGTAATAAAATCTGAGTATTCATTTCCCTCAGTCTGGGGCTCAAATAGTGTCACCATCAAATGTCCACAATGCTCTCACAACATTGGACAATAGTCCAGTAGAGCTGAGAATTTATCAGCTCCAAAGGCACTCCTAGATCAGGTCCTGCAGAGTGAATCAGAGCATATTGAAGAACCGGGTGACCACACATCTACCTAGCCTACATACTCTCACCATGGTCGACAATCTAACACAGTGTGGCAGCTGGCTCTAACTCAGAGGGCTCCCCTCTCAGTGCTGCAATTTCACCCATCCTGGAAATTTGGCCTTGGCTACTGCCAGTAGTTCAAATCAACACAATGGCGCAACTCCTCCAGTAGTCCAAACAATCCAAGTAGCTACAACCTTGCCCTCTCCAATGGCACTCTTTAACTCAACTGCAGCAATGACCTCTGGAAAAACAGATATAAGACATACTGCGATGTTTTTTCTAAGACTGTAGCAGGCTTCTCGATGTCCATTTCTCAGCAGTTACTTCCAAAGCAGTCTAAAATGATCTCTCTAAAAACAAAAGCACTAAACTCCTAACACTAAATCACTGCCCAAACCCTATTTATGCCTTTTAGACCCTACTCCTAACTTCTAAGCAAACATTTAAAACAGCGATTTGACACTCTGGACCAGCACGCATCAGAGCTTAAGAATTCTCCTACAGATAAACAATATGTGAGCACAAATGCAAGGAATTAGGCTCCCTTCAGGGCCCTGGCAGATAGCAGCCCAGCCCAGCCACCATCTTGCATGCTGTCATAATTCTCATCTTAACACATGCAGAAATTGTGAAAGATGAAGTACTACAGTACTTGCAGGTTTCATTTCTGGTGTTTCTTTGCCAACTGTAAAAAGTCTCCTTCCTGTGGTCAACTGCTTATCAGGGAAATCTCTGCTGTTTAACTTGCTACATATCAAACAAAATCCCTGGTTCCATCTGAGGCCTTTTGTGATTGTGGTGTTGAACACTCTGCCAACAGAATTAAGAAGAGATTTGAATGCTTGTATTCCATCCATAGTAAACATTCCATCTCTTGAATGTAAGAAAGACAGAAAAGAAATAAGGTTGGGAAAAGGGAAGAATAAAGCAAAGAAGAAAAAGGATAGGTGGGGAAACAAGTAATTAGGGTGAGATGGAAAAATAGAAGGTTTAAGGGTTAATTTTAAAAAAATGCATTTTGTTGTACATAATATTTGAGCCTGAGATGATATGTCAGTGCTGGGATGTGCTGGTCCTATTTTCTTAGGGTGGATAAACATTTTTTTGGAAAAAGTCATAAAAATGTTTCTTTTTTAATTTTTAAATTGTATTTTAAATTTTGTATATTTTTTAACCCCTCCCCAAAAAATATCTTAGACCCATTTTATAATCATAATAAGACACTCATGATGTGCTTTGTGATGAGATAATGGCACTTCTTGGGTGGCTGACATCACTCTACGATACCTTGTTCCTCACAACACACCCAAGGTGTACCGTTATCCTACCTCAACACAGCATGGGGTCATGTCGCTGCATACAAAAACCACACTGCAATAAATGCTGCAAGGTCAGGTAATAAAGTGGCCTGACTATAACAATGCAGCCCCATTAACAATAATAGGACTTCTTTACTTTTGCAGCAGGAGGAGTCCTGGCAGGAACTGAACCATGGTCCCAGGTCTCCTACCACTCCATGTGCTGGTGCCCTAGATACTCTACCATGGGAGTGGCTCAACCAGGCACCCCAGCACAAGGCAACTTGATCCATTCCAGAAAAACACAGAGCAAAAGAGATAGTGATAATTTCCTACCACTATTCTACCCCTGTCGCTCTAAATCCTTTTGCGCTTCACACAGCATGGTTCCTGCAGCTGTCTTCCTTATGTTTTTTTTTTTTTTAACCCAGTAACCCTCAATACACACCCTGTCATGTCTTATTGCATAAATAACCATGGTTACAAATTTGGACAAATCATGAATAACCAGGGTCACTGGCCATGTGTTGTCATGGTTTAACCATGTACAACTATAGGATATAATCCAGACTGTAACATGTTCAAACCAGGGCCCTTTAAATATTAGTATTTCAGTTAGTGTGTTTTATTTATTTATTTACTTACTTACAAAGGCGCTCACAAAGTAGTTGGAGGAAAAAAAAAAAAGAAAAAAAAAAAGAAAACCACACAGCACTGCAGCAAGACTTCCTCTTTACTCACTGATGCCTTGCAGTGCAATGAATGATGACATCCTCCAGCGTAGTGACATCATTTTGCCTGCTTGTCAGGTGAGCAGGTGTTACTATATAGGGGATATCATCTTTCTTTCATTCATTCTATTGCAGGACATCTGTGAGTAAAGAGGGAGTCTTACTCCAGTGTGGATGGCTCTCTTTTTTTTACTGGTCCCTTACAAATTTGTGACTAGGGGAAGAGGAAGGTTGGGTTCTAGAGGGTGAGTCAGTTGGGGGGGTGCTATTCTTTATATGACTGGTGGGAAAAAGGCAGAGGGAGGTGAGGGGTGAGAGGTGCATTTAATAACATGGTATGGGTGGGGGAAGGACAACTACAATGTGGCATGTGTATCTTTATTATAATATACAATGTATAATATATACCATTATTCTAACAAGTTCACCAGAACTGTTGATGGGTTGAGAGAGGTGGGTACTAGAGGGTGGCAGGGTAAGGGTACTGTATTTTAAAATGACTGGATGTGTGGGACTGGGATCCGTATGTCAGTGGATAGGGGTGGGCTAAACAGTTTAAAACATTAAAAAACTAAAAAGCAAGGAACATTGCCACACTAAGTTGGGGAGATGTCAGAAAACTACACCCCACTACCCATAACATGCATTGCCTGACTTTGCACCACCTTTAACAGGGAAGTTACATTTTCTGCCTCTCTAATTAATAGTAATTTCAAACAAAACACTAGCTCTTCAATGTCTAGTATTCTGTCTAGTGGTATAATGCATTTTATTTGAATGAATGATCACTGGTAATGAAGACGCATACCCTAAGATGTCAATGCCCTGCACACTGTGGGAAATGGACAAAGTCATCTGAACTTCCAATATTTTAGAACAGTTTGCATTAGACAGCTTCTTATGGTTATATGAGTACATAAAATGTTTTGAAATAAAGAGTCCAGACTGACTGAAATGTGTCATGATTCAGAATTCTTATTTAAAGTGTTTGAAAACTATTAAAGAACATGTACTCATCTAAATGTGAACAGTGTCTAAAAATGCTACTTCTGTTTGTTTAAAGAATAATTTGGAATTGAATAGAGTAGTAAGATTCTATAGTTTGTGTGCAGCTTGCAAAGATGTGATGAGTTGGGTCAGGATTGATTTATACAGTATATTTCCTTCTTAGAATGTATTTTTTGTAACTATATGAAAATGATACTTCAAAACAGAGTGTGAGAAGACCAAATTATTTAGACAACCTAAAAAGGGTTAAGCCATATTAATTCCAAAATTTAAATGAATTACAAATGGATATATTCTGCCACTTATTCTGCAGTGCTGCACCAGTGTTTCTAGAGTGGGTACTGATCATTATAAAATGGCTTTAAAAATTGAGGAGTTTTAACTGGGTAAAACCAGTCAGGTGACCATGCCTTATTATCATTTATAAAATGGGAAGAGAAAATCCTTAGTCTTGATTAGTCACTAGCCATGCATTAGAATAATCTAATGCATAGCTAAAACAAGTGCTAGCAACATGGACTTAGCACCAACATAAAATTAATGTGCAGTTCAGAACATTCATATTTATTTAGACTGTTAATGGCCGCCATTGTTTGCCAGTAAAAAAACTCATCAGCAAGACCCACTCAGTATTTTTTTTACACCTGTCCTCTTAAATCTTTGTTTTTTTTAAATCAGATTTACTCAAAAATGTCTTGACTTCAACTAGTTGACTCCAGCCTTAGGTTGCTGATCACTTCTATCTGTTCTTTGACCCCCCCTGCAACTCACTCCTGCCCAAGTCCACCACTCCCTTGCTCTCTGACAAAAAAAAGAAAGAAAATTGCATTATTTAAAACACAATCCTCTTCTTTTTGTGTATCTCTTTCACTCAGCTTTTGCCATGATCTGTTTCCTGCTTGACTGGAAGTCAATCCTGCCTACCAACTACCAGGCATTCGCTACCACTGGCCAGGAAGTTGCTACTGCCCATACTCCCACCATGCAGTTACTTCCAGCAACAAGGTTTGTGTTTATCATGGGGGATGGCTGTAAAAGTCATTTTCTTTACAGCTTAAATGCAAGAGCAAGCAAATTGTCAAAAAGGAATAGTAATACAGTGCTCAGTTGATGGAGACAGTTGGCCACAGCAGGGATAGCACAACAGAGTAACAGGATAGGATACTTGTTTCTCATCTTCTTGAAGGGGGTCACTCCAGACCACCAGTCGCTCTCATAACTGAACTTAAATATCTTACATTGAGGGTAAACCACGACAGCGATCTGATCTTCCTATAAAAAAAATTAAAAATCACACTTGCTGGTACATTTTAAGTTCTGAAGGCAATGCAGACATTGACTAACATTACTAATCAGTGGTAGGCAACAGCCTCACTGTTGGCAACTTTCCTCTGAGACAGTGAATTTAGAAAAAATAAAGAAATAGACTATTTTTTCACTGTTTTTCAGTAGAACTTGCAGACTCTCCCAGTATGAAGGTGCCCTGTTTTACAGTTTCCCTTCAGGATCTGGCATTCAAACAGCACTTAGAAACTACAACTAAGGATGCCTATTGTGGGCAAAAGTCCAAAAGTTAATCAAAAAATATATCAATTTCATGCAGGTGGAGGGACTATTTTATGTCAAAATAAATCAAAGATTTAACTTTTTAGTATTTTAGCTTCATAATTTCAGTGAAAATATTAAGGTAAAATACAGGATTCTATTTTATAAGTGCAATAATACTCTCTGGGGTATACATAAGACATTTCTAATGCACAGCCGGGGCTGAAGGCACTCGGCCTGTGGCCTTGTACCTCACAATGCTCCATGGCAATGCATTGAAAATGTCTAATGCACACTATCTTGTGTCTTATTGCTTACATAATGCACATGCATCTTGGTCCTAAACCAGACTGGATTTGTTAGTAACCACATCACACAGTGACCAAACCAGTCTCCCTACAACCAGAACTGATTTTCCATCAGTCCCCCTTAAACCAGAACTGATCTTCTTTCGCAAACCTGGCTGCTACCTTTACACAGTAAAAACCTTCAGCTCAGCCCTAAAAATAAAGCTATCTTAAATAAAACGCTAAACAAATTAATTAAATGCTGTTTCCCTGATCCTCACACTCTCCTTACACACATAAACAAATTAGAAACATTAAGTATTGTTCATAGTTTTCATTACGTGTTTCTTTGCTGACAATGAAAAATCTTCCTTCTATCTTTACCTTCTTATCAGGGAAATCTCTTCTGCTTGCCCTGACAGTGATATATTTGGGTCTCTGGCTCTACAAGAGACCTCTGTTTTGTGTTCATAGGTTCATAGGTAAATTCAAGCTGGTAGGACTTGCATCCTTAATGCTTGCCTTTAAAGTTGCATATTTATCATTTTCCTTTACTCAGAATTTCATAATTTACCAATTTTAATTGGTTAATTTTGTTTTAATTTTATTTTCCCAGAAGAAACCTATCCAGTCAATGCTTGAAGGAGTCCATACTTGTGCTAGTTACCACCTCAGCTGGCAGTTAGTTCGACCCAGCAACCACTCTAGCTGAACTAGTGTTTCCATGGTAGTTTTTGCCATCTTTGAGTTGCTAATTGCAAGGGATGCCCCCGGGTTCATATTTAGATTTTCTCAAGATTAACGCTATATCTTCTCTTAGTTCATTTTTATGTATACGTTTAAATAACATACAGTTGTCACCCCTAATCCTTCTGTACTGCAGGGTATACAGGTCCAGTTCCTGCAATCTCTCAGAATATGACATGCCTTCCTGACCCTCTATAGCCCTAGTTGCTCTGTGTTGGATTCCCTCCAGTTTGTGTATATCTTCTTTTTTATACGGTGCCCACACCTGGGCACAGTATTCCAGGTTAGGCCACGCCAAGGCATTGTAAAGGAACATAACCACTTTCCTATCTCTACTAGTTATGTGTCTTAATATGCAATTCAGTATCTAATTATTCTTTTTAGCTAGTTTATTGCAATGAGAACTAAATTTTAAGTCTGCACTAATTGTGACCCTTAAATCTCTCTCTCCTCAGTTGTTTCTCTAAGTTCAGTGTTACCTATTGTATATGATGATTTATTATTTCTTTTACCCATATGCATAACAGTGAATTTAACATTTAGTGTGTGTACAGTATGTTGGGGGAGGACGATTCTGTCAGTGGAACTGAGCAGAATTTTGAATGCCAATATTCCATGGTAAACATTCCTTACGATGGATGTGGTGAAAACAGAGAAAAGCAAAACAGGATGAAGAAAAGCAATGATACTTTATAAACAAAGAGAAAATGTGGGAAAACACAATTACAGTACATAGGCAGAGGCAGACCTGAACTACTCAAATACATTACTGAAGTTTATAAAAGCACATACTTTTGAATCATACATGGGTGTTTTCAGGAGAAAACTATAACCCCAAAAAAGCAAACTGCCAGGTTTAAAGTTTTGAATACATTTCCATTAAAATGCAGTACTTGTATTGATTCATAATGCAAGGCAACATTTTTTTTTCTTAGAATAATGTGTGTCACACAAAGTTTTCATTATGTTTTATTGTTTTAAGCTAACTCCCCAGTTACCAGAATAGGGCTATTTTTCTATTCATAGTTAAAATAGAAGCATATTTCAATGAAATTTCCAATTTTTATCATTTCAACTTATTTTCATTCCTTTCAAGTCAAATATGTAAATGCCATTTTATAAGAGCAGTAAGATAATCCAGGGTGTGCCATTGTGATGAAATAATTTCACTCTTCAGGTGCCTTTAATGGCACTTGGCTGTACCTTGAGCTTAAGAATGCACATGAGGTGTGCAATTATTTCACTATAATGCACACCTTATCATGTCATATTGCTTACATATTCTGTTGTTTATGCAATCCAGTTAGCAGAGTAAACAATTAACCCTTGCAGGGCCATGGACTGATATATCAGTCCAACATTCCTATATGTTCTAACTCTGTCAGCAGCCTATGGGTTAAAGTAAAATAATAAAAAAATAAACATGTGATGATTCACTTATAAACAATCTATGCAGAAAGAAAACTTCTTGTGACTGTATAAGTTACCTAATTATGAAAAAAAATAAACATATGACTTCAAAAATTACAGGAGATACAGCATTGATACTGAGTAAACATGTACTGTGAATTAAAATGTTACAATATAATAGGTTCCCAATAGTGACTACTGCCACTCCAGTGGAAGCAACTCAACTGGAAAGCCACTCTGTGAAGAGACATTTGAGTGGTACTCACTTTTTAGCATTCCTCAGCCCTGACCCAGTCAATGTCACCCACTCAGTTGCATTGCCACAGCTCCTTTCCATGAGCTGATGGCCAAACAGATGGGAATTTATAGAAACAGGGAAGACTTGTCTGTAGGCAAACAAAATGTCTGTTCATTGCAAGGACAAATGTCACTGCAGAAACTTCAGCAACCAAATGTGACTGAACACAGCTGGGTGCAAGGGTGACAGTTTAGTACAAAATGACAAACAGAGTGGAAATATAGGTCAATTCAGGCAATGGTAGGTTTAGGAGTAGCAGTGATGCTCACATTTTCATAAGCAAACACTGGCAGAATCATCCAAAGGATAATATTGCAGCAAACCGGGAGTGAAAGATGTGACTTCCAATATTACAGTACACCAAGTTTGGGGTAGAGATTCGTATGTATGGCATAGAAGTGGGTGAAGAAACCAACAGCACAGTCCAGCCAGATGCTGAGGTACTTGATGTGCAGGAGTTCTTCAAGGACCACCTTCCAAAGATTTGAAGACTGGGAAGCCCAATGAGCCTCTAGAGAACAGTTCTGGAATCAAGAGAGATGGGTAGATTATAACTTGTGTTCAACACTGCTAAAGTCCTGCAGAAGGTACAATTACAGATCAGGGATGAAGTCGTCCAAAGCATAAAGTGTTGTGTGAAGGAGGGGACGAAACAGGATAGGAAGGATAGCAATGGGATGAAGGAGATAGTGGTGAGTCTGGAGAGTGTTGAGAAGCTGGAAAAGAGTAGGGAGAGGGCACTGGTGGTGAACAACTCACTGAAAGAAGCATCAGGCAGACTGGCAGCAATGAATCTCCCACATTCTATCACCATGGTAGATGACTTGGTGGGTGGGAAAGAATGATAATCTGTCATCAGTTTGTGGGGAACATAACATTGCTCTAAAGATTACCTGAGAAGTCATTTGCTTTGGCATCCCTGAATGTCTTTGTGCTAATATTCCAGAACTTTTTGTATCCTGCTAATTCCTCCAGGGAGCAGGAGGCTTTATGTTGGTATCAAGAAAAGTTCTGGACATTAAACTAGATAATGAGTACTGCGTAGACCCAGGGAAGGTGGGACCCATGGGCCAGTGACCTGCTAAGTGGGACATGTTTGTCCTAGGTAAAGATTAATTTAAATCTGACATAGGAAAAGGCTTCATCAATGTCAGGGGACATTTAGAAAAAGGACTAGTTGGTTAGAAAAAGGTCATAGAAGAAGGAGTCAAAGTCCAGAGACCATAAAGACATACTCCAAATGTATTTCTGTGGAAACATTATATTGGTGGATCATGTAAATGCAATACTGATTATCTATCTATCTATCTATCTATCTATCTATCTATCTATCTATCTATCTATCTATCTATCTGTCTATCTCTGTATGTCTGTCTTTCTGTTTGTCTGTCTAACAATCTATCATTTTTACCAGGAAAGACACACTGAGCTGGTAACAGCTTGTTTCCAGATGCATCCTGGGGGAAGGGGAATAAAGGAAAAGATAACAAGCACAAATACAAAATATAAAATATATAGAATGGAAATAAGTATGTCAAAATAAGCAGATCAATAATGCTTAAAAAGAAATTGACAATCAGTAAGTCACCAAGCAGCTGAAACTGAGGAACTAAACAAAGGAACAAATATGAAGTTGCCAACTTAGCAAAAAATAAGAAAGAGGGGGAATGACTGATACTGGGGAAGTGTGGAAGTGCTGAAGGTCAGTGGGTTAGGTGAGCTAAAGGTGAAGGAGTAAACCCAATATCTGAAGCAACTGCAGGAGTGAGCAGAGAACTCATTGAGGAGAGATTTAGGAGCAGGAAAGAAAGGAGCAGAGTGAATAGAAGGGGGAAGAAACCCCCAATGTTTAGGAAAACAAAATGAGTAGTCAGCTTGGCCAGCAGTAGATTTAATTTGAGGAAGAGCAAAATAGTGAGATCAAGCTTTGCAAAGAGAGTAAGAAGACAAGGGGAGAGGGTGAGGAGAGAGGTAAGATAACCAGGAAGGGGAGCCAAATTGAAATTTGGAGATAAAGGAGACACAGTGGGTGAAGTGCCTGGCATCACTAGTTAATTTTATGCACACTAAATGCATCATGGAGAATGACAGCTTCCTGCTAATAACTGAAGTATAAGGAAACGGCCCATCCCATGAAGGAACAATTAGAGGTGTGAGAGGTGAGGTGAGGTGGGTAGGCTTGACAGTAAGCTGTGTAAGTGACTACATTTGCACTATTATTGTTTTTTTAGGAGGGGAAAATTTGTATTACTTTACCCACGGAACAAAATCTCACCACTGAAGGCAATTTTATGTGTTAATATTTCCCCCGGAGCCACTCATTGCAGAAAACAAGTGGTTTCACATGCCTTCAGCTGAGCGAGAAAAGCAAAGTGAAGCAAAGTGAAGCTGAGCTGTTCTGGCTCAAGCTGAAGGCAAATGAAACCACTCGTTTTCAGCAATGATTGCTGACGGGGGACGTATTAATATATTATTGATTGAAAGTGATCAATAATATATATATATATATTTTAAAAAACTCCCCTGAACCTGCCCATTTCCAGGGCATCTGCATGTGAGATGTTCTTCACAGAATAAGAGTCACACGCGGAGGAAAGGAGCACTCCAGTTGGTTGGGAGTGTTCTCTCGATCTATAATAGAGATTAAGGATATAAGGCTGTGCAGAAAGTTTGGCATCATATGGGGCATGAGTAAATACCATTGATAAAGGCAGGAAGTAAGGGGAGAGAGAGAGAGAGAGAGAGAGAGAGAGAGAGAGAGTTTATGAAGAGAAATGTCATGAGAGGAGGGTTCTTATTACTGCAGTATGACATCACAGTTAATATTGAGATTGACATAAACAGCCATGAAACTCCTATATTTCCTACTTTCTTGCCTGTGCACTGCATAACTTAAATTGCAACACAGAACTGCAGATCAAGGCTGAAATCTAGGTTCATGTGAAATGAACCCATTTATTATGTGGATTACTATATAAAGTTCCACAACTTGGTATAGCCCTTCCCATAGTGCACCATCTACCAAAGAGCAGAATTTGCCAAGCAAATACTGAGCAATATGATGCTTTTTTCTTACAACGTGCCAATTCACATTGCAATTCCCCTGGCAAAAACTTGACGAAGGGGCACTTTGATTGTGAAGTGGCACTTCAACTGCAAAAGGCCACTTTTCAGAGTTCTTTTGGCTGAAAAAAAATAATTTTCCCCTTCCCCCACCCTCTTGTAGCACTCTGTTTCACCGTCCTTCTAACCAGCCCTAATCAGTATCGATCAAGACACTCCCATCAGACCACAGCCTAAGCAGCACTCATCTCACCTCTCCTTCCTCTGGCCCCTGACAAACTCAGCAAAACAGTTGTCGTTCCCACACCTACTCACCAGCACTTAAAAATCCTACACCTCTCTTCCCCAACTGTGGTGAAAAGACATGATGACATCCCCTTTACCCAGCTGCAAAGCACCAAGCCTGCCCTCCACCCAGTGCTATGTATTAAAGACTACAACAGTGACATGGTGGACAGCAACAAGATTGACTGACCACTGTATGGGGGCTGGTAGTGCACTGTTGTGGGAAAGGACAGCTGTTTAAATGATTGTGCCATATGTGTTGATGATTTTGCCATATGTATAATTAAGCAAGTAGAGGAAGGGGGTGTCTTGATTGATACCAGTTGAGGTTGGTGGGAGGAGGAGGAGATAGGGTTCTACAGGAGTATAGGAGAAAGGGAACAAGCATTACAAAGGAACAGGAAGATGATAGTGAGAGTTATCAGGAGAAACAAAGAGAGGCAGGGAAGTCAGTTAAGAGAGCTAAAGCACAAATGGATGAAAACATTGCCAAATCAGCAGAAAAGGTGCCCACAACATTCTTTAGCAAGGCAGGGGTAGTAAGACTAAAAGGGGAAGGGGGGAAAAGTAGGAGAGGACCAGATGAAAGGTGACATATTGAATAAGTACTTTTGTTCAGTAGTCACAAAGGAAGGGGTAGGTGACAGGACACAGATAGTGGAGAGAGGCATTAAGGGAAGGGAGGTGGACACTAGCCCTTTTACAGAGGAGAGAGTCTTTAAGGGAACTAGCAAAACTAAAAGTAGACAAGGCAATGGCGCTTGGCGGGGTTTACCCCAGGATACTGAAGGAACTAAAAGAGGAATTGTCTGTACCTCTGATAACCCTGATCAATCTATCACTTGATACAGGGGAGTTTCTGGGGGACTGGAGGAGGATGGATGTGGTCCCACTGCACAAAAGTGGGAAAAGGGAGGAGGGAAGAAACTACCAACCTGTAAGCCTGACTTTGGTGGTGTGCAAGGTTATGGAAACACTACTTAAAGAAAGGATCGGGGAATACCTTAGAAATAGTGGACTGCAAGGTCTGAGGCAGCATGGGTTCACAGGGGGTAGATCTTGTCAAACAAACCTGATAGAGTTTTTTGACTGGGTTACCAGGGAAGTGGATCAGGGAGAAGCGGTAGGTGTGGCCTACCTGGATTTCAGTAAGGTCATTGACTCCATTCCACACAGAAGGCTGGTAAACAAGCTAGGCAGCCAGGAAGTTGGTCCAAAGATAATAAAATGGGTATGAAGTGGGCTAAGTAATAGAACTCAGAGGGTGGTGGTAAATGGAGTTCACTCAGAAGAAGGTAAAGTAACCCAGTGGGGGTCACAGGGGTCAGTACTGATATTGGTCCCCTTCAATGTCTTTATTAGTGACATCACAGTGGGGCTGGAAGGAAATGTATGCTTTTTTGAGGACAACGCAAAAATCTGCAACAGGATGGATACTCAGGGGAGCTGGAAGAATGAAGGAATATATAAAAAAGCTGGAAGACTGGTCAAGTGTTTGGCAATTGGGCTTCAATGCTAAAAAATGCAAAATTATACACATGGGGCACAGAAACCCAAGGGCAACATATCAGTTTTGGGGGGGGGGGGTGTTAACAACCACAAAACAGGAAAGGGACCTGAGGATTATCATTGACTATGGTACCTACCCGGTAAACAAAAACTAAATAAAAAAATAAATAAATATCTGAAGAGCTGAAGGTTGCAAAGCAGTGTGAGAAGGCAGTGGGAAAGGCTAATAGGATGATGGGGTGCATAGGGAGGGGTATCACCAACAGAAAAAGGCAGGTAGTGTTGCCCTTGTATAGATCGATGGTGAGGAATGACCTGGAGTGTTGTGTCCAGTTATGGAGACCCCATCTCAGGAAGGACATTGATTGGGTGGAGGCTGTACAGAGATGGGCAACCAAAATGATGCATGGCCTGCATCAGAAGCCATACGAGGAAAGACTCATGGAATTGAATATGTACTCACTGGAGGAAAGGAGAGAAAGCGGAGACATGATAGAAACATCCACATGCCTCAAGGTATCAGTATGGTACAGGAGGGTAGTATATTGCACAGAAAGAGATGCTCAAGAACAAGGGGGCATAATATGAAGCTGGAAGGGGGGAGACTTAAAGGGAATGTGAGGAAATATTTCTTTATGGAAAAGGTGGTGGACACCTGGAACAGCCTCCCAGCGGAGGTGGCGGGTATCAAAATGCTAACAGGATTCAAAAAATGCATAGGACAGACACAGGTACCTTAGTAACAGGACAGGGTGGGGGTTATGCTGGAGATTAATTAATGTCTGTGGTAGCACAGTAGGTAGGGATTTTAGGGCAGACTAGGTGGCCCATGAGGTCCTTTTCTGTAGACAATTTCTATGCTATGTTATGTTGTTACATTAAGTTACGTTGCTATGTTATGTTATGTATTTTTTTAACTAGAATGTTTTTTTAAATATACTTAATGCTGTAAAACACTAGCAAAGTGACACACTTTGTGTAGCTATGCGTGACAAGAACGTTGGCCCTTTGCCAACAATTTAATGGTGAAGTAAAAATGTGTGACACTCCTACTGAAAAACAGCATTCAGTGATGACTAGGACATTGAGAAGCTATGGCAAGGCCCTATAGTCTAAGTTTGTCAAACCTAGGTAACAAGCACCAAGTATTTAGATGGAATTTGCTCACATCCTTAAAGGAATTCAGGAGAGGAAAGCCAGGATTCACTTCAACATTTTCTGAGCAATGAAGAGCATAAGATAATGTAATTCCCTTAAGTGAAGATGATGAATAGAGCATAAAGAAGTGGTGGAGAGTGAGAGAAAAATCTCATGAGATCTTTAAATTTCAGAAAAAAAGGAAGAAAGTAGGAGACTACAGCAAGTACTGTTAAGAGAAGTACAGTGGTGGGGGAGGGTTGCAGGATGGATCGAAATGGCATGTGTGTGTGGGGGGTGAGCAAAGAAGGTATGAGAGAAATCATGAGAGGGTGATGAGCAGGAGAAGTGCAGAAATGGAGGTAGAAGATGCATTATGGAGGTACAATTGTTTCGAGGGTGATAGGGGGACACTGGAGAGGGAAGAGAGAGAAAAATGAGGAAATAAGGGAAGAGGCAAGAGACCACATGCAGGGAGAACTAAGCAGTTGAAGAGTGTGAGAAAGAACTTTCGAGGACTAGGGAAAAAATGAAATGACCTGAGAAGGGAGAAGCAGAAGGGAGACGATAATAATCAAGGGGTGGAGCATGGGTGAGATGGGATTGGCTGATAACAGCAATGGCAAAGCAGTTATAACAAAAATATCACTGACAATGTCAGTGGGAAACAACAGCTGAATTCCACAAAAAGGAAAAGTGCCAAAATCTAGTAAAAATGGATGAGAAAAAATGCAGTTGACACACTAACAGAACTCCTGCCCTCCCCCTATAAGCTGATGTAGAAGCTGCTGGTGCGGTCGTGAGGGCACCTGAAGCTACAGAACTCCTGTCCTCCCCCGAGCTGCTATAGAAGCTGCTGGTGCGGTCCTGAGGGCACCTGAAGCTACAGAACTTCTGCCCTCCCCCGAGCTTCTGTAGAAGGTAATTCAACTGTTGACTTGGCTCTGCTTGCTCTGAAGCGCATTCGGCATCTGTGTGGTTTAAATTTTGGTGCCAAGATGGACGTTTGTGCATTTCAAACCTGAGAATTTAATTCAGTTTAACTTGGGAGCTTAAACTGATTCCTCTGCCTTTTTTTATACCTCCTGAGTTTTCCTCCACAATCCTTCATATTTGATGTTTTTTAACTGTGCCTTAAAGTGTTAGGGTTAATCCCAGCCCTCATCTTGTTTAACAAAGCAGTGCTTTTAATTTCGGTGCCTCCTATGCGAAGCTTCCTGCAAATAACTTAAGTGCTGTATTTATTTAAGGAATGCTAGCTCAAACTATGAACTTCTGATGTAAAGTAGTTAGCTTGTTACCTGAGGAAATTAATCTGCCACTGTTGCTACAAACAAGCAAGGCTTTTTCCTGTGTCTGCTCTGTGTAGTTTCAAGCAGTTCAATTTAAATAAATTAAGTTTTCAGCATCTGATGCCAAGATTATTAGCTAGGCAATTTATTTTCTGACTTGCAGCCTTGGTTTATTTAGTTAGCTTGTTTAGCAGTGGCAAGTTAATGTTACTGCAAAAAATCATTTCTTTTAGCTCATAACATAGGTGACGTTTCTCCCTGTTACCTGATCCTACTCCCCCTTCCCCTTGCTTGTCCCTCCTCCCTATGTACCTGCTTAAATTCTGGCCTCTGCTCAATTCTGGTCCCTCTCTCTCCACAGCTGCCAGTACGGTTGTGAGGACAACTGGAGCTACAGAACTCCTGCCCTCCCCCCGAGTTGCTGTAGAAGGTAATTCAACTGTTGACTTGTTCTGCTTGCTCCGAGGCTCATTAGGCATCTCTGTGGTTGCACTGCCGACACTACGCATCGCCACACCCACCACCATCCTTTGCGAACATCTTCCTGTACAGCCTAGATTAGCCCCTCCCACAATACGTGTCATTGGAGAATTAAAAACCTATCAGTCTATTTTCCCCTCTGCAGCTTATCATGGCTCACCACTAGTAGCTGCAGTAGTCTTCCTGCTGAGAAGTACATTAAGCCATTCTCCTATCCCACTCTCACATTGACTCCTGGCACAGTCTACTCACAGGAGCCCTCTCTTAACTCCACTATGCTCCTCATTTCACTCACTCTCATCGCAGTCTACATGCCTACAGTGTTTCTTTCACCCTCATCCTACCCCAAGCCACTGTCCTGCTACTTTAGTAATCCACCCTTTGCTGCCCTCTTCTTACCACTCAACCACCTCCTCTCTTGCCTTGCCCCCCACTACACTCCCAAATACCTGGACTACTGGCCCTTCCACATTACCCCCCAGTTTCCATGCTGGCTAGCTAGTGTTAAAGTTCCCCCAACAGGCTACCCCAGCATTGTCCCACCATTCACCTCCCCTTACCGTAAGACTCTATTAGCGATATCCAGGTCCCTGATAACAATCCTGCTACTGTTGGCAGGGGATATAGAGCCTAACCCCGGCCCAGCCCTTTCTCCTCCTCTCCAGCTTCCATAAGGCCTAAAGCTAGCCAATCTAAATATCAGGAGCCTCTCCACAAAAATTCCTCTGCTCCAGCTGATTGCTTTATGCCTAAAACTGGAAGTTCTGCTTATCACAGAGACTTGGCTGAAACTGCACACCCAGGATACTTGCATCACAATACCTGGTTGTACAGTTATCAGGCAAGATCAGACCAGTAATAAAAGAGGTGATGGCATCGCCATGTACATGGAATTCTACCTCCAATTCACCCCAGTGCCGCTTGACCTTCCTCACATGCAGTCTAGTGACTCGATGTTGGTGAAAATCTCTCTCGCACAGTCCATCCCCATTTTTGTAGGGGGCTCCTACTGTCCCCCTAACTCCCCTGTGACCACTATCACAGACCTCCTAATAACCTTAAATTCTCACATGTCAGGTGGAGAGCTCCATGTCCTCTGCGATTTCAATGTAAACTGGCTCTCCTCCTCCAACTCTAGAATTCAAAATGACATAGCCACACTAAACCTGACCTAATTTATTATGGAACCCACATGCCTAAATTCAAAAACCCTAAACCACTCCCTAATAGATTGATCACTCATGTCCCACCCACATCAGATAATAGCTGCACGTCTCTTACCTGACTCCCTAAGAGACCATCATCTAATATACTCTGTGAGACAAGTCCATAGGCCGAAGGCACCCCCATCTTCAAAACCTTACTGGTACGGTCCTTCAAATCCCTAGATCACACTTCCCTCCTAACTGACATGGCTAATGTAGATTGGTCTGTTATTCCTCATGCTACCTCATTTGATTCTGCCCTGGACTATTTCAAGTCCAAATTCCTCTTGGTCTGGGACACCTATGCCCCTCTCAGATGGGCTCGATTGTAAGGCTCTCGCCTGCCCTGAATCACTGCTGATGTCATGGCCAGCCTCAGGGCCAGGTACAAGGCCTGAAAGTCCCAAAAACTACTGGCACCACCTCGGCTTACCAGAAGTACCGTGCCCTTTATAATCCTTACACAAGAAAAATACGTCAGGCAAAAGCATGTTATTTCAAATCAAACTTCCATACCAACATCAATCACCCCTCTAAATTCTGGAAGTTGGTAAAATCGCTTTTTTCCCCACCGTTCCATCCTCCCACACCTATCATGCATGCAGGCGATTCCACGATAACGGATCCACTTGCAGTGGCTACAGAGTTTAACTCATTCACTAATTGTACCTCCTCTCTCCTGTCCTCACTTCCACCTGCCTCTGCAGCTCCCTCTACTATAGCCAACCCTGCCCAAGTACCCTCCCCACTTTCTCCTTCTTCCACATGACCCCTGTCAACGTTTACAATGCACTATTCACCCTAAACCCTTCCAAAGGGAAATGCCCCACTGGGATGGATGCCAAGTTACTTTTCCTGGCAGCCCCTGTCATTGCCTCCTCCGGCCTTGCTCTTCAACCTTTCCTTCTCTCTCATTACTATCCCAGCTGAATGGAAACATGCCACAGTCATTCCCTTTCCAAATGGTGGTGACCCCTCCTCCCCAGTAATTACTACTCTATCTCCCTCCTTCCTGTCCTTGCCAATCTCCAAGAACACTTAGTCCTCTTCCAGCTCTCCTCCTTCCTCAACTCCAACTCCTTCACACCTTACCAATCTACGTTTTGGAAATCCCACTCCACCATCACCTCCCTTCTGAGGCTTACTGATTCCATCCTTACCAGTATGGATCAAGGCCACACCACCTCTGCCATCTTTGCCACCCTCACAAAGGCTTTTGACACTGTATCTTACCCCGTCCTCCTATTCAAGCTCTCTTTCTCGCTGGGCTACACAGGGAGGCCACCAGCTGGTTCCACTCCTATCCTCTAGGCAGGACACAGTCTGTCAGGATAAGAAACTCCATCTCTACCTCCCTTCCCATCTTGACTGGTGTCCCCCAAGGCTCTGTCCTTGACCCGCTACTGTTTTCCATCTTTCTCAATGATTTGCTCACTGTCTGCCCCCACACTTCCATTCACATGTATGCGGATGATAAAGTCCTGTTCGCATCTGGCCCCTCAACCTCTGATGTGGCAGCCAGACTCCAGCATAACTTCAATGATGTCCAGCTATGACTTCACTCAAATCAGCTCTTCCTGAACACCAAGAAGACTGTCTCCATGACTTTCAGCACTAGGTAGAGACTCTCTCAGCTCCCCTATCTCCCCACTTTTCACACCCTGGATGGGACTAATTTGGAGGGTTGCACCTCCTTTAGATACCTCAGTGTCTGGCTTGACCAGCACCTCGCCTTTTCTGTACATATCTATACCATCCACAAGAAGTTGCACCCCAAGTGGGGTACCCTGTGTCATAACCGTGGATGTATCCCACTGCAGCACACCACGCAATTGTACAGAAAATTATTCTCCCCATTTTTGACTATGGCAACAACTGAAGCTGTAGTGGCCCATACAATATTTGGGTACATTTTACATTGCCATAGTCATAAAGCCGTTGCCATGTAAATTTTGAGTCCCAACACTGGTGCAGAAATTTGAAGGTGTACATGTGTTTATGTACTGCTGTGACCTCACCAATGTAGAATGCATTTGATTAATGAACAGCATACAGTTTGTCGACTTCAATTGGGCCTGAGGGCATGATTCTTGTTTTTTCTGGCTACACACTGTGTGTGGGGGTGTCAGGTAGCAGAACACATGGGTCCTTGGGAAGATCAGTTTGGGCATTTGTTGTGGGTGCTACATCATTTGAGGCAATGTCATTCTGATTAGTACAAATGGCCACTGACATAGGGATGCTGGATGTAGTTTCAGCTGAGTGACCACTGGTTTCAGAAAATTCTATTGTTGGCTCATGTGACTGTTCAGTGTGCAGCAGGCAAGCAGGGGTCTTTTGTGAAGTGGCACAGAAGCTGTTGTTAAATGCTTGACTGTCCACTGTCCTACATACCTTCTGTTCTTACATGGTAGCTCTCATTGACATTGTCAGCAGAAGCAGGTTAAGCCTCTGACTGCAACCACTCCTGCTTTCACTGACTTTGCACTTTGTATTTGGCGGGTCCCTGGTATAGTTTTGATATTACCAAGCCTATTTCATTTAATGACATTGCTGCCAAAACAGAAGAAAGTGTGAATGGAATGGCTACACCCATCACTGGCTGGCTCATTGGTTAGATAGCTCTTGCAGTATGTATACAGGACTTCTGCATTAGCAATGGCAACACACAGTTAAAGAGGAGACTACACTACATTTTGTTAAGAACTGTTACAAGATGCACATTCAGGAAAGTGGCAATGCTTTTCTACTTGAACAACACACAGTTAAGGAGGAGAGAACACAATGTTTTGCTAAGAACTGCTACAAGACGTGCATGCAAGAAAGTGGCAATGGATTCCTACTTCGCGAACACACAGATAAGGAGGAGACTGATTTTGTTAAAAACCATTACAAGAAGGGCATGCGAGAATGTGGTAAGGGTTTTCCACTTGAAGATGCAAAGGTAAAGAGCTGTTGGAGCCAAAACAGGCAGACAGGAAAACATAAACTTGAACTAGTACTCCATAGTAAATGTCTATTCTCTGAAGTTATTTATTTTCTTATCAGAAAGTTGTGATGTGATAATACTGTGCTGGATGTGTTTAACTGCTATTAGACTGGAAGTTGACAATGCTACTGACACCCAGTACTTCATCAGAATTATGACCTCAGTGACTTCACAGATGATTGACCTAGCAGACGATTACTTTCTGTTCTTAAGTAGCACTGATGTCACAGTCAGCAAAGTCATATTGCTGATGTATTGTGAAGCTGTGGACCATCAGCTACCATGCTAACATACTGTTCCACATATTTTGCAGGCCAAGTACTCCTCCAACCCCACACTGTGGGCAATGTGGGGAAAATTTGTGTGGTTACAAGCACTTTTCAGCATCTTGTCAAACCAGAAGAAGGTATTTAATGTTATTTCACACATAAAGCATAAACCATTTATAGTAAACTCATGCCCTCCCTTCTCAGGGAATATTGTGCCAATTCAAGAATGAATGGCACCAAACTACTCACAAGCCCCACCTTGTTTGCGTGCAAGCCTTGGCATGAATACCACAGGAAAATCACAATGGGTCATAGAAGAAGGGTGGTGTTGTGAAATAGCACTGAACAACACTCCCTGTGAGCAGAAAGATGGTGAAATACCATGGCAATCAATATATTAGCAGAAAATTGCATGAGGTAGGGGTGTTCTGGGAATTCTTGGCCTGCTGCCAGCACATGGTGCCTAAAGTAATCAAGACCACAACAGCAGGCAAAAATGCAAACACTGAAATAAATAAAACACATATAATTGCTGAATCAAACCCCAAATAAACATAAAACAAATAAACATAAGGCTGAAAGATACCATCCCACCAGCACATTTTACTTGGAGGGTTCTTTATTTTAATAAAATACAGTTTCTAGGAGCGTGGACATGTTGTTCATCCACAGTCTTTGGTATGTCCACTTCTGCTTTAAATCTCACCAGAGGTCTTCAAGCTGGCTCCTCCCACCCACCTGGGTGGTATAGACCTTGGCTGCACCCCATGATGCCAGATCTTTGTTTCAGCTGGAAGATTCATGCTGCCTCCCTCGTGCTATCGCATTTTGTAGGCCCTAGCATTCAAGCCTTCTGTTTTACTGAAAATTTGCATTGTTCGCGTTGGCGATCTCAAGTTTGCTACTTCAATCATTGAAGACAAGTCTTCCCCCAGATTTTGTCGATGCCCTTGCTGCCAGAAGAGTCGCACATTGATTTCCATACCATGTGGGTCTAATGCCTTGGTGTTAACCATGACACATCGAAATGCAATCTTTGTCTGGCCATTCTTCCCACCATCCTGGATGACTGTCTTGCATGCCTGAAGCTGGGGAGGCTGGAGAAGAGGAACCCTCTGGAGAAATCCAAGGAGGCTCGGTGGGTGGTTTCTGCAGCTGCGGGATCCTCCAAGCAGCTGGAATGCATGCAAGCATTCGAGGAGGAAGTGGCTCATGCTGCAGATTCCTCCCGGAGCTTCTTCGTTCCACTCAACCTGGGCTCCACCTTCTCTGGTTCATTTCAAGAGTTGTGCCAGTCTTTCCCGACAAAGGGAGAGATGCCTGCGGGCTCACGTTCCTTTCTATCCCATAAGTGGGAGAAGGATCCAGGATCATCTTCATCTCAATGGAGACGTTCTTGGGAGCAGGAGTGATCTCAATCCCAGGAGCATGCGGTCTTGACTTCAGTAGAGATCGCGTCTTCGGCTGCTGGCTTTTCAGCTCTGCTGTCTGGTCTGTCAACCAAATAATTGATTGACGAGGTGGAAATTGTGATCGATCCAATCGATCTGATATTGCCTACTCTGGTCGACCATTCCCTCGATAAAACCCCAAATCTGGTCTTTCCAGAGGATAAGACCCAGCCTGCTGGGACTCCCATCAAAGATGTGGTCCCTGATCCCGGGAAATCACTGGCCCCACCCATGTCTCCCAAGCTACCGAGTCAGCCTGTCAGATCTCGATCGAGGTCTCGGATGTCTCAACCAACAGGCTGAGGAAGAGCCATAAATGCTCTAAGAAGAGGTGATGCCAGCAGTTATCCTCATCCTGCTCGGATGAGGAGAGGCTCTGACGAAAACTCCATGGGCACTATGAGGACTCCCCTTCCTGATCCCACCACTGTGAACAAATAAAATGCATATAATTGCTGAATCAAGCCTCAAATAAACAGAATATTAAAATATACCATCCCACCAGCACAGTTTACTTGAAGGGTTCTTTATGTTAATAAAATATAGTTTAAGGGTGGCTAATGTAACGGAGACCCCAAGCACATGGTGCCTAAAGTAACCAAGACCACAAAAAGCATTCCAAAATGCAAACTCTGAAAAAAATAAAACACAGATAATTTCTGAATCAAGCCCCAAATAAACAGAAAGCTGAAATACACCATCCCAATAGCACAGTTTTCATGAAGGGTTCTTTATTTTATTAAAATACACTGTGTGGGTGGCCTTCCACACCCTAGATGGGACCATCTTGGAGAACACCTCCTCATTTAGATATCTGGGAGTTTGGCTGGACCTGCACCTCAACTTATCTGTGCATATTGATGCTATCCTAAAGAAACTGTGCCCCAAGCTTGGTGCTCTGTACAGGAATCATAGTTGCATCCCGCTGACTGCTAGGCATGAAATTGTTCAGCAGATGATACTTCCCATCTTTGACTACTGTGACGTAGTCTATGATGCTGCTCCCAAATCTTCCCTGACCAAGTTGGACACTCTTTTTAACTCCTTCTGCCACTTTGCTATTGACTCCCCTTCCTGCTCCCACCACTGTGAACTATATTGCTCTCTAACCTTCCTTCCACTATCTCACAGATGCATCTCTCGCTGTGCCAAGCTAACCTCCAAATTCTGGTTCGGGGCGCTCCCCTCCAATCTCTCATCCTCTCTCTCCATTCCACCTCCCCCCTCCCACTCTCTCAGATCAAATGACAACCGCTCCTTGACGGTCCCTCGCCACTCTACTCTCATCAGTCAGACTGGTTTCACCCATCGTATCCCTAAAATCTGGAATTCCCTCCCCCCTGAAATACAACACTCCTCCTCCAACTACTACCTTACCTCTGTCCTACACAATTACCTTTCCCTCAGCTGTTCCTGCTTTAGCCCACCTTAATATCTATCCCCAGTTTCTGCCTTCTTACCATGACCCCCCCAGCAAAGTTCTCAGCATCCTGAAGGGGGAAATCAGGAAATGGCTAACCCTTCTCCACATATTCAGTTCTTGCCTCTCCCTCCCCCCTCTCTTCTACACCTGCCCTTCTGGGTCACCAGTGTGCACAACCTAACCCCATCCTTTTTACTCCAATAGCTCTTTCGTACTATCTCAAGCCTGCTCCTTGTACACTCATGCACTATAAATGGTTCTATTGCATTATTACTGTTTTGTACATTTATATGTCCTTTTGTATGATTTTGGACATGTATTGTAATTTACCCAATGTTCCACTACTGTTTATTGTACAATACCTTGTGTTCTAACTGTTGCACAATCTTACAATGTTGTATTGTTTGTACTACCCACACACTATTGTAAGTGATCATCCTTCACAACCCTATGTAACCCCTCCCCCCAGGTCACACTGTGAGATGAACAACTTGTTGTTCAGTGTGCCCTCCTGGTGAAACAATTCAATAGATAAATAAATAAATAAATAAATAAATAAATAAATAAATAAAATAACATAATGGGGACCCTAAGCACATGGTGCTGAAAGTAACAAAGACCAAAGATACTGACAAAAAGCAACACATTTGCCTAAAGCACATTTAATAATAACATAGAACACATCTGAAGGTTACATTTCTCATGCAATAAAATTACTGTATCATTTTTGTTAGAAAAACACTTCAAATAGGGAGTACAACTGCACGATTGGTACAAGAACAAGGAGGCCCAAACTTCAGCCAAATCACACAGCCTTAGAAACAATGTGAAAAAAATAATTTACCAAGAACAAAATCACTTCTGTGAATACAATTATTTTTTGTTAAGGCTACATTTGGAAAATGCATACACACACACACACCCACCCCAGGTGCTCAGCCTTTGGGGCCCATTAAAACTGTACCACCAAATCCCCCTCAAAAAACAACTTAACTTGACCAAAAGAAATGTGCCACTGATTAAAATTGCTGTATAATGCTAGACTGCATTTGTACAATATAACTGCCCATTGGAAGTTTGTAAAAAAGAAAGAAGCCAGAGTCATGTAATGTTGGGGGTCTCCATTACGTAAACTGTGCCCCACTCCATTAACACAATACCTCCAAGCCTCATTTCACAAGAAAAAAATATATTAAAATGTTTACATTTGTACTGCACAGTAAGTACCAGAAACATGTTCTTCCACCAATCTTACAGCCTGATACACACAGCAATACTGAGAATGAGCACCATTTGGTGGAGAACACACAGACACTACAATTAATTTATAGTCCCCAAACTCTGCATCAGGGCTCTAATGCTCATTAAAATCATCAAATCGCTATACTATTTGCTAGAATAAGCCCCCCTCAAAATATGTACAGATGTACACTGTACTGTAAGCAACATCCCATTTGTACGAGCCATTCTGCAGCTGTATTCTTAGACCTGAAAGTAGCAATGGCCTACCTGAGCTCCATGTGGCTGCTCACGTAACTGACATGCTGCTGGCTGAATACTAACATTATTCTACAAGCTGTCACGAGCAGGAATGGGACTCCGATGCAAATTCTTGTGCTTTTAAGCAGTCTGAGAGTCTTCCCCACTCTTGGTGCACGTAAGTGCACTAACATGATTATCGGGGTTGGGGAGGGGCACCGGGGTGGGAGTGAACACACATCCGGGACTTCTGGACTCCAGGAGACCATGGGGACAAAGCTCCTGCAGTACAATACTCTCCAGTGAAACTTAGTGCTGCATCTTTTGCAGAAGATCCCTGCTCAAAACACAGTGCAAATTCTGGATAATTTATTAAAATAAGTACATTTTGGGGGTAAACAAAGAACGTAACCACTTGAGACACAAGTGGTTACTTTAGCTACTGCATTTACTCTGCTGTGTAAGCGCTATACAGGCATATTTAATATTAACTAAATGGTCTGAAAACAAAGTCTGGACACAGGACAATAAGTCAAAACAGTTTATTGTGGTATAGAGCACATGTTTTTTTTAAAATAATGAATACTGTTTACAGTGTGTGCCACACTGTCACAAATTAGGCACAAAAAATTGCAGATTTTATCACAAATCATATTTCTTTCTTGAGGAAATGAGCATCTGGCAGCATTCGTATTATGTAATTCATCTCTCCACATCACATATTGTCCTACAGCATAGTCATTCACTGGGCACAGGTTTTACATAGTTTATAGATGGCATGTACATTTTGGGACACCATTGGTAATCCCTTTTCATGGAGTCACATATATATATATATAGATATATATATACATATGTATATATGTATATGTGTGTATATATATATATATATATATATATATATATATATATGCATACAGTGTATACTGTATATACAGTATATACATAATACACATCTATACATACTGCACATACATACAAACTGTACATACATGCAGTTTTAGGCTGGAGAGACGATCATTTATACATTGCGATGCCCCAGACAAACTCTAAAGTCTTTACTATGAACATAGCGATCAAGCTTTTATGATCAAAAGAAAATAATGAAACTGCAGCCTGAATCTGAATTACAGAAATTATATGATGGTCATAATGTTGCTATCCTTCTTGTCATGTCTTAAAGCTTGGCCATAAAATGGTCAATCTAATATTTTGCCACATACTGTATGAGCAGTCTGTGAAGCAATAAGGTAATACAGTAAGACAAGTGTTTTTTTTTTCAGATATAAACCTCTACAAAATACATTAAGCCTCAGTGTTAATAAGCAAAACAAGAATGTGCCTTTCACATTAGTGCTTAAGCTAAATTGCAGGGTTTCATATAACATTGACAGGGTAGCTGAATGTTGAACTAAAGTGCTCTTTCTCATTCCTCTAGGTCATTACTTTTGTATGTGATTTACTGGCAGCCTGGTAGAATAAAATAAGCAATAAATCCATCAAGGAAACCAAGGTGCATTGTGATGCCTGGAATCTCTGTGAATTTCCATCAGCTACTTCATATTGAATTCCACAAAAGTATATTCCTTCCAGGGCTCATTGCCTTTTCACTGATATGGAGTGGCAGAAAAAAGTAGATTGGTTTGAAAATGGATAGAAGGTCATAAGAAGGGTATTCATCCAAGTAGTCCCTTTTGTATTCAAGGTCTGAATTGTTGCTGTAATAATGGGATCAGAATTTATTTGACTGGCATCTAGCACTTCCTCAACTTCCTTGAAACATTTGTAAAGCATTTTCCCACGCTGGCCATCCATTTTAATCTTGAACAAGTTACTTATTTGTTTATATTTTCCTTTGACTTAAGATATTTTTAGCTGCATGTTTTTTTATTGAGAATGCTTAGTAAATTGCTTAACTTATAGGTTGCTAGCACTGTGAGAATCTGTGTTTCTGTAAATAAGATTCAGGTTAAAACGTGGTAAGCAGTGGGCTGACAGGTGAATCAATTTCACGGGGTGCGATCCTCCTGCGTAGGTAAAGGTGAGTTTCTGCTCCAGTGCAGGCCCATGGTGTTTTTGGGGGACCAGTCATTATGAGACAGCCCCTAAGCTGAAAAACAGAGACACTAGGAGAGTGAAGGCTTGGGATCCTCTGTGGAAGGAAATGAAAATCTAGGGGGTTGATTTGAACTGGTGATGCCAACAACCACTGATAATCACTAAGGCACCTAGCCTATCAAGCATGGGGTAGCCAGCTGCCTCCATCGACAGATCCAGATTAAACAAGCGCCAATGACCAGTGATGCTCCCCTGCAAGCCTCAACAGATCCTCTCCTGTAAGGGGGGAGGGTGTGTTGAAGCTTACAGAAAGCTAAGCAGTTGTAGTCATGATGTTGGGTGGTTTTCTCAGACAGGGGTGTATGGGTCTGTATTCTCAGTTGTGAACCAAGCAGGATCAGACAAATCAGAACGCAATGCAACAGACTAAAAATAAATAATGCGACAATTAAAAAAAACAGTGATGTTAACCAGCATATGTAGATCAACTACACTCAAAAGGCCAGTATGATCCTGCAGGTTCTTTATTGGCCCATAATATGCTACCTGGCTCCCACTAAGATTACACCCCATGAATCTGGTGACCTACTTTTAAATCTAATCACTGATGTTTCATTGCCGGACCTGCCAAGGCCTCCAGAGTAAGGCACCGAACTGACATTGCCAGTCCTGGAACCTGCGAGGCCATTGAACCATTATAAAACATTGTAATAATTGAAAGCTGCACTGGTATTCTTTCATAAAGGCAATAAACTGTAAAGTAGAAGGTAAATAACTTTCTACCCATTGCAGGGAAAATGCATTGTGATTGGTTGACCATCCATGGCAGTCCAGGTAATTACATCATGGGTTTTAGCCCACCTGATAGGTTAACGATGCACAAGACCTAGGATCATATTTCTAGACCCCATATTCCAGAAGCCCCTGTTCCCTAATTCTAATTGTGCATCTGAAAAGGCAACAAGCACTCCAGGAGCCCTTGTATTGTTCCAGGAAAGGTAGACCTGCGGAGTTTCCACAGAACATTATTGATTGACTAGGGAATAAGATAATTGAGAGCCTGCCTAGGATTGATGCGACTCAATTTCCAGAATAGTTAAAATGTGAGATTTTTGGAAGAAAGACTGTTGTTCAGACTCTGTTTGGCCTGTCTAGGCCCTACCTGGCCTCAGAAAATGTTTGCTGTACTTCTAAAGGTTCTTTCTAATCTATTGTGTGGCATTGGCCTTTAATCTCCACATTTCTAAATCATTTGTTAAAATACAGTTTAAGTTTGTATTTTATTTTTTCTGGAAAATGAGCCTCCCCCCATGGCTTTGGTACTCGCGGGAACATCTCTCGCTACTGGAGCAGCTGTTGCAATTCTTTGTGCTCAGAACCCTCCGTTTGCTCCTTGTATATGGGGAATTCAAAATTACAGACTGTTTTTCTGCCAGATTTCAGAAGCTGTCAGTAGCATGAGTCAGCGCGCCCCCTCCACCCTCCTTCCTTTGTTCCAGTTAGGGACACAAGCAACTCACCACACTACCTCTGACTCTCCCCCTCTAGGATGCTTCAGCGCTCAGTCCCATCACCAGTTTCTCCATCCCCCATGGTGGTGCCTCCCTCCATGCAGAGCACGAAACAGCTATTCGAGCAGGCCTTCTCCTGGCTAGCATCTCTCCTCTCTCACTCCCTCACTCTCTCTCTCTCCAGCTCTTGACGACCACGCTTGTTCTCTGGCGCTTTTGAGAGACATCACCACCGCCCACTACTCAGCTCAAATGGAGAGAGAGAGAGGGACACAAGGAGAGTTAGGAGAATTCTCTCCAGTAATTCACCTTGACTGGGAGGATTGCGACTGAGGCCTGGAACCACATGTGCTTTCTGCAGGCAGGTGGGAAGCAAGTAAAGATTACAGGACATGTTTTCCTGCCATTTTTTCAGGCCAAATCACCCAAGAATTGCCTCGGGCTTCAGGAGACCCACTTTCAAAGTGGAGACCTCATGGCACCAGTGCAAAAACTTGCAAGAGCCTCATGCTTCCTAATTCTGGAACCACCCTGCCAGCCTAGGCCCCTCCAATAGTGGCCGGCCTAACTTAGTTCTTCTTCTTTCCCCTGGGGGTTTATTGCTGTGCTCTATTACACATATGTGGCAACAGACAAGCCACATAAAAATTAACACAGAAGGCAAAATGTGGTCCATCGGGACCCAGTTCTCATCCATCTCAAGTGGAGATTACCAAGCCCTATCAGAGCACTTTAGGGGAAGCTCTTGATCTCCTCTTAAGGGGGCACCTCACCATAGTGGCCGTACATCAGAGGTTGTATGTTTTTTCCTTCAACAGAGAATATCTCATTAAGGAGTGGGAACCCTCAAGGTTAGGACCCACTCAGGCAGTGCAACCACATTTTTCAACTTCTTCTGCTAGCTACACGCAGTGCAGGGAAGGGAAATAGAGGGTACCATTTATGATTTTAGTCCTCTACATCATTTAATACCCTGCCATATAGGACGGGGTTCTTCTCTGTCTTGGGGATTTCCAGATTCTACTGGCAGCCCATCATTCACCCGCTCCTAACATGCAACATTCTTTCTCTCCCTCTCTCTTTCTCCCCAGATGGTGAAAGCGAGAAAGTGTACTGTGTGTAGTACCAATATAATGCCCCACAACACGGTTCCCTTATGACCTGCATGTATCCATGATGAAGAGGACTCCTCTCTAGACCCTTCCACCAGCTCGGATGCCCCAGGAACTAATGCTACCACCTGGATGGATCCAGTAACCATCCAGGTGGTAGCCTGGCTCCAACAGAACCAACAAGCAGCAGTGGCCATGATGGAGAGTCAACAAAACTTTATGTTGAAAATCATGGAGAAGTTAGAGGCTATCACACAGTCTAGATTGACACTAGCTCCAAATCCCCTGCCAGAACCAACAAATCATGGTGGTACCCCTGGCCAGAACTCCAAACCACCCTGCCCACCCCTGAACCCCACTGCATCCACTAATGGGGATGACACCGGAGACAGGGAACCCCTTGAGGAAGAAGAGCATGTACCCTCTAATGAAGAAGAGATGGAAACTCAGTCAGTCCCTTCCCTCACTCAAAACTATGCTCTTTCAACTTAATAACAGGGCTCATGCGAAAAATCAAAGCCACCATGGGGTTCGAGCTTGAGGAAGAACTCCCGGAGTTGAAACTTAACCCCCTGATCCAACAAAGGAAAACCTCAAAGGAAACATTCCCAATCTGCCTGGCTATTGATGACATTCATTAAGGAGTGGGAATCCACAGAGCCAGGCAGCATGCCAGATAAGAGGAACCTAGACCACATGTACCTGGTCCAGGAAGACAAGGCCAGCATATGGTGCACCACACCCACAATTAATCCACAAATAGCAGCTCTCAGCAAAAAAATGGTCCTGCCATGCAGGGCCATTTCATTGAAAGATCCAGCAGACACTGTTGGAGGCAATGTGGATATACTCCAGCCATGTCAGGCCATATTTTCTGGTCTTGCCGGGTTTTACAACCATTTCCTGCACATTTCCATGAAGCCCTTCAACAAATAATCTCACCGAATATTACTCCTGACCCTCTCTTCTTTCTTTTTGGTGAATGTCCCCTTTATCAATTGGATATCCCAACAAAGAAACTTATTAATTTGGCCTCCCTTGCTGCAAAAAAAAGCTATTACTAAAAGGTGGCTGTCCCCCTTGCCTCCCACTCTGGATCAGTGGCACTAATGATAGATATCTATAAAATGGAGAAAATTACAGCCACATTAAATAAATCTCAGATTGGTTTTGAGAATATGTGGAGAAAGTGGGTAATATATATTACACCAATATGGACAGAGTTTATACCATGAGCCGAGCTTGTAGCTTATTACCCTGGGGGAATTAATTGACCCATCCATTTATTTCAATGTGTAATTTATGGCAACATGTAAAATATAATGAACTACAGAATGTGTGCGCACTTTATGTTTATTCTTATTCTTTTAAACTATTTATGTTCTCTGTAATTTTATGCTTTTATTATTTTACAGTATTGTTAGTACATACTTTTGCCTTTTAGTAATGTATATGTTCTTTATTACAAAATAAAGACTGAGAGTTTAAAAAAAGAAAGATCCAGCAGACAAGAAGGTGGAGGATATGTTAAAAAATTTGTTTGAGATTGAAGGCACAGCCGCTAAGGCCTCAACAACTGCTATATATACAGCACGCGCCCAAATCCACTGGCTTGAGGAGCTCATAAAAGCAGCTCCCGATACCAGAGAAGTCGAGCTCCTGGAATGCACACTAGACTCTGCCAGATACTTAGCAGATATGGCAGTAGACTCTCTAAAACTGAATTCAAGAGCCACGGCACTAACTAACCAGGCAAGAAGAGAACTATGGCTAAAGCTATGGGAAGCAGACAATGAGTCCAAGTGGTTGCTACAGAACTTGCCCATGAAGGGAAAACATGTCTTCGGTGAAGGACTACAGGACTACCTAAAGCAAAAAGAAGAAGGAAAGGATCTGTTTAAACACAAGAGCAGACCAACATACTTGCCCACTGGATGATGAAGATTTCGAGGGGGCTTCAAACATCAGGCTCGCAGAGACAAATATTACCAGAACAATTCCTTTCGAGGAAGAGGAAGACAAGGGGGACACCGCACTTCCCTTAACCCCACCAACCAATCTTCAAGCTTCAGTGGCTGCAGCTCAAAATTCAGAGGAAGAGGAAGAGGAAACAGAAACAAACAACCATGACTACATACACTTTTCTCCCTTCAAAACGATGACCCCACAGGGATCCTACCCACCAGTGGGGAAAAGACTCTTACTCTTCCAATAACGGTGGGCACAGCACAACCACAGACAGATGGGTATTGGAAGTGAGAAAGAGGGCATTTATAAACTGTACAACCTCAGCTACCAGACAGGTTTGTGAGTGCCCTCATAGCAAAGAAAAGGGCATTACCTTATCAGGTACAGCACATCCTACATGACCTGATACAGAACAAGGCGATCCAATTAGTTCCACCCCACGAGCAAAAGCAGGGGATATACACCATCTTTTTCCTCATTCCCAAAAACACCGGGGAGCTTCGTCCCATCCTAGACCTCAAATACCTCAACAAGTTTTTGGTCAATCAGAGATTCAAGATAGAGACACTGCAGTTGACTCTCTACAGCATCAGGAAAGGCGATTACCTCACATCTATAGATCTCAAAGACGCATACCTTCACATCCTCATTTGCCAATGACACAGAAGCTACCTGCGTTTCCTCATCCTGGGCCAGCATTTTCAGTACCAAGCCTTACCCTTCAGTCTTTCCTCTGCACCAAGGGTATTCACCGAGGCCTCTATAGTCCTCGTGCCCAGGCTAAGAGAACAAGGAGTGGATATTGTCCCCTACTTAGACGACTGGCTGATCCGAGCTCACTCCAGGGAACAATCCGGTACCACCACCATGATGGTGTTAATGGCACCAGAGGAACACAGCTAGGTCGTGAACCAAGCCAAAAGCCACCTAGTGCCAATGCAACAACTGGAACACCTGGGACCAGTGATAAATACGTCTCAGGGGTGGGCCAGACCATCCCAGAACAGAGTGCAAATGGTGATATCTTCGGCAAGTCGGCTAAGTGACACCATCATGCTGCCTATCGGTCAGATAGCCCAGATGCTAGGCTGCATGGCATCCTGCATTGACCTGGTCCCTGGGGCCGGGTGGCATATGAGACCCCTACTGTCCTACATGCTTTCATACCGATTGCCTAAAAAGCAAAACCTGAAAATCAGAATACCACTACCCCCCCCCCACTGTGAGACACTCTCTAAACTGGTGGATAATTCAGCGATCCCTCATGCGAGGGGTTCCACTAGAGGCTACCTACGATGTCACCATTGAGATGGATGCAAGCCTTCTCGGGTGGGGGGCCTGCATGAGCTCCCAGTCAGCCCAAGGCAGTTGGACAACGTCAGAGGCCAGATTGTCCATAAACGTACTAGAGATGAGGGCAGTCTATCTAGCCCTATGTCTTTTCAAAGGACCATTTCTGGTCAGTCAGTGTTGATTCGCTCCTACAACCAGGTTACTGTGTCCTACATTGCCAAGCAGGGAGGAACCAAAAGCAGAGCCATGCAGAAGGAAGTGACGAAGGTGCTAGACTGGGCTCAGGTCCATCTTGTTCACATTGGAGTGATCCACTTGGCTGGGAAGCTCAACGTCTGAGTGGACTGGCTCAGCCACCAACAGGTACACCCAGGAGAGTGGCACCTACACGTGGACCTATTCAAGCTGATAGATGGGACATGGGGTCCTATCCTCATGGACCTTGTGACTGCGGTGGACAATGCTCAGGTACAATGGTTCTTCTCCAGGTATAGGAAGCACCACTTACAAGGAGTCGACGCACTGTCACAGACCTGGTCCCTGGACCAAGGGTATGTGTTTCCCCCCATTCTCCACCTACCGCAGGTAGTAGCGAAGATACGCCAATCTCAAAAGACCGTGATCCTACTGGCACCATATTGGCTGAGGAGATCCTGGTTCTCATCAGTAATAGCCATGACACTGGACAAATTCAGGCTCCCACACAGACCCGACATGCTGAGCCAAGGGCTGCTTGTCCACCCCTCATCAGGGAGTCTAAAACTCACAGCCTGGCTCCTGAAAGGCAAAGACTGTTGAAAACAGGCTATCATGCCTCAGTCATAGCCACATTGCTGCAGTCTAGGCGGCAGACAACCAACACTACCTACGGCAGGCAGTGGTCCCTTTTTGATAATTGGTGCAAAGAGAGAGATAGACAAAATACCAGAGCAAGCAGACATGTCAGCCATACTACTCTATTTACAGCAGAGGGTAGAGAAAGGACTTTCTCATTCCTCTCTCAGAGTCCAACTCTTGGCCATTGGAGCTGCCATTAGCCCTATAGGACATCATAGCCTGGGAGCACACCCAGATGCGGCATGCTTCCTAAGGGCGGTAGAGGGACTCCACCCCAGGACCAGACCCCTAGTTGCCCCCTGGGACCTAACCTTGGTACTAGATGCACTCGGCACCACCCCTTTCAAGACATTCCAGGACATGGACCTATACTGGGCAGGCTTGAAGACCTGTTTCTTGGTGACTGTATGCTCTGCCAGAAGGATTAGCAAACTCGGAGCATTGTCATGCAGGGAACCCTACACCATGTTCATCTCCCAAGGGGTGCAATTGCGCATGGTCCCAGCCTTTATACCCAAGGTCATGCCACCTTTCCACAGAGACCAGCCCATTGAGTTGCCTACCCTCTCTGTTATGTCACAGGCAGGGGATATGTCAATTCCACATCACCTGGATGTTGGGGGTACACTAGCAAAATACATAGCTCGAACGCAGGTGATACATAAAACAGAGCGATTCTTCATAGTGTCAAAAGGACAAAGACAGGGCAAAGCAGCATCAAAGACTACTATAGCAGGCTGGCTCAGGAGGACCATACAAGAAGCTTACAAGGCAAAGGACCTAACCCATCCTGTGGGGGTCAGAGCCCACTCAACCAGGGCAGTGTCTACCTCCTGGGCAGAAAGAGCCAGTGTAGCCACAGAGGATATCTGCAGGGCTACCACTTGGACCTCTATCCATACGTTTGCCAGGCATTATAGGTTGGACCACCTTTACAAGGTACAGGTCTCATTCGCCACTCAGGTCCTCTCGTTGACCAGCTCACACTCCTCTCACTCTCAGACCGCTCTACCCACCCGATTGGGTACAGTACTGCTGATTAACAACCCATGATGTATTTACCTGGAGTGCCATGGATGGTCAACCAATCACAATGGGTGTTTACTCACCTGGTAAGGTGATTGTGTTGGTTGACATCCATGGCACTCCATGGCCCACCCTACAGAGCTCTCAGAGTGACTGCGAGTTTACAGAAGGGTACAGAATCAAAGAAAAAGAAAACTATTTTTTTTTTTTTTTAAGAGAAACGCAGACATATAGGATGTCTCTGTCGGCTACTTAGCAGACCGAGTACTAGTATTGTATTAATAGGAAATAAAGTGGGCCTCCGGCCATGTTTAGAAGGCTCATCAGTGTCACTGTGTATTTTTCTTAAGACATTTGGTAGTGTTACTAACTTTACTTTTCAGCTATGAAAGATTTGAACTGGGGAACAGGGGCTTCTGGGACCTGGGGTCTAGAAATCTGATCCTAGGTCTTGTGCATCGTTAGCCTATCAGGTGGGCTAAAACCCATGTTGTAAATACCTGGAGTGCCATGGATGTCAACCAACACAATCACCTTTATCAGGTGAGTAAACACCCAATACTCTACTGGCAAATGGCTATACTAAACTAACAGTAAGTTTTTCATAGACATTGTTAACAGCAGTAAGTTTTTCTTAATGTAGTTAATCTTTTTGTTAATGTTTCTTTCGAATACAAGACAGATCCAATCACATCAATGCAATAATGCAATGTATGGAATTAACACAACTTGCACTTGTGTTGATAGATAATACTGCGTTGCATGACTACATGTACCTTCAGTATACCTGTTACAGTGTTGCTACACTGTGGGGATCTGTGCCCATAAAGGTTTGCTAATACAGGATTGATATATTATATCTAGAGAGTTAACTAACCTATACTAATAGTAACTAATAATGTAGCTCATAGAGAAAGCATTATGCATATTGCTCTTAGACATACAATAGTTAGGGGGTATCAATGACATATGTTACTGGGACATGGGGTGGTGCCACATCTAACCGATGCCTTCCTTAGAGTGCACAAATGCTAGGAAGGGTTTCCAGACAAGCTGAAAGCTGGGTAGAGTGTTGGTGGCCAGGTGGGAGAGACAGTTTAGGGAGTCTGCCAGCCAGGCTGGCAAGCACTTTTTGAAAGGTAGGAATGTCCATCGAGCGCCATTGGTGCAGTATCAGCTATTGGTTTGCACACTCAGCTTTGCTAGTCATTTCTGACCTGGGAGGGATATACTTTGGGTGTCAGTATAAGGACAGCTGGTAACCTTGGCTGGGTGAAAGTGCAATTTTTCACCCCCATGGAACTTCCACGGAAATCAGGGAACTTTCACGGAAGTTTCCAAATTTTCACCTATGGCAGAGCAGAAAACTTCCATGAATGTTATGGGCAACATTTCACCCAGTTTCAAATATAGTAAGTCCTGGTGGCTAGTGGCCCCTCAACCCACCCATCCCAGAGATATACAATTAAATATCCCTGGTGACTAGTGGTCCCTCCCCCCAATGGATCACCTGCCTGACTTTAGAAAAAATAAATCTCATTTTAAGTATCAATCGCCCTCCCATCTCCATCCATACTTTAAAAAAAATGCCTGGTGGTCGAGTGGTTTCCCAACCCCCCTTTCCATCTCCGATCCACAGTCCCATATTATTTCCCTGATGGTCTAGTGCCCCCCACCCCAGCAGGAGTCTCACCACCCCACTCCCACCCCCATTGCAAAGCACAGCGGGGGGACTGGCACAGTTCTCCTCTCTCCACCATGGCTGGCCTGCCCATTGAGTGGTTAATCAATGAGAACGTTCCTGAACTGGAACATGCTTATTCTTCAACAGCTCAGTGGGCAGGCCATCCGTGGAGGAGAGAGGAGGGCTGTGCCAGTCTGCCCGCTGCACTTTACAATGGGGGTCGGAGTGGGGGAGTGGTGGTGGTGGCTAGACACTTGTTGGGGTGGCAAGTGGGGGGCACTAGATCACCAGGGAAACAATATGGAACTGGGGTTCAAGGATGGGGAGGGGGATTGGGAAACCACCAGACCACCAAATAATTAAAAAAAATGTATGGACAGAGATGGGGGGTTACTATACTCTTCAGGGAGTGAACGGGTGGAGGGAAGGGACCACTAGCCATCAGGGCATTTCATCAGGCTGTGTGGGCACTGTCAGGCAGGGGATGGGGGGAGGGAGCACTACTTTAAAGGAGAAGTTTTCTTTGTTAAAGTTGGGCGGGTGATCCGGTGGGGAGAGGGACCTCTAGCCACCAAGGAATAGGGGTATTTTCTTTGTTTTCTTGTGGGGCAGGTGGGGGAGGGACCACTAGCCACCAAAGATTACCAGGCATTCAGTCAGGAAGCTTTTTTTTTAAATATAGGGGAGGCGGAATTTCCTCAAAAGTTCAGAAATGGATTTCTGAACTTTCGTGGAAGCAAAAGTCTGACTTTTGCTTCAGTTCCAACAGCGAAAATGTTTTTTTTGCACACTCCTGTATTTGACACTTTCATACTACATCCCACAGTTGACAGATTTGACACCAGAAGTTGGAGAGTGAGGGCATGCCCACAAGATGTGCAGTAGGTCTGCTCTTGACTTCCCACATCTCCAACAGCAGTCATCTTATGCAGGACTGCTGTGGTCTTCTACCAGGAGTGCAAGATTTTGTCCTGTATGAGAGTGCTGCAGGAGTTTTTGAATGCTTTATGATGGAAGATGCCACAATTTTACCAGTCTTCATCTGAGATAGGTACTGTATTCCAAGCGTAGTGGAACATTTGTCTCTGGGAAGTTCAGAATGACTGGGGATATTTTCTCTATGCAGTCTACAGATTTTGCCTGCCAGACCTTTGGCATGACCAAACCATTCAGTATGAGAGAAGGGCTGCTGTATGTTAGTGTTGGTTCACTGTAAGAGTAACTGAGTGGAACTACAAATTTGTAAATAATGTCAAAAATCTGCTTGTGGTAGTGCCCATTTCTTTTGCAGTGTGGAGAAGGAATTCACCTGTAGTCCTCCTTTCTGCAGGATATCTTTAACAAAATTGATCCTCTTGGTTTTTCAGGTAGTCCAGACTACTGGTTTACCCTCTATGGTTATAACAGGCTTGCTCAAAAAAGGAGAACAGCTAATGGAGGATGGGTCAGTACCTACCCATTTATGCAGTTTCTGGCAGCAGCTTAAGGAGATCATAATCATGGGGTAACATTTCAGTTTTTTGGGCAAGGGGGCATATAAATATATGGGAGTGGCCTTCATTCAGAGCACACTCCATATTTACTTATTGTGGACTGGAAGGAGTAATGGGGTAGAACCATTAGGTTGTTTGAGCAGTTTGATAGGCGCCAAAATATTCTGGAAACCAGGGTAGACCCCATCCCCCTTTTGACAAGTGCTACATAAGCTTGTTGCAGCTATACCTGGGGCATTGACCCTCCCATATGAAGCTGTTAATAAGCCTATTGATGCTGGAGAACCACTTTGGGAGGGGGGATGGAAATGGGCAGGTGAGACAGTACATAAAACAGTTTGGGTGCCATAACCATTTTTAGGGCTGCTATTTTCCCAGCCGTAGTTAAGTGGAGTTGTTTCCAGCAGTTGCACTCTGTGCACAATTCTTCTAGTACTGTGGTGAGGTTGGCTTCCCTCCAGTGGGAAATTCTAGGGAAGATGCAGATCCCAGATAGGTTATTTTTGTGGGGAACCACATCAACCCTGTATCAGCAACATCAGTTTCTATGTATCTGGAGTACAGGGGGAGGACTTTGATTTTAGTATGATTGAACTTCAGGCCCGCTGTAGATGTGAATAAGTTGAGGATTTTGAGCAGGTGGTGCACTGAGGAAGGGACATCCCCAACAGGATCAGGAGGCTGTCAGCATATTTCAGGGTGAAATATGCCTTGGGTCTGACAGTAATGACCGTACCTTGGGCATGCCACTGAAGGCAGTTGTCATTGGCTCTACAGCCAAGATGAAATGCAGGGGGGATAAGGGGCAACCCTGTTTGGTACCTTTGTAGAATTAATGAGTCAGAATTGAGGGAGTTTGTTAGCACAGTTGCCAAGGGGTTCATGCTGATTGTTTGGACCCATGATCAAATGTGTTCCCCTATCACCAAGTGAGCCAAAACCAGATGTAAATAGCCCCATTTCACTGAGTTGAAGGTTTTTTCAAAATCAATGGTGATTGCTGCAGCCAGTGTGGAGTAGATTTTGGTCACTTGGATAAGGTTGGTGAGGGATCTGATGTGGTGTGAGCTGAGGCAGCCTTTGACATAAGCCAGTTTGGGATGGATGTATTAAAAGGGTGAGGAGGAGTTTGAGTCTGGTACTCAGTACTTTTGTGTAGATCATACTATCAATGTTTATTAGTGATATTGGGCAGTAGCTGGCTGTGGGGTCTGTGCCCTTTTTGGGGAGGACTGTAATGGTGGCCTCCCGCTGAAGGGTGGGTGGTAGGGTGCCCGACTGTTTCACCTCCTCATATACAGTACCTGACAGAGGATAGGTGAGATCAGGTGTTGCAGTGGTTTAAAAACTCCACTGGGACACTGCCTGCCCCAGAGCTTTTCCAGAATTAAGAGATAAAAAGGCTTGCTTTACTTCGGTCTCTGTGAGGGGTTTGTCTAGAGTGGCTGCTTTGTCAGGGGTGAGCTTTGGGAGGGTGATGGATGAGAGGAAGGAGGTAATGCCTCCGATCTTTGACTGGTTGGGTGATGCATAGACAGTGGCATAAAAGTTGAGCATAATGGCGTTGACTTAATCTGTGGAGGTTGCAATGTGGACATCCTGGTTTTTTTTTGGCCAGCAATATGTCTGTTTGCCTGTTTATACAGTCAGTATGCTATTATCTTCCCACTTCTTTCACCACCTTCCCAGTATCTATGTTTGAGGTGAAGAACTGCAACCTCTGCTTTGAGGGAGATTAGTGTGTTGATTTCTCACCTTAACTGAGCAAGAGACATACGGAGGTCAGAGTCAGAAGTGAGATGTGGGACAGCCTTACAGGCAGTTTCCTTGTCCCCAGTTCTTTCTCTAGGTCCACCAACTGTTTTTCACACAGCTTCCAACTGTGTGCAGCGTATCTTATTATCTTGCCCATGATGCAGGCCTTTTACTCCTCCCATACTGTGCTTGTGGTGGTTTGGCCTACCACATTATCAGTAAAGAAATCCAATGCCTCTTTTTTAATCTAAGAGATGAAGTCTAGGTCCTGCATCAGTAGTGGGTCCATACACCAGGAAGGGGATTTGGGTGTCATGGATCCCCCTTGCAAATGTAAATGGATAGGGACAATATTCAGAAATGACTAGCAGGGTGATGCTAGAATCTAACACCATTGGTGTTAGGGGGCAGAGGTTAGCCACATATCGGGGCAGCTGTATGTGACGTGAACTGTGGAGTGAAATGTGTAATCACATTCACGGGGATGTAGTAGGTACCATACCTCATACAAATTGTGGTCTTTCATCATGAGGTGCAGGGCTTGTGCCCCCTTGACATGTGGCTCTAGTGTCATGGTACTTCTACTGTATCTTGCAATGGGGTCTATGGTGAGGCTAAAATCCACCCCCAATTAAAATGGGGATAGACAGAGTGGAGAGTTTTGTTAGTTGGTGGCTGATGTGATGAAAAAAATCAGGATCATCCGAGTTAGGGGTATAGAAATTTACCAGAAGGATAGGCTCTGCCAGAGTGTCCATTAAAGTAAGAATACAGCAGCCCATTGAGTCATGTTTTATTTGTTTGGAGTGCCATTTAAGAGGTTTGTGGATGAGGATTGTAACCACTCTTTTCTTGAAGGGTGCAGCTGCATGCAGCACCTACCCCACCCAGTCTTCGTGGAGGCCATGAGCATCTGCAGCTAATAGCTTGATCTCCTGCAGGAATGCAAGTTTGCATCACAGTTTTTTTAAGGTGGAACAGAATCTGTTTGTGAATCTGACAGCAGAAACAGACCACCTTGTCTATCAATGTCTTCCCAAGTGTGCAGCTAGCACCCTAGATTGCAGCTACTCCCCTACTCTCACTTCCCCTACTGACTCTGAATTTGTGAGAATCACATCCAGAATGGATCCTTGTCTAGTAGGTTATTTTACCTGCTGGACCAGCAGGCAGTCCTTAAAGACATCCACCATAGCTTGGTTTCTAGAGTTCTTTGCAACTGGCACGTTCCAATCCATGTCTGGCAGGCTTAAATCCCCTACTATCACCACCTCCCCTATTCATTCTCCTCTTTTTATTTCATCTCCTAGCTCTCTGTCGTCCTCTTCACTTTGTGCTGGTGGTCTGTACATCACCCCCAGACATAGCTTCCTGCCTGATTCTGCTGTGATCTGCAGCCATATCAAGTCAGTCTTCTCCCTTCTAAAATTAATGTTCCCATCCTCCACTACTTCAATACCTTCCTGACATAAAGAGTTACATGCCCCCCCCGCCACATTCCCTTCTATCCCTCCTAAGTAGTGTGTACCCTGGCAATGCGAGATTCCAATCATTGTTACATGTGGCCTATGCTTCGGTGATAGTAACAAGGTCCATCTTAGTATCTGTTACCAATGCCTGTAGCTCTTTGATTTTGTTACCTAGGCTCCTAACATTGAAGCAGACTCCTTTCCAGATACCCTCCAAGCTCTTTTTGTTACATATTGGAGTCATCCTTCACATGCCCCTGGCTCCTTTCTTCCTGTGATACCTGCAGTAACCTTTCTGAACACCAATTCTGTTATTCCTTGCCCTACTTCAGTTTATTTCTGAGCTGTGTGTTCCTGCCTAAACGTTTTATTTCCAGGCCCCAGATATAGGGGAGTACCAGCTAGGTTTTTTTTCCTATCATCATCCATGATGGTTCCCTTAGCCTTTGACTCCTCCACAGTCAGTTTAAATGTCTAATGTGGCTGCCAGACTTCTGTCCTAGAGCGCTAATCCCTACTTTAGTCAGATATAATCCATCTCTTCTGAATAGCCTCCTTTCCAAGGAGCCTCCCCAATCATCTACAAAGTAAAAGCCTTTATTCTGACACCACCCCTTGTGACACCCATTAAACTCAAGTATTTCTTCCTCCTGGATTTTGCTGTCTTTCCCCATTCCACCCCACACAGTAATGATCTCAGAGAAGGCCAGGGAGGCACAATGCACTGACATTGGGTCCTCCAATTGCTAAAATGTAAGCTTCACTTTTTCAATTGATAGGTTTTCCAGATCATTTGTTCCCAAGTGAACCAGCAACCTTAATTCTCCATATGCCCTCTCCACCATCATCCCTTTTTTTTCCACATCACAGTAGGTTGAAGCACCAGGGAGGCACCTAACATCCCTCTCTACATGCATTTCTTCACCCATTGCTGATTCTACACCTGACCATAGTGTCTCCTATGACTCGGATCCTTTTGTCTTTTTTATATGTTCTCTCCTTTCCATGTTTGGGTGTTACTGTGGTGTCAACGTTGCCATCTTACGCCCTTAACTTTTCAGTTAACCATGCTAGCCACTATCTTACCCTCCCTTCCCCCTAGCATATACCCTCCTACCCTTCACCCTCCACTACACTTTGACTGCTTCTTCTTTGATGACCACCTTTATTACCTTTCAGAGTCCTGCCCCACTTACCCTGCTCTTCTACCCCAACCTCATTGTATTAGCCTGACCTCCTACTCCACCTCCTGTTTCCCCCTCTCTCTTTCTAGACAGTGACTCACATCTATTATTTAAAACACCCCTCCAATAGGTACCTCTCCTGTAAAAACCCTTGCAGTCTCACCCCTTCACTTTACCACTTGCCATCCCCTCTCCCTGTGCTCCATGATTCTTTTTGACGAAGAGGTACACCTGGATACTGGGTGATCCTGCCTATTCCTTTCCACTGCCTAAGACCCACATTCTCCAGGTCAACTTATCTTTGTCTTTCTCCCCGCTGTCCTGTTCCTCTGTCCTTCCACTTCATCTTTCCCAGCTCCCATTTGAGATATCTTACTTCTACCCTTAGCTGCTCTAAGCTCCTACACACTGGACAGCCCCTGTACTCCAAAACATCCCCAGTAAGACTGCTGCTCCACAACAATTACAGCATACCACCCACCTTCCACAGATCTGATGCCTCTACATGCTCCTATAACCTATTCATCCATATACTCCTGTCTCTGGCTTTTCCAAACACAATATTTGAAATATCTGTATATAACCCTGTTAGGGATATTTATAGCAACCCCCAAATTCCCTCTAACCCCCTAGATAAATATATTCTTATGCAATCCAATTATTAATGTGTACAGGAATTCATAAGTTTCCTTTGCTACACATCACCACCTCCTACTTTCCAATGCCAAGTAGAAATATGAGTGGACTCTAGAAAAAGATTTAATGCATTCCTCACCCACCTACAGTACAAGTCACATTAAACTATTTCACCAATGAGTTGATTTAACTTTGTTTTTCTCAGTTGGCAATGCATTGGCAACTCGAATTGCATTGTTTTTCAGTGTTTAACCAGCTCAAGAGTAATGTTTGTAAAATGATTTTGCCACTCAACTGGACTGCTTCAGCAGTCCAGCCACAACTCAATACAAAACTGAGTTTTAAATCTAAAGAACCAATTTGTGCAGGACTTTGTGCTAAATCCAACAACACTTTTGCAACTCAGTCGAAAATGCTAAACCAACTCATTGGAGGAACAGTTTAAATTGACTTGTACTGTACTGCTAATCAATAATTAGCTAGCAAATCTAGGACAATATGAGATGACCCTAGATATGCTTAATTTCCAGCTGCCATCCTGCTTTTCTGTTGCCCAATACAAATGTGAGTTGACCCAAAAAAGGGATTAGCTGCATCCTCTTACTCACCCTTTAGTGTTTCTAATAAGCTAGTTAAACTAGAGCAGTATGAGCTGACCATAGAAAGGGATTAACTGCATTCCCCAACCAACTATTTGTTATTAACAATTAGCTGGCTAATCTAGGACAATATGAGCTGGTCCTAGATAGGTTTGCCCTCCCCCACACACACATACATGCACACACTTTTCTAATGCTCAGTTCAAATGTGAGCTAACTCTACAAAAGGAATTAGCTGTATTCCAAAATCAACCCTTTACTATGTCCAATTAGCTAGTTACGGTAGGACAGTATGTTCTGACCCTAGAAAGGGATTAGCAGCAGTCCCCTTAATACCCTTTGCTGTGAATTAAGGAGTAATTTAGTTAGAAGCTAACACTGAACATCAAAAGAAATAATCTGCAAATGGCTACACTATGCAACTAACTAAAATTCAGATACATTTACAAACCTAAACTGCTAAAAACAGATTAAAGAGCCACTCTCTGGTATAATAAAAAGTTTAAAAACACCACTTTTATACCACTTATATTCTAACTTTATTGTTTTCTTGTTATTTGTTATTGGTTTTACTTTCCCCTGCTACTGGTCTACTAAATATTGTAAATAATGCAACAATTATTTCACTGAGTCTTTCAAAATGAATCCCACTCTTACCTGCTAACAAGAGATTGCTATTTGTGAAATCACAATCTGTTGTCATTGTGAGTACTATGATGTTATAAACAACGGCACTGTGAGGTTAACAGGGGAGAGGCAAATGTTTTCAAATATTTTCTCTGCAGGTATTTTAGATGGACTACCAAGGTGTGCTGTAAATTTTGGAAAGGAACACTGAAAATGAAGAAATATGTTCACTAGTAAATGTTAACAGCCGAAACATCCTATTTATGAAAGCGTGTGATGAAGTGTAGAGTTGCTCTTTAAGTACTAACCATTAAGAACAGTTGTAGACTAACAGCAGTCACCTTACAACATAAGGAGACAATAAGGGTACAGGAATTGGTACACTTACAGTACATTGTCAACAGGAAATATATACAACTACAAAGATATCCTTCCGAGCCATGAAGAGCAGCGTAGACAGCCAAATGGCTGCCTCATGGCTGCCTTCAGGCAGACTCCAAGTTGCCCATATGCTACAGCCCTTAAGTGATTGGACCACAGAAAAAGAGTGATAAAGTACATGTCTTAAAACTCAATTGAAAGTCCCACCCCCAGACACAAAATAGCTGACAGGAGAAAAAGGGTCAAAGTCCAAATTCATAAAGCCTGCACTCCAAACACTGAGCAGGCTTCAAGTCCATGACAGCCCAGCACCAAATGTAGATCAGCAAAACACAGGAGCCCAATGACTCTACTAGCAGTCCCAGCACAAGAAAGCTGAAGTTCTGCTGACAGGGTGAAGCAGAAAGCTTTGGCAGAATTCAAAAGCTGCCCCTACAGTTTATAGTCCTGCCCGCTAGACACAAAATGTGCTCCAATTGGCTGACAGTAGCAAAATGGGCAGAGTCCAAAATCAGGAAGCCTACACTCCAAACACTGAGCAGGCTGCAAAACTGTGACAGCCTTGCATCAAATGTGGAGTAGCTGGAAGAGTGATTAGCTGGTATGCCAAGTTCCATTTCAGCCTGGTCTGTGGGTGTGGAGACAGGTCTTTGTCTCTGTAGTTCCCTCATAATTTTTGGCCAGTGCTTTCCCAAGAAATCCACAGGAACTCCTGGGGAGGTGAAATGCAGAGGGACACCATTGTGCAAGTGTGCATTGTAGCTGGGTATCTCAGAGAGAACAGGAGGCCAATCTTGTGCATGATGTGGCTGGCCTCAGTGAATGCCTGTCACTTGCTGGAAAGATCTTTCGAAAAGTCTTGGTAGATGTGGATATGGCAGTTGTGCCAGCGGAGTTTCCCAAGTGTCCCCAAATGACTCTGGACCACCTGCTTAGTAACAAAGCTGAGGAATCTGTTAAATATCAATCTAGGGTGTTCGCCTTCTTTGGGGAGGGGGTCAGGGCCAGCATGGTCCATTCGATGTCAAATCTTTGTTCCCCTACCAGTAGAGCATGGTGTAGAAAAGCCACTGTGTCTTTAAGCTCTACTCCTTCTGGAAAACCTCTAAGCCACAGACTGTTGCGGTGACCTTGGCTTTCCAGGTCCTCCATCTTGTTCAACAGTGATTGAGTGAGGCAGCATTGTTCATAAACCATAGCCTGGAGTTCACTGATGGTGGTTTCATGCCCTATAGTGCACATTTTATCCTGCACCAGCCTGGCATCAATTTGTGTAACCACCTGGGATGTACCAAGTGAGATTTATTTTACCTCAGACATCTCTGCTAGCAGTCAAGGGAACATTTGCTGGAGGGTCTCTGGATCAAAAGATGGGTTCCTGCCAGATGCCATTTTCACCAGTTACTGATCAGGAAAACTTTTTGGGCTTACCAGTGTGGGGAAATGTAATTTCAGATGATCGACTAGAGAAAAAAAAGTTATCAGCTTGAAGTGTGCCTGATGTGCTCTCTGGAGATGCGTGTTCAAGTGTAACCAGGTAAGATTTTCTAGCATATGGACAAAGGAGAGTCACTGATGGGTACGGAGTAAAAGGATTAGGCTGCCATTTTCCTGCAGGTCAAGCCATGCACCTCTGTTAGTTTTTCTTATACATTATTAAGAGATATCATGTACACTTTCTACAATATAGGTTGCCCAGTAATTCTGTGACTCCTGTTTCTGATTTCTCTGGCTCAGAACTGCAATTTCTGGGCCCCTAGATTATAACATTATTGGATTCTGGGGTTGTTAATATGGCAGGCCACACCCAAAGAGAATTTGATGATGCAAATAAAGTGATGTTTTATGCATGATACTGAACCGAGAAAGCATAGCCTCTAAGTTTAAAAGGGAAATGGTAACTTCTGTATTGCATCCTATTATGTCTGGGTTTTACTTTGCTCCTGTGGTCTTACTATATACTTATTTTTCATTTCCAGCTGCTCAGGAACATATAAAATAACATTACTTTGTGTACAGATAGCAGTTTGAGACTTACCGTTCGTCACTTGTTTTAACTTCAGGGCTGGATTTTCAAAGGCCTTCGATTGCCACAAGCTCTGGGTACATCAGAGAGATGGTGTACCAGATTTGTGGTGATCTAACGGGGTTTTCCATCCTGTGCAGCAACTGACGCAAGTTAAACCACCTTTTAGTGATCTAGCACCCATCATTCTTGGGTACCATTTTTACAGAGCTTGCACCACAGATTTGGTGCAAGTAGCCATAAATTGTTAAAACTGTCACAACTGCACCTGATCTTTGAAAACTACACTGTTGCAGTGAAAGAGATTGGTACACTGACAATGTCAAAGTTCTGTGCAGAGGGCTTGGCACAAGCCCTGTGCCAACCCTTAAAAATCGAGCCCCATAGCTTTCTAATTTTTCCAGTATGTCATGCTAATGTAGCACATATACTGTAGGATCCCTCCTCGTTTTGCTTAAGTTCTATCAAGAGTGCTGTAATAATGTTCTGAATACAGTGACTTTGTCATCTTCTTTGGGGGTTACCACAGATTAGGAGGACACTATGTTTCTCCGTTTAACTGAGGATACTTACTTAGGTTTGTGTTGGACTATTTTGTTGGCCCAGGTCATCCCCATAATCCTATACTTAGCAGAATATGGTATATATGTAAACCTGTATGACCTACGGTCCCTTACATGGACTATTGTGATGTCATTAGTTAGCCGTTGTTGTATTGTGAAGTCGTTAGTTAGTGTTAGTGGGGAAGTATTGTATGTCTAGTTAGGTTAGTTAGGATGTACTGTATTATGTATACCTTTTTTTTTGCCTTATTATCTAGTATGATTATGCTAAGAAATGCTGTATTAGAAATGAGACCATTCCGCCAAGGTAATTATTGTCTGTCTAGCAGACCCAAGGGAAAGTAACTAATCATGTTTTATGCACTATATTTTTGGTCTACAGCACCACTTGCTGCTATAAGAATATAACCATAATTATTAGTATATTTCTACCAAAAGGTATAACACTATATCATGCTTAAGATGTATTTGTAATCCTGGAGCACCCCTCTACTAAGTGCACACTGTCTGATTCAGCACTTTATAGTGATAACTCAGCTATATTTGTGACTGTACCGTTGTTCTTATGATACAACAATAATGTTACGTGGAATGTGTTGGTTTTACCATGCTGCTGCAACAGCTGTCATGGAGACATCCCTGACAGCAACAGCCGCAGTGCCAATTGTCAGCATTGCAATGTTAGGGATGCCTCTGTGTATCCATCAGGGGGCTGCGCCTCCTCAACCCCCATGTGGAGTGCTCCACTCCCCCCACACTACCCGGTCTCTAGAATTCCAACTTTGAGTTGGAGTTGGACTTGGGGAGGGGGTGAAACACCCAGTGAGGCAATCTCAGTCACTGCACAGATCATCACAGCTACCTGCTGATTTTGCCCGATTCCTGTCGCTGTGATGGTCTTCATGGTATCGGAGTCACTGTGGTGACAGTATACTGAATGGATTATGTAGAATGTTCCAGCCAAAAGGGCAAATTAGATAATAGTTAGCTGTCTACCAAATTAGTCAATCAGGATAATGCAGAATACATACTTTGCATGTAAATGAGCACATTGCTACTGCACCGGGACTAGATGTTATCACACTATAAGAATAATGTAATATGGAAAGCCCCCTGAGAATGTAGATTTCCTGTACACGCTGCAGTGTGGAGAGTACTGTGCTCCCAGTATGTATATTTTGTATGTGCTGTCCTCTTGGTCTTACTTCTAATAAACCCTTCATTTGCTACGCTGTTTTACATCTGTCATTTACCCTCTGGATAGAACTTGCTGGATACCTTTCAGAATTCTGCAATTTTTCTGACCATTTGCTTAATACAGTAGCAGACAAAAAGCAAGATTTACTCACTATCTCAGCAGCTACAGTGCATAAGGCTCCCTATTTCGCTATGAGAGAAGTAGCCCACTTAACTGGATCTGTAGCTCAAGCCTATCTGGCTCAGGGTACAGTTTAGCTCTTAGCTTTAATTAGTAGCTCAGACCATGACTCACCTGCAAAAAGGACTCAAAAATGAAATCTCTAGTTTCAATTTCCACATTTTTTTTGTGCCTCCATGCCCACCTCCACTCTTCTCCTTTGGGCCGCTGATGCCACCCTGCTACCCACCAGACTCATCCTTACATCTCCAGCATCCACCAAAAAGTCCTCCTGTAGCCTTCTGTACCTGGATTGGCTTGTCCCTATTGGGTGCCTTCTCTGTTGGTCATTTAGGGGGAAAGACACCTAGAGCCTCTTGCCTGCCTCTAATTGGCTGTCTTGTCCCTGCTGGGGGGCTTCCCCAACAAATAGAGGAGGAATGAATGAGCTGGGCAGAGGATGAGGGGCAATGTGGTGCTGGTAGACTGGGGGTCAGTTAGCGTGGGAGGGGCAGTATACTGTTAGAATGGCAACTGAATGTTGTCACCATAATTATAGCACCACAACAAGGGTGACAGTGAAAGGGGCTATCTGGATTTTAGATCACCCCTCACTTCTGTGGCCCTTTGACCCCTCCCCCTCTGTTTCTGCCTCTTTCAGGGTAGGCATGCCTCGGAGGGGATAGAAACTGTGTGGGGCAAAGGGCAACAGGTGTGAGGGGGAGATCTAAAATCAGTATCGCTCTATTCACTGTCGCCCTTGTTGAAGTGCTGTAATTGTGGCGACGAAAATCAATTGCCTTCCTAATGGTATACCCTGGCTGAGGTATTTAGAAGATGTTCTGTGCCAATGGCTGCCACTCTCACTGCACTTGTTATATACAGGTTATATTTAGTTTTGGGGGGTGCTTTGGCACTGTAACTCCTGGGAAACATAATATCTGGCTCTGTAATGCCGGTCGGCATGTTGCCGATGCCGTAATCAGCGTAAACAAAATGTCTGTTGCTATGACATGGGTGAACCAGGAGGGACTACATGGCTGTCATCTGGCATGCATTGGTACGGCAGCCTTTCCTCCTTTTTTGCCCTGCCCCAACCCATAAGGATGTGCATGCTGTGGCTGACCTGAAGAGGGGGTACTTGACTAAACAAGTACACCCACGCCATCAGTGTCATCACCACATGCCTCCACCAGAGTTGCTGCAGAGTGATGTAGCATCCAGCCTCCCTCCAGAAGGAGAGCATCCATCAGATGCTCTAGATCCTCCCTGTCTGCCTCTGCACCTAATGCCTCGGGCTCGGGGCACAAACCCAGGTCACCAGCATGTCAGAGCGATCCCCCTTCACTCAGCACCATGGAGCCAGCTATCAAAATGTTAAAACATTGCTAACCACACAGTATAAATGTTATAGATAATAATATTACATCTTTGCCTTAACTTTTGACTAGTACTTACAACTAATTTATGTAAGTTTACCCATTTTGTGTTTAATGTTTTTATGCTATGTTTTATTTATTTGGATGCAATTGTAAATAGAGTTTACTCTCAGTTTGCCTTTTTTTTAAATTTAACTCAAACATTTTTGGGGGCCTGGTGCCAGTGACCACCAGCCCCGACACTCAACCTGCGTCTGCCTCCCCTGGGACTTGCCTCAAGAGTCCCCTGGATTCTTCCACCGCTGTGGGACCAGATGGAAGTTGTTCTGAGTAGCAGAGTGTGCTGGGTGATAGACTGGGCATCATACTCTGACCTCCAAGCGTTTTCTTGTTTCAGGTTCCCCCATCCGATGGCATTCAATGACACAGGGATTCCATGTGATATGAGCAAAGGCATTCGGGCGATGGCATTTGGGTGAGGGCAAAAAGGCGAGGATGCAAATGGTGACTGAGATTTAACAGCAATCGCTGAAAGAGCGACAACACTGCTTTGCCCCCCTGCACCCACCTTCTATAGATAATCTACTTGGGGGGAACAAAAATTGGGGAGTGAGGATGCAAGCTGAAGGTCACCATTTCAGTGAGCACTTATTCCCAGTCACCCTTTTGCTGTCGCCAGTAATGCATCACCGTAATTACATTCACCCATATTTTTTTGTTCATGTCACGGGATAGTGACACAGTTGTGCATGCATGTAGAGGCACGCATGCACCAGGCCTCTGCCACTGGATATATCCTCTGCTGAGCTGTGCCTAGTGCCCTGCCACCACACTTCAATGTGGTGGCAGTCTCAGAGTGGTGTTACTAAACCCCCTCCAAAGGAGAGGAGAGGAGAGGAGAGGAAAGCAGCCCTCTAAATGCTCAATCCTCTTCCACCCTAGCTGACCCTCAGTGGCCACAAGTTGCTACTGAGCTCAAGTCGCTGGTGTGGCAAAAGTTAAGGCACCAGCACCGCAGTCCTCCATACTGCCAGGCCAGCAATCGATTTGCTTTCCATAAATACATTGAAACTTTATTTATAAGAAGTTTAAAAAAGAACAGCTAGCAGCACCTAAGTTTAATACAGGGAACTTTGATGCCAAATGCAATCATCTCTGTAAACCAAGACCTGTTTACTGTACTTTGGTGGATGAATAATGTGTAGGATGCATTTTTTTTACTTAACAAGGGACCCTTCTAATCTAAACTTGTCTACAGATATGTCCACCCAGAGCTGGAATACAGTGTGTTCAGATACCATTATATGTGAGAGTTGGTATTTGGAAGAAAAAGACTGCATATTTATTGTCTTGAACACAAGCCTTTTGTAATTCAACAATTACTTTCCATATTTGTTTGCAAGTGTTAACACTTTGGAGGGAGCATAGCTGAGGACATGATAAGGAGGTGTGCAAAGGCCAGTAAACAGAGGACAAAGTTAGAAAGGGTCTCATGTTCCTAAAGGTAAACAAGTCCCTGGGTCAATATGGCATGCACCCCAGGGTGTTTAGGGAACAAGTGGTGGAAGTGGTCAGTCCACTGTCAGATCTGTTCAATAATTCTTTAGATTTAAGGTGGTACCACAGAAGTGCACGAGACTTGGCCTTGAAATGATGCTGGGAACTACAGGCCAGTCAGACTGACCTCCACTGTGGGTAAACTGATGAAGGCCATTCTAACAGAAAAGCTACTTGGGAACCTCGAAGCAAATGGGCTACAGAATGATAGACAACATAGGCTCATATCAGGGAGATCCTATCAAATCAACACAATCAACTTCTTTGACTGGCTAATGAAGGCATCAGACAAGGGCCAGGCGGTTGACATTCTATATTTGGATTTCAGAAAGGCCTTTATCTTGGTACCCCACAATAAGTTGATCAGAATGTTTGAGGACCTAGGAGCAGGGAGCACACTAACCAGGTTGGTGATGAACTGGCTCTATGGCAGGACCCAGAGAGTGTTGATAGGGGATATTCTCAGATATGAGAGAAGTTACCTGATGGGTCCCCCAGTGGTCAGTACTCAACACAGTGTTGTTCAATTTGTTCACTAATGACACTGGCAATGCTGTTAAAAGAAAGATATGTCTCTTTGCGGATGTCAACAAGCTCTGTGGGAGAGTGGATACAGATGAAGGGGAATAAGGTCTAAATGAGGACATAGCGAAGCTGGAGAGATGCTCAGATATCTGGCAGCTCGGGTTCAATGCTAAGAAGTGCATGGTCATACACATAGGAAGAAAGACTATGAAAGCCAAGTGTAGCCAGGAGGAGAGGGTTAAGGTCACTGTGTTAGAGGAAGAAAAGGATATATGGATAGCCATTACCAGCAACCTAAAGCAGACTAGGCAGTGTAGAATAGCAGCAGCCAAGGCTAACTGAATGTTGGGTTGTATTGTTAGAAAGCTCACAAGCAGAAGGAAGGGGGCTATTCTGCCACTGAACAGATCATTGGTGCATCCTCATTGTCCTGTTTAATGGTGTGCAATACTGGAGTCCTTATGCATCAACTAGCTTGAGGCAGTGCAGAGGAAGGTGAAAAAGATTGTTCAAGGACAGCAAGATAGATCGTTTGAGTTTAGACTGAGAGAATTCAATATGTACTCCCTCCAGGAGAAAAGGGAGAGAGGGGACATGATTGAGACCTTTAAGTACCTAAAAGGTAGAACCAAGGTGGATATTGATGAACTTTGTTGTCTTAATGAGAAAAATACCACAAGGGGGCACTGTTACAAACAGGTGGTGAAAAGGTTCAGGAAGGTCAGAAGACATTTGTTTACAGAGCAGGTGGTGTCAGGATGTAATATGCTCCCATCTGAGTTTGTCAATCAGAAGGAGGTGGGATGGTATTCAAATGAGGGTGGGGCAGGACGAATGGAGAGGGTTAAAGTTGGCGTGAGTGGTGCACACTGAAGATCGCCCCCTTCCTCCAGAGGGTCCGTATGGCTCCCGAAGAGCCCAGAGGGTCATGAGGGCTGATGTACGAGTGGCCCTCCCCCACAGCAACAAAATCACACCCTTTCTCCAGAGGGTCCATCCGGCTTCCCGAGAGCCCTGAGGGTCATGAGGACTGGTGTACAAGCAGCCCTCCCTAACAGCAACAAGACCGCCCCCTTCCTCCAGAGGGTCCGTCTGGCTCCCTGAGAGCCCCGAGGGTCATGAAGGCTGGTGTATGAGCGGCACTCCCCCACAGCAACAAGATTGACCCCTTCCTCCAGAGGGTCGTCCGGCTCCCCAAGAGCCCCAAGGGTCGTGAGGGATGGTGTACGAGCGGCCCTCCCCCACAGTAACAAGGTACGAACTCCCTGCCATTTAAACACGCACAGCACAGTCAGCAAGCAGATTCTGGCACCTTTTTCAAAAGAAATTACTTTGTGTTGGCCTACAAGTTACCCCGCTGACACTCTGCGTTGGCTGCCCTGTCGCCCCCACCACTACCCTTGGTCGTCTCTGAACTTTATACCATCAATCATGTGTCAGGTAAAATCCTACCAGGTAACTTTCCCATCTGCAGGCTACCTGCTCTTGCCTCTAGTGGCCGCCTATCTTCCAAATCCTTGCTACAACAGCTGAGCTCCTGCCCAGTTACGAACTAGCTCTCTCCCCTAGTGGCCAATTACCCACATTACTGCTTTTTTCTAATTCAGTTCCTCAATCAGCAACTACACTCAAAAAAATAAAATGCAGAAGCTTCTGCTGAGCTGTTTTCTCCTTCTGGTTGTAATTTCTCACTCCCACCTTCCCATCTCAATTACCCTCACCTTAGGGTGCACCCCACACCCCCAAACAAACCTCCACTCACCAAATCCTGCAGGACCCTCTCACTCCTATCCCTATACACCCCATCCAAATGCTTAACCTGCAACTCTCTCCCCTCCCTTTATCCTCTGCTCTCCTCCCCACAGTCCACCCCTTATTACCCACCCCCACCCACCCTTCTCTGCTCCACTCCAACCTCCTCAACCTGGAGGCTCTAAACCAATGCCTTAACCTCCACGATCCACCCTCTAAGTGCTGCTCAGGTGCATCCAAACACTCTCCGCTTTGCATATATTCCTCTGTCCTCTTACTTCTAGCTGGTGACATACATCCCAACCCCGGCCCTTCTATGCCTAGGCTTTCCTCCACCTCTTCCTCCTCCTCTACCAGATCGCCCCCTTCCCTAGCCAATAACTCACTCCCCAAGGGCCTCCGCATTTTCCACCTCAACACCAGGAGTCTTCTCCCCAAAATGGATTCACTATTAGTCTGGGTCACCCTGTACAACCCTGATATACTCTGCATTACGGAATCCTGACTAACATCTAAGATCCCAAATTCCTCCCTTGCCATTCCTGACTACAACTTATTCTGTCAGGACCGAGGAAAGCGAGGTGGGGGTGTGGCACTATACGATAGGCATGCCTTCTCATACTCCATCATCCTCTACGAATCCTGCCCAGCTTCCCACGAATTAATCATGGCGCACCTCTCCTTCCCCTCCTCCACTCCCCGCTGCATTGGGGCCCTATATGCCCCACCAAAGGCCTTGCCTGACTCTGTCATCAAGGCCATCTCTGCAATCTCCACCAAAACATCCACTGGTGAGCTCGTGCAACTTGGCAATTTCAATCTTGACTGGCTCTCCCCCTCTGCTAAACCCTCCATCCTAAGGATCTAATCCCTAAACCTTTCACAGCTAATCCAAGAACCCACTCGCCTAAACCACCGGTTCCAAAACCACACCCTTCTGGATTGGATTCTATCTTCCCATCCCCACCGTATCTCCGCATCAGGTGTTTTCTCCAATGCCCTTAGTGACCACTGTATCACTTATTGCATCTGTAAAATCCACTCGCCACTCTCCTCCCCAAAATACATCTGGTCCCACTGCCTTCGCAACCTTCATGTCCCTGCCTTACTCCAAGACCTAACCCATGCAGACTGGCTATCTGTCCTGTCCTCATCTGATGTGGACATCACCCTATCCCATTTCTGCAGCACTTTCCAAAGAATATGGGACATGCATGCTCCCCTAAGGAAAGTAAGGGTGAAATGCCTCCACCACCCCTGGATCACAGCTGACCTTATCGCCTTGTGTCGCTCCAAGGACAAAGCGTGGCGACTCTATAAAGCCTCACACTCAGCTAGCTACCTTCAATTCTATAAGAACCTCAGAAATAAATGCACAAGGCCACCCGGCAATCAAAACCTTCCTAATTTATAGCACAGTTCTCTCAAGCCCACAACACCAATGCATCCTTCTGGAAGCTGATCAACTCCCTCCTTGACCCCCCCCCCACTAAACAGGCTTTCCCGAGCCTTACCATGGATGGCAAAACAGTCTTAGATCCTGCCTCCCTGGCTGAGCTACTCAACAAGTTCTTTATCTCCAGTGCCTTACCCAACTCCACCCCTCCTTCCCCCAACCTGCATTATCAATCTTCCCCTGACCTCGGCTTCCTCTTCCCTCCCATCACACCTCAGGAGGTTCTCAAAGCACTCTACTCCCTTGACGCATCCAAATCTAACCCTGACAGAATCCACCCCAAAATGCTCTGTATCTCTGCTGTAGCCATTATCGCTCCCCTGACTCAAATACTGAACCTATCCATAATCACAGCTATAGCCCCTAATGCTTGGAAATCAGCCAAACTCATCCCTCTTCACAAAGGCACTGACCCTTCCCAGCCAGGACACTATAGGCCCATCTCGATCCTCCCCTCCCTTGCCAAAGTCCAGAAGTCCCTCATACTGTCCAAACTGTCTGACTTTCTCTCTTCCAACAACTACCTATCACCAATCCAGTCTGGGTTCCGTAAACAGCACTCCACTGTCACCACCCTCCTAAGTGTAACCGATTTGTTCCTCACAGCCATGGACAGAAGCCAAGTCACCGCAGCCATTTTCATTGACCTAGCTAAAGCTTTTGACTCCATCTCCCACCCACTACTACTCAGCAAACTTAGCTCTTTCGGCATCGTCCAACCTGCCATTGCATGGTTCCACTTGTACCTCCATAAAAGGCAACAATCAGTCCATGTGGGCGACACTCTCTCCTCTCCCCTCTACATCTTATCTGGTGTTCCCCAAGGCTCCATTCTTGGCCCTCTCCTCTTCTCTCTCTCTCTCTCTCTTCATAAATGACCTCCCCTCTTACTGCCTAGCCTCTAACATGCATCTCTACGCAGATGAAACTATCATCTTTGCCTCGCGCCCCTCCTACGACAGCCTCTTCCTCACTCTACAAAACAATTTTGACGGAGTCCAGTCCTGGTTCCTTGAAAACCTGCTCACTCTAATTACAAAAAAAATGGTCACAATGATCTTTGGCTCCAGACAGAAGCCTGCCTCTCTCTCAGCCCCCACAGTAATCACCACCAGAGATGACTCTCCCCTGGAGCACGTCTCAGCCTTCAAATACCTGGGAGTTTGGTTGGACAGCCACCTAAATTTCTCCACTTACATCGAGGCGATCTGCACCAAACTCTGGCCCAAACTTGCCATCCTCTATCATCACAAAGTGAGCCTGCCTATCCCCACCCAGTGTGAGCTGGTTCGTAAATCAGTCTTACCAGTCATTGACTATGCCGACATAGTCTATGGCACGGCCCCATCCACCTCTTTTTCCAGCCTTGACATCCTTCTCAATTCCTTCTGCCGCTTCACAACTGCCTTGCACCCACTCACTCAACGCTGCTGGATCTATGCTCCCCTATCCCTGGCTCTGCTCTCCCATAGGCATACCACTCATAACACATCCTTTTTAGCTAAATACTGGTACCATGGAACTTGTTACGACTGTTTCCTTTTGCACGTGTCATATTTATATGCTGCTAAACTCTGTAACCAATCCATTTGTCTACAATACCTGAATCTGCACCTTATAATGCAATCAATGTAACCTGTTCCCTGGATCCATGTATGCCTGGATCCATGTATGCCTGCATCTTTATGCATTTGTTCTCTTATATTATGTATTTTGTATATTATGTATTTTGTACATGTATTATCTTCTCTTCTCTTGACGAGGTACCTTTGGAAATGAGCCTCTGGCTCAAAGGTTGTAAACTGATTGCAATATAAATAAATAAATAAATAAAATAAATAAGGATCCCTCCCCCCTACCTCACCTCACTCCTCACCCCAACCTCCTCCCTAAGCTACCCTCTCCACCACAGGGACTCTCACTCTTTCCACCTCCCTCGCCCTCGCTCTCCTACCGGTCAAGCTGCCTTTTTGTACCACCTCCCCCTTCTCTGGAACAACCTCCCCCCCATCCTTCACCTGGCCCCTTCTCATTCTGCCTTTACTCGACTCCTCAAGCTTCAACCTGCCCCGCACTGCCCTAAATGTTGTAATGGTCCCACCACATAACCTGTGCACCACCCAGTCCCCACCAACCTACCCCAGCCACCTAGTCCTAGCTGACCTCATCTCCCTTCTCCCTCTCCACACACAATTGTTTTGCTATCTTACCACTAAACCAGTGTATTTTATTGCTGTAAAATGTTCTGCAATGCTATCTGTTTTCTTCAATCCATTGTTACTCTCTGTACAAATGTAAATGTTCTACAAACTGTCTGTATACTTTCAAGCTATTGTTTACTGTCTGTACAAACTGTACCCGGGTCGCACCTGGAAACGAGCCTCGGCTCATTGCGCCTTTCCCAGTTATCAAATTTTAAATAAAAAAAAAAAAATTAGATCAGGGGCTCCACAAGTGAGCAAACTTGATAGGCCAAATGGCATTCTTCTGCTAACTGTATGTTTGTACGTAACACAACAGCTGTGGCTTATAACAACCAGATCAGGCACTTTGAATCTTCCCAGTTTAATGATGTTGCTTAAATACTGTATTTTGGCAGTGGACTGTCCAGAGAGAGAGAAGGTAATAGGGGGTTTTGCTACACAGAGTTCACTCTGAGGAAGGGAGGGTGACCAGCGGGTTACTTGGGGATCAGTGCTGTGACAGGTCCTCTTTAATATCTTCATAGGTGACATTGCAGAGAAACTGGAATGGAAGGACAGCCTTTTTGCAAATGACACCAGAATCTGCCACAGGGTGGATGCTCCAGGGGGACTGAAAGGATGGGCAGTGATTTGAGAAAACTTGAGGAGTGGTCAAGGGTATGGGAGCTGAGTTTCAATGTGAAAAAGTGTTAAATAATGCACTAAGGGAACAGAAACCTGAGGGCGAAGTACAAAATGGGTGGTGTGGTATTGATGACCATCAAGCAGGTAAAAGACCTAGAGGTAGTCATAGCGAGGGACCTATAGGTGGCCAAGAAGTGTGACAAGGCAGTTGGGAGGACTAGTGGATTTCTGAGGTCCCTAGGGAGAGGTATCATCAGCAGAAAGAGGGAGGTGGCGTTGCCTCTGTATAGATCACTGGTAAGACCCCATCTTAAGTACTGTGTCCAATTCTGGAGACCACGTTTCTGGAAGGACATAGAGTGGAGGTGATCAAGAGGAGGGCAACTAAAATAGTGCAAGCTCTGGACCAAAAGCCCTATGGTGGGAGACTAAAATACCTAAATATGTACACTCTGAATGAGAGGAGGAAAGGGATATGATATACACCTGTAAATACCTTATGGGGTAAACAAGGTTCAGGAGGGAAGTATTTTTCAGAAAAAAACTGGAGCTCAAAAACAAGGGGACGTGCTATGAAGCTGGAGGGGGTAGACTCAGAAGAGATATGAGAAAGTATTAATTCACAGAAAGAGTGGTTGATTCCTGGAACAGCGATACTGCAGAGGTGGTGGGGGCAAAGACAGTGGCTGGATTCAAGAATGCATGGGATAGCATAAGGGTATCTTAATAGAAAGGAAGGAGGGGAGAGAGAAAGAGCCAGAGATCGATTTGGTTCTGCGGTGATACTGTCGTTAGGGAAAAATGGGCAGCCTGGGTGGGCCAAGCAGTCCTTATCTGCTGACAAACTCTATGTTTGTATGTTTCTATGTTACTGTGTTTTTTAGAACTGTATATCAGTAACTTATATACAGTACCAGGCCTACAAAGATTGCCGTCCATTCTTGCCAACTACAAACTATGGTCCAATACTCAAAGCACTGCTTAGATCTGTGCAAACTGTAGCAAAGAGCAGCTTGCTCCACACACTGGTGTACCAGGGACCCTGCACCTGATTCTCAAATTGGGGGATTCCTAGTGCCAGACTACAGCAGCTTGCATCAAAGACTCCTGTACATCAAAAGAAAGGCATGTGGAAGAGGAATGCTGCAAGCTGTGGCACAGTCTTGCAGCAATGCCAGCACCAGCAGATGTGTTGCCAACAGTACAGGGCCAATGTCTACTGCATTATTCTGGCCCCACCACTGCAGCAATGCAGTCCACCACTGCTGTCACCCCTGGCTGGTATGCTGGAGTACATCTCTGCCCCCTGCAGCAAGGCAGGCAGATGCCATGCATGCCCTGCAAGTGAGCCTGGCATAACAGGGGCACATCCCTTGACAGCATGCCATACCATCAGCTGTGCAGCCTGTCCACGGTCCATGCCTGACAGCAGTCCACCATCATCAGTGCAGGTAGGCAGCCCTGCATTCGGTGGACCCTCAGTCCCACCTGTGTGGGCTTTGGTGTGATGCCCTATGCACAGAGCCCCGTAAAATTATTTTTATTTTTTATAACTTTTCTTTTTATTCTTCTGGAATTTCTTTTCATTAGTTTTTATTCATTGAACGTTTTGTTTTGTTTCTTGTTATCACATTTTACATACATAAAATACCTAAAAATTACCTTATTCGCACTAGAAATCACATTCCTAGTAGACTGCATTGTATAAAGCAGCATTATGCTATGGTTATGAAAGGTTCTGTGAATCACACAGTTCTGCTTCTGATTCCTTGAAGACCATCTCTGTGGTAACAACGGAGCCTATACAACAACTGCTGCAAGCACTTATTTAGTTTTTGCCCAAAAAATATGCAATTTTTTTTTTTATTTTTTCATGTGTTTTTTTCGTTGTATTTCTTTTTATACCTTGAATTTCTTGTTATTTCTTGACATAAAAAATAAAGTACAAGTCACATTAAACTGTTCCATCAATAAGCTGGTATAGCATTGTTTTTTCGAGTTGGCAATGCATTGCCAACATATATTGCATTACTTTTAAATGCTTAACCAGCTGAAGAGCAATGTTTGTAGAATGTTTTTGCAACTCATTTAGAATGCATCTGCAGTTCAGTCACAGTGCAATGCAAAGCTGCATTTTAACTCTTAAGAAACAGTTTGTGCAAGACTTTGTGCTGAATCTAGCAACATGTATGCAACTCAGTCAGAAATGCTACAGCTACTTATTGAAGGAACAGTATAATGTGACTTGTACTGTACATTAGTTGCCGTATTGGTCCTTGTAAGAAAAGATCTAGAAGCAAATAGTTTGATACCTTTTATTGGACCCACAAAGATGTCACAAAAAGAAAACCATGTCTAAGCTTTCAGATATGCCAATATGGTCATACGTCTAGGAGGAAGGACTTGGTTGGTCCAAAAGCTTAGACATTGTTTTCTTTTTGTAACATCTATGTTGGTCCAATAAAAGGTATTGAACCATTTGCTTCTGCATTTGTTATTTCTTATTTAAGAAAAACATGGGTCTCTACCTATGCACCACCATGGGGTTCCAGTGCATTGCCAGATCACCAGACTCACCAATGAGACTGCATTAGATGCCCCTGTATGGCTGTGGGGTAGTGCCACTGCTGCTCCCTGGAGGGGTCCACTGGTGGAACCACTTTTGTCGCAGGGGGCATTAGACAAGCTCAGGGATGCTCTAACTCTGGGTTGGCACTGCTGACTTTGGCACCTTGCAGAGTCCCACATTAGGAGATGTGGCAGCCAATATCTGGTGCATGGCCCTGTGTGCTATGGCACACTCCTGTGTTTAGCATTGGACTGGCAGAGGGCCAGTCCAGTGTAAGAGCCCCTGACTTTGATGCAGCCTGCATTTGAGAATCAGGATTACAGGAACATTTGTTGCAAGGTGCCTTTTGCATTGTTTCTTTTGGTGCAAGTACCCTGTGTCAATCAGGGAGCTTTGAGAATTGGGCCCTATGTCTCATTACAAGAAGGTTTGTCTCTAAAAAGACAGACCCCATTGTTATAGGCCTGGAAGCCTAGAAGGAGGAACAGAGAGTGGGGAGGGGAGGGAGAACTGGGAACCAATGGGCGGATTTTGAAAGTGGTCATGCGGAGGGCCAGGGAAAGGAAGGGGGGGGCCTGCCCAGAGAGGGTGACCTCACAATATGGGATGAGGCATTAAGAAAAGGGAACCAGGGATAGGTGGTAGAGAGAGAGAGAGAGAGAGAGAGAGAGAGAAAGAGAGCAAAGGGGTGGGTGCAAAAGGAGGGATATAATCGGTTGCACAAGGAAGCTCTCCCTTACTTCTGCTAGGCAACATTTTGATTTTGTTTAGCACATCAGTCGGAGGAGTTCCTGAGGTTTGATGCAGTTTTAAAGGGTAAGGTTTGTTGTTAGCGGAATTGAATTTGTTGATAAATATATCTGGAGATTAACAAGACAACTTTAATTAGTAAGTATGGTCAGTTAATTTCCAAAGAATTTGTGTTCATAAGTAAGGATTACATGCCCAGGCAGGCTGCAGTTACATAGATAAGCACAGTGTAATAATGCCAGATTGGTTTAAGGCCTTCATTGTGTAGGAAATGTACTAGTTTAAAAATGTGTAACTGCGTTTTGTCACGCTTACAAAGAATCATCTAAAATGCTGTATGGATCATCCTGTCGGGGTAGTAAATACTGATTGTTAGAAACAAAAGTGGTTGCAAAAGCCATTTTAATGCGCACCGGACACAGATTTTATAGTAGCAATTCCTGGGTAAAAGCAATCAGTTGTTCAGTAGGCCAGCTGTGCTACAGTCACCAGAAGGAGGGCAGTGGCTTCTTGGGAGCAAAGATTTGGGCTAGGGAAGTAAACTACGGCAGCTACAGGAGTGTCACAGCACTACAGGTGGCAGGAGACCTCCTTAGAGAGAACAGGAATGGGGTCCCGGGAAGCTGTGGGGGCTGCAGAGGTTTGGAAAACCCTGGTGCGGCAGAGGGTTTAGTTTGAAATTGGGAGAGCGGGGGGGGGAGCAGGAACAGGTGAGCAGACCAGGGAAGGGCCCTGCTTGGAAGTGAGGGGAACGGAAAAAGGCGTTTTGTCTTCGCTTTCAGCGTCGGTTGTTTAAAAAAAAAATTGGGGGGTGGCAAGGTTTAGGATTCGAGGGAGTGTGGTTGAGCATTGCAGGGGACAGGAGCCAACGAAAGCAGAGGTACTCGGTACAGGAGCGAGCAGCAAGACTGGGGTTGGGGACACTTGCAGTTTACTGCAAGGCGAATGGGCTGGGGGAGAGGCGGGCATGGCGGGCGCAGGGCTGTAGGCCTGAACAAGAGTGAAATTGACCATGTGGAGGTGGCCATTTAAAGATCAGGGCCACGTGGAAGCCCGCCATGTTGGAAGCAGGCGAACGAGTGCCAGACGCCATTTTGGGATAACAGGTGGTCACATCAGTTGCTCGTTACTTGGGAGGGTGGAGCAGCAACCACTTCAGATGCACCACCAATTGGCATAGGGCATTATTTGGCACTTCTGGCATTATAATATCAGGATTGCAGAAAAACAGACTCACTTGTGGCCTATGCGGAGCAATACAACTAATGGGTTAATGGCTCCAAAGGCAAGTAATTGTGTTGATTTAAAGCAAATTAAGCTGGAAACTGGTGGTAAGAATATACAACAAATAAATCTTATGTCTATTTAGGTCTATCCACTTATAATAATGGTACTTGGCCGAAGCCCACTAAAGTTTAAAAGCAGCAACTTGAAAAAACTTGGGGCTCACTATAAAATGTCATATACATACAATGTTAATGTGTTAAAAGGTTATTGACCAGCACATGGCTGTTTGGGGGATAAAAAAAGGGGATTAACCACATAGGAAGAAAATAAATCATTAGGTGTAGTAGGATAAGACACTGTGAGGGGAAGGAGGTACTGTTTGAGCAGAATGCAATACCTTAGAATTCTCAGGTAAACTGATTGGATGAAGGAAGAGGTGATGATCATCCTTGGAATTAAAAGTTTTAAAATAAATAAATAAATAAATAAAATAAATAAAGTAAAATAAAAATCTCTAAGCTTGGAGAGAACCAGTCAGACGGTATGAGCATGGGCATAGGCAAGCACACTCCATGCGCTCCATGGTGGGCAATTTTAATTAAAGAGGATAGAAATAGGCTCTGAGCTGCTTCCTTTTTCCAGGAAAACCAAAAAAGAAAATAATGAAGCTTTCTGTAATGTTATTCATAGGAGTCAAAACTAGAAAGACTGGTCACTACTACTCTTTGCATCCCAAGGACAATACAACTTTACAGGCTCTGGGCTGGTATGTGGGTGTCTTAGGAAACAAGGCATGGCAGTTGTATTTACACCATGGCAACAACCACTGTCATGAGAAACAAAAGTTGTATTTATTGTGTCAAATGAGGCAACAAACATTGTCCTGGTGTACATTTGCATATTGTCAGATTACACCTGGGGGTAGCTCACCCTAACAATGGGGGTAGCTGTGAGTCCACTTGGGGTGCAGATCTGAGATCCCTGGCTACGCCCCTGGGGCGAGAAGCTTCATCTTTACTTCAGGATAACATTTGAGCAGTTGAGGGACAGTCGCCAAGGGGCGGTACAGCAGCATCTTTAGTGGCACATGGGCTGGATAAGTACAGTAATCTTCCACCATGGCATCTTTTGAGTCCTAGGTTTTGTTTCTCAGGTTAAGAGAGGACGACTCTGCTCCCATTGGGGAGCAGAATATTGAGGGCAGGAAGGTTAACAGGGATATAAGATATGTATTGGCAAGAGGCATCACCTTGGATCTTTGGTAGCTGATGGGAGGGTGAAGTTAAGGACAATTGTCCCGGAGAGCTAGTGGGCTAAATAATCTTATTTTCAAGGTGCTGCTTATAGGGATCACAGCAGCACCAACCTGAGCATTATGTGGATGCAGGGTGGGGTTACGAAATTGAAATCTGTGGGGGGCGCATATGGATGTCCCTGATCAGCCTACCAGACAGAAGTGGAATAGAGCGTTACTTCCACCTCAGAAGAGCATGCAGGTGTTAGCGTACCAGCTGGCAAGAGATGATTCAGCAGCACTCTTGGGGAGGATGGAGGGAGCTGGTTTGAAACAACAGGAGATCAAACAGACTGGTTGTTCAAGCTACTGATCTGAAGTAAGCTGCGTATGACTGGGAAGTTTACCATTACACCCACTTGCCTGTGGCCGCCGAGGCTCAGGGTGGAGAGCAGAACTGTATTCTTGCTCTCTCTGCATCTAAGGAATCCAAGAAAATGTTGTTTTACTCATTTCAGGAGTGGAAGCTGCTACGGCCAATTGTTGGGCAAGAACCATAGAGTGTAATGGAAAAGATGGTGATGACAGGATGGCAGCTGGGGACGGAGGAGAGCAGGGAGCAGAGAGCCTACAAGGGAATAGTCATTGAAAAAATTGGCAGAGGAGCTGCCACAGGTTTTTCTACTTGACATCCAAGGTGAACAGTGCAAGGTATAGTGCAGGGGGAGCTATGGGGGTGCAATTTGGGGGGGAGCCATAAGGCCCATCAGCAGAGTGCCTCAGTATCAGAGTTGCAAGAGGGACTGTCTTCTGGAGCAGAAAAGGATCAAAATGCTGGTATATCAAAAAAAAAAAGAAAAAGGGATCAGAGAGAAAAAGGAGATCCATCTGTTCCACTACAACATCACAGGAGAGTGGATCATTGCCCAATTTATGGAAGGTGCAAGAGGAAATCATAGTTAAAAAAAATATATATATCAAAAGGGGAAATCACTAATTAAGTGTCTCATCTATCCACAGGAAACTGGACCAGGTGGGGGGGACAGTATGCATATAAAAATAAATGGTTCGCATGATTTGTTTATGTGTTATAGAGAATGGCCGCAGGACAGAAGTACTGGAGCAGGAGACATTTTTTGAATATGGTGTGCCAAAAGACAGGCCAAACAGAAGCTGGGGGGGTGAACAATTGATTTTGAGCAGCAAAAGGTATGGATCCAGTGGAAGGGCATGGAAGGGGCGCATTGAGGACCCTGTTATTGCCATTGAAGGATGGAAGCTGCCAGACTAATTCAGAACCTAACTGCATTATGGTACACCTGGGAACAAGTGCCGTAAGTGCACGTTTTGTGGTTACTCATATTTAATCTGATGTGGGATGACCAGCGAGTCCAAGAGGGGAGGAACCTAGAGTCGGATGGGTAGATGCAGTAGGAAGGGGATGAGGGGCATGCTCAAAGAACAAAAGGCCATAGAGAAGGGCCAAAAAAAAAAAAAAGGGGATTGTCAAGGTTGGATGGTGAAAATGAGGGCGGCAGGATGACACAGGTAAAATAATGGATGGATGGTATAAAACAGAGTCCAACTGGTAGAGAGGGGTAAACAAATTATCATCACAATAATCAAGAGGGACATGGATGCAGGGTTGATGATTTCGAAGGAAGGAAGGAGTTTGGGGGGAAGCCCGCCTGCCAACGCAAGCTGGAGATGGGCTAGTGGAAGAATGAGAGAGCAAATATTCTCTGGAGGGGAGGGGGGGAATTCTGGAGTTACACCAAGGTGGGGTGTAAGAGAAAAAGGGTATGGACACCCAGGAATAAAAATGGGGGACAGGAATTGGACTGGACCCAGACAAGAGAAAAGGGTGTGGACACCCAGGAATGGAAATGGAGGGCAGGAATTGGACCTGGCCCAGATATTAAGAGATAACCCCTCAGGTTTACATCGGGGGGGGGGAATGAAAGAGAAAATGGAAAGAAAAGAAAGACCCCTTTGGGTTTACATCCAGAGAGTGGAGAGGGAAGAAAAATATTATATAAAATGTGATGAAAATATTATATAAATTGTGATAGTTTGAATAAAGACAATATGAAAATAAATTTTAAAATATGGCATGTAAAGGAACTCAGTATTGTTGATGAAAAATTGAATGACAAAGTTTTAATAAATGCTATGCCTACTGAGCAACCAATGCAATACTGAGTGTGGTGTCCTTCTTTGGGTGAAAGGCTCTAGAACAAAACAAGTAAATCAGATTTTGTAGTGAGAGGCATATTAATTTCTTGGTCTACTCCAATAGCACCTCAAGGTCTGGAATTTCACTTTCTTGATATACTGTAATTCTGACCTTAGCTACTGGAACAGATATTCAAAAGTTAGCCTGGGCACTGAAGGGTGTTTGCCCATGCTAACTGGGTTTTGTGCCTGATTCATGGGTGGAGTCTCTATTCAGACACCCTTACAGTTGGGGCGAAACCCATTAATTTGCCACTGTGCCCATGCAAATGAGGGTGTCATCCCCTGCATATGGGTGTTGCCACACAGAGGTTTTTTCACAGATGGTAAATGACACCTGAACGGTCACAATTTACCATCTTTGCAAACTATGGGTCTCCTTTTTGGAACCCATACCAGAAATACAATATTGATAACATCGAGAGGATTCAGAGGAGGGCAACAAAACTAGTACCTAGATTAGTTGACACAGATTATCACCATAGACTGCAGGAAACGGTACTGCACTCTTTGCAGAGTAGAAGAACTAGAGGTGATTTACTTCTTTTGTATAAAATTCTTAACTCCCAGGATCAAATGGATCAGTGTGGCCTAAAATTTATTAATAGAAGGAGCTCTCCAAGGCTTAATAACAAACAGACTGAAATAAGAAAACCTAATACTTCCAAGAGATTCAACTATTTTACTGTAAGAACTCCAACACTGTGGAATACCCTTCCACAATATTTAGTGGATAGCCCTTCAATTTCCTCCTTTAAAAATAATTTAGACCATTAGATGGAAACTAACACATTATTGGTCTAACCAATTTCCCACCATGGTGGTGGGGAGCAGTCTCGATGGGCCATTGGCCTACTTTTGTCCTATAATACCAAGTAAACCGAGTAAACCCTGCCTTAACAGGGAGCAGTTGTCTTAAATCTGCAGCAGGGTGAAATTTAAATTACTGAAGAAAAAAACAGAATAAAGTAGGTCACATTTTTTTAAAAAGGTCCACACTTGAGGAACTCAATGCCTCTCTCTTTAAGACCATTAAATAGTACTATCCATTTTGGTGCAATAAAAAAAAAATGGTTTACTGCATGGATAACAGAGAAATCCTCCTGATGCCCAGAGCTGCATACCACTTGATATATTATACAGACAGAAGTAATCAAGTATTGCATAAATGTTAATTCTGATATTGTTCCTGATAATAGTGTGTATTGATGTGTATAAGTCCTAGTCTGGCTTCTCAGCCATGTAAATGTCCCTGTATTTTGTATTTCAATAATTAACTATTATGAAATGTATGTTATTTGAAACTTTCTGTGATTTTCCTTTGTACTACAAGGACCTCATTTCAAATGAGTTTATATCAAATGATCTTCCTATTCATTTTTGATATAAGCAAAGAATAAGGAGCACCCACCAATGGCTATTTACTTACTGTAAATACAGGATGATAGCACATAGGAAATAGAAAAAAACACTAAAAGAATGTCAAATACTTACATACTCTTTTTATTTCGATATAAAAGGTTTTTTTTCCAAGTGCCAAAAAGTGCCAAACAGTGCATCCAAAAGACAACAAGACAAATAGTATCTAACAGGGGGGAACAAGGCAGTGTGCAGCTACAGCATCACCCTCAAGTGAATAGACCTTATGGTTTGCTTCATCTAAGCAGGGCTTCTTCAGAGGTAAATCATATGTGAAATACTAGCCTATTTTATAGGGACACCAATCAAAGTGCTAAAGTGCAATTAATAAATCCATTATATGTGATATTTGTTACACGAGAAAGGGTCCTGAAGGAACTGGAAGTAATAAGAGCTGATAAAGCAATGGGGCCAGATGGGGTGCACCACAGGGTCCTTAAATAACTAAGAGAGGTGGTGGCTGAACCTCTGGCTATCCTGTTCAGCCAATCACTGGAAACAGGGGAGGTACCCAAAGACTGGAGGACAGCAGATGTAGTCCCCTTATACAAAAGTGGGAACAAAGAGGAAGCAGAGAACTACAGACCAGTCAGCCTCACCTCGGTAGTGGGAAAGATCATGGAAGCACTACTGAAGGAGAGATTGTGGAACATCTGGTTGTCAATGGACTACAGGACCCAAGGCAGCATGGTTTCACCAGGGAGGTCATGTCAGACCAACCTCATTGAATTTTTGACTGGGTGACTAGGGAGGTGGATCAGGGAGGGCAGTGGACATGGCCTATCTGGACTTCAGCAAGGCCTTTGACACTGTGCCACATAGAAGACTATTACACAAACTGGGGAATATGGGTGTGGGCAGGACAGTAGTGTGGTGGGTAGGTAACTGGCTGGGTGGCAGGACACAGAGGGTGGTGGTAAATGGCTGTCACTCCACAGAGGAAGAGTGACCAGTGGGGTACCACAGGGATCAGTGCTGGGACCGGTCCTATTCAACATCTTCATCAGTGACATTGCACAGGATCTAGAAGGCAGAATTTCACTGTTCGCTGATGACACAAAGCTCTGTAACAGAGTAGACACACCAGAGGGTGTAGACAGAATGAGAAGGACCTGCAGAAACTTGAAGAATGGTCAAGGGTTTGGCAGTTGAAATTCAATGCAAAGAAGTGCAAGATAATGCATATGGGGCACAAAACCCTGGCACAATATATCAGTTGGGGGGTGAGGATATAGCATGCACCAAGCAGGAAGGGATCTTGGGGTTGTCATCTCTGATGACCTCAAGGTAGGGAAACAGTGTGACAAGGCATAAGGTAAAGCAAATAGGATGCTGGGATGTATAGGCAGGGCATCACCAGCAGGAAAAGGAGGTCATAATTCCACTATACAAGACACTAGTGAGGCCCCACCTGGAGTACAGTGTACAGTTCTGGAGACCATACCTACGTAAGGACATAGACAGGGTAGAGAAGGTTCAGAGGAGGGCAACAAAGATTGTGCATGGGTTGCATCACAAGTCCCTATGAAGACAGGTTGAAGCAACTGAACATGTACTCCCTGGAGGAGAGGAGGGAGAGAGGGGATATGATAGAGACATACAAGTATCTTACAGGGAGGAACAGGGTGCAGGAAAACACTATTTTTAAGCGAAAAATATGTTTCAGGACTAGAGGGCATGGGATGAAGTTGGAGGGAGGACGATTCAGAGGAAACATGAGAAAGAATTTCTTCACAGAACGGGTGGTGGACAAGTGGAACACCCTGCCAGAGGAAGTGGTGGGAGCTGAAACAATCACGGGATTTAAGAATGCATGGGATAGACATAAAGGAATTCTAGAGGTCAGGGGTAAGGGGAAATAGACTTCTAGGAAAACATAAACTGAACTTACAAGCTCAAATGGGCAGACTAGGTGGGCCATAGGCCCTTATCTGCCGACACTGTCTATGTATCTATGTATCTATGTATTTACAAATAACAGTGACATTTTAAAAATCCACACTTAAAATTTTTCCAACAACTAAAATTATGCAAAATGTGTTAAGCTCTAAACCCCAACATGATTCTATTTATAATTATTGGAACATTCCTAATTAAATTTTAAAGGAACTATAAATTCCCTGAACTACGTGTAATAATAAGTTTGAAACAGTAATCTGAAAAGCACGATGACCATATCCCTTTGAACTTTTTAATGCATTTAAGTCCTTCAACAAAATGTCCAACATTTTCTAGAGGATGCATTTATTCATAGTCTGGTCCATCTCTTCATTTTTGCTCCATTTCCTGAGTTGTATGATACAAAGCCAAAAGATTCCTTATTCATGCGCATCTTTAATCAGATACTTTATTATCCTTGTTCGGGAATATTTTGATCCAAAATGTATAAGGCAGACATGCTAAAACATAAACATAGAAAAACCCACTCAATAAAAGTAATTTTTATATTTACATCATTCTATTACTTTAAAAGTACTACTTTGTTTTATTGTACTAATAGCAGTAACTAGCAATATGCATGCATGAGGCCAAGACTGTAACAGGAGGTACATAAAAATATATATATATCTTATATCTTATATTTTATCTCTCGGGAGATAAAAGAAGTCCTTGCAGGAAAACAAAATCAGATACACATCGTGGTAAACCATTGGGGATAGGGAGTGGATCCATGTTTGCCCCTCTAGGATCTGACAACCTTCTTCGACACTAAGTACTGTTTGGCAGTTATATGTTGGTACAGTACCAGCATTAATCACAGATGAGGTATTATTTTATCTTCTCCTGAGGGGTACTGCATGCTCAATTTGTCAGGGTATCTGCACAATGATTAAGTAGTTAGTACCTTATGGGCCCTAATACACCCCTACCCATCAACCATCAAAAGTTTGCAGGAAACAAGCAAAATACAGTATATACTGATAAAAACATATGAGATGCTGGGGCATTTCTAGTTAAAAAGAAAAGTTTCACCTCTCACTCTGTCATTACTGAAAGAGGGGGATAGAAAAAACAACAGTTAACAACAGACTGCAAGCTAGCAGCCACAATTCACACCTAATAAGGTGTTAGAAGAGGTGCCATGAAAGATGCACACACACACACACACACACACACACACACACACACACACACACACACACACACACACACACACACACACACACACACACACACACACACACACACACATATACACACACACACCAGGGAGATATGAAACAGAGCTGTGGGACAACTACTTTCAGAAATTACATGCCGGCCCTCGCTCTGTCGCTCTCCCACACTGTGCAACCCAGGACCCCTGAAAAACAGCAAATCCCATCTTTGTCTCTCAGTCTCTCTCTCTCTCTCTCTGTCTCACACTGTTAGTATGACTGTGAAGTTTCATATACTCACTCTACACTATATTGCTTGCTTGCTCAGTATTGCAGATGGCTGCCACTTGCTGTTACTGATCCAGACAGTAAAGCAGAGCCAGCCAGCACAACACTCGATTCCCTCTGCAGCGTCACAGAAGTGGAGAAACATGCGTGGTAGTGAGATGGGGCAGTCAGGGGATTGCTAATCAAGACACTGGTGATTGGGCCCCCTGAGTGTCACTATTATGTCATTATTATGTTTATGGGGGCGTGCTAAGAGATTGGGTTGGTTAGGGGGGTTATTTGGTCATGGACAAAAGAAAAACAGAGCGAAGGGAGGGCTTCACAGAAATGTAGGTGAATTTTTTTGTCACTCCAACATGTGCATTCACAAGCCCTCTTCTCAAAGCAAAAGGTCTGCAGGGCTACACCCACCTGCTGCCCTAAAAAAAGAAGGGGATTATGGGAGTCACGTGATGCTGTACACAGGGTAGCTACATTTCTGCAGAGCTCTGTCAAGACCTAAAATTTAAAAGTTAAAATCTTCATCTCTAACTCCCTGTACTGAGATAAATACATTGCTACTGCCAGAGTTTTCACCTCACTGGACAGATGGAGGGTGAAATTATGGATCATCAAGAGAATGAAACCCTTCTTCAGTTGGAGGAATCATGCAGAGAGCAAGAAGATGGTATTACAATGAAGAGGGAAAAGGCCCTTCTAGAGCAACTCACCATCTACCCCACCTGAAACAGCTACACCTGCAGTGATGACTGACCAGCTCTTTGCAGAAATGCAGACAATTAAAACTGCAGTGCTTTCACTCATAGAAGATTTGAAATATCTTAAACCCACAGTTAAGGAGCTCACCCAGAGAGTTATAGATGTTGAAGCTCGGGTGTCCTCTGTCGAGAATCGCATAGCTAAAATGGACCCTGAGGTGGTAACTCTCCATCAGGTGATCACTAAGCTGGAGCAGAGACATGCTGACCTGGAGGGGAAAGTCCTGACAAAATAACTTGGTCATCTTGGGGCTGCTCAAAGGGGAAGAAGGCTCCAGTGCCATGGAAACTGTTAAAAGGTTTTGTCTGAAGATAGCTGTGTCCCTCTCCAAAAGGATCCAACTACATTATCAAGTGAGCTCACTGCTCCTTGAGGCCAAAATTAGCTGCAGGTGATCGTCCCTGTCCCTTGATTTTTGTTTATTGCATTTTTATTTGTATTTCAGTTATACAGACAGACTGTACCAGTGTGGAGAGAAGGACTGGTACTGAGGAGATACTTACTAGGCCTGCAGGTGGTTACAGAGTGCAGGATGACTGTATACATAAATTCTAATGCCACTCTATCAGCTGTATGGTGATTATTTACCTCAAGTGGTTCTGTGGTTAACCTATGCCTAGTGTCAGGCTAAGAGTAGGCTGTCTCTTATCTCAGTATCAGAATGGATAACGTTACTTACTCAGTCTTTCCACCTTGGGGACTTGATGTGCAACTTGGAGTGACTTGATCATTTACCTTCAGGGCCTCTTGTAAGGTCTTGAGCTGATGCCTCCAGACCAGCTGTTTCATTTGTCACACCAGTCTCTGTAATACAAAATAAAATCACAAAGAATACCTGATTCATAGAAACAGTAAACTATACAACTACTGTAGGTCTGCATAACAATACAGATGTTGCCAGATCCAGTAGGGAGAGAACTATCCGATTTTGTATGCAGTGTTTTAGTAAGGATAGTTAACATGCCCTACTAGAGTATAGGCTAAGGGTTCAAGATTAGGGTGTAAGAGGCTTACTGCCTCAACTGCGGGTATATCATCAGCCTGTGCCCTCTGGTGGGCTTAAGAAAGCCATATATGTGATCCAGCAGATGTAGTACTTATTTATTTGGTTCTACTGAGAGTGGAAGAGCCTATCTAGTTCTACTGAGGCTGTGAGTCCCCCAGGAAGTCACCTATGGTGGGGATTTGGGTCGTTTTCCATTTGCACAGTAAGGCTCTTTTAGCCTGTATAGCCAGCAGAGTTAGCCATCTGTATTCCATTGGTTTTAAGTTCAAAATATCTGATCTAAGTCCAAGTAGGAACAGGGGTGCAAAGACAGGTATGGCTTTCTTAAGTACTGGGGGGAGATAATCAGACTGATATGCTGCCAGAGGGCCTTGATTTTGTGGCAGGACCACAACATGTGATACAAGTCTCCTCTGACTCCCTGGCACCTCCATCATTTGTCATTATCTAACAACTTGGACGTGTACAGGGCTGCCGGGGTTCTCTACCATGTATGTAGTAGTAACATTTTATTTATATAGAGATTTCACCATTAGGGTTATAAATACCCTTTTTACATGGTGTACCTGTTAAATAAATGTATCTAAAGTTACAATATACAGAAAATATATAGAGTACATAGGGATAAGGAAAACTTTAAGTCACAACAATACAATATACTAGTTCATAAAGCAGTTCCATAAATATTAAATTCCTTAGTCTCACCTATTACATTCACAATGAAAGCTAGTTCTAGCTTCATAGCTGTCTTAAAAGCAGTTATTGAAATTTGCAAATTTGGAAGGTTAATGGGAAGCTCATTCCAGCAATTTGTAGCTTTATACTGAAACGTCATTTTACTAAAATTATTAGTCACTTTTGGCACTATCAAATCCCTAGCACCTCTTTTTCTTAAATGTATACCATGAGTTGGTTTTAGCAGCTTTTCAATTAATCCGGACAGTGTATTATTTTTTAGTATCCCTTGTACATGATTTGACCATATATCCTTCCTTCTTATGTCAAGGGGGCTCCACCTTAAAGGGGTATACATTAAACAATGATGGGTACTGTAATTGCATCTTAAGATATATTTTGGCAACCTATTATATGTTACATGCAGTTTCTGTAAATTAATTTTATAACCATGACAGTAAATATGACACCCGTAATCGATGACTGGCAAGGTTTACTGGTTTACTAACCTTAAGTGTGTTTTTTTAGTTGTACAATTTGAAAACCGTCTCATTGCACCAATTCTAACATTATTTTTTTTCATCAGCTCTTTCATGTGGCATTGAAAAGTTAAGTGCTGGTCAAAGTAAACACTCAAATATTTATACACTGAAATTTGGGTCAATACATTACCATCCTGGGTCCTTAATTCAAACTTGGGACTTGACTTATTTTTTCTAGGCTGATTTGGAACAAAATACATGATTTGTGTTTTTTTGTTAATTATCAGTCCTAAAGAGGTGAACAACCCTTGCATTTTCTTTATAGTTCTGATTGTTTAATGTTGGAATCTTTTGTTTTATTTATTCTGTACAGCACCTTGATTTTGAAAGGCGCTTTAAAAATAAACATGAATTGAATTGAATTGAATTGAATTGCTAGAAAGCCTATCTGAAATATATGTCCTATCTCCTTAGGGCTGTTTTCTGCAGCAACAAGTACTGTATCATCTGCATACAGTCTAATCTGAGAATGTACCATATACTGTAATTAGGTATATCATTTATATAAATAATGAACAGTAGGGACCCCAGGATTGATCCCTGAGGAATCCTTTGTTTCTCTGGTAGAACTTTGGATTGATAACCATTTACAGTGACTACCTGGGTCCTGTTTGTTAGATAAGAACAGAACCATTTACAAGGTTCATCAGCCAAGCCAATTTTCTCTAATGTATTTAGTAAAAGTCCATGATCCACTAAGTCAAATGCTCATGACAGGTCCACAAACGCAGCACCCATGGACTTTGCAGCCCCAAGAGGGTTAGCGACCAAGTGTAAAAAGTCCATGAGCACAGTGGCCATGGCCTTGCAACTCCTGAACCCAGATTAGAATTGAGTTAATTTATCATATTTTTTTAGATAATCCATTAACTGGGAAACAGTATTGTGCAGTGGTTTAAGGCTCTGAGCTGCAAATCTGGAGACCTGGGTTTGAATCCCACAGCTCCCACTTGCATACTGTGTGACCCTGAGCAAGTCACTTAACTTCCCTGTGCTCTCAGGTCGCACCTGTAAATAAGCTTTCAGCTTAGTGTGTTTCTCCTGCTTAAACAATTGGGTGGAAACAAATTAACTGTTTATGTACAGTTCTTTCCAAAATCTTGGAAACAGCTGAAAGCAGGGCAATAGGGCAGTAGTTGGAAGGGGTGGATAGATCACCACCTTCAGCAACTGGAATTACTTTAGTCATTTTCCAACTTTGATGGAAAATCCCTTCTTTTAAGCTCTAGTTAAAGATGTCTCTCAATATAGGTGAGATTTCCAAGATTGATTCTTTTAACAATTTATTTTCTATGTTTTCCAAGCCACTAGCTTTTTAATGGTTAATTTGTTTATGATTTGAATTACTTCTTCTTTCATGATTTTTTTAAATCTAAATTTTGGTTTGGGTATTTCAGGTATACCATCTTGGTTAAGGAGCTGTGTGTTAATTTTGTCACCTATCAATTTGTTAACATCAGAAAGTGCTAAATCAGGAAGATTTATGAAATATTCATTTAATAAATCTGCAGAAAATTCAGCTCGTTGAGTTATCCCATTCTCCTTGATCTTAAGTACGTTGGATTTTATTTTACATCAGCCTACTGTGTGCATCCCTATGCCAATTATGAGCATCATTCCAGACTTGTGCTCACTGCTCACCCGTGATTGAGATACCTACTGTAGGAATGTCTCTCACTTGATGTTTGAGTTCTCAGATTGTGACAGGAGTGTGTGCCTTAATCTGGAGTAGATTTTCCCCACCAGGCCCTTGGCAGTGGCAAGCCATACTCCTACTTCACTTCTCTTAGTGTTCTTCAGCATTTCTGTGAGAAGTGGTTTCACTGCCTCTCTTATTTGGAGGAATCTCCAGAAATCATTTTGTTGCTGACCCCACTTCTACTTGAGTATTTGAAAAGTGGCCACCCTGGGGCATGGTAGGTCACTAATATCCATGATATGTTGGATGCCCTTGGCCTGCCATCGATGCCAATGAATTGCCCTCTTATCTATAAGGATATGCAGGTTGTCACATAGGGGGGTATGTGCAAGGGGATCAGGTTTAGGCCTAGTTTCCTCTGCACCCTGTTTCAATACTTTACAGAAGGGGTAATTTTGGGGTGCAGGGTCCCGGACTCTCTCTTTGTTTTGTATAGGAGTGCTGGTGGCAAGGTCACCTCACCTAGACATTGCTTGATGCCTACCCACTATGGAGATAGCTCTGACTGTGGACACAACCAGTGCAGTGTCTGCATCAATTGCAAAATGAGTTTATACCCTTCAAGCCATGGCAGATTACAACCCCCAACCAACCAGTGAGATCTTCATTTACCGGGGCTGAAACTGGGCTTCTTTCATTCCCATGGAATTCCCCTATCAGCTTGTTGATTGCCTGGAATCCTTTCTTAGGGATAAGTGTAGGTATCTGTGTGTGAGTATGTAAAAGAGCTTGGGGCAGTGACCATTTTTATGGTTGCAGTTTTGCCTGCTAGGGTGAGCCTAAGCAGCTTCCATCTGTTGAATTCTGTTTTTATGGTGTGTATAAGGGGTTGGAGGTTTATGTCCCATATTTTTTTATGATGTGGGGTCATTTTAATTCTGAGGTACGTGATGCCCTGTGGAGCCCATAGCAGGCCAGCACTGGTGGCAATGTGCTGTGTGTAAAACTGGTTTGGGGCATCATCTTTGCTTTTGGCCGGTTGAGTAACAACACATAGTATGCAAATGCTTATAGCAGCTTCAGTAGTGGAGGGAGTGCCTTTAGTGCATCTGCCAGCCGCATGGATGAGTGTTGTGCATGTTTTGCCCCCAGTTTCAAGTCCCATGATATCAGGGTGCTGTCTGATGGCATCAGCGAGAGGTTCCACTGCCAGGACAAACAGAAGGGTGGAAGGGGACACTCCTACCTTTTGCCCCATCCCATCAGGAAAGGGGAAGAGAGTAGTTGGTTGCTGGTGACTCTGGCAGATGAGGAGTGATTTATGGCCCACACCTAGGCCCTAAAGCATTTGTCAATCCTTAGCTATGTAAGCACTAAGTGGAGATAGTCCCATTCCAGGAAGTCAAATGCCTTTTTGAAGTCCACAGCAATGACTGCTGCTGGGTTTGTGGTGCTTTTTTCCACATAAATGAGGTTAAGGAGAGATCTTATGTGGTCAGCACTTTTCCTCCTGGGAATAAAACCCATCTGGGACAGGTGGATTAAGCCCTCCAAGAGAGGGCTCAGTCTGTTAGCCAATAATTTTGCATAGATCTTGCTGTCCACAATAATAATGGAGATGGGTCTGTAACTGGCTGGGTTGGTGGAGTCTTTCCCTTTCTTTGGAATTACAGTAATAATTGTTTCCCTGAGGGTGGGGGGAAGGCAACCCAGGGTTTCAGCTTCAGTGTACATCCTAGTCAGTGGGGTTATCTGTTTGGCAAATGGCTTGGAAAAAATCTATGGGATAGCCATCGCCTCCTGGGACTTGCCCTTTTGAAGGGCTAAAATAGCCTTCTTTACCTCATCCTTGGATATAGGCACTTCCAGAGTCATGGCCTGATGTTGGGATAACTTGGGGAGGGATAGCTGATCAAGGAACCGTTGGGTCCCTGGAGTGGGAGTAGTACTAGTGGATGTGTAAAACTTCCTGCAAAAGGTGAACATGATGTCGTTAATATCCTGGGGGCATTTTTAGCCTGCCAATTGGGGCCCAGTAGGCCTACTATGTGCCTGACTGCCATTAGTTTCCACAACTGGTTGGCCAGAACTTTGCCTCCTTTATCCCCTCTTTAATAGTACCTATGACAGAGCCTTAGAGTTGCTATTTCTGCATTTCTGTTCAGAAGCTGGTTGATCTCCATCCTTAATCCCAGAACTTCTTGACCCAGGGGGGAGTGGGGCGAGGGGTGTGCCAGGGCTTTGTATGCTGCTTCAGCTGTTTTCAATTTTCCCTCAAGGGTTAGTAACCTCTGCTCTTTTTTCTTCTATCTGTCTGATGCAAAGCCCATAACGCTACCTCTCATGGTGGCTTTGTACACCTCCCAGGTGTTCACAGTGATTGTGTCTGGTATAGGGTTGTTCTGTAGAAATACAGTAGTTTTTCTCTGGGCCCAAGGGATGAATCTGGGGTCTCTAAGAAGGAGAGGATCCATTTTCCATGACTTGAATGTCTGGGGAAGGGGCCTCATGAAAAATGTAACTGAACTGTTGCATGATCTGATATAACTAATGGCATCATTGCCACTGGCAGGATGTTTTATGTCATTGGGAGGGATAAGAGCCAGACATCTAACCTATTAAATGAAGCATGGACCTCTGAGTGGTATGTGTAGTCTTGCGGTCCAGGGTGGAACAATCTCCAGCTGTCTGAGAGTCCAAGATCAGTAATGAGTTGATGTAAGGCCCTACATCCCCTTACATGTGTCTCTCTACCTGTCACTCTCCTGTCCATCTGGAGAACTAGATTGAGGTTAATGTCACCTCCTATCAGGAGTGGGGCATTAGGAGGCATAGTGGAGTTAAGGGTGTTGGCCAGGTCATAGAAACAGTGTGGGACATCTTGGTTGGGGGCATAAATGTTGAATAATACTAGTGGCCCTGTGAAAGTGGTAATATTTGACATCTCCCATCTCCCTTCCGAGTCTACAGTGGATGCAGATATGGCCAATTTAAGTGACTTGTAGAGCAGAATGGCACTAGCATGAATCTCCTGCCCTACCTAATCTTTTACTAGGAATGCGTGGTCTTTGTGGATAAGCTTGGTCTTCTGAAGAAAAGCCACCTTGCACCTCAGTCCTTTTAAATGTGAGAGGACCTTTTTCCTTTTAACTGGGGTATTCAGCCCTCTAACATTCCAGGTGTGGCACACTATTTCATCCATGATCAATCGGGGGGGGGGTTCTAATGCATGTTAGAAGGTCATAAAAGTGCCGGCCCAGTGGCATGGAGGGCTGAGGCATCCATGCCTAACCTCCTGTGCCATGCTGGCAACCTGTGTTCGAAGTGCGAGTGGGCTGCCGATGGTCATCTGGGGAGGGAGAAAATTAAGCATCTGGAGGACAGCTCTCCTCTCCTCTCCCAGGGAGGTAGGATAGGTGTTCCCATTGAATGACTGTCCCTGGGTGGAGGCCTGTGGGTAGAATGAGTTGGAGGATGCCTGGCAAGCAGAGGGTGCTGCAGGACTTCTGCTGATGTGTGCACACCTCCATGCATGCACATCTGGCTGGGTGCACTCCAGCAATGGGGGGAAAAGAGTGAGAAAAAATGGTGGAAAAAGCCCAGTGGCAGGATGACACCCAACTCTCCACAGGCTCTGCACCCAGCGACAGGGCTGAAGGTAAGTCCCAGTGATACTGGTGTGACAGGGCTGGGGGGGGTCGGACAGAAGGGGGCAGCTGCGATGAGGAGTACAAACACTTACATTGAAAAAAAAAGGTCAGACAAAACTAAGATAAAGCTGAGGTTGTGGCTGTTTCTTGGGTGCAACATTGTCCTTACATAACATTTCCTATTGCAAGCATGAAAATCAGACTGTGCCCTGTTACCCTTCTCATTAGGCTGAGGTTGATTGCCATATTATGTGTCACTCTTTTATCTCTCCCTATGGTCTGGGAGCCTTTTCCATAACCAAAAATTAACCAACAGTACCAGAAAACGTAGACTTTTTTTTTGGAACTCTATTTTTGCTCCTCCTAGCCCTACCAAACTCTCTCGGGTGTCTTCCCAGGTCCTCGGTCTCTACCTCCCTTCATGACGAGACCTATCTCCTCTCCACCCGGCCCGGCACATCCCCCGGGTCTGCCCTCCAGGGAAGTGTTTCTCCCTCCTAGGGCACTCTTTCTACAGTATTGAGCTCCGGGCCGGGGAAGGAGTGGCAGTGGAGAGCCGAGCCCAACTCTGGGAGTGTGGACCTTGGGTGGGAGGCACCTTTGCCTATCAGTGGGAGGAGGGTATTTGTATTTTTAGAACCCCTTCGGAGCCCTGCCGGCAAGGCAACATACTGGTGTGGCTCCATCCCCAGGTATACACCGAACCGGTACGTTCAGCTACCTCTAGCCACCACCAGAGGTCGCTCCCTGAGTGAGCGTTCTCCCAAGCCCTCCCTGGGAAGATAGAGCAGTCCTCTGGATGCTTAATCTCTTCCCTCCCCTGCTGACCCCCAACAACCCAGGCTCGCGCCCGAACCCAGGTCGCCGGTGTGGCATGAGGTGTGGCATCCAGTGCCTCAACCCTCAGCGCCACCGGGCCGCCCAGAAAACATACACTTAACATAAACATATTAACAGTTATTGTAACAAAAAGCTGCCTTAGAGAAGTTGTCTGGCTTATGGTCGCTGATCTAGGTTGGCTAGTGACCAGTCTGACCTCCCTGTGGGAATGTGTATTGCCATACACATGAACCTCTAGGTTAGCAACTACTTGATTGGAAGGGGAATCAGGATAAACCTGAGCTGTGCACTGTGGTTTCCACATTGGTCGAATGCGTGACTGTTGGCGAAACCACTTCTCACACGACCAACCAGGGCTAAATAGGGTGAGAGGGTGGCGATGTGCCAGAGTAGCTCACCTTACTCACAATTCAGATATTGGGGGTCTAATCTTGTGTTATAAAGGTTCAGTGGCACCCTCTGGAACCCTGGGTGGGGGGGTGGAATTGGGCTAAGCTGCTGGTGTAGTACCTTGGGGGGAAACAAGGGAAGGATCTGAGCACAGAAGAGGTTGGCAGGCCTGTGTATAGTCCCTTTTTGTGCTTCATAGGAGCCACCATCTTGTGTACACCATAGAGACTACTTAAGTGAGGACGGGTGCCTACTAGTAGGTGTGCCTGGTCTCCACTCTCGGTGTGGGGGCTTATTCCTAGGGAGCAATCTGACATTACTGCCTATCACATCTCTTACTTGTATAAGAGGAGTTCTAAGGTGATCCATTCTGGATGAGATGGACTGGGTGCTTGGGGGGGGGGGTCATACAAATGCCAAGAGGGGTGCCCTGGGTTTTGGGATCCTGGGGAGGAAGAATGAAGGTGAGTCCCAGGGGATCTCTAGATCCATCTGTGCATCTGCCCTCCAATGGGACTGAGTCCATGCCCGATCAAGAGTTAACCCCCACAACCTGGTTTGCCCTAGGGTTAAGGGTCCCTGTTTAGTTCTCTTTAGTTATCCTCTGGGGCTACTCAGAGCTGCCAGTTAGAATAACACTGACACAGCAGAGGATCAAGCTTCTCAGCAACTTGTCAACGAGTCTGTGGTGCACCAGAAAATGAAACCATGTGAATTCCCTTGGTGTGATTTAACCAGCAAGGGGGATAAAGCTGTAGGTCACCCTCCCTTGTGATACAAATGGGTGAGAAGTGAGATACTTAGAGGCTTTGTAGGCCGGGAAATCCTGTGGATATATCAGGGAGCTCCATGAAGAGGCCTGGGATGTGAAACAACCCTTACTGACCCTCGCGCCCCCTCCTTCTATCTCCCCAGTTCTCACTCCAGTGTATCAAAAACAAACAGAATTTCACTTATCTGACTGCCACCCTCAGACTGGCAGGGCTAGAGATGGAGGAATTTGTAGTCCTGGGATAGCATTGTTCACAGGTTCATCTTCAGACTGGAGTTTCCCCACAGGTTATGGGCCTGCGGCAGCGCTGTCATCTTCAGGTTGGGTTTGCAGGCCATAATCCATTACCGAAGCCCAGGATGGCTGCTGCTTCATGGGTGAGGGGGTCCTTCTTTGCTTGCCTTCTCATCCGTGGTCGGGGTCCCCACTGGAGCAAGCTGTGCAAATATGTTGTTCATGAAATAGGGGCTGGTGATCGTAGGCTCCTCTTTTGAGCATTGTACAGTTGTGATGGTCAGATCTTGTCCTTTGCTGCTGAGCCTCTCGTGCTCTGCTGGGTGGTCCTGCCTGGCATGTCATTCTTGCTGCAGTGTTTTCCTTGACCTCAGTGGAAGTGATCCTCTACAGGGCTACCTCACCAGGTAGGGGGTGTATTTGTCTGCCTTCTGGGTCTCCAGTTTCCTTCCTGCATCAGCTCTGCCAGTCATCTCATGTTGCAGCCTGTTATTGAACTGGGTAGGCTGTGCTGTACTATGTCTCATTGCATATGGCCAGGTGCAAGTGATAAAATCCATAAGAGCCTCAGGGCTGTTGAATATTAGTGGGGTGCCATTGTGTACCACTCTCATTACTGCAGGGTAACTCAGGGAGAAGGGGACATTTAGAGTGTGAGCAGTTGTCTTGACTCTGTGTACCCTATCTCCTCTGCACAAGTTTCTTCGAGTAATCCTGAAATAATAGAATCTTATGCCACCTCAAACCAATGAGCCTAATTCCCTCACTCTGGCCTGCAGCGCTTCTTTTTCTGCAAAGTTTAGGAATATGGCAAGCAGAGGCCGAGGTCTCTCCCTGAGCCTAGGCCATGGTTAAAGTGTTCTGTGGGTTCTTTCTATTGTTAGCCTGGTGCCTTCTGATAACTGGAGGATTTTGGGGAGCTCTTTCTGAACAAATCTGTGGCCCTCTCATTCTCTGCACCCTCAGAGTATCCTAGGAGCCACAAATTGTTGTGGCAACTCTTATTCTCTTGGTCCTCCACTCTGTCATGTAGCGCCCTGATCTGGTGGGCATGCTCCCTAACCAATGCTTGAAGCTCTGAAATTGCAGTCCCATGGGCAGCAACGTTCCATTCACTCTGAGCGACTCTGCAGTCCATTTGATGAAAAGCTAGGATGGTATTATTGGAGGCCAGAGTGATGTCTGCCATTTGCTGCATAATGGAAGCAAACATTTCACTCACGGAAGCCTCCATGACTGTTTTGACAGCTGCTGCTTGTGCCATGCAGTCTCTATGGAACCCTCCAGGAGGATGAAACCGGTCAGGGAGTGTTTTTGTGGCTTGATCGGCCCCAGGGGTAGATATTTCTGTAGTCGGGCTGCTCCAGTCACTTCAGGTGAGTTCCTTTTAGTTCCAAAAGAGGTGCCACAGTTATTAAATTTGGGTTCTTTACCCTAGTTGGCTCGTGTTGCTCAGTTAAGTGGCCATCTTACTTGAGCTCGGCCACGCCCCCGGGCCTGGATTTTTAAGGTCCTAAACTATTTGGATCAGGATCCTTTACTTAAATCCACTAGAAAGTAAGATCAACTATTATGGGCTGACAAAAAACTCTGACTGGTCCCAGACTTTACTTTTAAAGTGCGGCAGGAGAGGGCTACATATCGGGGTCTTCAATCCAAATTGTGGGTGGCTAATATAAAACATAATGAAAGCAGACAGAAAACCAGCACCGTAACCAAGGTTCATGTAAACAAAGTCTCACTCGCAACTAAAAGTTCTTTAAATGACTCACCGACTCCAGAATCATGAATGACTGTGTCCACAGTACATTTTAATGATCTAAAAAAGAGTAAAATCCACGGTGAAATACAAAGAACAAACAACTCAGCACACAGCTATACACTTCCTGGTGTGAAGTCTCATCACCTGATGCGTTTCACCCAATCAGGGGCTTTCTCAAAGGTATTGAGACACTAGTGCACCAGGACCTTAAACAGGACAAAATTTAAAGGGATACTACCACCAAACCCAAAAGAACACATCATATAAAAACTAAAGAAATTAAAATTAAAACGTGCATGTATGTAAACTGTTAAATCGTTATTGTACAAACAATCTAGCTGGTATTTATAATCTCCAGTGATTCAATAACAGATACATTTTGCACCAAGCATGAAATGCAGCATTTTCAGAGAGTAATAAACCATATTGCTTTCATTGACATTGTTAAAATCAAACCTGTAAAGTGAGAAAGATTGCACCCAGTTTTGTAAACTCAGACAGCAGAATATGCTGGTGCAAATCTGTATAGAAAGAGAAAAAAGAAAGAAAATTAAAAACATGTTTATGTCACAATCACATATTATACATTTTACACTTTCAAAAATGGTTTAACTTCAAATCTACCATTTAAACCTTTACCATCCATAGCTTTAAATGTGAAAATCCAATATTGTTCTCTTTTTAGCAGTAAATTGTTGAAATCACCCCCCCCCCCCTTCTGGACATAACTGGTTTCTCTAAACTTGTATAAGTAAATGTGTTGATTTTTGTTTCTAGTCTTAAAAACATGCATAGATAATGAATTAGTTAGGTCCTCATTTAAGATGGCTCTTTCATGTTCTCCAATTCAGGTTTTGAATGCTCTGTCTTACCGATGTAAAAACAGCCACATTTGCATGTGGCTAGGTATATTACACCCACGGTACTACAAGTAATGAAACCCCTAATCGTTACATCTGTACCTTTAATAGGGTCCTTTACAAATCTCGCAGTTATTACTTTAGAACAGAATTTACAGTTCCCACATTTATTGCAGCTGTTTTCCCTTTTTGGTATCCACATTCTAGGATTATGTTGTATGGGCTGCAGGGAATGTAAAATTCTATCTTTTATAGTGTGACCCCTGCGGTATGCAAATTTAGGCCCTTAATCTTCTAGATTGACAAGACCTGAATCCTGTTTAACTATATGCCAATGTTTTATGATAATATTGGCTATAGTATTTGATTGAAGGTTATAAGTGATAACAAAGGTCAGTTGTGGATCTCTTTTTTATTCTCAACCTGTTTATTATTCTGAAACAAGTCTTTTCTTGGTATCTGGTCCACAACTTCCTTGGTATTATTCAAAAGGGTTTGTGAATAACCTCTCTCAGTGAGCCTGTTTATCAATTCATCTGCTCTCACCCGAAAAGTGGAGTTAGAACCACAATTTCTTTTGGTTCTGATGAAACTGTCCCTTAGTCCCTAAGGGACTTTCTTTTACACCCACCAGGAGATTTGACACTTTTGGGACCATAATTGATTTACATAAATTAGTACGTAACTTAAGCCTTAAATCATTCTTCACTAGAAAAGAAATGAACTATGGAGATACTGTTCAAAAATCAGGTGAGATAACAAATGATACACCTTATGAATATTTTAAACCAAAGTCTGATTTTTGTCCTCCTATGTCAGGAGCGTTACAAGTTTTCTTAAAAAGCTGTGAAAAGGACATTGAACTTCTTTCTGATAATTTGGATAAAAAATATTTTCATAATATGAGTATAAATAAAGTTTTGTAAATTTCCCCATCTGCCAGAATTGTATGTAATGGTGAGCTGTCAGAACCTTTTTTGTTAACCAGGGGTACTAGACAAGGGTGCCCTTTGTCCACTATGCTTTTTAACTTGTACATTGAGCTTCTAGTGAGGAAAATTATATCTTCTACACAAGTTAAGGGGATAAGGGTGGGCACTGGGGAGTATAAAATCTCAGTGTTTGCTGACAATGTGCTTCTGCATGTAGCGGATTGACATTCTTCTCTCCCTGCAGCACTTCGTTTGCTTTCAGATTTTGGTCAATTATCAGGGTATAAATTACATTTGCATAAATCCAATGTGCTCCCCTTAACCCCTAACTGTTCTAAGGTGGATATCACTTGCTTAGGGCTCAACTGGGAGTCTCAGTGTATAACATCTGGGTATTAAATTGTTGCCAGATCTTCTAAGTTTGAAAAAAAATAAACTTGGACCCCATTATAAGAAACATGGAGTTGGACTTGCACAGATGGCAACAGCTACTGATGTCACTGTGGAGTTGATTAAAATGGCTATCTTGCCTCATCCATTGTATCCCCTAAATATGATAAACATGCCTCTTCCCAAAGCTTGGTTTAATAAATCCACTCGATATGGTCTAAATTCATGTGGCTGGGGAAAACCCCTGGCAGAACTTTGCTTAAACTTTGTAGGCTTAGAGAATTTGGAGGGTTGCAACTCCCAGATGTGTTTAACTATTGCATTGCTCTACATGGTTCTAAATACTTACAGCGGGGACAATCACTTAAATACAGGCATTTTATCCCAGATTGGTTAAGAGTAGAACAAGTTGTAGTGGAGCGATGGGGTTTAACACTGCATTCATTATTGTACATCCCCTTTGCTAAACTCAGGCAGCAGTATTTAAGTCTACTCCAATAGGATGGTCTACTAGGGTTCATTCACAGCAATGCCACTTGTTATGTTTGCCGTACAAGTCTGATCTTAGCCAACTTCTTTTCAATAATAATAATATAGAAATTGACAAGAGGCCATCTGATAGATGGAATGGGGTATTGGTTTCAGCTTTAGAAGACATAGTTAAAGATGATGGCTTTATATCATTTGAGGACTTTAGAGCAATGTTTCAGCTTCCTGTCCTAAGTTTATGTAGTATGCACAATTGACATATTCTGTTTTGCATGTTTTGGGCCCTCCTCCTTGGCATCGAACAGCAGGCCCAATATTTGCAAAGCTTGACATTCTAGCCACACAGACGAAGCCAATCTCAAAATTATATAAGGAGATGGGTAGGCTGACATGGGTCAATGTTTTGCCTGTAGCCTTCTATTGGAAGCATACCCTCAACCTTAACTATTTTTCAGAATTTGGGGCCAATTTCTGGAGAAACTGGTATTCTTTCATAAAGCAAGATAGACAGCATTTACTTTACTGCAATATTTTGCATAACTTATACTTTACTCCCACCAGGTTATATAAAATAGAAACATAGAAATTTGCCAGTAGAAAAGGACCTGTTGACCTATCCAGTCTGCCCATTACCCCTTCACTGTCTGGTTTATCTTACTGTCCCTGTTCTGTGCCATTGTTCCTTCTATTTAGCCCCATGTAGTTGTCCCAAGTCTTCTTGAATTTGCTCACCGAATCTACCCCCACCACCCATTATGGTAGCTTATTCCCAGGACCCACCAGTCTCTCAGTGAAGAACTGCCCCCTCATATTTCCTCTAAATCTGCCCTCCTCCAGCTTGAATATGTGCCCCCTAGCTGATTTGTTTTCACTCATCCTGAATATGCTTCCTTCCTTCCTTCACCTTGTTTATTTCCTTTAGATATTTGAAGGTTTCTACCATATCCCCCACCCTCCTCGTCTCCAGCTTGTACAAGTTTAGTTCCTAGAGTCATTCTTTAAAAGACCTGCTGTGAAGTCCTTGAATCATCTTGGTTGCCCTTCTCTGGACCCTCTTCACTCTGTCCCTGTTACCCTGAAAATGTGGCCTCCAGAACTGTACCCCATATTCCAGATGTGGTCTGACCATAGTTTTGTATACTGGCATAGTCACTGCCTTCCTCCTACTTGTAATGCCCCTCCCTATGCATGCCAACATTCTGCTTGCTCTCCCCACCACCTTGTTGCATTGGTTCCCAGCCTTTAGGTGATGATTCCCAGTTCCCTTTCCTGCTTTGTTTCCTCAAGCCCCCAGCCAGTATTTTGCCCTTGGGTTCTTATACCCTATGTTCATAATTTAGCATTTTTTTTGTGTTGAAATGCAGTTGCCACTTCCCTGCTCACTTCTCCAGCCTGAACAGATCCTCCTTCATTCTTTACACCCCCCTCCCCAATGTGCCCTCCCTGTTACAACTCTTCGTATCATCTGCAAATAGATACACTTTCCCATTTAGGCCTTCTGAATTATCCCCAATGTATTTGTGAAACAGTATGGGACCAAACATGTACCCACGGGGAACTCCACTCATCACCCCCCTTTCCTTGGAGTGCACTCCATTTACCACCACTCTCTGAGTTCTGTCTAACAGCCAATTCTCCACCCATTTTGTTAGTTTTCTCTCTACCCCTAAGCTGCCTCACTTGCTTATTAGTCTCCAGTAAGGGACGGTGTTGAAGGCCTTCCTGAAGTCCAGATAGGATTCATCCACCACCCTTCCCTAATCACATATATCCATTACTCCGCCGAACAATTCAATCAGGTTGCTCTGACATGATCTTCTACCTGTGAACCTGTGCTGGTTGTCATCTATTACCCCCCCTCCAGATAATGTACCAGCCTTTCCTTTATAAGTGTCTCAATCAGATTTCACACCAAAGAGGTATGGCTGACTGACCGGATGATAGTTACCCAACTCTTCCTTCCCTGTCCCAATGTACAATGGCACCACATCAGCCCTTTTCCAATCCCCTGGGACCCTTCCCTTGTCTAAGGACAGATTAAATAAGTTTGTGAGTGGTGCCGCAAGTGCCTCTCTCAACTCCTCGAGCACCCTGGGATGGATTGCATTGGGGACCATTGCCTTGTCTGTCCACAGTTTTCCTAATTCCTCTAATACCTTACCCTCTGAAATGGGGCTAGTGTTCACCTCCCCACCCACTCTTTCCCAGCTTCTTTGCTCTGGTCCCTTCCCTTCTTTCTCAACCGTGAAGACTGAGGTAACGTATTCGTTCAGCATATTAGCCTTTTCCTCATCCCCCTCTGTCAGAGTTCCCTCTCCCCTCTGAGACTCACAATCCCCTGCCTGATTTTTCTTCTCTGACTTATAGAGCAAAAAGGCTTCTTGTCCCCCCTTTGGCCTCCCTTGCTATTTTCTCCTCCGTATCCATCTTAGCCCTCCTGACTATTTTTCCCACATCCTTTAGCTTCTCCCTGTAAGTTTCCTTTTCCACCATTCCCTGTGAAGATTTGTAGGCCCTGAACACTTTCTTTTTTTCCCTGACTGCTCTTCCCACCTCTTTTACAAATCAAAGTGTCTTCCTCCCTCTTTTGTGCTTGCTCACCCTCCTAATACATTGTTCTCTTGCCAGCAGAATTCTCCTCTTTATTGCTCCCCCTCCCATATCCCTTCAATGTCCTCTAGGTTCTCTTTTCCTTCTAGCTTCTCCTTGAAAATTTCTTTCATTTTCCTAAAATCCACTTTTCAAAAATCCAGTACCCTAGTGGTGGTCCTATTCTTTTCCACGCCATCCACAGACTAAACCTGACCATTCTGTGGACACTATCCCCAGACTTTCCCTGACCTCCACATTCTCAGCACTGTCCTCATTTGTCATTACCAGGTCCAGTATGGCCTCTCCCCTAGTTGGTTCCCTGACCAGCTGTTGAAGAAGTGCCTCCTGCATTGACTCCAACAACTCCCTATTCCTTTCTGATGTTGCTATTGGACTCTTCCAGTTTACATCGGGGAGACTAAGATCCTCTACCACCAGTATTTCTCCTCTGTCAGTTATCCTTTGTATTTCAATAACCTTCTCCCTATCCACCTCCTCCCCCTGGCTCAAAGGTCTGTACACCACCCCTACCCTAAAATGGAACTTTACTACACCTGATTTGGACATGCCCTGAGGTAGTAACACACTGGCATATGGTACAAAAAAATAGTTTTTCCACTGTTTGGTCACTCCCAATACTTTACAGCTGAAATATGTATACTAGGCAACTACTCTCAGATTTCCTCTAAAGTAGAAAAAATATACATAGCTTGTATTATTGGGGTGACCAAACTTTTACTAATGAGGCACTGGAAGGATTTTAAACTACCGTCTAGGGCTGAATGGGTCCAGGAAGCTCTTCTGGTTTTAAATGCTGAAAGGCCAATGTGCTAGCTAATCAGTCCCTGCAGAAATTTTGAGATTTTGTGGGAATCGCTTTTGTCTTTAGTGACAAGTGGCTGAAACTTCACTCTTCAGGTCCTCCCGCATGAAATCTAATGAGTTTATGAGATGATTCCTAAATGTTAATAAGAATAGCTTATGGCCCTGCTCTCTGCTAGTCCTGTCTATTTAGAATGATAGTTTTTGCTATTGTAGCTACCTGAATGGGTGGGGGTAGAGGTTTGGGGGTGGTTTGGTAGGGGTTCCCCTTTTTTTGGGGAGGTATTTGTTCCCCTCATCTTTTTTAATTTTTTTCTGTGTGATAGATAGCTGTAGTGTTGTCATATTCCACTGAATGGGTCCTCTTGGATGCATTCCAGGAGGGGTTCCTGACACAGGTGGTTGCCAAACCCACAAGACTGGGGAACATGCTGCACCTGGTACTATCTAACAGTGAGGCAGTGTGGGACATAAGGGTGGAGGATCCATTAGCTGACAGTGATAATCAAACGGTGTGGTTTAACATCACAATGAACAGGGAGATGGAAGGATCCGCAACAAAGATGGTGGATTTCAGGAAGGTGAACTTTGGGAAAATGGGGGAATTGCTGAAGGGGAGACTTGAAAGAATAAAGGGGGGGATGGGGACAGCTCAGAAGTAGGACATAATAAAGCAAGGAATCATAGAGGCAACAGAATCATGCACCAGGCTACTGAGTAAGAATAGGACAAAGAGATCATGCTGGCTGAACAGGGAGGTGACAGAGAGGGTAAGAGCAAAAAGAGTGGAGTACTAGAGGTTCCAAAGGATGGGGAAGGGGGAGGACATGGAGGAGTACATCAAATGGTCCAAGGAGGTGACCAAGAGGGTAAGGATTGCAAAAGCCACTAGGGAACTCACATTAGCGCATTGAATTTAAATAGGGGAGAAATACTTTTTTAGATAAGTCAGGGAGAAAAGGAAGTGCAGGGACAGCATAGTGAGGATAAAAAGGGGGAAGGAGTGGGTAGAAAAGGGGCAGGAACAAGCAGAAGCACTGAATGAGTACTTCTGCTCAGTATTCACAAGGAAGGAGGGGGGTTCATTACTACTCTGGTCGGGAAGGGGGATGGGGGTAAGTTAACAGATGGTAGGATAGAGGGTAGCAGAGTCTTGGAAGTGCTAAGGGCACTGAAGGTGAATAAAGTGCCGGAACCAGATGGTATCCAACCCAGGGTGCAGCGGAAGATGGCAAAGGTTCTAGCAGAACATCTGAAGGACCTATTCAGCACATTCCAGGAAACAGGGGAGGTGCCTCAGGACAGGACTATGGCCCACGTGGTACAGTTACACAAAAGCGGTCCAAGGGATGAGCCAGGGAACTATAGACCAGTCAGTCTGACATCCATAGTGGGAAAGCTCATGGAGACGATACTAAAGGACAGGCTGGTGGTATTTCTGGAGGGCAACAACCTGCAGGATGGGGTGCAGCTTGGGTTCATTTCAGGGAGATTCTGCCAGACTTGTCTTATACAGTACTATGACGGGGTGATGATGAGTTGGATGGGGGCCATGCTATAGATGTGCTATACTTGGATTTCAGCAAGGCCTTCAGTTTGGTGCCCCATGGGAGACAGGGGTGAACTTATCTGGCGTGGGAGTGTGGACAAAGATGACATGTTGGATCTCAAACTGGCCAAGGAGTAGGCTGTAGAGGATGGTGGTGGTGGGGTGAAGTCTCGGAGTCTATATCTGTGATGAGCAGGGTACCTCAGGGCTCGGTGCTGGGCCCTGTGCTGTTCGGGTTATTCATCTCAGACATTTCACAGGGGGGTGGTGAGCAGGACTAGCCTATTTGCTGAAGACACCAAAATGGATGCAGTAGTAGACAATGAAGAGGGATGGGTGCAACTACAGAGGTACTTTACAAAGTTGGAGGAATGGTCAGGGAAGTGGCAGCTTGGGTTCAATGCAAAAACAAGCATTTGTCAATGCCGAATAATGTTGTTGCGCTGGCATTGGCACTGGCAGTGCCAGAGCTAGAGACATGTAATAGAAATGGTAGTGAAGTATTGAAGTGACACCAACCCTACCCCCACCCTGTAGAGAGCGACAGGCATGGAGTGTGCATTTGGGTCATCAGCTATAATGCTTATGCCATTGTACCTCACCCTACCCTGTAGATAGTGACAAGTGTCGGGGTGTGATTTGGGGTCTTTGGACATTGTACTTACTCCATTCATAATGAAATATGCTGATGTGGGTGCAGTATAGGAGTGTGGGGTGAACGTTGTGGCCGAACAGTGCAAGGCACACCACAATGCCTGTCAGTGGCTGCAGGGTGGGTGTGGGGGTGGAATGGCATGAGCATTACATCCGATGATCCCAAGTCACACCCCTGACGCCTGTCAGTTTATACCAGGTGGGGTGCTACAGTTGGAGACCCTAACACCGTAGGTGTGTGGTGGTAGTTTCACTTCACATTTTCAACATGGACTGCTTGTCAGGTCACCTCATGAAAAGTGGCACAATCACTTTGTTAGCTGAAAGGTGGTTTTGCACAGTGGCTGTGCCATTTGTCGACAGAGGGATGAAAACACATTTTTTGGCAGGATGTGGAGAATGACAACTGTATTGTTCATGAGGAGGCATAAAAAAATGGCAATGTTGAAAATCTGGAGTGACAATATGGAATATTGGTGAAGCAATGAGCATTCATAGAAAGTGTGCAACACATGTCTATAACCCAATTATTTTTGGGAGTTTGTTAGGCACATTTGTAACATAGGCATATTGGGACCTCCCCTCATGAACAGTGGTGCTGCGATTTTGTTAATCTGTCCCAAAAGTTGATTTCCCACAATGATCAAGCCATTGTGCTCCACAGGTGAGGAAACACATTTTGGGCAGAATGTGAAAAATGGCAGCTGTACTGTTAATAAGGATGTGTGAAAAAATGCCAGTGTTGAAAATCTGGCATGGAAATATTGCAAATTTGTGAAGTTACAAGGGTGCGTGAAAACTGCACAACACTGCTTGCAACACAATCATTTTATGGACTTTTGGTACCAAATTTTCAACATAGGCATTTTAGGACCTCTGCTCATGAACAGTGTCACTGTCATTTCCTCAAACTGTCCCTCAAATGATTTCACACAGTGACTGCGCTATTCTGCGCTGGTTGTGTGAAAACACATTTTGGCCAGGATATGTAAGTGACAGCTGTACCGTTCATCAGGAAGTATGGGAAAATGCCAATTTTGAAAATCTGGGTGAAAATATTACAAATTCATGAAGTTACGCGCATGCATGGAAACAGCGCAGTGCATGCTCGTAAAACAGCCATTTTTTTGAATTTTCCCACCAATTTTGCAACATAGGCTTTTTGAGAGCCCCCCTCATGAACAGTGGCACTGTTGTTTTGTTAATCAGTCCCAAAAGGTGATTCTGTGCAGTGACCACGAAATCACCTTTCAGGGCAGATTAACGCCTTGACAGTGCCAGAATTCATGAGGAGGAGTCCCAAAATCCCCATGTTGAAAATTTGGTGCCAAAATTCCAAAACATGCCTGAGATATGCATCAAAGTTAAAAAAAAAACTATTTATTCCATTATACAGCTTACTGGCATTTCGTCAGTTTGCGGTCAGCTTTGAAGAGTGCAAACGTGTTCCCAGTCCACCGAAGATTGTCGCGCCAGACTCCGGAAGTAAGTATGGGGTGAGGGGGGTATGAGGAGACAGGGTGCACAGTGGCTGGGAGTGGGTTGTGGGAGGGGGCAGGGAGACTGCAAGGGACTGTTTTCATTTTTACAGGTTAAAAAAAACAAAAAAAACATTGGGGGACTTTTTTTTGTGCAGGGGCTTTGGCATGCTGGGGTGGGCTCCCAGCATGCCACCTAAGTGTTTTGTGTTTGGGGGGATGCTGTAGCAGATGGGGAATTGGTCACCCCCATCGGCAGACAACGAAGCGGTGGGGGCAAGAGCCAGGGATTGGCACCCCCCCGGCACATACAATAAATGGGGGGATGCATTATGCCGCAGGGAATGGCCCCCCATCAGCACATACATTGGGGCAGGACATGCCGACAGGATTGAGCACCCTGAAGTCGGCAGTATGACAGGCGTGTGCCGCCATGTTCATTTTGTTTTCACCACCAGGGAAAGCACGTCGGGAGGTCCGCTGCATATGACGAGCTTAGCTTGCATTGCAGCAGACCTTTCATTTGATCTCATCACCACATTAAGTGTGCGCGGTGTGGCGCCGGCACGCAGGCTGATTGGAGAATGAGGGACGCACCTACTGATGCGTGCCTGCATTCACCCAACAGTGACCGTGCCTCTAAATCTGCACTGCTGCAAGATGTTGGCTGCGCAAGCGCATCAACATAAAAATGCAAGGTGTTGCATTTTGGGGCAAGGAACTCAAGGAGAAAATACTGGTTAGGGTGGCTCAAGCTGGGGAGCACCAAGGAAGAAATGGACCTGAGGGTATTGATAACAGCAAGCATGAATAATATTGCACAATGCAGGAGGGTGACGGTGAAAGTAAGCAGGATGCTAGGATGCATAGCAAGTGGATTCATGTCCAGGCACAGGGAGGTGATGTTGCCCCTCTACAGGCTGCTGGTTAGGCCTCATTTGAAGTACTGTGTGCAGTTCTGGAGGCCGTACCTGAGCCGGGACATCAAGCTGCTGGAAGGAGTGCAGCAAAGGGCGACGAGGATGATAGGGATGGAGGGAATCGATTATGAGATGAGGCTAAAGGAACTGAATGTGTACTCATTGGAAGAGAAGCAGGAGAGGGGGGACATGATCTAGACATTCAAGTACCTGAAGGGTGTCAACAATGGGGGGGGAGGAGGTGTTGAAACTAAGAAGAGGGAGGAAGACTAGGGGCATGGGCTAAGACTAGAAGGAGGAAGATTTGGAAGGGAGATGAGGAGGCATTACTACACAGAGAGAGTAGTTGCAGGGTGGAATGCACTACCAGAAGGGGTGATATCATGCAAAAATGTGGCTGCATTTAAGAACGCATGGGACAGTGTATAGGGGTGGATAAGGGTGGGCGAGAAGGACAACAATGGGAGGTTAAAGGGGTTGGGAAGGGGCAGCTGCCTGCTAGGGTGCTAGCTGCACAATCGAGCAGACTTTGATAGACAGGTAGGTCTGTTCTGCTGGTTCCTTCGTATGTTAGCATGTTCGTGAAGTCGTTTAACTTCATAGTTCCTTTGTATTGTTGGCTCTGATTGAGTTCAATAAAGTTTATTAAACTGCAAACAAAAAAAAAAGAAGGTGGTTATACCACTGTGCAGATCACTAGTGAGACCTCATCTGGAAGACTGTGTCCAGTTCTGGAGGCCGTATCTCTGGAAGTACTCAGACAAAATAAAGGCAGTCCAGAGAAAGGCAACAAAAATGTTGCAGGGACTGCACTAAATGTCATATGAGGTAAGACTAGAGGACCTCAATATGTATTCCTTGGAGGACAGGAAGGGGGATATGATAGAGACATTCAGGTACCTCAGGGGTATAAATACTGTACAGGAGGGTAGCATCTTTCAGAAATGAATGTGTACAAGAAGAAGGGGGCATGATATAAGGTTAGAGGGGGGTAGGCTCAAGGGTAACATGAGGAAGTACTTTTTCTCAGAAAGAGCAGTGGATGCTTGGAACAGCCTCCCTTGTGGAGGTGGGGGCAAGAACTATAGGGGAATTTAAGATTGCATGGTATAGACATAAAAATGCTCTCACAATAAGGAAGAGAGGGTAAGCCACAGATCAACTAGTGTCTGCAGTATTGCATTACGTAGGGAAAAGGGGCAGACTAGATGGGCCAAATGGTACTTATCTGCCGTCACCTTCTGTGTTTCTATGTTTCTATGATCAGCCACCATCACAGTATGAATGATGTCTTTGGCATTCAGTGGCACCTCCCATCCTCCAGGAACCATTTCCTGTATACAGATCATATATTCTGGGATCTAGCAGCCCCCCGCACAGAGCACACCACCCAGTAACCCTCCCCCCTCATATACCACAGCAGCCGTGTCACTTAGAGATGGTGTGAAGTTTTATTTTGCAGGTGAAGTTGAGGTGAAGTTACCAAATCCAGCCTCCACAGATAATTTCATAAAGTTTTCCCTTTTTAAAGGGAATTTGTCTTATGGTGACTTTGCCTTTCAACTTCACTTTATAACTTTGCCTTTGCAATGGAGATGCAAAGTTTATGGGGAAAAAATCCTGTGTCACATGGGAGAGCTTCTGAAGGTTACCTGGTATATTCCCAGGGCAAGAAACGTGTGACTTGGTTTCAGTTTCTCAGCTGCACTGATACAGAGTGTGTGAGCTGCAACTGGAGAGAAGCAACACACTTTGGAATGTTAAAAGCATTTCATTTTCAGTCTTTTTCTGATTTGTGTGCTGTTCTGCACATTTCTTAACTACTTAATTTTAATTTTGAATAATTTTTGGATCTCTTTTTTTCTGTCTGTCTGTCTCTTTTTCTTTTTTTTATTTCAGTGCCTCAATTTTAATTTAAATTGGAGCAGGTACAGCGTGGAGTCTGTGAACCTAGGCATCAGGGTATCCAGACCTATAGCAGGTCTGGGGCCATCTGCATCAATCTGGCACAGGTTTTTTTTTTTGTGAAGGTACCCCTCAAACCATACTTACAAGTCATCCCACTGAGTCAGCAGCAGCAGCTTCAGTTCTGGAGCATCAGGAGTGGGAACAGCAGCAGCAGCCTGAGACCCCCTGTGATTTCTGCACCATTGGTACCATCTTCCCCTGCAGAAGCGCCTGGTCCATTAGCAGCCCCCTGCCAATGCCATCCATCTCCAAAGACCTCACTTGTATGGACATTTTTCACTTGTGATCCAAGTGACCAAAGTGTGGTCACTTGCAATGTTTGTGGGAAGTTGGTCAACAGGGGGAAGAAGGAGAGCCATGTGGGTATTGAGGGGGCTGAGGACCCACTTAAGCTTATACCACTGGGCCTACTCAGAGGCCAGGCTTTGCAAATGTAACCTCCCAGTCCCCTGGGGTTACTAGAATCCTATCAGTATTATTGTTAGGAAGGTAGCAGACAACTGGTAGGGAGCTCATTTGGGGCTTCCTACATAATGACTTCATTGTTTACTCAGCTAGCCTGAGGGAAGAATGATTAGGTCATTTGGAACTCTTGCAGCAGCATAAGCCACACTGTGTGGACAGCTGCTCTAGGGAACTTAGAATGTTCAATCTGTTGCAGTCAGTTGTTCAGTGAGGAGGTGAGAGTGGCAGAAAAACTGACAGTTGGGCTCTGAGGTGAGGGCCCAGCATTTTTCACCCTAGTTGAGTGTCATTTCCAGCTTCCATTGAAGTGATAGAGACCAGTTCTACAGCAGGATTTCCTGATTTCTTCTCCCAGTGAAATGGAAGGAACTGCTTGATCTCAGTGGACTCAAGAGGCAATCCCCTGAAGGCTCTGTGTGTGTTTCAGTTGCCTTGGAAAGGAACTTTGAGAGACTGATGTGCTACCCAGGAGAATGCCTTTTTGTTGTTCCCTGTCTAGTGGATGGGATAGCCATTTGTGAGTACTGTTCTAGAAGACAAGATCGCCACATATTTAGTGGAATCATAGTCTGGGGTGTGTGTGCCCATAGATAAGGCTGGGTCACACCTGTCAGTGCCCCTAGTTCACCCAGGAAAGGAAATTTTCTGTTAAACTGTTCACCCAAGACAGTGCAGTTTGTGTTTTTGGTCACCCCAGTAAGTGATGAATTTAAAGTGTGGGACCGCTAGCATTTCAACGGTAAATGGGGGTTTCAAAGGTGTAACTCTTAAGAATGACAGAGACTGTCGGTTGGGGCCAAGAGTGGGAGGAATGCCATCTAAGTGCTTAGAAAGGCAGGGCTTCCTGGTTCGGAAAGGGCACCAGTTATACCTGAGTAAGGGCCAGTGCTGCAGATTTAGGTGTGTGGAGGAGGGGCTGGAAGTTTGCTAGATTAGCTCTGTCTCCTGATTTAAAAACAGGTATGACTAGAGCCTCTTTCCACCTGTCAGGGAAGATGCCAGATCTCAGAGAGGCATTGAATACCTTGGTGAGCGGTTCCACAAGTTTGTTTAATGTAAGTGCTACTAGTGTGTACTGTGAAAATTGGCGGAGTCGCTAAGGAAAATGTACCAAGTACTGAGTGAAAATGCCTTAAAATGCTTGCTCCACTGATATTTAAAGCTGAGGAAAGAAGTGACAGTTTGCAATTTAAATTTTGCCTTCTCATCAATCGCAGTGCAGGAGTGTGACTGTGAGAGAGAGAGAGAGAGAAAGCTCATTTGCATGGTGTTGTGTGATTGGTCTCAGTGCACCTAAGCCTCGCCCTTGCCCGAGTCTCAGCATTGTGGAACATTTATGGAGGACCTGCCTGCAGTGTGTGAGCAGCATGTAGTTTGTGCGGCAGGCAGGAGGAACCGCTTACAGCAGAAGCGCTTCTGTACTAGCAGTTTTCCTAACTTTTTTGCAGTTAAACTGGGCTCAACCCATATTCCGACCATCTGGAGAGTGTCAAGGTGATCGCAGTGATGATCAGCAGGACCACTGGTCCATTTCACCCCAGAGGCCTTCCTTGGGTCAGCAGCAGGCCTTATTACATCGACAGTGAAAACCAGCTACCACCTGTAAGTACCCTGTGCAAAAGTAAATGACTGTGGTGCTAAACTCAGAAAACTGTGTAAGAATTTAAGCAAATGCAGCAAAAGTACTGAAAGAGAGTTTGTGAACATTTAAATCTTGGATTGTGTGTGTGAAAGTGATGTTTTTAAAGAGAGTGAACTTTAAGACAAATGATTCCTCTGGTCCAAGTGCTAGTAAAATAATGGACTGAGAAAAAGTAAAGTGATCTTGTGCATAGAAGAAAATCAGTTGAAATGCAAAAGATCCAGACAGAATCCTAGCAATTTTAAACTGAGTGTGATGCAAAGTTACAGTCACCATGTTGGGGTGTAACCAGCAATGTAAACAAAGCAGCACCATTTTAGACCAATGTTTTTAAATCCAAACAAAGTTTCAAATGGTTTCTTGCTAAGTATTATGGAATACAATTGCAACAGCCAGGCAGCCTGTTAGCGAACATTTCCAGTGTGTTAAAACCTAATCTCAGACTGAACTAGCTCTAGTCAGGACATGAAATTATCTAAATGATCTCTCCAGTTATTCTCAAAACCTTCTCCTACCATTGCCTTCTTTATCTATATCTTACTCCCCTACTCTCTTTAGCCCTCTTCTTCCTCTGCTCACCACTCATTTTCAACCCCTCCTTCTTATTTAACTACTCTCTCCTGTCACTTTCCACTCCCCACATTTATTGCTTCTCATCAGCTTATGCTATTGATCCCTACCTTGTCCTGTCTTATTTGAGCACTATGTAGTATATGGACCTTAACTGTACTTTATTTCACTATGACGTTCTTCTATGTATTGGTGCACATGAACCTTATTTGTACATTGTTTCATTTTGTTTTTTCTATGTTGCCTTTTTATGCAACATCTCCATGACTGTGTGCATGCTTTAGGACCTCATTGTGAATGAGCTTGCTCAATGGAGTTTTCCTGCAATAAACTTGAACTTGAATTTTGAAACTTATGTGTTTATGCAGAACATGGCACAGCAACCACTTCACTACCTGCTCAATGCCAGGGCGTGGGTAGCCCAACAAGAACAAGAACTACCTAATTCTGAGAAATTGGATGACTGTTCATCAGCACCCACCAAGGTGGCTTTGTCGAACTATCCAATTAATGTGTGTGTAGTATGCCTAAAGCCAGGAAGAGATGTTTTGCCAAGTCCACATTGCACAGACAGTAGAACACAATTTGGGTTGAGCGTGTCAGGTGGCACAAGGGTACCTAAAACAAAATCCATCTGTTTTTCTTCAATTTGGACACAGACAGGGGACACTGTAGAATCAGAAAACAGCAACAGGCTGGGTTCAGTGAGAGAGGCCCCATAGAGTTTGTAAAGGAGTTCTTGGACATTGTCTGTGTCAATGCTTTGCAAGGCCCAGATGAAATTAAGTATTCCACACCATGAGTTGGACACTGTAACGGAAGGTTCAGTAAATCCATTGGTGGAAGGCCCAAGTCCAAGCCTCGTGGGATGGTCTGAGGTGGAGGATGCGTGTTGTTGGGAGGCCAGTGCTTCCAAGGACAGTGGAGTGTGGACAATTTCAGGGGTGGGTGCAATCGCCAGCTCCTGGACAGAATGTGTGGAAGAGGAAGAAGCTGAAATGGCTGCAGTGGGACCCAGTGAGTCACCATTGGCCTTGGCTTCCATGGAGCCTACCGATGTCTGTGTGGAGGAAGGCTCTAGAAATGTGCCCCTGAGTGCAGAGGTGGACTGCTTTTCCTCTGCACTAAGTGTTCATAACTGGCTCAACATGGACTGGCCATCCCCAAGCCATGCTTCTGGAATGGAGTTAGTTAAAAGCAGCAAAGAAGATAGAATTGTCCGTAGGCAAGCTGTTGTTAAGCATGGGCCTTCATACCCTTTCTTCTCTTACCAAATCTGAGAAGAAATTAAGACAGACAGGCATGCCTGGCTGTGGGAATAAGCTTGTGCCAGCCTGCATCCTAGAGTAAACAAGTAGGTCCGAATTAAAGTGCGTAATGAGAGAGACTGCAGTTCTAGAAGTGTGGCAGGACCTTGTTAATTAGTTCTGTGAGAGTAGTGGACAAAAATGGCCAAGAGACATTCTACAATGTTCCTATGATGAATCCAGATGGGGTAACAGTTTATGCCCCAGGTCCTGAGTGGTATTACCCTTGAAACTGGTGCCATTCATCTGACATTGTGCCAGCTTGTCAAACGAATGTAGCCATACCAGCTCAGTCATCTGCCACCGAAGAGGCAGCAACCCAGGATGGAGGTGCCTTTCTTCTGGTGATCCAGGTTCATCTGCAGCAGCATCCAGGTTCAGCCCCAGCAGCATCCAGGTTTGTCTGTAGCAACATTCAGGTTCATCAGCCGAGCAGTCGGAGAAGATTTCCAGTCCTGGTCCAGTAGGAGGTCATGGAAGCATCTGATCCGAAGATTACACCTACCCAGCAGCCAAAGTTTTTCAGGCCACAAGTCCAGAGAGGTGATGTTGACATCCATTTGATGCCTGGAACTGGTATGAAGCTCTTTTAATTTTTAATTTGACTGTTTTCCTGCAATTGAAGATATCCTTGGAACTTTAACTACCAACTGACTCTCCATCTAGATGAGTGCTTGCAGGCCTTGTGCCTCTTCCAGAACTGTGCTTCAGCAGGCTCCAGCCTAGAAGAGACTGTATTGGTAGTGCCTCAGCACTGTGAACTCTTCCTTAGTTTTGGACTTTGCAGGAACCCCCCCCCCCCAATGTTTTTATGTTTTTTAATGTTGTACTTTTGTAGAAAAATCCTTTAAAAAATGCTTTTTGGGATTGTGCAGTATCCAGTGGGAGGGTTTTGGCCACTGTTTTTAGCTTTACAGGTTGTAGTTGTTTTCAGAAATGTGTTTTGGCAGTGTTTTCTTTTGCAGATATTCCTGGAAGAAGACAAAAAGACCTGAAGAGGATTGGTGGGACTCATCAGAGTCCTCCTTTGTGTAGAGTTGTTAGGCTTGTGTAACTGCGTAGTACAATGTTTAACCTTTTCATTTTACAGATATGTTGGTGTAAAATGTTTTTTGGGTTTGGGCACCTGGTAGGTAGCTTTTCCCTAGAGGGTTAGGGGGGAAGACAGTTTGTTGATCCTGATTCTAGATCGGGGTCACCAATACTGCCTGTTAGGACATGCTTCAGGCAGTTTCTTGGAGTCACTGAGAATCCATAGATAGTACAGTACTAGGACCGGAACAGAAGTTTCTTCAGTGGGCCTCTGTTCTTTAGTATTACCTGCCTGTGCCTGGCACATGGTAGGGGAGTACATGCTCAACCCTCCCCATAGGGAGCATGGAATTAGGATGGCCTGGTACTAGGCCATGTACTGGCTGCGCAAAGCCAGTGGTCTAGTCATGGTGAGTTTAACCACCCAGTCCCCTGGGGTTACTAGAATCCTATCAGTATTATTGCTAGCAAGGTAGCAGCCAGCTGGTAGGAAGCTCATTAGGGGCTTCTTACATAATCACATCAGTGTTTATTCAGCTAGCCTGAGGGAAGAGTGATTAGGTAATTCAGAACTCTTGCAGTGACATAAGCCACACTGCGTGGGCAGCTGCTCTGGGGAGCTTAGAATGTGCAGTCTGTTGCAGTCAGTTGTTCAATGAGGGGGTAGAAGTGGCAGAAAGAATACCAGTTGGGCTCTGAAGTGAGGTCCCAGCATTTCTCACCCTACTGGAGTGTCATTTCCAGCTTTAAGTGTAGTGGTGGAGACCAGTTCTACAGCAGGATTTCCTGATTTCTACTCCCAGTGAAGTGGGAGGAACTGTGTGATCCCAGTGGACTCAAGGGGCAATCTCCTGAAGGTTCTGTGGGTGTTTCAGTTGCCTTGGAAAGGAATATTGAGAGACTGTTTGATGTGCTACCCAGGAGAATGACTTTTTGTTGTCCCCTGCCAGTGGATGGGACAATCATTTGTGAGTACTGTTCTAGGAGACAAGATCTCCACATATTTAGGGGAATCATAATCTGGGGTGTGTGTGCACATAGATAAGGCTGGATCACACCTGTCAGTGCCCCTAGTTCTCCCAGGAGAGTGAATTTTCTGTTAAACTGTTTACCCAAGAGAGTGCAGTTTGTTTTTTGGTCACCCCAGGGAGAGAAGAATTTAAAGTGGGGGACCTATAGCATTTCAGTGGGAAATGGTTGTTTCAGTGGTGTAACCCTGAAGAATGTTAGAGACTGTCAGTTGGGGTCAAGGGTGGGAGGAACGCCATCTAAGTGCTTACAAGGAAGGGCTTTGTGTTTCTTAAAGGGCACCAGTTATACCTGAGCAAGGGCCAGTGCTGCAGGTTTAGGTGTGTGGCTGAGTTTCACTTAATTGCACCTATGTTTGAAGAATAGTTCTGAGTATGTGGCTTAGATTATCTAACTGACACTCATTGGAGGAAAATGTATGGATGTGTGGCCAGATGTTCACTAAATGCACTATTGGGAAATTGGGAAGAAGATGTTCTTTTTGTGTGTTCATGAACTGCACTGCATGCAAGGAGAGTTCGTGAAATGTACCTGTCCTGCATAGACTGACTCTTGGTGGCCCACTTCTGCTCTAAGTTTCCATCTGTTGAATAAAGCCTTAATGCACAATCCCAGATACTGTTCTGGATATTTCAATTATTGCTTCTGGTTGTTGGATTTACTATAGCCCCCTCAGCAAGTTAGATCTAGCATATGTCTAGCAGCCTCCACCCAGGAACTGGGTTATGATTTTTACACAAGGTTCATGTTGTTTTGTTCTTGTACCCCCATCCTTCTCTTCCTCTAGAAAACAAGCCAGGTATACATCCTAACTCCAAGGGTGGTACCAACCTTTTGTAAAGCAAATAGTATGCCATATGTTCATACCAGTGTGTTCCAGATTTTAATGAGGGGTGTGCTAACTTACTAAAAAGTGGTTTGGGGGTTTCACAAAGCAGCAAAGGTGTAGGGAAGATGGCCTATATGGGATCATAGTTGTGGTGTACAGTGGTGTTGAACTTCACATGCCACAGTGAGGCAAGCTGAAGGACAAGAAGTGCCCCCTGTAGTTCCAGCTACTCCTTCTCTGGAAATAGAAGCTGCACCTGCACTACCATAAGTAGCAACAGAAGCTGAGCCGGACTCAGTGAGGGAGGAATTGGGGGACCGCCACCAGCAGTTTACTAGATTCCAGCAGGATATAAAAGTCATTCTAGAGAATCAAGAGAAGCTACTGGCAGTCCTGGAGGAGCTCCACTGTGATGGTGTGAATGATAGCAGTAAGGCCGTGTTATATCTTTGTTTTATTAATGTATTTCTTCTTGTTCTTGTTCCTGTTCCTGTATGTCATATCCTTCATTGCCTCACGCCCAAAAAAGAAAAATACCAAAAAAAGTTAAAAAATACAAAAAAGAAATCTGTCTTATTCTCTTTATATTCTTGCTAGGTTTCAAAGTTTCATAGTCTTTGTTCCACCTAAAAAAGAAAGAAAAAAAAAGAGTTTAAATATACAAAAAAATAGAATAAAATTCTGTCTTTTCTATCTGTCTGTTATATTTCCTAAATTCCAACCTACATGATTTGTCTAACTTTGACATCTGTGTCTGCCTATTTCTTTCATTAATTTTCTCAACTATCAGAATAAATATTTCATACTCTGCTATGGGTATCATTACATGGTGCTATGCTATATGTTTGTAGAGTGCCCCATCACACTTGTGCTATTCAGTTAATGGGGAAGTGTGCCAAAATCACAATCTACATACATTCTCTTCTCCCTGAATTGTTATCAAGTGTGGTAAAAATGGGGCAGGCTGCTGTATCATGCTGTCGCACCATAGTTCATACTGTGTAACTGGAAATTGTAAATGCTTTGCTGCTGCTGCTTGCATGCTGTGTGACTGCCAACAAATGTCAACAACATGCACATGAGAAAATTGCCTGGGAAACCAAACTTAATTGTCTTGTCTTGGAAAATTCTCCTTATGCCCAGAAATGAGAAGTGCCACACAAGGCCAAATGATTTCCTGCTGCTAGGTGCTGTTGCTGCAGATGTCGGGCACATGCATATGAGAATAGGGATGGGAGAACCTCAAATGGTTCTGAGGTTCTAAAAAGTTCTGATAAGCAAAAAAAGGTTTGGATCCTTATCCTAACCTTATCTGAACCTTTTATGACCTTTATTGTTTTATGGTAACCGTATGTTAAAAAATCTTTTTAAACTACTTTTAATCGACATATCTGAAAAAAAAAAAACAATTAAGCCACTGTTTAGTAGCAGAGAATGCTCTCTAATCACTCTTCTGTTTCTAACATTTAAGAATGTAATGTTAATACTGTGTATAAGTTATATTATTAACAATAGTGATTTCCATTTCTCAACAGGTACAGGCAGGCACCAGAGGTGTTTTAGACAGATAAGTGAAGAAGCCAGGAACACAAAAACAGCACCAGGCCAGAGCAGAGTGCAGCCAGTCAAAGAGAGCCAGTCAGCCAGCTACCACTTCAAGACTGCAGTCTGCTGCTACCCGTACCTACTGCAATTAGAGGAAAACCAGAAGTAGTATACAAGCACTGAAATCAATATGGTTAAGCACATTTACCAAAACTGACTGCTTAGAAAAGAATGAGAAAGTAACTGTGATGACAAGAAAGTCCCAGATCAGATCTCTAGTTTGTAAATAAATGGTCTCCTCCTGAGTCTGATTTTTTTGGAGGGGATTATACTGTGTTTAAATAATAGTACTTTAGTTTGTAGTAGTAGTACCACTACTACCAGGGAAACAAAAAAGAGCTGTCAGCATTTATCAACGTGGTTATTTAATTGTGAGCATTTAGGTAAATGATCTCCTTAGAATGACAAAGCGACTGTGTGTGAGATCAGGAATTTCTCTGCCACAGTTGCTACCAGTACGTGATGACATGAACAAGATGTACTAGCTGCACCTCCTACCCACCCCAAGATGACGATGATGTGGTCAAAAGGCAGGCAAGTCCCGGGTGTCTCTACTTTTAAGCAGTCCAGTAAGTCTCAAAATTGAAAGCTGATGTGTCATTGCACAGCTGCAGCACAGGTACTGCTATCAGTGTCACCTTCTTCAAGATTAGCATCACATATGTAGCCAAAGTTTGACAAGTTAACCGTCAAGAATGTTAGTTTCTCCACATTGTCTGGTATTAATCTTGTTCACTTGTCAGTCACAGCATCGCCAGCAGAGCTAAATAAACTCTCAGAACAGACACTGGAGAGTGGACATCCAATATACTTACAAGCTAGGGTCACCAGCTTTGGCCAGCTTGATTTTTTTCTCTTGAAAATAAGCTAAAGGGTCGTCCTCAATAGTAATGTTGGGCTCAGACATAGATGCATCTACCATGCTTACTACTGAGCATGCATTTTCTCCTTGTACAGTGCTGGAGGATGACAAGCTCCAAGCAGCATTGCTTGACAAGGTTGGGCACATCAACACATGCTGGCAGAAATTAACAGATGGCAATGACTTGCTTGCTGTAGAAGGAGTCAATATTTATCTTGCAGGCAACCTGACAATTACCACTGTCAGATCTGATGAAAAGACAAAATACTAATTATTGAGACCCTGTAGTATGCTCCATACTGACTTGGAGTACACCAGTGAAAGGAAAACAAAATAAAAAAAATAAAATGGAAAATAACTTCACAAAAGGATACCTACCATCACATAGGTGATGGCCTGGTCTTGACATGGAACGAAGGTTCCCCAGACACAAGAGGAGTAGGATGAAACGTCTTGCATCCTGGATGAAAAATTGTCACCAGCAAAGAAAGAAAGAGACTTAATATAGCCTAACTTGACATTGCCACTGTGTCACTGTTTAACTGTGAAAGGAAAAAGATAAGATCACAAAGTAGGAAAAGAAAAAAAATAATGTCAGATATTTACCATCAAACTAGTGATGGCCATGCCATGTACTGCCATGATAGCACCACAACAAGTGATGTTGTCGGAAGACACGCCTTTACTCTGTGGCTTTAGTTGTGCTGTGTAAAGTGAAAGGGAGACGAATGGAAAAGAAAAACACACTTAAATGTCTTGGAAGTAAGGTGGAGACCACTCTTCCTCTGGTGTGTTGATCACTGGTGCCAACTGGGAGAATCAGTAGAACTAGTCCATGAACAACAATGAAAGTAACTTACCATTGCAGCATATAATCATTGCCTTTGCTGCACTTCAGGTGTTGCTGCTATGATGGGCTCACTGTGTGGCTAGAAGCTCATTTTGAAGTCTGGCTTCAGCTTGCCAGCTGGTGGTGGGCTGGCTAGATGGCTCACACACTGGCTGTTGGGATTTCTGGCAGGATGGCTTCCAAGCTGTCTGGTGGTATTGCTGGTGGGATGTCAATGATGCTGGCTAGTGAGGTTACTGTGACTGGCAGGATGGTTTACAGCAGGCTGGTTGGTGGGATTAGTGGCACTTGCTGGATGACTAACAGCAGGCTGGCTGGTGGGATTACTGATACTGACAGGATGGCTTACAACAGGCTGGTTAGCGGGATTAGTGACACTTGCAGGATGACTAACAGCAGGCTGGCTGGTGGGATTAGTGGAACTTGCAGGATGACTAACAGCAGGCTGGCTGGTGGGATTAGTGGAACTTGCAGGATGACTAACAGCAGGCTGGCTGGTGGAAATGGATGCAGGATTTTGGCATGGGGCAGCACAAAAATGTGTCATAGCACTTGACTTTCAATTTGAAGGCCCAAATGGTCCTGTAACCTGCGGGAGAAGGGGGTATAGTACATAACAATCCATGGAAGGACTACTATATCCCCCTCTGCAGTTTTTCTAATTTTTCACAGGGTTTCGAAGAGATGAGTAAATGAAGTTACTGTACAACTCTCTTAGAAAGTAAAGGCATTTATAGCAAAAAACCTATGTTAATCCTCATAAAGGTTGCTACTGCACAAACTGCAAACTGCACAAAGGTTGGAAATAAATTATTAGGGCTGAAAACACTATGCCCACCAAGTCTGAAAATGTTCTATTTGGGTTCTTATGTCTAACTCTTACACACCTTATCACGTCCCCATCCCTCATAGCTAAAGGACAGTCTACAGATATAAGGCCATGGATCAATGATGCGGTACCTCATCCAGGGACAACATATTAAAACTGTTTAGGTATAAAGAAACCCTAATTGCTACCCCCTCAGATAAATCAGTTAGCCAGATGGCCAACAGCTAGAAAAACAGGTTTTTTTCTACATTTTGATACTTACTACCCAATGGACTACCTGGCCATGAAGTAATTTTTGAGCCCTAGAAAATGATGGCCACTAAAATATTAAGTAGGCTAACATATTTTGAAACATACATGCTAAACTGAGTTCCAGGTCACAAACTAATTTCTTCCATCATGGTGATGGTACAAGGCCAAGCTACAGGTCTACTACTGTCCCACAAGGCTGTGCTGTGGGTTTGTTAATTCAGCTACAACAAGATATTGCATAAAATGGATACATGTCTCAAATATATAGCCTGCTTTGACTGTTTCTAAGTTCAATATGTGTCTTGAAGGAAGCAGCTCACAACTATGGATATATATAGTAATTTCAAATTTGTAACAATTCTGCTGCTTTGTGGACAGTGTACAATATTGTGTGTGCAGATTGTAATGGATGCTAACCTTCACAGGTATGCACAAAAAATTATTGTAAATAAAGATATATATGGTATATGAAACACCAGGCCCATGTGGCATGACTCTGGACAGGTATCCAGTGATAATAGTGCTAGCATATGGGCTTTGGTCAAAATGGCGACCCATATGAGGGCATTATTATTGTGAGTGACCTCCCGGGAGAGCTACTGGTATGATGGTGAGGGGAGGGATATGTGAGTGGAAAGGGTGTATAGCGATGGGAAGGGGAGATATAGGGATGAGGGTTATCACCGTCTAGTGTGCCTGCTCTGCCAAGCTGACTGTGTGGTGTGGTGGGTAGGGAGGCTGGCTCTGATGGAGCAGGTCCTGTGTTTGGGGCTGGGGGGCCAGAAACATTTTGCTTGATCCCACTGCTGTAGGACTTAATTTTTTTTTAAACCGGGCTGTGCCCCCTCCACAGCATGCACCCCCCTGGAGTTGACAATCTATAATTGGGGGGGTGGGGTAGGCCGGGGGGAACAGCCCCCCCACATATACAGTAACTATACTGTGTGTGCCCAATTGCCTTTAAGTGCATATCTCCGAATTGCTTTTTGGTGATAATGCACTCACTATAATAGCGATCACTGTTTGGAGATTGCTGTTATCACATAGAACCCTCCTGACATGTACTTTGTCCATTGGTGATGAGGGTAGGGGAAGGGGTGGGGAGTAGGGTTACTATATACAGTACCAATTTAAATATGTTGACCTTGTGTGAGGAACCATACCATTTATCTATGGTCTTGTAGCTGTAGACTGTCTTTGAGTCATGAGGGTAGGACATGAACTAAGGTTCATGCTAAGAGAAAAAGGAACGAAGAAGGCAATTGCCCATATTAGCTACTGTAAATCATGAGCAATACTGTAATTTTGCTCAAGAAGTCAAAATGTCTTGTTTTGGGGGAGGACACTCTCAGCATGTAGAAGGGAATTTGTGGATGTTGTGCCCAGCCTCAAAACTCAAAGAGTTGATCCCTTTTAGTGAGATGCTCAGAATTAGAAGGAAATGCTCTAATGAAGAGAGTTTTTTTTTTACAGCAGGCTGCAGAACAGGAAAAGAGTTTTCAGAAATGGGGCTATGATGCAGAACTATTGGCAATTGCCAAAAATGAAGCCCTAACACTTGATATGAAACAATTAATTCACTCAAATACAGATAGAGATGAGTATAGCCATTTAGATGCACTGATCCATTTGTGACAGAGTTCAACTACTTTTCAGGAAGGATTGGGAATATCGTTCATAAGAAGTGGACCATCCTACATGGGGACAGACAGGTTAATGTTCTAGTGGGTGCCAAACCACGAGACTCATTTAAAGGAGCCACGAACATCGAAGACAGAATTGTACACAGCAGACTTGGTGTGTTAGCACCTGTGGTTAAAACATAGTTACTGTAGAGGGGGGGGGGGGGTTACAAGTGCCATAGATGTAATGTTTGCAGATTTGCAAATGCAGGAAATACATTTATTCATCCCCTTAATGAAGAGATCTTGGTACAAGTGAAGGAGTGTATAACATGTGACACTTTGTTCACTGTCTACGTCTTGTGGTGCCCCTGGAATTTGATCTATATTGGATAGACTGCCAGACCCTTAAAGCAGCCCATACAGGAACATATTAGATCAATTTCAAATAATAAACAGGACACTCCTGTAGGCATACATTATTTGAAGCCCATACTGTTGCAGCAACAAGGAGCAAATTAAATTTACGGGGCTTGAACATGTTAGCAATCCCAGAAAAGGAGGGACTAGAACTGATCTGTTAGTGAAGAAAGAGAGTTTTTGAATTAATACCCTTAGAGGTGTGAAACCCCAGGGTCTGAATGATTATTGGGATCTTAAGCCATAATTAGTTGACATAACCCAAAGTTACCCCTATGGTTTAGGCAAAAGGTTTTGACAGCTAAATTGCTTTCACTAAGAATAGCTGATCAAGTTTAATTTTCTGGCTTTTGTTAGTCTGAGTTAGAATATGTAGAGAAATTACAACCAATGTAGGAGATAAAAGGTAAACAATAACAATACGTTTTGGTATTTAAAGATTTTTCGATATTAGCTTTGCTAGTCTTAATATAATGATAGTTTTGACTTACTGTTATTGGTAACTGACTCCTTTCATTCCTTCAGCAAGATGACATGTGCAAACGTGGATTTAAAGAAGAAAATAGACTAGAATTATATTAAGAAAATTATAATTTTGAATGCCTTTATCAAATATTTAAAGTATCTAATTACTAGTTTGTTGTTTATGAGTACCACAGGACATTTTCCTTGTAAACAATTTTTATTTCAGTATTATGTAGTGTGTAGGTACAGTATGGGGAATGGATTGTTGACCTAAGTGGATGACACAACATTTATCTAGAGTATATTGAAACACATTCCCCATCTAAATGCCCATCTGAAGATATAGTCAAGGTCCGATTGTAGAGATTTTATTTGTGACATATTGCATAATGTCCTGTCTATTTATGTGTCATCAGCATATTTATTGGCCAACTTCTGGACATTATTAAACATGTCTGAAACAAAAATTTGAATAGAATAGGGCCAAACACCCCAGTGGAACTCCACTAGTCACTTGTACAAGGTAGAAAAGATGTTCCTCTATACTTACTCTTTGAGTTCTACCTTGTAACCAAAAACCTATCCAGCTTATAATACATTTATTGATACCATAACTATTTAGTTTTCTAGGACTGCCCAATGAGGTACAGTATCAAAGGCTTTGTCATGGTAGGGTTGGTAAAAGTTAGGCATAAGAACACTAAAAGGACCAGAAACCCTGAGGAGCGGAGGTCGTGAGGGCGCTCCACAGCCCTCCCCCACATCGCCGGAGGGAGTCCCCAAACCCCCAGCCAAGACCAGAACCCCCCGAGGAGCAGAGGTCGTGAGGGCGCTCCACAGCCCTCTCCCACATCGCTGAAGGGAGTCCCCGAACCCCCAGCCAAGACCAGAACCCCCGAGGAGCAGAAGTCATGAGGGCACTCCACAGCCCTCTCCCACATTGCCGGAGGGAGTCCCTGAACCCCCAGCCAAGACCAGAACCCCCGAGGAGTGGAGGTCGTGAGGGCGCTCCACAGCCCTCCCCCACATCGCCAGAGGGAGTCCCCGAACTCCCAGCCAAGGTAAAGCCCATTTCCAATGTGTGGAAGAAATGCCAGCATTCTGCCTGCACTGCTCAAACTGCATGTTGGCGTCTTTTCTTCTTTTAAAGACTGAAAAAAAATCTCCTCTCCAGTGGCGCAGCCTAATGACAGGACTGAAATTTAAAGCGCTTTTTGCCATTTCTCTTGTTGTAGTAGTACTTGCCCCGCCGAACGCTACGCGTTCAGCTCCCAACCCCCACCATCACCACCACCCTTGGTCGGCTCTCCAATTTATAGACAGGTTTAGTCAGGTGACCTGTCGAAATAACCTATCAGCCAACTTTTCCAGCTGCAGGTTATACTGACTGTACACTAGTGGCCACTGTAACATACCTCTCTCTTTCTATAGTTACAATGTTCACACTACTATTAGCTGTCCTCCTGATTTCTAGGATCCCACAGCTTGCTCTACAACCCCCCCAGAGGCACCCAACCCACACCATTATAACTTTTACATTATCCCTTCTGCTCTCAAAGGTAACCACAGACCCCGTACCACCAGCATCTCCCACACTAGCCAAACTGATCCCGTTGGCCTTTTCTCTCACATGCTCAAGTTAACCCACACTCGCACACAAGGTAAACGCTGCACCTCACCTCTCCCCCCTCCAGACCTCTAGCCCTCACCACCCACGCTAGCCTCCCCATCATCCCTCTTTCTTCCCTAACCCTTCTTTTCTGTGTTATTCCTAGTCTCCCTGTCCCCACCACCAATGCAAAACGCCCTTCACCCTACCAATCTCAGCTTCTCTCATCCAAACTCTGCAGGTTGGCCCTCCTGCAGCACACCTTTTTACTTCTCTTGTTATCTGGCAACATCCACCCCAACCCAGGACCACCCTGCACTATTGCCTCCCCAAAAAACCCTCAGGGGCATCTGCTGCTAGCTACCCTAAATATATGCAGCTTTCCTAAAATACACACACCTCTCCAAGGCTGGATTGCCCAGAATGCTCCAGACGTACTTGCACTCTCTGAGACATGGCTTTCTGAAAAAATTCCCTGTGATGCTGTCTCCCTCTGTAATTATGCCTTCTTCCGGGCAGATAGGACCAGCAAGAGAGGCGGTGGCTGTACAACTTATTTTAAATCCTCACTCAATGCCACAGAAGTCCATACACCTGCACCACAATATGGTGCCCAGATACTTACAGTAAAACTCAGCCTGGGTACCAAAACTCTCCACATCATCTTGGCCTATATCCCCCTGAGAAATCAAAAACTCGCATTTGACTCGATCCTCCAAATTATCTCCCAGCTACCTAACACTAGTGAAGTCATCTTAATAGGTGACTTCAACGTTAACTGGTTATTCCCAGCCTCATCCAGCTACAAAGATGCTGCCCTGGCCTTTGATCTCACCCAACTAGTCACCTCCCCCACCAGAAGGGACAATAGATCTGGGACCTCCACCCTTCTTGACCTCATATTCACCAACAGGCCACGTAACCTCTCCAATGCAACAGTGCTCCCTGACGCTATCAGTGACCACTCCCCGGTTACTTGCTGGTGGTCGGGCAAATTGCTCCCTGTCCCACCAAAAATCTCCTGGCAATGTAGACTTAAAAGAGGAGGCATAAAGAACCTCAAAGCCCATCTAACTAACAGCAACTGGCTCCCCATTTACACTGCCCAGTCAGTTGACCTTGCTCTCGCCCACTTTATAGCCACCTTCAACAAAGCCTGCAATTTATTCGCTCCCTTCTCTAAGCAAGTTGTGAAAACCAGAACCACCCCATGGATCACACCCCCACTTCTAAACCTTCTACAGCAATGGGACAACCTCTGGCACAAGCCCCTTGACTCCCAACATACCCAGGATAGACATCTCTACCGGGAGGCACGCAATAAATGTACATGGGCATTACGGCAGGCGAAAGCAAATTACTACCAACAAACCCTTACCTCCTCCTGGGGTGATGGGAAAAAATTCTGGAACAACATAAAAGAACTATGTGGTAAATCCTGCTCCCCCACCCCCACCCAACTTAATCTAAATGGTGATGCCACTCAGGATCACTCCACTATCGCAGAAGCCCTTAACTCAGCCTTCTCAGACCTCTCCTATATCCTCCCTACAAATTTCTCCCCCCTCCCCCCAAACCTCATGTAATGTGAACTCGCCTCCCTTCTGGCTTTGAGTCATCCCCTGCAATGGGGCAAAACGCTATATTACCAAAGCTATCTCCAATACCCGCTACAGCAATGACTCCTTAGATCTTAAACTCCTTTGGCTCACTCTGGATGTCACATTACCACACCTCACTAAAATTCTTAACCTCTCGCTATGCCTCGGTCAGTTCCCCTTAACCTGGAAGAGAGCCATAATCACCCCCATTCTGTAGAGCGGTGACCCCACTAACACCAGCAACTATTGACCTATCTCAATACTTCCACCTCTCTCCAAAGCCCTTGAAAGAATAGTATGTGACCAGATAACCGAACACCTAACTAAACATAAACTTCTCAGCCAGGAACAGCATGGTTTCTGGATGGGCCACAGTACCATCACCACACTCTCAGAGCTCACCACATTCATCCACGAAGCCCTCAACCAAGGCTCAATTGCAGGGGTGATCTATGTGGATCTAACCAAGGCTTTTAACACTGTCAGTCATGAGCTACAGCTTCGTGTCCTCCCAAAACAAAATGTGGTCCCTGAGGCTACGGCCTGGTTCAAGGATTACCTCTCAGGCTGGTCACAGCAAGTCAGGATAAACACTACCCTCTCCACCCCCAAAACAGTTTGCTCTGGGGTCCCTCAGGGATCAATTCTGGGCCCACTGCTGTTCACCCTCTTTTTAAACTCTCTCCCTAAGGCGTGCAGTGGTCATTTGCTACTCTACGCTGATGATGCGGTACTGTTTTGGAAACACCCCCAACTGAGCGCCCTCCAACAGGCCCTTCAGAGTCATTTCTGGGAACTAGAGACCTGGTTCACTGAACACCACCTAATTATCAACTATAATAAAACTAAGTCCATGATTTTTGTGCACCGCCAAAGCCCTCATAGTCAGTCTGCTCTCCTAATCAAGAACACTCTAGGCGCCCCACTGGAACACGTTACCAACTTCAAATACTTGGGTATCACATTAGACACCTCCCTCTCCTACCAGAGGCATATTCAAATTCTCACTTCCGCTGTCAATACTAGAGTGGGCATCCTCTACAGGCTCAAGCTCTGCTTACCCACACAGGCCATGCACCTTGCAGTCACCTCCTCCATCCTCTCCCTAGTTGACTATGAGATTGTTATATATGGCTCTGCAGAACCCACCTCACTTAACAGCATAAACACTGCCTTGAATAAAGCCTGCCTCCTAGTCACAGGCAGTGATAGACTAACCCACACCTGTGATCTTTATGCTTTGACTGGTTGGCTAAATTTCCAACAAAGATTAAAGTACCACACCTGCAGCCTCACAAAAAAGATACATCTTCACCTAGCCCCTGTCGGCCTTCTCCCCATAATCAGTGCAGCACCCCACAGGTGCAATACTAGACTCACAGCAAGCTATTCATTTCTGATCCCCCTATGTAGAACTTCCCTTGGACAAAGATCCTTCCACTTCCGAGACCCTCTCTGGCTCAATGCATTACCACCCTCACTCTTCAAGACCCACAGCATCTCACTATTTAAAACAGGCCTCTAGGCTCAACTACTTGAGAGTGCACAATGTGTCTGTGGCTAACATTGCCCACCCATTTTTATTCCCATATCCTCCCCATTCTTGACTCAGGGTCTCTCTAGGCCCCATGTATTAGCGCCATGCAAGTCCCTGGACTGGGACACTAAGATTGCTGCCTAATACCCTCACTGGTATATAAGTTTTAGCCTGGACTGCTCCTCAGTATGATTACTGTAAATACTGCCTGTCTATGTATGTCTTTTACTGTATTTGTTTACCCTCCACCCCCTGTAACTGACATGGAGCCTTTGCAAAAGAGTCTGTGACTCAAAGGTTTGTGATTGTATTCCAATAAATAAAAATAAATAAATTAAATTTCCAAACTTTGTGGAAATTGCGTTTGCAACCCTAATAGTCTATTTCCAACCTTTCTGCAGCTAACGTTTTGTGTGGTTGCAACCCTAATGAGCATTAAAATAGTTTTTGATATATATATATATATATATATATATATGTATACATACATATATATACACACATATATTATTTAAAATTGGTGACCGGGAAAGGCACACTGAGCCAAGGCTCATTTCCAGGTTTGAGCTGGGTGCAAAGAATACACAGGAGCAAACATTGTTACAATGTAAGTAATTTACAAAAATTTATAATAACTTAATATGGTTCAGGCACAATGAATACAAGGTAAGACACAAATATATAGGTGAGAATACATATGAATTGCTAACAGTTATGTACTGGAACATGTTGAGGCCCCTTGTTGGGGGATCTGGAGTAGGCAGTGATAGAGTTTGAAATCAAGACGGTGACCAAACTCAGGCCAGCAAAGGTCTAAGAACACAGAGCAGGAGGTTTGTGAAGGAAAACACAGTAGAGATAAAAGGGGGATAGTGCTCTGGGTTGTGAGGGTGATGGGGTTAGGAGCATTGGGGCACTGAGAGGAGGGAGGGGAGGAGTCTGAGGGGTCTTTTGAGGGATGAGACATGGGTGGCAAGGTGAAGGTCATAGGGTGGGTTATTCCAGAGGAGAGGGAGACAGTACAAAAAGGTAGACTGGCCTGCAGCAGAGTGAGGACAGAGGATAGAGAAGGTATGTGAGTCTCTGTGGTAAAGAGAATAGGATGTGGATTTGGCTGGTTTAAGGTGGGAAGAGAGATAGGAGGGAAGGAAGCCAGACCAAAATTTAGCAATGAGGGAGGTGCAGTGGACAGTTCTCCCGTGAGACAGCAAAGCAAGGGAGAGTGGAGCATTAAGGAGACAGTGGTGGGTAAGGGGTGGTGGTGGTTGAAAGGCAGCAGAAGGAGTAGAGAAGGATGTCTAATTTGGAGAGGGAAGAGGCTGTGGCAGTGCCATTGACCACGTCAATGTAATCCAACACTGACTAAATTATTTGGCGTACTAGTTCACCTTGTGTGAGGACAGGGTGGCTGGCTTTGTGGTGGTACAGGACTACAGGTTTGGGCCTGAGTTTGATGCAGATGGTATTGATGTGAGTAGAGAAATTGAGGTGACTGTTCAGCTAAACACCCAGGTATTTGAAGGCAGGGGCCATCTTAAGGGGTGAGCTGTCCAAGGTGGTGATTGCTGGGAGGGGCAGGGAGGGAGGCCAGCTTCTGTCTGGAACAAAAAAACATGGTAAATGTCTTTTTGACATTGAGTTTTAGCTGGTTTGGTTGGAACCGGGACTGAACTGTGTTGAAATCATTTTGGAGATTGGGGAGAATGCTGTCATGTGATGGGCCAGAGAGATAGATGACAGTTCATCTGCTTACATGTTCATGTTAGAGGAGTGACAGACTGAGGGAAGGTTGTTTATGAAAAGAGAGAAGAGGATGGGGCAAGGGATAGAGCCTTCAGGAACCCAGGAGAGTATAGGGAGAGGAGTAGAGAGTGCATCACCTATTAGGACTGACTGTTGTCTGTTTTGGAGATATGAATGGAACCAGTCAACTGCAGGTTTAGCAAGGCCAAATGAGTTAAGTTTATGAAGAAGAAGTGGGTGGGAGACAGAGTTGAAAGCTTTTGCCAAATCAACGAAAACAGCAGCAGTGATTTGGCTTTGGCCCATTGCAGAGAAGATGGAGTCTGTGACATGCAGCAGAGAGGTGATAGTGGAATGTGTTGTTTCCAAAAACCTAATTGCACAGGTGATAAGGAGTTAATGGAGGAGAGAAAGCCAGAGAGCTTAGCCAGAATGAGGGATTCCTGGACTTTAGCAACTGAGAGGAGGAGTGAGATGGGTCGATAGTTTCCAGGGGATGAGTGGTTGCCATTCTTGTGTAATGGTAGGACCTTGGCCAATTTCCAGGCCTTGGGAACAGTGGCAGTGGAGAGAGAGAGAGAGAGAGGGAGAGAGATTTAGTATATATGTCAAGGGGGAGGCTATTGCGGGGACAGAGATGTGGAGTAATCTAGGGTGGAGGCTGTCAGGACTTAATCTGGAGGGGGTTGAGAGAGATAAGTGCAGTGTAAACATCAAGAGGAGAGAAGGGAGGAAAGAGGAAGCCAGTGGAAGGCAAGGGAGATTCAGGAGGGCAGGAAGAAGAGACCGGTGGGGGGGAGTCAGGCAGGGCACACGAGATGAAGAACTTGTTGAAAGCCTCAGCTACAGAGGTGGGGTCATAGACAGGGCAGCCATTAATTTTAAGGTCCAGGCAAGCATGTTGAGAGAGGGGATCCAGGAGGGAGTGGATCACCTTCCAGAAAGCAGCAGGGGAGTTTTGTCTCTGTTCAAGCTGGGATGAGAAATAGGAAGTCTTGGACTAGTGAATAGTCTTGGTGCACTTGTTTCCTAAATGTTTCTAACATTGGAGGTCATTTGGTATGTGGGATGCTTTGAAATGTCTCCAGGCTTTACCCCTAGAATGACACATGACGAAGAGGTCGGAGGTGATCCACTGGTGGTGGTATCATTTCACCCTGAGTTTTCCAAGAGGAGGTGGAGGTCCCATATGCAATTAAAGATGCTGTAGAAATGGGATAAGGCAAGGTCAACATCCAGGACAGAAAAGATTGGTTGACAAGTAGCATTTCAGAGATGATGTTGCAGGGCGGTTTCATCGAGGGAATGGAGGGGGCGGGACCATATGAATTTCGGAGGGTAGTGGGGAGTGGGGATTTTGTGAAAGCAACAAGTAATACAGTGATTGATGAGGGCATCAGAGAGGATGCCTGAAGCAGAGATGCAGTGGGGGTGAGAGGATACTATCCAATATACTGTAGAAGGGTGTGGTTTTGCATCCGAGGGTTTAGATGGGTAGGTTCATGGACAAGGTGAGACAGGTTGAGGGCTTCAATCATTAGGATGGTAGTCTTGGCAGATGCGGGGAGCCAGTCAAGACTTAAGTCACCAAAGAACAAAATTTCAGAGTTGGAGGTGAGGGTGGAGATTGAGAAAACAGCCTCGATGATGGAGTCAGGCAAGGCCTTAGGTGGGGCATACAGAGCACTAGTATAAAGGGGAGCAGAGAAAGAATGGGATAAGTGTGCAACAATGAGTTTGTGGGAGAAGGGGCTGGATATTTTGAAAATGATAGTGCATCAGATGGATTGCCTTATGTACAAGGTGACCCCCCACCTCACTTTCCTCTGTCCTGGCAGAATAAGGCAGTTAGCAATTTCAACAGGATAATTTTACATCAATAAAATGCAACATTAAAATTTAACTGAGAAGTAAAAGAAAAAAGCAGCTAGGAAGCCGAAGAGCAGATTTTGGCTAGAGTCTTTTCGACTCACTCTAGGAGCCAATCAGGAGGAGTTCTCCTCTGAACCGGCCAGTCAGCAGTGAGTGGGTAGTGGGTGCCAGAATTGAAAATATTCCTGGAGTTGTTTAGAGGGGCCGTACCTGGATTTCCTTTTCCTTTTGGCTGCAGAGGGTGAGGTGGGCAGAGGCTGCAATGAAAGCCAGGCTGTAGTAAGGGTTTAATATCTATCTATCTATCTATCTATCTATCTATCTATCTATCTATAGTAGAGGCAAAAAACTCTGTTTAATGCATCAGTTAGGGTTGTTCCACAGCGACAAAAGTGAGGAAATTCGATGTTAGGGTTGAAATCCCTTTGCACCCCTCCAGCCCACCCCCCAACTGGAATCTGGGTGCTCATTGGGGTCATCAGCCCTAACTGTCACCCCATCACATGTGGAAAGAAGCTGAGGAATAGGAGAATGGGGTGACAGTTAGGACCAATGACCCCAATGCACACCTCAATTCCAGTTGGGGGGGTGGGCTGGAGGGATGCAAAGAGGGGTTTCAACCCTAACATTGAATTTCCTAGCTTTTGTCGCTGTGGAACAACCCTAACTGATGCATTAAACAGAGTTTTTTGCCTCTAATTTTCCTTCTTTTTGAGAATGATAACGAGAAATAGTGAATGTAATGCAGCGGCGGGAGTGCGGGGGTGATGTCTTGTCACATAGTAACATTGTACCCGCAAACGCAAATCGTAATGCACATGGTGACGCAAAGTGAAACAGAAAGAGAAACAGTACTGTAGACAGAAATGTTAAAAACAACAGAAACTCAACCGCAAATGAAAACGCAAAGGGTAACACACATGGTGGCGTAAACGTGAACGGTAAGTGAAACAGGTACAGAACTGCAAGCAGAAATGGTAATGGTAACAGTAATGTAAGCGCACAGGCTGGTTTTCCCCAAAAGCTGTATAAAGAAAAACAGTGAGTAGAAAGAATGTATGCAAAATAATAACTCTCGGAACACAAAAATCAGGAGTTGGAATAGTAAATTGCTTATATCTCAGTAACCGTACGACATAGAAAAAAAATTTAAAAGTCATATGTATTATCACTTTCCTGGCTAGTTTTGTTTTTTTGACAAAAGCTCCATATATCGCACCGTTTTCGAGATACGGGCCCTCAAAGGCACGGCCAATGCCGTAATGTTATCCTATGTGAAAAAAACAGAAGTTCGGAGTGCCATAACTTTGCCTCCCTGTAATATGTTTTCACCAAATCACTGAAAGGCACATCTGTGGGATGTTGGCTGTATCCCCGACAAATTTCAGCCCAAAAGACCAAACCGTTATTTTGCAGCAGGGCGCCAAATGATTGCTGCAATGCGTCGGCTGCAGTAATGTTATCCTATGGGAAAAAGCGTCAAATTTGGAGTGCTGTAACTTTGCCGCCATGTAATATTTTTTCAACACAATACTGAAAGGCACATTTGTGTGATGTCAGCTGCGTTTCCTCCAAATTTCAGCCCAAAACTCCAAACCGTTCTTTTGCAGCGGGGTGCCAAAGAATTGCTGTCATTTCCCCCACAGCCTAGAAAAGTATTGTTGCAATTTGCGAAAGCTTTCACAAAAATTTGCGACACTTTCGTGAGCACGAAAATACTTTGCAAAAGTACTTTTTCCAGAAATTTGAAAAATGTATTTCTGGGGTGTTTTACAGCAATGCAAACATAAGTGCCAACAGTGGGGCACATGGTAATAGAAACGTAAATGGTAAAGGAAACGTTACTAGAAATGCAAGAGCAAAGTGATGCTGAAGCAAACAGTGACACAAATGGACATTGAAGCTCATATGAAAATGGAACTGGTAACATGAACAGTGATGGCAGTGGTATTTTAAATGGAAATGTTAAGTGTCACAGGAAAAAGAATGCGAAAGGGAACAGAAACGGAAATGCGAACACAAGCGCACATGTAAATGCAAACCGTGACGTGCACAGGCACGGTACTGCAATTGTAAATGGTAAAGGTAACATGAAGAATAACAGCAAAGGAAACAGAAATGGAAATGTGAATAGAAGCACGTATGGAAATGCATATCAAAATGTGCATGGGCACAGTACCGCAATTGTAAACACAAATGGTAATGGTAAGAGCAAGAATAACAGCAAAGGAAACAGAAACACAAAAGGAAACACAAGTACCGCAATTGTAAATGCAAATGGTAACAGTAATATCAAGGAAGATACAAAACGAAAGAGAAATGGAAACACAAATGAAAGGGCTGTCGGAAACGCAAATAGCAATGCGCACGGTGGCGTAAACAGAAACAGTAGTGGAAATGCAAATGGTAACAGTAATGAAAATGCAAGCACAAATGAGAATGCAAAGGGTAACTCACGCGGTGGCGCACACGGGAATGGTAATGCAAATGGGGAAATAAACACAAGTGGAAACAGTACCTGTAACAGTAAAGGAAGCACACACCCTGTTTTTGCCAAACAGGTGCATATAGAAATGCAAAGAATGTATGCATTGTATTGGGCATCGAAACTTAAAATGAGCATTGGAAGTACTTAATTGCTAATATCTCAGCAACCGGACAATGTAGAAAAAAAATTTAAATGTCACAAAAATCATGATTTTCCTGGCTAGGTTTTTGTATTAGGGTTGAAACCCCCCTTGCAACAAAAAAATCTGTATCTTGCATCGTTTTCGAGATACGAACCCCGAAAGGCGCGGCGTATGCCACCATGTTAGTCTATGGGAAAAATGCCAAATTTGGAGTACCATAACTTGGCAACTGTATAATATTATTTCACCAAACCAACAAAAGGCACATCTGTGAAATGTTGGCTGCCTCCCCTCCAAATTTCAGCTCAAAAGACCAAACCGTTCTTTCGCAGCAGGGTGGCTAAGAATTGCTGTCATTTTGGGCAAGTCTGAAAAAGTAGTGTCGCAATTTGCGGCAATTTTCACAAAATTCTGCAAAAGTGTTGTGCTTTCAACACTACTTTGTGACAGTACTGGTTCCAGAAATTTGAAAAACATATTTCTGGGGTGTTTACCTCCAAAATAAAGACATGGCTAGCATCCTCAGGGTCTGACTAGGTGAACACAAAAAGAATTGTGGCCCTAGAGGGTCCCAAATTTAAATGGCAAGCATTTTTCTGATCACCAACTGAAAACAAAATGGCATATTTGCGACACTACTAGGGCGATTTGCAACACTAAAAAGTGCATTTGCAAAAGTGTTGACCTTTTTGTTAACTTTTGCCATTGACTAATAATGGGAATTTGTTTTTTGAATAACTTTTGAACCGTTCAATGTTTTTTCATGAAATCTTCAAAAGGCACATCAGGGACACCAGCTGCATGTTCCCTGAAATGTTTGGATGGATCGCGCAAACCATGCGACCTGTAGGCAAGAGCAAAAACTTCTTAAAAAAGCATAAATACTTACTTCGTTGTTGCTTAATAACTCTTCAGCTGTAAAAATGATTAGTACAAAACATAGTAGATCCCAAGATCTACCATGCCCCATCATGTATACCAAATTTCCGGCAAATCCGTTGAACAGTGGCAAAGTTATTAAGGTGCAGAATTTGACCCTTTAACCTTAAAAGTGCTATTCAACCCTAACATGTGTAAACAAGCTGAGGTATAAAATGGGGTGAGAGTTAGGACTGATGACCCCAATGCACACCCCATTTGTGGTTGGGGTGGCGGGCTGGTGGGGTGCAAGGGGGACTTTCAACCCTAACACTGAATTTCCTTGCTTTTGTTACTGTGGAACAACCCTAATTAATGCATTAAATGGAGTTTTTTACCTCTAACTTCCTTGAGAATAAGGACTAAAATAGTGAATGGAATGCTCCCACAATGTGATTTTTTGTGACATAGTAACAGTAACAGCAATGCAAATGCAAGCGGTAACAGTTACGCAGATGGTGACACAAACATAAATTGTAAAGCAAGCATTAATAGAGACCCAGGTGCAAAGTGACGCCAAAGCGAACAGCAACGCAAATGGAGATGCTAGTGCCTCCGTAAATGCAACTGGTAATGTGCACGGTCATGGTACTGCTATTGTAAATGCAAATTATAAGTGTAACAGCAACAATAATGCAAAAGGAAATAGAAACACAAATGCAAGCGCGTATGGAAACGCAAACCATAATGCGAGCAGTGACGGTACCGCAATTGTAAAGGCAAATGGTAACGGTAATTGCAACAATAATGCCAAAGAAAACAGAAATGCAAACACAAATGTAAGTGCGTATGGAAAAGCAAACCATAATGCACACGGGCATGGGAATGCAATTGGAAATGCAAATGGTAATGGTAAGAACAAAGATGACACTAAATGAAAGACAAATGCAAATGAAAACGGAAGGGCAGCCACCAACAGAAATGGTAATGCACATGGTGACACTAAGCAAAACACAAACACAAACAGTAGTGGAGACACAAATGGTAACAGTAATGCAAACGAAAACGTAAAGCGTAATGCACATGGTGGCGTATACAGTAATGGTAATGTAAATAGGCACAGAAACACAAGTATAAAGCCTACATGAAAAAGTAAATGGAGTGGACACCATATTGTTCCCCAAAAGCTCCACTGAGAAAAACAGTGAAAACAAGGAATGTATACATAATAATGTGCCTCGGAGCAGAAAACGAGCAGTTGAAATACTAAAATGCTAATATCTCAGTAACCATACGACGTAGAAAAAAAATTTGAATTTCACATGATTCATGACATTCCTGGCTAGTTTTTTGCTACATGCATAGCCCACAGGGCTGGGCTATGCATTGCTATGACAAAATTCCGTAACTCACAAGCACTGTTTTGGAGATACGCGCCCTGAAAGGCACAGTGTACACCACCATGTTAGTCTATGGGAAAAAACTTCAACTTTGGAGTACTGTAACTTTATATCCATGCAATATTTTTTTACCAACCCACCAAAGAGCACATCTGTGAGATGTTGGCTGCCTTCCCTCCAAATTTCAGCTCAAAAGACTAAACTGTTCTTTTGCAGCCAGGTGGCAAAGAATTACTGTCATTTTGACATAGCCTGGAAAAGTAGTGTCGTGATTTGAGAAAGCTTTCGCAAAAATTTATGAAAGTGTCGCAAGTGCAACACTACTTTTCCCAGAAATTTGAAAAACATATTTCTGGACTGTGTAACCCCCAAATAAAGACATGACTAGCATCCTCAGGGTCCGACTAGGTGAACACAAGAAGAATGGTGTCCTTAGAGGGTCCCAAATTCAAATGGCAAGCATTTCTGTGACCTGTAACTGAAAAAAAATGGCTGACTCACGACACTACAGGGGTCATTTGGGACACTGTCAAACTTTTTGTTAACTTTTCCCATTGACTTATAATGGGAACTTGATTTTTGAATAACTTTTGAACCGTTCAATATTTTTTTATAAAATCTTCAAAAGGCACATTGGGCACCCTGGCCGCCATGTTCTCTGAAGTTTTCGGACTGGTCACGCAAACCGTGTGACCTACAGGCACGAGCAAAGAATGCACAAAAAAACATAAATGTATACACGGATGTCGCTTAATAACTCCACAGCTGTATATCAAACTGGTACAAAAGTTGGCAGATTCTAAGATCTATGGTTATGCCCTGTGCCTGCCAAATTTCAGGTAAATCCATTGAATGGTGGCAAAGCTATTATGGTGTAAAGTTTCACCATTTAACATTAAAATGGTACTCAACCCTAACTATGGTAGCACTACTGGTGTATATATATATATATATATATATATATATAAGAGAGAGAGAGAGAGAGAGAGAGAGAGAGATGAGATATCACATGGGCGAGACTCCAGAGATATCTTTACCAGCTATACTTGAACGCCTAACCTCCCAAGTGGCAAAGTCACTTGTGAGATCAGAAAAGATCAAGTATACTGAGTGAAGGTATTTCTATTATCTTGCTCTCACCCATGGTGCATTTGATTTGTACAGCTGGTGTTTAAGTGATTTTGTAAGTTACAAAAGGACCAACCATTTGTCAATGCTGAATGTTGTCTTGCTGGCATTGGCATTGTAGTGCAGGAGTTAGAAAGATGCATAATAGGAATGGCAGTGAAGTAGTGAACTGATGCCAACCCCACCCCCACCCTGCAGAGACTGACAGGCATTGGGTTGTGTCTTTGGGTCATCGGCCATAACACTCATGCCATTTCACCTCACCCTACCCTGCAGACACTGACAAGTGTCATAGTGTGCCTTGGAGTCTTCGGGCCTTGTGCTCACCCCATTTCATTAGGAAATACACCAAGATGGGTGTAGTATAGAAGAATGGGGTAACCGTTGGGGCTGTAGACTTCAAGGCACACCTCAATGCCTGTCACTGGCTGCAGGATGGAGGTGGAATGGTGTCAGCATTACAGCTGACAATCCCAAGTCACACCCCTGATGCCTGTCAGTCTCTACAGGGTGGGGCATTACAGTTAGAAACCCTAATGCCCCAGGTGTTTGTTGGTGTTTTCACTCCAAATTTTCAACATGGGCTTTTTGTGACCCCGCCTCTTGAACAGTGGCACTATCAGTTCATTAGCCGAAAGGTGATTTTGCACAGGGACTGCACCATTTGGCAACACAGGTGCGAAAACACATTTTGGAGAGGATGTCAAAAATGACAGCTGTACTCTTTATGAGGAGGTGTAAAAAATGGCAGTGTTGGAAATCTGGAGTGAAAATATGAAAAATTGGTGAAGTCATGAGCATGAGTAGAAACTACTCAACACACACCTGTAACACAATTATATAGGGGATTATTTTAACCAGATTTTCAAAAAAGGTATTCTGGAACCTCCGCTCATAAACAGTGTCACTGTGATTTTGTTAATTTATCCCAAACACTGATTTACTACAGCGACTGTGACACTGTCCGTCACATGTGCGAAAATAAATTTTGGGCAGGATGTAAAACATGAGAGCTGTACTGTTCATATGGAGTTGTGAAGAAATGGCAGTGTTGAATATATTAAAAATTGTCAAAGTTATGAACATGCATGGAAACTGTGCAACACACACCCATAACAGTCATTTTTTTGAAATTTTTCAACAAATTTGCAACATAGGTTTTTTGGGACCCCACCTCATGAACAGTGACACTGTCATTTCATTAATCCGTCCCAAAAGGTGATTCCACACATTTACTGCGAAATGACCTTTCGGGATAGAATAATGTGATGACAGTTCATGAGTTCATGAGGTGTGGTACCAAGAACACCATGCTGAAAATTTGAAGCCAAAATTTAAATAAATGCCTGTGATATCCACTTAAGGTGACCCTCCCCCGTTTATGTCATTATACAGCTTACCGACATTTCTTCAATTTGCGGTCGGCTTTGAAGAGTGCAGATGTGTTCCTGCTCCACCGAAGATAGCAGTGCCAGCCCTCTGGAGGTAAATATGGGATGGGGGTGTGGGAAGTTGGGCTGTGCAGAGGTTGAGTGTTGGATGGGAGGGGGGTGCCACCGACAACAGACCATTTCCTTTTTTTTCAGGAACAACAAAAAAAAAAGAACACTGCCTGCAGCATGATTTTCTCTCTTTACAGGTTAAATAAAACAAATGTTGGGCACACTGGGGTGGGCTGCCAGTGTGGTCCATGACTTTTGGGTGGGTGATGTTGGGCCACAAAATGGGGGTGGGGGCAGGAAAATGATGATGTGGTCGGCTTTCTGTTAAATGGAGGCACACAGGGGTTGGCTTCCAGTTTGCCACACAATCTGTGTGTGTGGGGGGTGGACATGCCAACAGGAAGATTGGGCACCCTCGAAGTCAGCTTTATTTTGGCATTGTGTGGTGGATGCAGCAGCAGCTGCCATGTTTATTTGAAATGTTTCACCAGGCAAGGCATGTAGGAGAGGCGTGCCTTCTGTGTCACTGCATGATGAGCTTGTCTCAGATTGCTGCTGCACATTTCTTTCAAGTTGGTGGCACTTTGCAAACTTATGTCAGTGCTAGCATGCCGGGTCATTTGAGAATGAGGGACACACCTTCTAAAGTGTGCCCTGCATTCACCAACACTGACACACTTCTGCATTTCTCCTACTACCATAAAATGTTGCTTGCGGGTGTGCAAGACAACATAAAAATGGGTACAATATGTAAACAAAAATGTAAACCTATTATAACAAAATGTAAAACAAATGTAAATTTGAAGCATCTCACTCCCAGACTTGTCAGTTTGATTTGCACAAACTGTGCTTAGGTGTTTTTTTTTTTGTTTTTTTGTTTATAGAAATTATAAAAACATTACAAAAAGCAAAAAGTGCAACATTGAAACTGTGCCCCTCTAAGAATCTCACATCTCTTGGCTTCAGTGCTGCATATTGCTATTGTGATGTCATCAGAATTATTAAAGCTGCTCTCTGATTAGTTCAGTATTCCATTCTTCCATTGTGAAATATCAGCTTGCCAAATAACTCTACTATCTTCATGGTAGCCACTGAGATAGTAGTGATATCTTGATTAAATGTAACCCATGCCTGTTGTATAAACAAGGGATATGCAGTGGGAAGTTGTGTGATATGTGATTGATGTACACAAGTCTGACCATGGGTAACCTCATGAGTGGCATAATCTGATAGTGAGTTGTCAAAGGTCAAACAGCATGAGTGTACATAAATCATGTATCACATAAGGTCCCCACAGCATATTCCATTTATACAAAAGAGCAGGAGCTTGTGTGATGGGTTATTTTGTTTTTACATTGTTTTTTTTTTTAAATAAAGTATGTGGGACATTTTGGTGAACAAGTCTTTATCTGCATTTTCTCTGCTCTGTTGCTATGGGTAATGCTAGGGAGGCACCATAATGGTGCTGATGCTGCTACATAGCAACTGACTGGTGTAGGACCTGAGGAGCTGACTTTTGCCTGGGAAAATGGCAATGCTTTTTAGCAAGACTGGCCAATGTGTGTTGTGTACTTGTGAACAACTCCCAGTTGCTGCAGTTTTCACTAAATATCAGTGAAGTTTTAAATAAAAATCTGCATTAATTTTAAAGCATAATGTGGAGTGACAGCGGATGCAGTGTGGAGTGAGAGCAAGCATGGGGTGGTCAGCCTATGTGGGGAAATTAAAGAAAAAAATGAAATGAAATCAAAAGGTACTTTTTTGTTGGGTTTGCATTGCATGGAAGAGAGCTTCAGGCAGCAGAAGGTGAGAGTCAGCAGTGGCAGATGAGCAGCAGCCAAGGAGCTGAAGGCAATGGGCTGAGATTGAAACTGAAGTTAGTTTCTTTATTATAGAGCAAACTAACTGGATTTTTATTTCAAAATGATGGTGTTTTTGTTTCTGTGGAGGCAGATAGCTTGGAGGGATAGTTTTTATTTAAAAACAGGATTGCTAACATGTTTTTATTAAAAGGTGGGAGAGTATGAGGGACTGACACTGTTGACAGTAAAGTAGCTGTACAGTGTGGAAGACACTGGCAGGTGGGGAGGAGGGGGATATTTGGAAACTGTGCACATAAATGGATGGTGATATAATAACTGTGTACATAAATGTAAGATTCTGCATTTATCCACACCGTTACTCTGATAAATAGATTTATCAGACTCCATTTTTGTTCTCTTCTAATGCATATAAATATTTTTTGCATGACACTGTTTTAATGCACCAGTTAGGGTCAGGTTAAAGCAACAAAAGTAAAGTCACCCCATTGTGATATAGTCTTCAAACATACTGAACTGTATTTTCCACCATGTTACTAACAACCTGCAGGCCCAACTTGAAGAAAACATATCTCATGCTACTTTAGTTGGCCATGGAATTGGATTAGAATTAGTGTTGAAAACCCCAAGGAAGACCTCATCCCTGATTCACCAACACTCAGAACAGTGAAAACCATAATATTTTTTCCTTTTTCTGTTTTTCCGGGGGGCACAGTTAGGGTTGGAAACTCTAATGTCACATTTCCCTACTTTTTCACTTTAATCTGAGCCCTAACTGGTGCATTAATGCAGTTTTGTGGAAGAATGTCCTTTACATTTTGAGAAAGTAGAATCATATTATCATGCATGAACACATCCATTTGGTTAGGGAGGCACAAGGCCCAGAGGGCCCTGTGGGTCCATCCCTTTATAGATGCACACATCCATCTAGCTGTGGAAGGGCCCTGCACTTCCATGGCTTCAGAAAAACAGTTTATTGTCTTGGTTAAAACTGTTTTTTTTGTGGGGCTAATTTCAAAGGAATAAATATATTAAATGTCCCTCTAAAGTGCCAATGACTGACTGTAATGTATATCGGCACAAATATATTTGTTAATTTTTTACCAATAAGTCAGTACATTTTTTTGCCAGTTTGTTCTCAGATTTTCTATGGTTGTAGTAGAAAACAAAATAAAACTTTGGTCTTTTTTTAACTTCAATTTATTTTATTCAGGTAAATATACAGCATTCAGTACAATCAAATAGGTGAATATTTTTGCTCTGAATGACAGAAGAGCTACTAATATAATTTAAAAGCCTTCTGGATGGCAACTAAAGAACAAACCAGGAATTTTGTTTTGTATAATGTCCTTTCAATAGCTGTACAGTCCATCTTGCTCATTAAAATGGAGGCCAAAAACCTTCAGGGACCCTTCATTCTAAGAGGTAACTAGTCCTGTAATATTTCCCTTATCAAGGGATCACAACTCAAGGGTCTGAGTAATCTTTGGTGAATTTTTAATTATGATCACCCCTTCATTTTGTATTTGTAACCATGGTGAAGATTGGAGGTAATTTCGAGGTGCATTGCATACCCCATAGATGTTTAGGGGGAGATTATATGTTAGTTTTGTAGTGCTCATTGACACTTTTTTTCTGATATATACATTGTCCCTAACTCCAATTATCGACAGATTTACATATTGTTAAAGTTGCAATGTTATTCTATGGACATTTTTTTATTTTGCTTTATTTTTATGACTTTTATACGGTCACTGCATTTCTGGGAGGTATTATGTGCTTGTGTAGTAGCACTCATTAAGGCCTTTTTTTAAACACAGATTGTCCCTTAGCTCCAAAGAGTGATGGAGTTATGGCTCATTAAAGCTGCAATGTAAGTGTGTGGGAATTTTCTTTTTTTTCATTTTTTTTATATGGTCCTTATTTTTCTTGGGAAGGAGGTGCTAGTATGTGTTAGTGTTGTATTCATTATGATTCTTTTTGTATATAGATTGTCCCTTAAGTACAAAGACTGACTGAGTTGCAGCTTGTTAAATTTGCAATATTATCCTAAGGGAATAGTAATTTTAAAATGTCTGTTTTTTCTATGGCCACTCAATTATTTTATAGGATATTATGTATGTTACAGAACTCCTTAAAACCTTTCTTTTGATATATACAGTGCCCTATAACTGGAAATATTGATGGAGGTATGGCTTGTTACAGTTGAAATGTGAAAAAAAAAACAGTCAAAATTATTTTTTCTTGTTAAGGAATCCTCTGTCATGAGAGTGTGTCATTCTTACAAAACAGGAGTCCTTCATAAAAAAAAAAGAATGTGAAAAAAATCTAAATCCAAATAGTTTTTAATATGAAGGACACTTATTTTCTATGAGACTGTGTCTTTCTCATGAAACAGGATTCCTTTGTTTAAAAAAAAGAATGTGAAAAAAGAACTAAGCCCAAACTATTTTTTCGTATGAAGGAATCATTTTTTGTGAGATTGTTTTGCTCTCATGAAACATGATTCCCTTACATAAATAAAGAGCATGAGAAATACTAAGTCCAAATTCTGTTTTCGTATGAAGGTATTCTTGTATCATATGACCATATGACCTGTTTGGTATGGCTACACAAAAAAAGAAATATGTTTCACAAAAATAGATGTTTACTGTAAATGAGTTAAAACACATTTTTGGGTAATTTTTCCAAAACCTAACCGCAGAAATCAACTAATGGGGTTCTGAATTAACAAGATTCACGTTGCTGTCTTTGCATGATATGAATTTTAGAGGGTTTCAAAACATAAAAAAAGACAGAAACAAAATGGACATCATATGAAAAAATATTGTTTTTTCTAATGAAACAGAACTATCCCCTTCCCCCCATGAAATAGAATCCTTTATTTGTATGGCCAAAGTCTTTTTTCATATGAAGCAGCTATCCAAAACAGCATAATGAGTATGCCCAAAACTGAAAATTCAAAGCCTTATAACTTAGGAATGAATTAATATTTCTTCACAAAAGCAATGCAAGGCATCACCTTGGACATGCCCTTTCTACCAAAATTTCAGACCAAAATTCCAAATCATCTGGGTGCTAGGCGATGACAAAAAAAATATCAAAAATCCCTGATCATTTTCACTTTTTTCACTATCTTGATCTCAGAATCCAGAGATCTGACCAGAATAAAACTTAACACTTAAGATATGTGAAAAACATAAAAAAGTAGAGCACACACACACACACCTCTCATTACAAGGGCACAGGTCTATTAAAAAAGAACTTTATTAACTAATACTTTAAGATACCTTCCCCCAAGAACTATGCATGAAAACATTTGTGCAAATCCATTGAACGGGGGCAAAACTATTAAAGTACAAACTTAATGATTTAACATTAAACAGCCTACTCAACCATAACTATTGTGGCACTACTGGTACATGCAATGTAGGTACAAATCTGTCTATTTACATAAATACTTTATTTTCCCAACAGTCTGCTCCAAGTGAAAGGTAAATAATGTTATTTACTCAATGGATAAACAACGTCATTTATTTTTCTCTTGCCTAGTTACACTTTCACACAAAAATGTCAGTCAACTTAATTGACATGGTATTCTGGCCAATCTAATGGTACACCAACCCTCTCATTGCATCAAGTAGCAATGCTGCATTAGATTTGTAAACAGTACTGTCACTGTCATCTTAATTCCTTGCTTCCCCAGGCTCCAGCAGAAAAAATTCAATTATTTAAATTTTTAACTTCAACTGTGTTCAAATATGCCATTCATTTCAATTCATGAGAGTGGGGACTTTCATAACTCACTAATGGCTTCACCACTCATGAGTTATAGTCCTGTCCCCCTCACTCATAGAAATAAATGGCATATCTGAACACAATTACAGTAATTGTATATCCTCTCTATATATTATACCAGCATGGCTGCACTTGTATATTATGGTTGAATAAACACATTAATGTTAACCCCAATATTTGCACTTTAAAAACTTTGCCACTGTTTAACCAATTCAGTTGAAATTTGGAAAGCATAAATGTGGTGTCAGGATCTATAGATCCCCAAAATTCGGTGGAAATAAGTTCACCAGGGGTAAAGTTACAGAAGGGCAGAAAACATCCAAAATTACATAAATCAAGACCTTTTTTCTCACCTGTAACTGAAAAAAACTAGGAGGATTTGAAACTTGAAGCTTGCAGGTTCTATAGAATTTGGCCCAAGGTATGTGCTTTTGGCTTTTTATCTCCCAGATTGAAGTAGATTTTAAAATAGAAAAAAAGTTCTGTTTCTGAGCATGCCCAATGTGAAAAACAGTGTTCTAAGAATAGCTGAACTCTTATGACCACATTCCTTAATGTGGTAATTTAACAAGAATGCATTCATGTTCCAGGGGCGGGGCTATCAAGATGGGAGTACTACAAAATGCTGAGACCCAAATGCCCAAGCCTGACAATCCTGGTACTGTAATTGTGAAGCACAGAATATGACAGTGTGCAGACCCCTTGACAACTAACATTCCCCATGATATGGCAACCCGGAGTTAGTATATATAATTACCGAGTGCGAGGGGCAGAACCCCCTGCAGAATTGTCAGGATTATGGCCTTCCCCTTTTGGGGTTCCATGTTTTGGGATTATGGTGCCAGGATTGACAGGCTTAGGCTGTTGGGTTTTGGCATTTCATAGTATATCCATCAAGATGCTGTAAACAGAATCTGTATTCCTTTCTGCAATGCTCATTCAGTAGGGGTAGTGCTACATATCAGTGTGTAGCCCCACCTCTGCTGAATTGAACTTTGCATGTTTTCTGGCCCTTTGCTGGCTATTAGCAATGCATCAATGTCCTAACTTCATTTCAACTGGAAACCAGGATGCCCAGTCTATGGTGTCAGCTAAATTGTATGTTCCTTCACTGTGGTGCCCACTTCCAGTAGTGGTTCAGTTCCCCCATCTGTAATGATCCCTCCACCCTCATCTGCTGCAACAACATCCAATTCCCCTAACCTGACAGTGGGGTGCTCAATCACCTGTGCCAGCTAAAACACCCCCCTCCCCTGACCCAACACTGTATGACACCATAGTTCGGGATCTACCATACCGCAATGACAACATAGTTGTTGACATCCGGCACAGTGACAGACATGATGTCGACAGTCAGCATTGTGCCATCAGGATTAAACCTTTTTTTTGGCATGGGGCTTCACCACACACACACCCTTCTTTAACAAACATTGAGTCAGATTTGTTTCGGTGTGCAGGTGATGCACACAGAGAGAAAAAGTGCTGGTGTACAGCGGGACAATTACAGAGACCTGATGATATTTGTCACTGTACTGGTCTTCACTGTGATAGTTTTGTTGTGCTGATGGTATACTCATAGTGCGCACTTCCAGTGTCATGGAACATTCAGCTGACACTGTGGTGATCAATCCCCAGTGTCAGTACCTGTAAACCAAAAACAGTAGCTCTTTGTATTTTTTTTAACCCTGTAACAATAAAAGCTGTCCATTGATGTCTGTAGTGCTACCGACTTTCCCATCTCCCCATCCCAACCTCCAATTCGGCAGTCATAACTCCACCCCACCCCATACTCTTCACTTATCTACCGGAGTCCAATGCCATAATTACCTTTGGATCAGAGGCATGTCTTCACTTTTCAGCACTGGACCAGAAACCAAGAAAATCAGGAAAATGCAGTTAATATATTTCAACATGTTTTGAACTTTTACACGATTTGGTCAATTTTTTTTTTTTATTTTCTCCCAAATTTTCAATGTGGTTTTTCTGGACTCCAACTTATGAACAAGGTACAATTAGGTGAAATTATTCATATTCTATCTGAAAGCTGATTTCACAGTCATTCTGCAAAAGCACCTTTGGCAGGATTTGAAACTTTTCACCTACTGGGTTCATGAAGAGTGGTCATAAAGAGACTATATTGAAGATTTTGGAGAAAAATAATAAAAAGCAACAAATGTATAAATGTATGTTGACATGTTTCAACAATCACTCATAACTTCTGTAATTTTCAATATTTTGATCCTAAATATTCAACATAGTCATTTTTTCACACCACCTTATGAACGCAACAGATGTCATTTTTCAGATCCAGGCCAAGATGGGTTTTCAAGCTTGTGATGTAAAATGATGTTTCTGCCAGGATTTGAAAATATTCACTGACTCGGTTCATGAGGTGGTGCCATAGAAAGACTGTTGAAAATGCGGGGTCAAAATATGAAGGTACATTGTAATTTATTAACTCTCGTTCATACCTTTAGTAATTTTCAGTATTTTGACAGCAAATTTTCAACCTAGTCAGTTTTTGTACACAACCTCATGAATGTGAGAGGTGTTGTCTTCCAAATCCTGTCCACAATGTGTTTTTGTACTTGTTGCACAACATTACATTTCAGCCATTATTTTATAAATGAACCTGCCATGTTCAGAAGTCCTAAAAAGATTATGCTGGAATATGGGGGTTTGGCCAGCCCACTGGTGCAATGGTAGCACTACCATTTATGATGCCCTGTGTTAGGTAGCAAGGTTGGAAGTTGGAGGGTCATCTGGGGGGAGGAACATCGAGTGTCCATGAGACGGCTCTCTTCCTTTGGGGGAAGGGTGGGACTGATGACTAGTGTCAGCCTGGCCCCTAGCTTCAGTTGGGGGGTCAGCACACAAGGACCATAATTGGGAGGGGCAGAAGTGGGTCAGCCACCCAGCATGCTGTGTATGGAAGCATACACAACTCATCCATTGTTTCTATTGCACACCACTTCTTCCACACCAGGGGAAGAAAAAGGGAACACAAAATACCCACCAGCTGCTGTATGGTAGTCAACTCTTGCAGGACCCACACCCAACTAGCTGGGCTCACCAGTCCAAATACTGGATACAGTCCTGAAGGGAGTTAGAGGGACGATGTTGGCCCTGTCAGGGAGGGGGGTAAGCCCTGGTGTTACTTCCTGGCAATTAAGTCCCAGAGGAGGTCAGGGTGAACAGGACTGTGGGTTCTGAGCTAAGGAAGAAGTGGCCAGTGGGGGGGGGGAGGAGGATAAAAAGATGAATTAAAAAAAATTGGGGCCAAAATGTCAAAAAATATCAAAAAGTAACATTATTTGCAGGATCAGCTGTTTGCCCACTGTGGACCACATTGCCTTCCCAAGCTAGTGACTTGAGTTTGAATGTGAGCTCAGTGAGCTGACTGAATGGGCCAAGGCTGGGGGGCAAGTGTTGCTGAGTGTGGACTGGCCCCAGCCTGGGAAGGGACAGAACAGTGTTCTGCCACACAGACAACACATTCTGGTATGCTGGAGAACCTTCCCTCACAAGGGTTTGATGTGTGTGTGTTGAGGCCTGATGTATCTGTGCATTGTGTGGGGATTATCTCCACTATTCTTCTGGACCTGCACAAATGATACAATTCTACTATCAGAAAAGAAAAGGGAAATGGTTTCCAAAATTTTTGTTAAAGCAATAATTAGAGTTGCAAATGCAAAGCACACAAAGTAGGTAAATGAAACAAATATTAGTAATTTGGGTCTACGGAGTCTTTATGAATTGGTGGTGGGGTCTTTCTTGGGGTTGTCAAGCCTAATACCCTTCCCCTCCCCTGAGCAAACAAGGTCAGACATGTTCTCTTTTTTTCACATGGGCCCACACTGAATTTTGTTTGCAACATGCAGTGAACCATTCTTATCTACCTCCAAAGACTGCATCACTATGAGGCACTGATGTGGAACTGTACCATGTGCTTCAGACAGCAGGCTACTTGCTGGGGGGGGGCACCCATTAGGGTTGATAACCCCAAGGAAGACCCAACCACTGATTCGCCAAGACTTTGGAGACCCAAAACCAAAATACTGTTTCATTTCCCCACTTTATGTGCTTTTTTGTTCTTTAACCCTAATGTCTGCATTATATATGACAGTATTTATACACTATATACACAACAGGCATGGAGGCAGAAATGAGAAAATAAAGATATCTTAGCTAGTGACATTAGTAACAGCAAAATATCAAAATGAAATATTATTGTTACAGTTGTCCCAATGGATATTTTTTAGGTTACTGTCAACACAGTAGAATACTGAACCAATCAGTTTTCATAATATTGATGACATTACAATGCCTAGTCCAGTACTAAAGCCAGCTATAAAAAAATCAAAGAAAAACAGCAAAAACTTCAAGCAAACTGCAGACTTTAAAGCTATGGCTTGTAAACTACTGTTCTATAAATCAAATATACAATAGCCTGACTCAAAATAGGCAATTTGTCATAATGTGTGAGAGAGCAGGACTTTCATAACTCAGTGGTGTCTCTGCCACATGAGTTATGATCTTGCCCCCCCTCACCTGAAAATAAATTGCATATTTCAAGTCAGCCCATTGCATATCCCATATATCTTATATTGGTGCAGTAGCACCATTATAGTCAGGATTCAGTAGGCTGTTTAATGTTAACCCCCTAAGTTTGCACTTTAATAGCTTCCCCACCATTCAACAAATGTGCATGTAACTTTGCACATGTGACTTCAGGGGCAAAGTCTCTTGGCATGCCAAGTTTTGATCCAGTCGGATGTGTCAATTCTGATATCCGGATAGTGAAAAAATTGAAAAAATTTTGGGGGAAGGGGCTGTGTTTTCTTGTTATCATCTAGCATCCAAATGGTTGGAATTTTGCTCTTAAATTTTAAGGGTGAAATGGGTGTAGATCACAGAGGGATGTTTTCACTAGTTTGGCAAAAACATAATAATCCTTACCAAAGTTATATAAATTTGAAATTTCGGTTATGAGCATGCTCAGTACAGTTTTTTGGATAGCTGAGTTGAAAAAAGAGTTTGACCCACATGAAAAAGGATTCTGTTTTGTAGGGGGGTAATCTTTTTTTCATGAGAAAAATAATCTTTTTGTATGACCAGCCTGACCTCGGTAGTGGGGAAGATCATAGAAGCACTACTGAAGGAGAGATTGGTGGAACATCTGGTTGCCAACAGACTACAGGACCAAGACAGCATTGTTTCACTGGGGAAGGGGGTGTCATGCCAGACCAACCTCACTGAATTTTTTGACTGAGTGACAAGGAAGGTGGATCAGGGGAGCGCAGTGGATGTGGACTATCTGGACTTTAGCAAGGCCTTTGACACTGTGCCACATAGAAGGCTAGTAAACAAACTTGGGGAAAATGGAAGTGGGCATGACAGTAGTGTGGTGGGTGGGTAATTGGCTGGGTGGCAATACACAGAGGGTGATGGTAAATGGCTGTCACTTCACAGAGGGAAGAGTGACCAGTGGGGTACTACAGGGATGAGTGCTTGGAACGTTTCTATTCAACATCTTCATCAGTGACGTTGTGCAGGACCTAGAAGGCAGAATTTCCCTTTTCAGTGATGACACAAAGCTCTGTAACAAGAGTCTACATGCCAGAGGTTGTAGACAGAATGAGGAGGGACCTGCAGAAGTCTGAAGAATGGTCAAGGCTTTAGCAATTGAAATTCAACGCAAAGTGCAAGATAATGCATATGGGGCACAAACACCCTAAAACAACATATTAGTTGGGGGGTGAGGATATAACATACACCAAGCAGGAAAGAAACCTTGGGGGTATCATCTCCGATGACCTCAAGGTATGGAAACAGCACAACGAGGCATCAGGTAAAGCAAATAGAATGCTGGGATGCATAGGCAGGGGCATCACCAGCAGGAAAAGAGAGGTCATAATGCCACTATACAAGACACTAGCGAGGCCCCACCTGGAGTACAGTGTACAGTTCTGGAGGTCCTACCTTCATAAGGACAAAGACAGAGTAGTGACGGTTCAGAGGAGGGCAACAAAGATGGTACAGGGATTGCATCCCAAGTCCTATGAGAACAGGCTGAAGGACTTGAATATGTACTCCGTGGGGGAGAGGAGAGGAGGGAGAGAGGGGATATGGTAGAGACATACAAGTACCTTACAGGGATGAACAGGGTGAAGAAATACACTGTTTTCCATATGTTCCAGGACTAGAGGGCATGGGATGAAGTTGGAGGAAGGGTGATTCTAAGGAAACATGAGGAAGAATTTCTTCATTGAAACGGTGGTGGACAAGTGAAACACCATGTCAGAGGAAGTGGTGGGGGCTGAAACAATCACAGAATTTAAGAATGCATGGGCCAGACATAAGGGAATTCTGGAGTTCAGGGATAAGGGGCAACAGACTACTAGAAAAACAAAAAGGGAACTTACAAGCTCAAATGTACAGACTGAGCGGGCCATATGCCCTTATCTGCCGACAGTGGCTATGCATCTATGTATTTATGACCACCGTCTTGTTTCTGTCTTCCCCCCAAAAAGAAATTTAAAACTGATAAATATGGTATAATACAACCACATCAACACATGCATCTTTTTAATTGGGACATCATTAGGTGGATGTTGTAGTTACTTTTTTGGAAAAATTACCCAGAAATGTGTTTTTAACATATTTTATCATCTTTTTTCATGAGACAATTTACGTTTTCCATACAGCCATGCAAAACAAGAATCAGCCATATGAAACAGGATTGCCTTCAAATGACTAAAGAATTTGGACTTCATTTTTGTTTTCCACTTTTTTGTCATATGTACGCATCTTTTTTGTGAGTATGACAGACTCATTTTCTTAATTATACTTTGTTAGCTTTCCCTACTAATTACAATAATATACATTAAACCATAAAGTAAAACCAGTACACAAACCTAAAAAAAGAAAACATAGACAATACATAACATACAACTAAAATATACAAAAAGTACCCCACCCCAATCTCCCCAACAGGAACGAAGAATGCATCCAAATAATCCTGAGTCTGAAAAAAAGCACACCACACACCAGACTCCTTGGTATCAAATTAAACCCCAGCATTATACTCTACTATTAATATCATTTTACCCCTTTCTGACCCACTCAAAAAGAAAGAATAATAATGATTAGAGAAAAAAGGGAGGCAGTATAGTGCAGTGGTTTAAGGCTTTGAGCTGCAAATCTGGTATCATCCAGCAGACCAGACCTGGATTTGAATCCCACAGCTTCCACTTGTATACTGTGTGACCCTAAGCAAGTCACTTAACTTCGCTGTGCTTCCAGGTCATTCCTGTAAAGAAGCTTTCAGCTTAGTGTTCTACTCCTGGTTAAACAACTAAATAAAAAACAAAAAGAGCCCATATTACAATCAAATACCTGGGACTACTGATAGCAATGTATATAAAAATTCCCACCATTTTTGGAAGCCAACTAGTGATCTTTAATACTGTAAATGAATTTTTCCACCTTTAATGCTAAAAAGATTTCCTTATGCCATTCTTCTCAGGTGGGAGCTTCTACAGTTAGCCAGTGATGCAATAAGACCCCTACACAGCCCCAGGATCATATCTTGATATAAATCAACTAAATAAATTTCAATGGTGAAAGCTACCTGAAGGCAAAGCAGGGAATCTAAATTATATTGGATAGAGTCCCAGAAAGGTTGGATCTTTGAACATTGCCATAATATATGTAAAAGGATTCCCTCTTGTTCCCCACATCTGCACAAACATTAAAATTCAGCTTCCCCAATTTATGCAACTTACAGTGAGTATAGTATATATTTTGCAAGATTTTAAACTGCTACAAACAGTCTATCCTGCTTTACATACATTGGACCCCATTCACAAAGGTGAAGAGTGGCTACGTGCCTCATAAATGTGGCGAGTAGCCACCCTGCATCTGCCTGTACCCACTGCATCCCCCATGCAGGATTCATGTACCAGTTAAGCCCCTCTATGCACCCAATCACACAGCTGATTGAGGTGCTTCACACTGGAATGGACTGGGGGTCAGTGTGGGGGGGAACCAGCACTCCACAGCGTTCTGCAAGGTGTGGAGTGCTTTGCATGGGATGTGGATGGCTACACCATCCCAAGGCAACTATAAACCCAGTACTCACTCCCAGGGCAGTGACAGACCCCCTAAAATGATTACCCTGCTCTCAGAACACTCCCTGGTGGGCTAGGGGTGACATACAGGCCACAGTCCCCCTGGTGCAGTTGGCGCACTGCACATCAGCTGCCAACATGGCAGGGTGCAATTAATCCACTGGTGAGACCCAGGATGGGTAGCTGATTGATTGCCTGCCTATAATCCACTCTTTACCTGACAACCCCCAGGGATCCTACATGCTAGGGGGGGTGAGACCAAGAAAGGGAGCCATGTAGAGGCTGGTATTGGTGAATGTGGCCCCCATGCAGATCTCCCATTGTTGCAGAGCTGCACAGCTGGGATACGCACCTTTGATGCATAATTTCCACCACTTTGTGAATAGTCCCTAGTATTTGTAAAGATCTCTCCAAATCCCTTGCCAACCCATCTCATCTATTGAAAGACACAGAGTCCTTTCCCAATAAGAGCATTTACCAACTCTACTTTCAGTTTAAAGAGCTTACAGAGCAGCATAAAGTGTGGAAATAGGGTGGGGTGACTTTGCTAATTATAACAAATCTCTTAAGTTTCCGCCATTTGAATCAGACCATGGAGTGTACCCAGGTGTTGTAAAACACAATGTTGAAGTTATTAAAATGTAAAACGTCCTTAGTTTGAAACACGAAATGTTTGTTGAAATGTATCAAATGACAAGAAAGTGTCATTCTCTACCACTTGTTGCACCAAATGAAGTTGCACTCCAGGCCAAAAACTGACAACAAATGTTTTTTTTTTTATTTATTTACTGAAATGTTTCACCAGGAGGGCACACTGAACAACAAGTTGCTCATCTCACAGTTCAACCTGGGTGAAGGGGGTTACATAGTGTTGTGAAGGATGATCAGTTACAAAAGTATGTGAGTAGTACAAACAATACATTATTGTAAGATTGGGCAACAGTTGGAACACAATAGTGGAACATTGGGTAAATTACAATGCATGTCTAAAATAATACAAAAGAACATATAAATGTACAAAACAGTAATAATGTGATAGAACCATTTACAGTCATGAGTGTACGAGGATCAGGCTCGAGGTAGTATGCAAGTGCTGTTGGAGTGAAAAGGATGGGGTAGGTTGTGCACACTGGTGACCAAGAAGGGCAGGTGAAGAAGAGAGGGGAAGAGGCAAGAACTGAATATGAGGAGAAGGGGTATCCATTTCTGATTTCCCCCTTTAGGATGTTGAGAACCCTGCTGGGGGGTCATGGTAGGAAGGCAGAAACTGGAGATAGATATTAAGGAGGGTTAAAGCAGGAACAGCTGAGGGAAAGGTAATTTTGTAGGGCAGAGGTAAGGGAGTAGTTGGAGGAGGAGTTTCATATTTCAGGAGGGAGGAAATTCTAGAGTTTAGGGAAACAATGGGCAAAACCAATCTGACTGATGAGGGTGGAGCAGTGCAAGACCGTTAAGGTGCTGGCATCATTTGATCTGAGAGAGTGGGTGGGGGGAGGTGGAGTGGAGAGACAGGATGAGAGATAGGAGGAGAGCCCTCTGAACCAGAATTTGAAAGTTAGTTTGTCATGAGAGATGTGTCTGTGAGATACTGGAAGGAAGGTTAGACAGCAATAGAGTTCACAGTGGTGGAAGCGGGAAGGAGAGTTGATAGCAAAGTGGCAGAAGAAGTTAAATAAAGTGTCCAACTTGGTCAGGGAAGATTTGGGAGCAGCACCATAAACTACGTCACAGTAGTCAAAGATGGGGCGTATCATCTTCTGGACAATTTCGCACCTCGCAGTCAGTGAGATGCAACTATAATTCCTGTACAGAGCACCAAGCTTGGGGCGCAGTTTCTTCAGGATAGCATCGATATGCACAGAGAAGTTGAGGTGCTGGTCCACTTAAACCCCTAGATATCTAAATGAGGAGGTATTCTCCAAGATGGCCCCATCAAGGGTGTGGAAGGTGGGTAGGGCTGGGAGCCTGGCACCAAAGGTCATTGAGACTGTCTTCTTGGCATTTAGAAAAAGCTGGTGAGAGGCAAACCAGAGCTAAACTTGATTGAACTAATGCTGTAAGCTGGTTTCCACAGCAGCACAGTTTTTGCCAGAACTGCACAAAACAGTATCATCAACATACATGTTGATATGTGGATAGAAGAGGATGAGACAGCCATGGGAATATCATTAAGGAAAATGGAGAAGAGTAGGGGACCAAGCACTGATCCCTGAGGCACACCAGTGTTGATGGAGAGTAGAGGGGAGATGGAATCAAGGATTCTCGCTAACTGGGTCCTGCCAATGAGGTAGGATTTAAACCAGTTGATGGCTGATGGAGCAAGGCCAGCTCAGGAGAGTGAATCAAGAAGCAGGGGATGGGAAATAGTGTTGAAAGCTTTGGCTAGGTCTACAAAGTTGACTGAGGTGATCAGGCCATCGTCCATCCCATAAAGGATGGAGTCAATAAGCCTGAGAAGTGAGGTGGTTGTTGAGTGGTTCTTCCGAAAACCAGATTGGAAGGGGATGAAGTAGGAGGAATCAAAGAGGAAGGGTGATAGTTGAGAGAGAACTAAATGTTCTTGAAGTTTGGCAAGGGGAGGAAGGAGGAAAATGGGGCAATAGTTATCAGGAATGGATGTGTCACCACTCTTGGGGAAAGGAAGGACTACAGCATATTTCCAGGATGAGGGTACTTGGGCAGAAATAAAGGACATGTTAAGGATTAGGGAGATAGGATAAGCAATTGCAGGAGCAGAAAGGTAGAGAAGTTTAGGATCAAGCTCATCTGGTGAGGGGCCTTTAAAGGGGTTGAGAGATAGTAGAGCACTAAGAGCTTCATCAGAAGAGATGGTAGAAAAGAAAAAAGGGGAAGGGGTAGGCACTGTCTGAGGCAAAGGACTAAAGTTAGTAGGTGGTAATGGGGAGAAGGAATTTAGAAGATCGGTGGTGCATGAGGTTTAGTAGGCGTTAAATTCATTGGCCACAGAGCCAGGAAAGGAAACTAGGGAGTTATTTATTTTGAGAACTGGAGGGGGAGGGTGAGAGGGGGAGATAATAGGACATGAACTACCCTCCAGAATTTAGATGGAGAGTTAATGTTAGTCAGGAATGAAGATTGAAATAATCGGACTTAGCCAGTCTAGTAGCCTTAGTACATGAATTGTGTAGCGTTCTGTACTTGTGTAAATGTAAATGTGTGACCTGCGATTTGAAAGTTGAGATTCTCACATATTGGCTGGGAAAGATCTCTTAACAGCTGAAAACCAAAATGTTAACACAACTGTTTATGAGCCTGGAGAGACCACAAAGCTTGAGATTATGTAAACCAGGGGGCACCTTAGAAAGAAGAAGGAATAATAGAGACACTGGTTCAGTGTGCTCGGCTCTACACATATCTAGCTCTCTCCGGAGCCAGTGCAGCAAATATCCAGCTGGTTTATTCTCGAATGGGGCATACCATTGGAAGTATTTAATAGCCTATAAAGCAAAATAATAAAGAATAAAACTGGGCAAATGCAGTCCACCTAGCAATTTTGGAAAAGATAATTTCCAATACTCTATGAGGAGGTTTTCATGACCATAAAAACTTTGGTAAAAGAGATTGAAAAGAGCTTGAACCATTTTAAGAGAAGTACGATGTTAAACAATCCCATGGACTATAGTAAGCATGGTTACCCTCCCTCACAGTGTTATCAGTAGTGACTACCACCATTGTAAGTCTTGTATTATCATTCTTAAAAGGGGATCATGTTTTGAGATTTCAAGGTTCACCATAACTGGAATGATTGTATCCCCAAATACATCAGTTTTGTTTTGGGGCCCACTGAAGGCCCAACACCAAGACAGATTGTTGGGTGACTTGCCAATTTACAGGGGAGTACAACACAATCTCACAAAAAAAGATTCCTTCATACAAAAAAAGAAGTTGACTTCATATGAAAAAAAAAATTTGGACTTTATTTTTTTCACACTTTTTTTGGTATGAAGGAATCTTTTTTCATGAGACTGTGTTGTTGTCTCAAAGATTCCTTCATATAATAAAATAAGATGGACTTAGTTGTCCACATTTCAAATTTAAAAAGTCATAACTTCATCAACATTTGCTGTTAAGGGATCATATATATATCAAAAGAGAGGCTTTAACAGGTACTACAAGACTAACACATAACACCACCCCTGCCCCCAAAAATAGTGGCAATGTAAAAAAACATAAACATAAAAAAAAAATTCCCATAGGATAACATTGCAACTTTAACACATCTGTCAATAACTGGCATTAAGGGGCAATGTATATATCAAAAATAAAAGTGTTAATGGGTACTACAACACAAACACATAATTAACAAAATGGGAACTAGAAGGATGACTATCATAATAAATTATTCAATTTCCATCCATTTAAACTAGCACGGGGATTACCTGAGTGTGATCCAGAAATACTGCCAGGTACTGGGCTTGGAGTAGTGGAGGGTTGGAACTGTTTGTTGTTAAATGCTAGGAGCTTGGTAAATAAATTTGGTGAATTATGGTACATATTAGAAACTCAGAAAATAAAAATTTGTGCAGTTATGGAAACATGGTGGGATACCAACAGTACATGGGAAAAAGAGATACAGGGTTATAATTTTTTTTTCAAATCAAGAGGCAGTAGGAAGGATGGTGGAGTGGCTATTTACATTTCTAACAACTTAAAAGTTGAACAGATTTCCATAATACCCTCTATAGAAGAAATTTTGATAAAAATTATACCCCTTAAAAAAAACAAAATTATAATAGGATTAATCTATAGACCCCGTCATGTAGTACAGAAGAGAATAATATCATATTAAATAGAATACATGATCTAAATCCTGCAGACCAAATTTTAACTATGGGAGATTTGAACCTTCCAGGGATAGAGTGGCATACCTTACATAGTGCATGTTTGATGGAGAAAGATTATTTAGAAGCTTTTCTCAGGCACGTTTAGACCATCTGGTCAATCAGCATACAAGAGGAAATGATATACTTGATTTAGCTTTAACAAATATGGGGCAAGATATACAAAACTGTCAAGTTACTATTCCATTAGGTAATGGCAATCACTCAATGATAACATTTACCATAAATGAAACCATTCAAGAGAAAACCAGAGAAACTGTAATATTGAATTTCAATAAAGCAAACTTTAAAACCATGAGACATAAATTAAAAACTTGGGATTGGAATAAAGCATTCTGGACAAAGAATGTGGATCAGATGTGGAATATACTTGAAGATAAGATTAAAAGCCTTATGAATCAGTTTATACCAACTAAAAGAAAATATGAAGGGACAGTATCCCCCTATTGGTTAAACTTTAAACTCAAATCTATGATTAAGAATAAACACAAACCTTTTAAAAAACTGCTTCATAACAAAAATGGAACCAATTTTTTTTAAATACAGGCAGATGCAGAGAGATGTTAAAAAGAAATAAGAAAGGCTAAAGCACAATGCGAGGTTAGGCTTGCAGAAAAAATAAAGGATAGTTATAAATCTTTTCTGCATTTATTAAAAATAAAAAAATCAGTTAATGTTATGGGTCCACTTATATGTTATGATGGACAAGAAGGAAGTAGCAACACGGGAATGGCAGAAATACAAAATAATTATTTCACCTCAGTATTTAACACAAAAAACAGTATTACAGTCCATAATAATCACACACTAACTAAAAGTCCTAGAAGTATTAAAATAAAGAAAATTAGTAAAAAAAACTAAGTACTGTAACATAAACCCAAATAAATCACCGGGGCCAGATGGAAAACACCCTTGAGTGTTGAGGGAAATGGCTGAGGAACCTGCACCACCTATTAGCCATTTGTTCCAGTCCTCCCTGGATAAAGGAGTGATGCCAAGTTTTTGGAGGGAGGCTAATGTGGTCCCAATTTACAAAGAAGGGAACAGGAAGAGCACAGCAAAATATAGACCTATAAGCCTCCCTAATATGCTAATTAAAATGCTAGAAGGACTAATTAAAGAACATCTGATAGTACACCTAGATACAAATAAATGTAGTGATACCACTCAACATGGGTTCACTAAAGGGAGATCCTGTCAAACTAATACCCTGGAATTCTATGACAGAGTTAGTAAAAGCTTAGACATCAGTATCCCAGTAGATGTGGTATTTCTGGATTTTACGAAGGGGTTTGACAAAATACCACATGATAAATTAATTCTAGCTTTGACTACAATGGGTATTCATGGGAATATAGTAGCATGGATTGAGGCATGGTTGCATAACAGGAAACAAAGGGTCAATATTAGAGGTGCTGAATTGGACTGGAATATGATGACAAGTGGGGTAACACAGAGTTCCGTTTTGGGACCCTGTCTGTTTAACATACAGTATATGTCACATCATTACAAGTTATGGACAGGAGGGTTTGGATTACTAAATTCTCTGATGATTGAAGATTGGGATTGGAAATTAACAACAAGGAAGATCATACAGCTCTACAGAAAACCTTGGGTGATATATATAACTGGTATAACAAATATGAGCTCCCCCAAGCCCCAAGAAATGTACAGTAATGCACCTAGGGGCTAAGAACATATCTCAGGTTTATGAACTTGGAAACATTGCTGTAGAAAAAAAGTAATAAAGGAGAAAGACTTGGGCATCATGATTACAGAAGATCTCAGCTTTAAAGAACACTGTAATGCTATATACACAAAAGTTAATGGGGTATTAAACTGCATCTTGCGACATATAGCAATTCGAAGAAGGGAACTGTTGGTCCCCTTGTATAGCTCATTGGTGAGACCCATTTTGGAGTATGGTGTGCAGCTGTGGTCTCCATATCATCAAAAGGAAATTCAAAAAAATAGAAAGGGTGCAAAAAACAGCCACACAGTCCATAATGTGTATGCAAATAAAAATTACAGAACTAGATTGAAATAATTTGATTTTTTTCCACTAGAGTATAGAAGATGCAGAGAGGACCTATGTTTTTATATAGATCCATAAACAACGCTGATCTTCAAGAAAAATTAGGTTTGGTATTCAAGGACCAAATTTATATCACAAGAGCTCATGCTTGGTAGTTTAAAGGGGAAAGCTGTAAAACATGAAAAAGGAAAAATTTATATAATCAGCGACTGGTGGCTAGATGGAAAGCACTTCCAAGGAGATAGTAGATAGTCCTTACATAAATAGCTTTAAAAAAATCTGGACAAAATGTATGAATAGGGAAACTGGTAATTAATTGGTGAGCATTATGGACAACAGTCTAACTAGGTCTGTATATAACCTAGGAAACCTATGAAACCAATGAATTACCCCCTAAACATTGATGGGGAATGCACTGCACCCCAATATTACATCCAATCTTCACCATACAACCAAATCTACAATGAAAGTCCGATCATCATCAACAATGCACCAATGGTGTATCTACTATTCCACTATAACCATAGCAAATTTCAGAGCAAACCAACAAACATTTACTGACTAATGGCTAAAAATGAGAACCACATTTTTGCCCATATAGAATCAAGCTCTGGGAGTTAAGAGGAACACTTAATAAAGTTTTCCCTTTGAAGTGAGCCTCACAATAATCTCTTATAACCAAGCACATAAATTACCTTTTTGGAGTGTAACTATGGAGGGATGGAAGATCGGGGCATTCTGGGTCATATACTTCCTTAGGCAAATGGATGCATTCATAAAGATTCCTAAGGGACCTGCGTGAATAAGGATACGATCATATTATCTCAAAAAGTAAGGAAATTCTTTGCAAAACAAATTCATTCATGCACCAGTTAGGGTACAAATTAAACCTACAAAAGTAGGTAAATGTGGTGTTAGGGTTGCCAATCCTAACACCCCCCCCACCCTGCAAGAAGAAAAAAGGGAAAAATCATAATGGTTTTGTTTGTCCAGTGTCTTCACAAATCTGGCCTGGGTACTTCCTTGGGGCTATTAACCTTAATGCTCACCACATTCTCATATGCTCTGCTCATCTTAGCTTATTTGCTGATGGAATGGGGGAAGTGCAGGGTTAATAACCCCAAAGAAGACCCTAGGCATGATTTGCAAAGGCTCAAGACAGGCAAAAAAATAACACATTTTTCCTTTTGTTGCTTGCAGGGTGGTGGTGTGGTGTTAAGGCTGGAACCCTAACACCACATTTCCCTACTTTTGTTGGTTGGTTTAATCTGAGCCCTAACTGGTGCATTACCAAAGTTTTTTATGAATAAAGAAATGTTTAATCTACACATTGAAACAACACCTCTGGGTGAGTCTTTCATTTTATTCTAAACAGAAACTGTGTCTTCGCTTAGTATGCTTTATGCAGGTGCTGGTCCCCCCTTCAATTCCCTGTTGTCTTTTGACTGTGGCACTGCAGATCCCTGGTGCAGTTACACCCAACCAACCAAGCACCATTTCTAAACTTTACTGTTTCTTTTCCATTTCACTGCAAAGACATGGTTTGGAATTAAGGGCTGACATTTTCAGGGTAGAAAGGGCTTGCCCAACAGATGTGACTTTTTTTTGGTTTAGTGCTTAAATTTACATTGCTTCCATAGTTGTAACATTTTAAAGTTTGGAAATTTCCCATAAGATAACATTGTGGCAGACACAGTACCTTTCGGTACCTATATCTCAAAAATGGCTTGAGATATGGATTTTTCACTATAAGCAGCATAGTACACCTTTGGTGTACTAAGTATGCATGCAGTTCACAAGGTCATGATTACAACTGTAGTGGAATTTTTCCCCACTACAGTTACTGAAATATTGCACTATTTGCAGCACAGGGGTTATTTGGAATGTCTGTAGGCATGCACTGCAACTCTACAATTATGGGTAGATGGGAAAGCAGAGCCCAGAGGACCATGTGCTCCCACATATGGATATTATTATTCAGTGCTGGGCATGCAAGGCCCTCCACTATGAAGTAGTGGGAAAGCAGGGCCAAGAGGGCCCCGCACTCCCACACAGAGATGACAGTTCATGACAATTTCTAAACACTTATGGATTCATGGGAGCACAGGGTCCATAGGGCTCCACCCTCCCAGAAATACACACCATTATAGAGTGAAGGGAGCATGATCATGGTGCAGGGACTGAAGGGCCCTGCACTCCCAAAGGGAGATCAGGGTTGATTACAATGTTATACACTTATGGTTACATAGGAGCACAGGGCCCAGATGGCCCTGCATTCCTACATGATGGAGGGTCCTGAGCAACAACAACACACTATAGACTGATGGGAGGGCATGGCACAGAGTGCCCTGCACTCCCACAAACATATAAGGGTAAGGTTACACTATCTCAAAAAGTAAAGAAATTCATTGCAAAAAAACTTTGTTAATGCATCAGTTAGGGTTGAAGCAATACAAATAGGGAAATTAGGCATTAGAGTTGAGACCCTAACCCCCCCATCCAACCCTACCACCCTACTTTCCACAGACCAATAAGTGTCGTGGTGTGCCTTGGAGTCATATGACCTCTCACCCCATTCTCCTAAACTGTACCATCTCAGTTTCCTTACAAATAGAGTGGGGTGATAAGCCTGATGACCCCAAGGTACACCCCAGCATCTGTTGATCTGTGGAGGGTTTTGGTTGGGTGGTAGGGTTGGATGGGGGGGTTAGGGTCTCAAACCTGATGCCTCATTTCCCTACTTCTGTTGCTTAAATCCTAACTGATGCATTAAACTTTTTTGCCATGAATATATATGTATATATATATATATATATATATTAATGGCAAAAAAATCCATTTAATGCATCAGTTAGGGTTGTTCCACAGCGACAAAAGTGAGGAAATTCAGTGTTAGGGTTGAAAACCCTAATTCTGCATTCACCCCCACCCCCCCAGCACCACACACACACAGACACACACAAACACGCACATATGCAAGTAGCTGGGAGGACCAAGGCAACATGATCAACCACAGACAACCAGCTGCAGGTGACAGAAATAAAATACCACTGTATAAATGTACTACAAGATATCCCCACCCACCCTACCAGGTACTGCATGCTCAGTGGAAATCCACAGTAAAACTGAGGCCATGTACACCAATTGTACACATCCCTGATTGCAGGTGCGCTCAATGTACCACACTTAGGAGTTGCATGGCCTTACCTAGCGATGCCACACACCCCATGACACCTGTTGGTGTACCGTGACTGTACACCAGCAGCGAAGCTGCATGATTACAGAAATACAGTTGTTTGTACACTTATAAGTACACAGAAGTACAATACAACTGCCTAGATCTACTTCAAGACACATACATTATCATTACACAACAACTGTAGCATTTGAGAATGTGTTGTGGTTAGCTGTACATTTTCTGTGTCTGTACACTCAGGATGCAGAATCTGATCTTGAGGCTCAGCAAGCCATTGCCTGTACAAGGGTCTGCAAGTTCTAATTCTGCTAACAGGTGTGCAGCATTAGTGATGAAGGTGTACCAGTGATGTGCATCGATTTGCTTGTGCTGTGGCTGCATACTGAGAATGCAGTAACTGCACTGTGTGTGGGGGGATGGACTACGTGGCTCACCCATGCAACTCAGAAGCATGCAAAGATGACTGTAGCTGCAGTCACATAACTGTACCATGGATGCTATAGAGTCAGTGTAGCTGTAGATCTGCAGTCAGCATGTATTACCTGGCCAGGAAGATGGCATTCCCTATATAAGACCATGTTAATCCTAACTGTGCTAAGCTAAGTATACTTGCAATGAGTCAGGTGTAGCACTGATCTCCATCACCTCAGTTTTGCTGAAGGTCCACACTCAGGATGCAGTATATGGTCTTGTGCTTTGGGGGGAGCATCTCCTGACTGACACCATGTAAGTGATAACTGTGGTAAGTGGAGTGTAGCTGCAATCAGGAAGGTGTACTGTTCATGTCCATGTCCTTTTTTTTCCTGTGGTTTTCCAGTCAGGATTCAACAAATGGTGGGGGTGGCCATTGTGTGGCTGACACTGTAGAACTTATGAGTGCACAAAGCTTTGTATGGCTGCAATGAAGAAGTTTCACTGTTAATGTGCATGGTCTTATTTTTGCTGTACCTGCACAGTCAGCATGCAGCACCTGGTCTTGGGGCTTGTTTATTGGCTGGCAAAGGGCTACAGTGCCTAACTGTGTTAAGTTGTACATACCTGCAATCAGATAGAAATACAATGCATCTCCAAGGCCTAAGTTTTGCTGTGGCTCTCCAGTCTACGTGCAGTACCGGGTGGGTTGGGGTGTATGGCATCTCTAGGTAAGGCCATGCAACTCCTAAGTATGGTACGTTGTGTGCACCTGCAATCAGGGATGTGTATATTTGGTGTACATGGCCTCAGTTTTGCTGTGGATCTCCAATGAGCATGCAGTACCTGGTCGGGTGAGTGGGGATGTCTTGTAGTACATTTATATAGTTGTATTTTATTTCTGTCCTCTGCTGCTGGTTGTTTGTGATTGGTTGTGTTGCCTTGGTCCTCCCAGCTACTTGCATATGTGTGTGTGTCTGTGTGTATGTGGTGCTGGGGGGGGGATGGGGTGAATGCAGAGTTAGGATTTTCAACCCTAACACTGAATTTCCTCACTTTTTTCGCTGTGGAACAACCCTGACTGATGCATTAAACGGAGTTTCTTTGCCATGAATTTCCCTTGTTTTTGAGGATGAGAACTATTAATAGTAAATGAAAATGTGGTGGTGGTGGTGGTGGTAGCAAGGGGCTGTTTTGGTACCATGCTTTCAGCACATCAGTGGCTGTATTTATCCAATTGTGGCACTCCATCCCTCTGACTTACATACTTTAAGTACATTAATTGATGTTCTGATACACTTATAGTGCCGTGTTTCCCTTTAGAGACCGTAGTCCCACAACCTCATTTAGTAAATAGGTGTAGTGTTGCAGGCACAATGTTTTTTTTACCTGTACTCACACTATGTCATTCAACAAATGGGTATGTTGGTGTGAAAACGTGTTCTTCTGTTCCATGGTCACAGTATTTCACTTCTTGTATGGATCCTATGGTAAATCATTGAACTTCATCTGTCAGAGCCTTCTTATATCTTAGATACAAATACTTTTTAATGAAGTTTTTTAGAAGATGTTCCCCATTAAGTGATAAAGAAACACAAGCAACAGTTTTTAAAGAAAATGGTATATTTATATTCTCATTTTTCATACAAAAACTTAAAATAAATCTTTCATAACCAAAATAGAAGTTTTTTCTGATATAAAAAATACATAATTCTTGAGATAAGTATGAAAATATAACATTTACACATGATTAAAATATAGTGTTAGAAATCAGAAATAAGAACAAAACAGTGAATCACATAAAATCTTGCAATGAAAAGCTGTGATGAGGTGTACTGTTGCTCGAGGCAGCCCAGTCCAAAAGTTGGACAGCATGTGGAGGCACATAAATGAAAAAGTGGAAGCTGGTGCACCAGGACTGAATAGAGAGGGAGGGAGATACCAGTAGAGCTGTGGAGGCTGCTCATTGTGGCTCAGGAAGGCTCGATGTTGTTGGTGCAGGTGAGCTGGTGATGGTGGGTGCAGCCCCATCTGCCACTGTGCCCACAAGCTTGAGCACAAGATTGATAGTAGCCTGCTACACTGTGAAGAGGGACAATAGTCTGTCTTGCCCTTCCCGCAGTGCAGCAGTCTCCTCTTTCAAACCATCAATCTTGCGCTCGAGCCTGTGAACACAGTGACAGCGGACCTTGCACATTCACTTACGAGGTTTTTCTGCAAAGAGACAAACAGAAAAACAGTAAAATATAATGCTTATCATTTACCTGTACCTATATTGTGTCACAGTTCATATCATTTCATTTTTCTCCCTATATATGTTCTATTAAACACACATAGTTCATCCCCCCATCCATGCTAAACCTTAGTCTTTTATATGAATAATGATCCATGGTGTGCCAGTGGACCCTATTCTAAAATGCTGAATTACAGCCATTCAGTATGATAAATATCTATGCTTGCCCAGTGGACTCCATATTCAATACCCAATCATGGTCAGTTAGTTGACTATATGTATCTGGTGATCCAGAGGAAGCTATCCTCATCTGATTACAAGCTTCAAATAAGGAATAATGCCTTGTGGTACAGTGCAACCCTCCTCCCAACTTGACCACTCAGTGCTGATACCCCAATCCCCTCCACCCTCTGAATGACAGACAGCAACTCTCCACCTATAACCGAACCATACAGCTGTCTACTCACTGTGTTCCTTATGGCTGTACAACACTAATCCCATGGTGTGCGCCGGTGGGTGTCAAAACTGTGCTGCAGTACACAATAAAAAAATGTGAATTGAGTCATTGAAACATCAGGAGTGTTCTGTACACTATCGTCTGCATGCCCATTGGGCCAAACTTTCCATCAATGGCTACACAGTCATATTCTTTTCTGTCAGTCAGCAGGCAGTCAAATGGGTTGTGGGTGTGGTGCTACCACCTGCTATCAACCAGGGTGGAGTATGGCAGCAGAACTCAGACAATGGGATGTGGGGAAGGGGGTACCACTAGATCAACAGGGATAATTCTTTACCTGTTCAGCACAAACATTTAAGGACTATATTCTATCAATGTTAAACATGCAATCTTCAACTTAATGTGCAGACTTTCAATATTGAAACTTCTCAGCGCTGTCAGGTATTCTTTTAACAGGAGATAACCTGTTCAGATTTTGATAAGCAACACAATATGCAAGCAAGTCATGCAAAAAATAACATTTTTTACATATTTAATCACTACAGTAACCATCAGAGTGTTATGTGACATTTTATCTTGTAAATGACCATCAGAATAATGCAGAGGCTCAGTATTTTTCAGTTTTCATTATTGTATTAGTAAGATGAATGAATGAGACACATTGTTAACATTGGTGACTATATGAACGTACATAACAATTTGAGAAGTTCCAGACACGCTACATACTAGACCGTCACACTAATAAACACAACAGATGATCTTTACACAATAACTTATTATAATAATGCATTCAGGGTCAACTGAGTGGGACATAGCTTGCTGGGACAATATATTTAACAGTATGTTTTTTTCTCTATGCTTTTGGTGTTGTACTTACGTTTAACACCAGCACCTTTTTTCTGCTTCACCTGCACCACAGATGTTGCCACAGCCTCCCTGGCCACTAAGTTGAAAAAAACAGAGAACATTTTTTAAGTATTATGGTATTAAAATAGCAATATATAAGAATACTTTAAGTATATAACATATTCAACATTTTAACATGATACTGATATCTAACTACATGGTACAATTCTGTATATGGCTGTCCACTACACCATTAAAGTGACACTACTCAGATAACATAACACATTATACAGTATCTCTCATATTAACTCTGTGTCAGACTATGACAGAACACTGTGTAAACTGTCAGTGGGATGTTTCAGTGCATTGGCAGTACTGATTGAGCAGCTTGGAATGGCTCTACCATCACCCACCAGTGAAGACGTCATGATATCACCTGCTATGACGTTGATGTGAACACTGTGCAGTACTGATAATAAATAATTCATGAATCACATAGTTGGCTTGTGTTAACACGGCACTGTTCCACCAGGGTAAAATATGGTATCAAAACACCACAATCTGCTGAGATGATACGGTCACTGAACAGGCAACACTGTGCATCACCACCAAACCTACACAAACATGTTACTGCTATCTGAGAGTTACAGAACTATTCCACATGTTTGAGCAGTATAGTTTCACATGGAGTGATGTCTGGTACAGCAACACAACAACAGAACACCTACCAAGGATACTGATCAGATAGTCAAACTATTGCCACCTTCACATCACAATGCAATGTTTAAGATGTTGACACTTACAATTAGTCATTTCATATGCAGAGTTGACTCATCACAGCTTTAAGTTCCCACTACACTTTCTGCAGAAATTACCCTGTGCAATCATTGTGCCATATGCATGTGCTGAATTTCACCCAGAGAAATAGTTTGTCAACATAGCATTTTTTTGTCTGCTCTAACTTACCTTGTAGAACACTTCTCATTTGAGAACCAATACAAAACTTTTCATAGTCTCACCCTGACTGTTTACATAATGCCATAATTGTTATACACAATAAACACTGATAGCACAGTCAACATAATCACTTCTAGTTGCTACTTACCATCTGACTCTACAAGGATAACAGAGTCAGATTCAAACTCTGCAGCCTCCACAGCCTTGGCCTGTGCTGGTACTACCTCTGCATCTGGACGGGAGAGACTCTGATGAGCTGTAAAACATATAAAAAAAGGACATTCACTAATTGTGGCACTTGCATTTGCACTTATTTAGTATCACTCAGTATACAGGATTTATCTGTTTCTACAACCTATTATAATAATTGATCAAGTATTGTAAAGTTGCTGAATAACCATGCAATGTATAAAAAATAGGGTTACTGCCAAGCAAGGTATTTACACTATTTAAATAGCTATAACTGAAATGTTCTTACAAGTATTAAATTAGTAACTTTTATATAATTATAGCCTCTTCTGCATATAGATCTGCCAATCTCCAGTGGATCACACCTGCTGCCCTTCCTGGCAGGAGCCATCTCAAACCAATGTACCATGTTGCTGAGCATCAGCACACTGTTATACATGTCCATGAGTTTCAACTACAAAGCCTGGCCCTGGTGGAATAGAGCCCCCCCCATATCCAATCATGACTTCCATATTATTAAACCTACCTGTGGTGACCCAGTTGCACCCCATGTCCATTCACAGGCTGCTCAGTGGTAAGACTAGCTGTGTTAGTCCATTGGCACCCCACCCCCTATACAATAATGTATTCAGTGGCATTAAACCTAGTCTAGTGTTCTACTGGACCTAAACGATTCCCAAATCACAATCCACTAGATATTAAATCTAGGCCTGGTAGTCCACTTGCACCCCCCACCATTCTTGACTTTGAGTTTCTCAGTTCAAAGTATATCCAGCTGATACAGCAAATCCTACTCCCAGCCTCATCACGTACTTCCTATGATAACCATACCCTATTGCTATAGCTGTTACCCCCTTGCCAACAAGACACTCAGTCCCACCACCCTACTCCCCTCTTTGTAGTCAGTAGCAGGTTGCAGTTCCCCACCCACAACTTTCTGCACAGCTAAGAACTGACACTGAACGGTATGGCTGCATGGCCATTGGCACACTGTCAAGCAATGCCACACACTGCAGTCGGCGACCTGCAGATTGTCAGCTGCTGAAGACTGCTGGCTAGGTAGCTGGGTAGTGGGTTGATGTGACAGAGTAAATGAATGGGAAAAGAGAGAAATGGCACACCACCAAAGTATATCTAGCATTAAAAAGTCCACCATGGCAGTGACGGAAGGGTCCAGTATACTGACAGGGCTATGTTAGCCCTCACGGGCAACATTATTGGAATGGGTAGGGCAACTGTGCCAGCATGAGTATATGTTTATCGCGGAGTCTGTAATTTCACATGCCAGAGGTGGGCCATTTGAACATCACAACTATGTCTGTTACTGTGCCACCCCATGATTAGGAATGAAACAGGGTTGAGTAAATCACCAGGAGTATGTTGTAAACAAAACACACCATGATCAGGCATAACAGGAATGCAACAGGACCAACAGGGTCACTTTTATAACTAAACATCTTGAATAACGGAAGGGTGGGGGTGATGGGCAGTAGGGCACACTGACAGACACTTCTCTTACAGCTGAGCTGACCACACACAGTTCACACCCACCGTATAACACCATAAAACACATCACATCACTTGTGACTGGTCAGATATTGCTGCTTTGCTACCACTATAACTTTTGTGCGGCACATATACAGTACTGGATATCAAACTAAATATTTTTAAAAAAGTAATAATAGCTTATTAACTTATGGTGTGTGAGGTGCTCTCCTGCATGTGCTCCAGCTGCCTCCCACAGTTCATATCCGAGGTAGTACCAGCACTTGTCATTCTCTGGCATCTCCTCCCTCTCTTTCAGGATGTAGAAATGCTGGCGCACCAGCTTCCACTTTTTCTTACACTGCAAAGGTGTCTTGTTCTTAACTTTCAGGATCATGTGCAGGTAAGAATTTATATGCCTCCACATGCTGTCCAACTTACAGTTCATGCTGAGCATTAATATGCATGCACTACCCCATGTCTGGACTGCCTCCATCAACAGACACATCTCATGGACAGTCTAGATTCTCATATTGCCACTTAATTGTTTTTCTTTCACTGAAAATCTGCAGAAAACACACAAAAAAAACAGAGCATTACTGTCATATTTTGTTACATGTGTGTAATTTTCTGTTCTGCTTATTAGTACACTTTAGTGTTTGTCACAAACACGATGTTTGTGCACTCACGTATTTTACACATATCCTTATATTTAGACCATTATATGCTGACATATTCAGAAACACCCCTAATTGGACTACACAGTATTGAGGGATAAAAAATATATATATTTATAAATAACATGTTGATTCCCACAGTTCAGCTGTCATATTGTATAGAGCAGCACAGCAGCTGATATATATTTGGGTGACCACATCAACTGTAGGTCCAACATGTGCTGGTGGCACCCCCCCCACATCACCAGTCACAGCCATATACAACATTTGTAGGACATTCAAATGTTGGACAGTGCTGAGGCATTACACAGCACTGCTAAATATTACACTATCAAAGCTTTCCATGCATCTGAGTAGCACTGTGCCAAGACTTTATTTACAAGGTGGCACACTTGCAAGAATCTTGTACTATCTGTGACACATGTGTCAGCAATACATGTACTTGTTCTATTTTTTGATGAACAGTTTATGGTTCTGAAAATAACTTTTTTTTTGTTCTTACTATTTGTGTAAACAGTCTGACAATCTCAGAGGACTCTGAGGATTGCATCTTGAAGACCTCCCAGGAAATGACAATTGCCAGCATGTAAGAAGTGTACACCGACTGGTAGGTATAACCAATCATAACAATACTTTATCTCTGGGTGACATATGGCATACATTCTAGACATGCACAGATATGCAGATATTTGTATGTTAACCTTACTTCGAGCTCTGTCAGTCAGGTACATATGACACTCTGCTTGCCAGACCCTACACTGTGTAATATCCAAAAAAATGATTTTACAAGCAGGCAACATACTCATTAGAGAAGCAATGTCCAATTTTGCTTCTGTCACTGAATCTACCCAGTGTTTAGAGGCCAAATCATTGCCTCTAAGATGTATCAGCAGTATGTCTGGATGAGCTTGAGTACTCAGAAGCCTGTGCATTGTTGGCATGAGGTGCTCCAACCTCATTCCACCCCTGCCAAACCACTTAACACAGCAATTTGGGAGCTGCAGGTTTTTCCCAAAATCACTGTTCTGAGCATACTCAGATGCTCACCTTACAATACTGCAGCCAACAATCCACAAAGTCCTTTTGCTGTTTTCTTTCATTCTGAGGTTTGAAACTAAGAAGTGGACAGAGAGCTACCAAGAAAGTCAGTGTTTCCCCTGCAATAGCTGGCACTACTGAAAGTAAAACTAAGATTTCCCTCTGTGCTTCAACTCTGCCTCACTGAGCTGCTGTATGAAACACAAACAAAGTCCATTATTGGCCAAATTGTGCCTCATATAGCCAACACACTGTATGCACTGAGTATCTGAGCACTTGTGCTTCAGCAGAAAATGTAGAAAGATTTCAAGGTGGCAAAATGCATCCTTTTCATTGGCAGATTTAAACAATTACAAGTGCAGAGTCATGTCTGATTGGTTCTCTCTTCTGTTATGCCACACATGAACCTTACTTGCTCCCTTCATTTTGCAGCTGTATCTGTGCTAGTAAGTACCAATTTACAGTCTTACTTTAAACAGTTATAACTTAATAATGCAGTAGGCTACCTTGTATATATGTACATAGACAAATGGAGCAGGAAACAACATTTTGATTAATATTATTTAGATGTTGGTAGCACTCTTTATCATGCTAGAAAAGTGTAAAATAAAATGTTAAGTACTTAAAGCAAGCTAGGCACTGTTTCTCAGTTTTACCCAAGATGGCTACTATGTCCTTCTTCTTCACTGTTCAGTGTCTCTGATTGGTTGTCTTACATGGCCTGATAAATCTGATTCTGCATTGGCTTAAGTGCCTTTCAGTCAAATGCAAATCAACATATTATTGGCTAATGCATATTGCTGCTTCCCCATACTCTTTTTTGAGATAGTTTCACATGCACAACACTGTTTTTGTGAAAGTGTTAAACACACAACACTGTTTTCCCAGAATTGTCGAGGTCCGACACTACTTTTTGTGACACTTTCGCATGCACGACAGTAAATATTCAACACTACTCTGAGTGCTTTCGAATGCACAACAGCATATCAGTACGAAACCTTTGCATGAATGACACCATTTTTTGTGACACTTTCAAATGCACAACATTATTCTGTCACTTTTTCCACAAAAGAAATGATTCTCTGAGTAAGACCAGCTCTGTTCACTTAATACTGTGGCAATACATTACCTAACACATTTTTACATATCTATTGTTAAATTATTAGTCGTTCAATCAACTAGTACATTTCTGCACCATCGTTCATTGATTTTCAATGCGCACTATTACTGCACTGATGAACTGTGTACTCTTTTGTAAGCAATCATGTTGATTATTTATGTTTCAGTCAGAAATACACAGTCTCAACATTGAGTGTTAGAAGAGAACAAAACAAAGAGATACTAATATCTTCTTTTTTTCTGTCTCTATTATACAGGTGTCTGATACCTCTGTAAGATTGCTGATTACTACTGTGAAGTCCCAGATAGAAAACATGCCCAGCAAACACAGACGACTATCTAAGCAAAGATGAGACAGGTATCATAGTGGATCATTGTTGCTCAAGACAAATGCAAAAGGCACTGATGTGAGCTCGAGACATAAAACAAGTCAGAAAACCACTGAACTAAATTGTCTCACTCTACAGTAACAGTGTGCACTTGCTCAGCAGCAAGAAAAAAATGTTCACCAAAGCAACAGTTGTGTAGAACACAGAGGCAAAACATAACTATTCCAAAGGTAAGCATTGCTCTGCACACTAAACAACAGTGGAATCTAGTGGTTGGTAATCTCAAACTCAGAAAGCAGATGTATTTTCTATTACTAGCATCTAAAGCAAAGATTGAGAGAATCATTGCTGCTGTGATGAGACATGAGCACAAAAAGAAAAAAGTCGGAGAAGTCTAATGAAATTGCATCTCAAAGTACACACATTTGTGAGTAGGGCAGTATTTGCTCTTCAACGCTTATGGCATAAGATGTCTCATGTGCTGAAACTATTCAGAAAAGTTGTATATGACATCAAGAAACGGCTACAGGAATATCCTAAATTGACTGTACACGATTTCTGTGACGTAGTCACAGGTCGATGGCTCCACACACAGCACTCAGAAACATTTTTCGAGGAAGAGTCTTATTATCCATGGAAAAAGACAGCAATTTCACTATTGATCTGTCTGGTAAACTGATTAATGTACTAAGTGTCTCTGATGATACAACTATGGAGTCAGATGATGACAGTGAAGCACCTACTCAGTGTCACAAGCATCACTGGCTCTGATGGGCATGTGATGCAACTTGCAACCGTAGACAGTCATTGTTTGACAAAGTTGCCCACTTTATTAACCTCTTTGTCATAATAGACCATAAAGACAGACATAAACCATTTTCCAGTATTGACCTATGTGAAATCTGCCCACATACTGGACTTATGGGTCACTCACTTGTGTGCCTAGATAGTGGTGTTTGTGACAGCATGTTTCACCACATCGGATGCTTGGAGTGCATCAAACAGGCATGCATAACTTTTTATACAGGGTATATGAAGTTTGACGAGTTGTCAAGCAGTACACAACTTTAAAAAGCTTATTAGAGTCAGGTGACATGCATGGTGTCATCACGTGTCTCAAACAACTACAATGCATTACTTCTGTGACAGACACAGCAAGCAATCAGTCTCCTACTTCTGATGATGCCAGTGTTTCTGTTTTAGAAAGTGACATCCTGAGACAATATGGCAAAGAAATTGTGAGATTCAAATTGGCAAAGGCAGACAATTTTGACTCTGTATGTGTCTCATGTGAACGTCTGTGTTACAACCAACAAACGGCCACTGTGAACCTTGAAACTTTGTCACCATACAATGACATGTGGTTTTGACTGTCAGCATTCTTGCTGTTGAAATCAGACTTCTAGTCACAGCCCATCATTGTGCTGTGCAAGCACCGTTTCTCCAAACTGAAATGTTACATTTTGCCACCAAGATCATTGTTGAATAACATGGAGACACAGGCTACACCAACCGAGACAGCCACATTGAATATGTTTGAATGTATTCTTATTCAGACTATGAAACCTTTTCAAACCATTCTATGTCTGAACATGAAGACATGAAACATCCCACAGAAAGAGCTCACTAGATCTCTCAAGGGTTCTGTCATGTACATGCCACTCCGTCTGCAGGAAAATGTGGTTGCAATCTCGACAGAAAATAGTTTGGTGATTCTTGTTAATGGTGTTCCAACCAAGGCCAAGGTCATCTGGCAAGATGTCATTAATGTACAGAAGGTGAAGTGTGCTCTTACTTATTTGAAGAGCAACAATCTCTCTTTTGTACAGACCTTGACATTGATGCAATGACTACTACGTCAGTAGAATGCAATGAGTTGGGAAGTACAAAACCAATGATTGAGAAGGTCAATGTCCAGACAAACGACAATGTGTATGAGCAGTACACAATACACCCACTACATGGAAGTGATCCAGTGGGGGGACAACACTGATCTCTATCAAATGAAACAGGTGGAAGATAAGCCTGTCACAATATTGGAGGCAACACTTGAAGCACACTGTTTTCCAGACTTATTTCCAAAAGGGTCAGGCGGACACCTAGAAGAAAGAGAAGTACGTATATAGGGTACTGAGTATCGAACTAGCTGTGTACTCATCAAGGATGGAAAATTTAGATGTAATATACAGTACCTATTTCACCTCCTATGGGAGAGCAAGCTTAGCATACTGTCTGCGTCTATAGCACACACTATTTGTCTCACTACTCCACTAGATGGAATCACAGCTGCACAATTCCTTGAAAAATTGAAGCAGAAAGATGAAAATGTGCAAGTCAATTTGTCATCAATTCTCTCAAGCCTACATGGCACAAAAGAATATTGTTATTGCAGACACTCTGAGGTGATGACAATGCTGCAAGAGTACGGTGCAGCCACATGGTTCGTCACACTCAGTTGTGCTGAATATGTCTGGGATGAAGTCATTGAACTGTTGAAGTGGGTAAATTCTGATGTAGACAGCATTTCATAATTGACTGTTGGAGAGATGTGCTCTCTTGACCCTGTGTCTGTCCCAAGGCATTTCCACAAATGGTTCCATGACATACTGACTTTCATTTTGTCAAAGGACAATCCACCTCTTGGTACTGTAGAACATTGCTTTTGGAGGATGGAGTATCAAGCGCGGGGTGCCCCTCATATTCACATGTTATTGGGGATCAAGGATGCACCACGTATTGGTGAACATGAAGCAACACAAGTGCTGGCATTCATTAAGCAATACATAACTTGCCATATTCTGGACAAGTATGACAGTCCAACATTGTGGAAGTTGGTTCAAAGGTTCCAGTGACATATTTGTGCAAAATACTGCCATCGGGTATTAAAGAACAAATCTGATTGGCACACAAGATGTCGTTTCGGATTCCCTAGACAGATTTGTCAGGATGGTGGCATGAATGAACTGTTTTCAACAATGCACCACCACTTGAAGGCAAAATCAACCAAGGGGGTATACAAGTTACCCAGAGATGAGAAAGAGGTGTACATCAATGACCACAATCCAACTCTTCTTCTAATGTGGCAAGCAAAGATAGATGTTCAGTTTGTGGCTGACAATTCACTGGCTCTGGTGCAGTATGTTACTTCATACATAGCTAAGCATGAGCAGACTAGCTTGCAAGATCTTTGGGAAGATATTGCCAGTTCAAGCAAGAGCCTGACATCTCAGTTGTGGTCACTGGGATTGAAAACCCTCTCACACTGAGAATGTGGTGCTTATGAGGCCAGTGACCGGCTGATGGGCACACATTTATATGGCAAATCTGATGCTGTGCACTTTCTTAGTGTGAACTACAAAGAGAAACGCAAACGTGTACTTATTCCTCATGCTGAGATAGAGGAACTCGCTGTCAATAGACCTTCTTGAAAGAAAATCTTGAAGAATAGTCTCATTGACACATACTACCCCAGTAGGCATGATGACATGGATGGTATGTGCCTATTTGAGGTGGCTAAATGGTTTTGACTACCAAACAAATATGTCACCTGATTGTACATGCAACATTTACAAGGTGAAAGGAGTTGATGGCTGTCTCATTAAGAGACATAAGCCTTGGCTTATAGACCACTGTAAAT